>CM074281.1:9800174-11000174 GCA_037194245.1 Opsariichthys bidens
AAAACAACTGGGTAAGTGAGCTTGTATTTAACATCACCGTCGCCTGTTTTATACTTGAAACACCGTATTAGTGTCTCTAAATACAATTACGAATACATGGATAATATAAGGCTGTGTGTTACTCCGCTTCAGACAGGGACTACACCCTTTTGAAGTTTATTGTGAGAGGATATTTCTGTTTTACGCCTAATTTCACGACACAATGATCTCCAACTCATACCTATGAATGTAGTTTTACTAACACTACCTGATATTGAACATTATATTCACTTGATAATAATGTGTAATGATACTAATGTTCTTTATTGTTGATAATCAAGGGCAATTATTGAATTAATTCTGTTTGGGGTCAATATATATTACAAAAACTCAGTAATGTGTGAGTAGTATCACTAAATGAAGTGTTTTTTTGTTGTTTGTTTTGCTTCATTTGGCATCAAGTGCCAGTATCAGAATGGCTTAATGCACAAAAGTAGGCTTTATTGTACTTTATATATTACACACTGAAGTGTAATGGTAGTATAAACAGCATGTAAATGAATAGCATGTGTGAATAGAAAGATTTAAGCCAATCACATGAGCCATAAATGCAATCTAACTGTAGAGCTGCAGGAAAGTATCATCATGACCATGCTGATGTCATATCAAGAATCTCTCAAGCTCTTCATGATCATAAACTACGATATGAAAAGCAGCAGACGGGAAAAAAATAACCCTGTAAGAAATCTTTTTAAAGGCTCCCCAAACAATTGATCCCTGGCAAAACATCTATAATACTGTGCAAATATTTACAAATAATATGTTGCTAGCAAAAAATGTTAGAATGCACACACAAATTTTCAATGGAGAAAGATGACAAAAGCAAAATGACCCTTGCTAATCAGCCAAACCTTGTCCAAATGGTTGCGACTCACCATTTGGGAATCACTAGTTAAAAGCTACAACATGAAGACGTTATGCACTGTGTCCTTAACAGATGTTTATGTTTATTGCGCAGAAATGGCAAGTGATCGGGTGGCCATCCTTACAGATGACGAGGAGGACCAGAAGAGGAAATATGTCCTGTCTGAACCATTTAACACGCTGTCCCTCGGGCAGGTGGCAAACACTACACCGTCCAGTCAAACAGCTCCCTCAGAAACACTTCAGCCCTCCCAAAGCATGGACTGCACGGAGAGGTGCTGTGTGCGAATTGACAATCATCTCTTGATTTCAAAGGTCTTCTACTTTTTCTTTTACTCCGCGTATGGTTCTTTACACCCTCTCCTTGCAGTGTACTACAAGCAGCTGGGAATGACACCTAGCCAAAGTGGCCTGCTAGTCGGGATCCGTTATTTTATAGAGTTCTGCAGTGCACCATTCTGGGGAGTTGTGGCGGACCGTTTCAAGAAAGGGAAGGCGGTGTTGCTGTTTTCTGTATTCTGCTGGGTGGTCTTTAACTGCGGTATTGGCTTTGTTAAGCCAGCAGCTATGAGCTGTGTCAGTAAGGACCCTACTGCCGAAACGCCAACTAATTTTACAAACTATACAGAACCTGGGAACCGTACAAGACCGCGAAGGTACTTGACTGAGGATACGTACTCCTCTCCTCCACTTTCTCAGCCAACATTGGCAGAATACGGATCTCACTTTAGATCCATTCGAAGTGCAGATGTAAATACCACAAGCATTCCCTCTGAAAACTCCTCTGGGATTAGTATTGTATCTAACTCGACCACAGTGCCGCCCGGTACCTCAACAGTTACTTCGAAATCTACCTCGACAATTGAAACACAAGCTACCACTGCCACACTGGAAGAGAATATCATAGTCTTCAATAAGGAACAAGTAGATACTATATTTCTCCTGATTCTCTTAGTCATTATTATTGGCGAGTTCTTCAGCGCCCCAGCTGTGACCATTGTGGACACTGTCACTCTTCAGTACTTGGGTCAGCACAGAGACCGTTATGGACTTCAGAGGATGTGGGGATCTCTGGGATGGGGTATCGCTATGCTGTCAGTGGGCATTTGGATCGACCACACGCACATCACAATCTTCATCCAGGGCTTCGGTTGTGTCAAACCCGACTATAAGAACTACCAAATTGCGTTCATAGTTTTTGGGGTGCTGATGACCTCAGCGCTGATTGTGGCCACGCAGTTCCACTTTGACAACACGGTTTATCGGTCAGGCGAGGAAGAGGACAAGAAGGAGGATGTGGAAATACCTCAAGTCGTTCAGGAGGTCTCGTCTCCAGAGTCCAGTTCAGATGACGCACCCGTGTGCCCTGAAAGCAACCTACAACCTTTTCCTTTCAAAGATCTCTTCAGGATCATTTGTGGCGTCCGCTACGGTACAGTTCTCTTTGTGGCCTGGTTCATGGGCTTTGGTTACGGTTTCGTGTTCACCTTCCTCTACTGGCATCTGGAAGACCTGAAGGGCACCACCACACTCTTCGGCATCTGCTCAGTGCTCAGCCACGTGTCTGAGCTGGCCGCCTATTTCACCAGCCACAAACTCATTGAGCTCGTCGGACACATCAGGTGGGAACCATGAGAAACCACTTGTGTAAAATATATAGCATTCATTTGAAACTTAAAGGATAAGTTCAGTCCAGAATTAAAATTTCCTGCAACAGGGACCAACGGGTTGAAGGTCCAAATTGCAGTTTAGATGCAGCTTCAAAGGGCTCTACCAGGAATAATGGTCTTAACTAGTGTAAGGATCTGTCATTTTCTTAAAAAAATAAGTGAATATACATTTTAACCACAAATGCTCACCTTGCAATTGCTCTGAGATGCACGTCCACGACTTCACGCATTATGTGGTCTCATTGGAAAGGTCACACGTGATGTAGACGGAAGTTCCGACCCAGTGTTTACAAAGCGAAAAATTCCATCTCGTTTTCAACCTTCAACCCATTTGTCCCAACTGAAGTCCACTATATGTAGAAATATCCTGCAATGTTTCCATGTTTCCCCCAAGCACCTTAATTTCTTTTCGAATTAAGAAAAAGGACCTGAACATTTTGGATGACATGAGGGTGAGTAAGTTATCAGGAAATTAATTCTGGAGTGAACTAATCCTTTAAAGGAATTTATATTGTAAGTTTATCCACTACATTTACATTGGGAAAGTGGGGGCCTGGATAATATATATTAATTTAGTGACGTAGCATGCACTGAACTAGGATTACCACTTACCACTTTGTCCATCTGTTCAGTCTAATGCCAGTGCGAGCGTTTGGCCGAGGTTACTCCAGTTATTTGGGACATTCGACTGGCAGCAATTTGTTGAAACCGTGAGTCATTCAAGTTTCGGTGAGAGTAGACATTTGAGCAATTTAGCTGACAATTGAGCCCACTTTGACTTATGTAAATGAGCAGTGGCAACTAATGGAAGTGCAGACAGTGTTTTGCTTCAGAGTTGGATACTAAGGTTACATGAGTCGCTTCACCCAGAAAGCATTTTTGTGTTCCACTATGCTGTTAATGTTTTTGTACATGAACCTGCACTAGACAGACATCTGTTATTGCTGTGATCTCTTGCTACTTTAAGCCACGTTTATAAAGTCTTTATTGTGTTCTTAAACTTAAGAATACGTTCTGTGTGAAGTAAGTCCAGTAAGTCCAGAATGTCCAGTAAGACCTCCAGTAATTAAACTGCAATCAAACCATTTACACCACACCGTTTTTTGTCGTCTGTGGGCAAAAAACGCAAAGGAAACACTTTTCTGTTTTTAGTACATCATTGTCATGTTATATTGTCTGTAATTTCAACATTTGTCTATATTTCAGTTAGTTGCCAAGGCAACATTTCTAATTTCTGTTAAAAAAATTTAAGTTTCAGTTTTTTATCTAATATTTACATATTTCAATTAAAAGAAACCATTTTAACCATTTTGGTAATCAATAAAAACACTGCCACAAAAGCATTAGTTTGCTTCTGAACAGATACAACATTTTTTGCTGCTGACCCAACGTAGTGCATAGACCTAATTAGAAAGGCTTTAAAAGGGCTTGTGTTTTACTAAACAAAATGATGTTTAGTTGTCTTTCTTTGAGCAATCTATTTTGCATTTGGTATGCCATAAACTGTTGTCTTCAGACGCTCACAAAAGTTAAAGACCGTAAATGCTCAGGGATTGGTGTTGAGCAAATCTTTGAATGGGCAGAGGCAACAAATTTATTTAATATGGTGGGTTTGGTTTATGTATTTTGGATCTGTGCCAAAGCACCACCTTCATGAAATGGCTACCACATCCTGGTAGCTCAATATTTTATGAGAACACAACCAAGCACATCTGGTCAAAAGTGAGGTTAATGGACGTACAACTTCTGCCTTGCCTTGTTTTTTTTAACACATAGACGTATGATAGATTTGTGTCAAAGACGTGTACAGTAAGTACACGGGAGTCCAAAGGTTGTTTAAATGTGTCTCGCTCAGTAATTATTGTTGACTTTGGCTAAGCTCTAAAATGGGCATTGCCTAGCTTGGGCACACAATGTACATCCAAGATGCAGACCACCCTTTTCCAGGATGTTTACCATGCGTTTGTGGGCACTGGTAAACAGGCACATGGAAAGGTCTGCTCACATCCTCTATCTGCTTTGTGGTATTTCTCATGTGTGTGGCATTTCCCAGAGCACCGGCTCTTCAGAGTGAACAAGATGAATTACCTTAAAAGATAGCTCAAGTTGTACTGGTGGCTCAGACTTTGCATTTCTAAGGACATTAACTGGTAGATGCCAGACGTTTTGTGATACAGAAACCATTAGAAAACCAGTTTCACTAGCCACTTCCCAGTTTATGGTGACGTTACATTGTCAACAGATGCTGTTTTCTGAAAAGCTCATTTTTTAGTCTCAAATCAACAAGGTTATTGTTTCTCTCTGGCCTTTTTTATATGATGTAGAACACTCTTAGCTGTTTCATTCATTTTATATCTAGCGAATGTTAGTGTAGCAGTAGCAAACTGTATGTGTAACAGAATTTTACGATAACTTGATTGTCAAAGTGTCTTAATCTATTGAACATGAGGTTGTGAAACTTGTAGAACTGCTTCTGCTACGACTTTCTATATATGCCTTACAATTTGGGCTTTAATATTACGTTTTAACAGTGTCATTTCATATCTCATAATGCGACTGTATATTGTTTATTGTGACTATATCTCTTATATAACTTTTAAAACCACATATTATTTTATATAATATATTTTAAATCATAAACAACATTATGTAAATTAAAAAAAAATCAAAAAAAAAAATCTAGATTTAAAACTAGAATCTATTTTTAAAAAATCTAGAAAAGCTAATCTTAATAAAGATGTTCATCCATGTAGTTTTGTCTCTGTAGCCTTTAAGTGGCCTATTTTCAGTCGAGCCGCCGGAGAGGCGTGTAACTTTATCCTGCCATTAGCCCCATCACGCAATGTCTAGGCTTTCCACCATTGATCCACTGTGCTTGCTTCTTTTGTGGATCAATTCTAAAGCTCTTTAAAGGCACACTGGGTGTGGTAGAGCCAACACAGCATACAGTGAGACGTTCCGTGTAGTCCGTAGAGTCAACATTTGCATGGATATCTCCCAGGCCTGCTTTTGCATGTAGTTGCATAGAGAAAGAATTTTAAAAATCTCTTGATTTAAAAAAAAAAAAAAAAAAATTTTTTGTTAAAATCCACATAACTATAAGTAAGACATTTGTATGTTGATTTAAAAATGTGTAAACACTGTGGCGCAGAACATTGCTCTGTTTGAGCCTCCTGACCAGCCCGACAGCCGCAATACTGACTCAACCAATGGTGTGAGTTTGGGGCGGGGCTACGTATTTGTTAAACCAATGATAAACGAGGAGAGTGTTTGGGAAACTTGTTTGGAAACGATCCTTATTTTGTCACAATGAAACGAAAGTAGTGACAGATCATTTGTGATAAAATTCAGATTATCGGAACAGAAAAATTTGGGGGGTTGGGCTTGGTTCTCTCCATCGGTTGTTGATTTAATGAAAGCGACCTTGCAGCGGATCGTAAAAACGGCAGGTTTTGAGCTGACTAAAGGCTTGTTCGAGATGCGTCGGCGCGGCGCAGACCGAACAGTGTATGACATCAAAGTACCGCGAGATCGATTCAGAAGCATAAGGAGTCGCATGATATGCAATCGCTCAATCGTCATGCACCGATCGGTCGGCGCAGCGCTGCTTCAAATGGAACATGCCTTAAATGTTAGAAGGCTGACATACAGTATGTCACATGTCGTTTCACCAGAAGATCAAGTTTTGATTTGACATTTTGATTCATTTAAATTTCTAGGTAAAGAAAAAAAAAAACGAATGAATGATTCATAAGTATGAATCATTCACAATGAGATGAATAACAGGCATTTAGAGAATAGATCATGTATTTTCTTTTCATTCAGACTGTAATTGACACAAAATATTTTTGAAAACCAGTCTCATTAGAGTTGTTTTTCTGGAAACATTGTTCAAATTAAATTGTCATTAATCACATTAACGTTGTTTTTTTTCCTGTTTGAGATTCGGTGTTCGTAGATTAGCACTGGTGAGATCTCGTGTGGTCACGCTCCCAGACAGTCCGTCCTTAGAACAGAGTGAGTCATTCATTCTGGTGTCAGAATAGAGACTGACATCACCAGCAAATCCAACACCCAGCCTTAACTACAATAGACCTTGTAAAGCAACGTCTTTAGCCACACCCAGACTGACATTTTCACTGTACAGAAAAGCATTGTTTTATATGTTTCAATGAAGTATGAAATACCTGTATTACATATTTGTGTTTCTGTCTCCTGTTTGCATTCTCTTTTTAGAGTCCTCTATATCGGACTGGCCTGCAACACTGCACGCTATCTGTACATCTCCTACCTGGAGAATGCATGGATAGTTTTACCCATGGAGGTGCTTCAAGGTGAGGAAAAAAAAGCTGGCTGCAGTGGCATTATCAAACAGGAAGTGGAGTTTAGGTTGGAGAGCTGTGCTCTTGAGTGACCACAGCTGACGTTGAGTTCATCCAAGGACATGATTCAGCTGTTTTTGCAATATATCTGACAGCTTATTTCACATCAACTGTTGCAATCCCACAGTTATAGTTCAGAAGTAGACAGGTTTAGACATTGCCATTTGTTTCTAAGCTGAAAGAAATGTGCTTCTAAAAATGTTGTATAACATCACTTATTAGAAGACTAAACTTCCTTTTCTGTGTAAAGGGCTTTTTTCAGCACAGTGGTGAGGGGAAATGTCAGGACCTTTTTAAAGCAGGTTCTGAAAGCCTGTTTTGCTGCTTTACCCACTATTATCTTGCAAATATGTTGACTATTGACATACTGTACAGGACTGCCCTGTTCCCACCTCACATGTGATTTACTTTAACTGTGGCTGGGCAGTGTGGCATCATATACCGTATAGTTACCTTGCTAGCAGTAGGCAAGACTGCTTATTTGCATATGCAATTTATGAAGAAACATTTGAGGAATGTAAAAATACAGTGTGAGATCAATCCAAGATGAGAAAGAAGTTAATGAATGATGTCGATAGGCACAACACAAATCAAAGTTCTGTTGTTTACAGTTGCCAAGCAATTTGCTACATTAATATGTAATTTTGTTGATTTGAATTATAATTATAATATATGCACTTTTATTTTACAGCATTCCCAATTGTCTTCAAGTAAAGAGTAGTCAAATAATCATGTTACTGAAGTACCTTTCATTTGTAAGACAAATCCACTAGATTATACCAAAATAGGCAAATCATTTTTGTTAAATTTACAGCAAAAATAACTAAATTTTAAATTTGGTTCCTGGTTAACCATTAATGATAACTTGTAGCATATTAAAATCATATTTGTATTATTTAATACCAGTGTAGATCTGCTTTTCATTATTATTTTATTCAAATTTGTTTTAAGCAACTGCAAATATTGTCTTATTGTTGTGGTTATATGTTTTACAAAGAACTCATGAATGGTGTATGTTTATCCATTCAAGCGGATTCACAAGTGTTTATTGATGGTAATCTGTTGTGCAGGTTTGACACATGCATCAGTGTGGGCGGCATGCATCTCGTATTTGAGCGCTGCTGTCCCTCCGGCCCTGCGCACCTCGGCTCAGGGGATCCTGCAGGGTCTGCACCTGGGGCTAGGGAGAGGATGCGGAGCCATGCTAGGAGGAGTTTTCGTCAACTTTTTTGGTATGACATCAACAAAAACCGTGTGACGTCAGACATACCGTAAATTTTAGATTGTTATGAAGATTTGTGTAGTCACGGTTGCCAGGTCTGTGCAACAAAACTAGCCCAATGGCCAATTGAAAATAGCCCAATGCAATTTTCTCCCTCGGGGGCTGAATTCCCCTCTCATTTTGTACGTGGGGTTGGGGTGATAAAGCACCAAAATTGGAAATCAACTCGTGGCAACATGTTGAATTAAAAGTTCACAAATTCCATGGGGAAAACCAGACTTGGCAACGCTGCTTGGTTGTAGTAAAGGCAAATTCTATTAAGGCAAGACATTACAGGTGAAAAATAATTCATTTTATTCACTGGTCAATTTTGGGCTATTTGGCTTTTTATAACATATTGTTTCAGACTAGTGGAAAGAGAACATCCAAAATGCACTTAAGCATTTATTTTTTTTACATTATGTATCTTTATCTGTGTTCTCAAAATGATTTTTTTCTAATGCACTGAGACAGAAATCTCCACTTAAGTAGCATTTGCATACACCAAACTTTATAGTTTTATTACTATCTATATTCTGAAGGTTTTAACTGAGGGATTTGTTGTTCATATATATTATTTGACTGATTTCATACAGCATTTTATTCCTAAAACATGTTGAATATATACCGGTACACGTCCCTTTAGCCAGACTGAGTGGCAAAAACAAAAGATTATCAGTTTAAACTAAAGTTTGGACTCAATATATTGTTCCTTACAACTTGCCAAAGATCCAGTGATCTATGGATATTGACATGCAGCTTGGAATCGTGTTTCCAGACATTTATACGTTCCCGAATTTGACGCCAGGTAAATACATAAAGCAAATTTGTTTTATGTAAATACAGTATAGGTAGGTCTAAATCCAGGGATCACTTATATGCACGTTTTGGTGCCTGAAGCCCAGTTATTTCTGTGAATTGCAATCCATTTGCTGTTCTTTTCTGTAGCTTTTGGCAGTCTGTAAATATATACCTCAGATGTCTTGTCAAATCTATTTGTGCAGTCAATCGCACAGCCCTTTCCCACTTTAGATGGGTTTTGTGTGTTTTTCACGGCATTCACGCTAAAAAAACAATGCTGCTACTCAGTTTAGTTTTTAGTACTCGGTTAGATTGTGATTTCCGGTGTGAATAACTTCAACATCTGACAGTATCAGGCTTGTTTCCTCTCACGCTTCCTTTGACATCTTGCAAATATCCTGTTTAGGTGCTGCAGAAACCTTCAGAGGCCTAGGAATGGCCTCTCTGGTCACATTACTCCTCTTCGCTCTGATTCAGTGGCTGTTTGGTCAAAACGAGGATAAAAGTATGTTTCTTCCTGCTGTTTTACAACATAAAAAACCTGCGACAGCTCACTGATTACATCTTTGTGCTCTTAACAGAGGACTCCATGTTGGCTGAGAACATCCCAGTACCCTCCAGCCCAGTGCCTATCGCCACTATTGACTTGGTGCAGAACCAATCTGCGCCTCAGCCAAATCCCGAATCAAAGACGCCTCTTAGGAAAACCAGGCATCAGGAAGAGCAAGAAGATACTAACAAGCCAGCCTGGGTGGTGTCTGCTTCCCCCTGGGTCACCATCTCTTTCGCTCTCTATCAGATCAGAGATATGGTGGCTTTGACAAAGAACAACCACTGTGGTGAACGTCAAGCCCCGCAGGTAGGATGACGCCCTTTTGTGATTTGGGATGTGGACGTGAGCAGGTGGTGAAAGTTTCATTCTTGCTGTTTAATAACATTTGTTTCATGATCTTTTCCTGCTAATTTTCTTATTTATATCTGTATTAATTTGTCATCTTGTTTTTTTTTTGGTTTGTAATGATTGTGAAAACCAATATGGAGAAATGTAAACATTTCATACTGATGGCAAATAATATTTTATACCTTTTACTTAACTTTTACTCTTTTTCTTTGCATTCATGCTGTCATTTTCTCAGGGGAAAGGTGAGGAAAAAAATAATCTTCGTGTCTTTGCACTTTGACTTTTCTACACACACGCACAGTCTGTCACAGTCTGGTACTGCATTTCCTCTTTCATTCCTTATGTTTTATTGGATAATTTATGTGAGTCTTACTAACACCATTGTAACACCTACTTCTTTTTCTGTTGTCAGTCTTATCCATCCTTAACTGTTTGCTTTAACTCCTTTTGTGTACAAATTTCTCGTCTCCGTCTGAGAAAACTACTTGTCAAGCCTTTAGCTAAAGCTTTTATTGTAATGTCAACTGAAATATTTATGTAATTTTGTTTTTTGAGCAAATGTTCGTAGTCAGAAAATGCAGTTTATTTGTTACACAGACGTCTGTGCGCTTTTGTCACATTTGGCACAATGTAGATAACAAAAACTGACTTATTTGTCATCTGGCTGTCAAAACACGAACTACATTGGAAAGTACACAATGTTTACAAGCAGTGACTCATATCCGTTTGAAGTCAAACAAATGCTTGGTTGGTGAATATCATGAAATGTCAATAACATGTCCAGGTCACATTCCACCCCAACATATATAGGAGATTTAAAGAGTTATAGAGATAGATATAAAGATATATATATAGAGAGAGATATAGATATACAGAGATATATATATATATATATATCTTATAAAAAAAATGGGAAAAAAAATTATAAATGAAAAGTTAAACATCTGTAATGAGAATCAAGAGAAAAAAAACTTTATGAAAATAATACCACAATGAAAAGCATCCTAAATGGAGGATACTAAAATATAAGCTAACTAAAATAAAATCATTAATAGTTCAATAATATTTTGGGGTGAAATTACTTTAAATTAACCCTAGAACACCCTGGATCAAACTAATTTTACTTCAACTTAGTCTATTATTTTAAATGTATAACATTCACATGCTGTTATTCATTGTTGTCATCCTCCTTGTAGGAGACAAGTGAGGAGACCTCAACGACGCCACCTGCTGAGGAATACACATCATCGCAACCCAATACATCAAGTCCAGCTGAATATCCTACCCAAGGACCTTCTACCAGTGCATTTGTTCCTCAAAACACACATCCTGTCCGTCCTGTGGAAGACCGCCTCCATCCACAGCGATAAAAGAACCAGTAGAAAACTCAACTCCATTACCTGGACACGCCAAACAACCACCCCCATTACCGCAACCAAAATCAACAAAGAACTGAAAATCTTTGGGATATAGCCTTATGATTTAAAGACAGTGGTGTGAGTGTAGAAGGTGACAGTTGTCTTTGGACCAAAAATGTTATGTTGACCAACAGGTATTCTAGATTAGCAAAGGGTTTGTTTGCTAAGGCAATAGAGTCGATATGCTTTGCACTGCCACAGTTGATGTCTTGCCTTAACCGCAAATTGCCTGCAAGTCTTTGTACAGAGTGCTTGAGGGTCAATGCCAATGAGATCTGAACATTACTGAGTGTTTAATGGTTCTAATCCAACAGCTGAGATGCTTCAGCATAATATTCATGGGACTTGATGTCGCAATAGTGAAGCATAGTTGCTTTGCACCCTGTATAAAATGTTATTTTGCTAATCGTGCTTCCATATAACTTGTGACCAGATTTAAAAATAAAAAAAAATCTACTCTGTATAAACTGTTAAAACCATGCTCTGTTAAATACATACAATGATCTGTAAAACCAAGTGTATAGTCATATGAACCATTGGAAGGTATTGATTTACCAGTGTCTGAAACCATCTGCCTCTCAGCTTTGTGTATAAGTGACCTCTACTATAAAATACATAATGTTCACATGTGAAGACAACACAATATTCTGGTTGAGAATTTAGACATGAGTCCTTTTTAATTAAATAAGATGGTAATATAAAAGGCTGTAAAAAGTTTAAAGGAAATATTCATATAAACATACATTCCTCTGAAAAGTTTGATAAAAAGGAAAGGGTATTAAATGGAAAGATGTAGATACGTGAATTTGTATGGATAGATGCAGACCATCCACACTGAGTTGATTCATTTTAAAAGTATGGGTCACCTAAAAATGAAAATTGTACAAGACCCCTGATGGTGATATAAAACTATATATATTCTATGCTTTTGCTTGCGCTTTTTGCTTGGGAGAATGTAAAAAGAATTCGCAGCGAACGCAGAAACCTTGAAATATAGTAATATCTGAATTCATTCTGTAAAATATATTAATTTTTGTGAGGGGGAGGACAAAAAGGCCCATAAAAATAGTCCACATAACGCACTACATTCCTAGTCTTCTGAAGGGATTCGCATTGAACAATTCCGCTCTTTCACATGTTCAAGTAAAAAGCCGTTGGAAAATGTGGAAATTTAGCGCAAAGCTTTCTGAGTGAAAGACTCCATAACAGCCACACAGAAAAGCAAGGTCTCGAGATGGGTTCATAGAAGTTGAACTTATTTTAACTTGAGTGCAATGTTTTTAACAACGCCGTGTCATAGACGACGCTGCAAGACTCTACCAACTTGGCGATTTTGCTAAATATCCTTTTGTTTTCCGCAGAAGATAGAACGACATACAGCTTCGAATCAACATGAGGGTGGCGAGTACTTGAAATAATGCCAGAATTTGCATTTTTAGGTGATGTTCCTTTAACCAACACTTGAGGGCTCCATTTCCTTAAATTACACTCTTTTGTACTGTGTGTTGAGTCATTCTCTTGAGCAGTCCACTGCAAAAACGTCCTGATGATTTTAGAATATACCTGAGAGTAGCACAGTCACCATCTATTTACACATGCTATATGTACAATACAGTGTATTCCCAGCTCTGCATCACTTGGGTATGAGAATACAGACAGCTAAAAAAAACATAGTAACAGCCCACGCTGCCTAAAAGAGATCATTTAAACAAACAATTGAGAGAACGATTATGTTACAATCCTTAAGGACCTACTAATGTTCCTTAGAGTCAATCCTTCCTAACAATATAGTGCAATTTAAAAAATTTCTATAAAAATCACTTCTTACAGATAGCAGCACAATTTTAAAAGAAATCCTCGTCTTCTGGATCCATGGGTTCTGGCTGAGGGGTGTTGGTGAAAGAGGGATACGGGCAGACAGCTGGGGTGTATACAGCAGTACTGGGGAGGTTATTTACGGTTACAGGACTATTTCTCACCACCTCGTCCTCGCTACTGTCCTCTGCCTCTCTCTGCGACTGGGTGTCGCTGGAGCTGCCGTTAAAGAGCACGTTTTCGTAGTACGCCCCACCAACCCCATACTGGTTCTCATGACTCTGAAGCTCCTCTTGAGTGATGTGGCTGCCACTGCGCAGAAACTCGGCAAACCTGAAAGAGACGGCAACAAACGGTGGACTTAAATAAAATGGGCCATAATGCATTTCTCTCCTTCACTCAAAAGATCCACGCAACACATTTAAAGCAATTACACAAAATTTTCACTAAATATGAATTAAACTGATTAAGGAACTTTGCATTGTGAATGACACAATTGTATTTATTTTATTTTTCAAAATAAAAAAAAATCCTTTTCACCATTAATGACTATAAATGTTTAAAAGATCTTGTGAAAAACAAGTTTTTAATTTTGTTTATATGTCTATATTGTGTTTTTAACATGCTTTAAGACAAACCATGCGCAAATTCATTAGTCATCACCACTGCTGAGTATTTTCTCCTTAATACTGCAGTGAAAAAGTCACAAACTACCTTGTAACCAATCCAGTCCACATCGCGTCGTGCCTAACGCCCTTCAGCCGCGACTTATTCACGATACATACAGCACAGCCTCACGTACCTTATTGCTAACGTATATAACGATGTTATGATCAACTATGCCTTCCTCCACTGACATTCTGAGTTCTTCAAATAATTTCTAAGCATGCTGATTTTTAGAAGGCAGCTGTCTGACTCCGAGATGGCGAATGGGAACATGGTTTGTGTTGCTGTTTGATAACATAGTCAAGCAAAAGGCTAATCATTTCATTACCGTTATATGTCTGACTTTGTAGAGAGCGATACATAAAACACGTTACCATTCTGATACATCGACTTGTTTACGATGTATATAATACGTCTATAATTCACTCTTCCACTTCATCTTCTGAATCGGTTTCTGGTTCAAACATATATGGCTGAATTAAACCAGCATTTCCTCTTAGCATTTTGCAACGTTTACAACAGTAAAATTGAGCGAGTGTTAGTGGGGTAGTTACATTCAAGGTATTTTATGGCATAAATTGGGTTTTTTTCCACAGGCAAAAAAACGTTTGTCATTTTAGAGATCAAAGATGAGTTTTAAGGGATAAAATTGACTACAGGGGAACTTTAATTACTTTTGCGGTGATCTGAGCTTCAACACGGTGTCCCATGCAGGAAAGCCAGGCTTGTTACAGTGTTCCCGTAGTTCATCCAGGGAGGCTCTGGTGTGGATCTCTCCCTGCTCTCTGTACTCCTCCTCGGTCAGTAGCCTGACAGGGTGCCGTTTCTTCCTCCACAACAGAGCCTGAAAGCAGAAAGGCAGAAGTTCATACAAATATTTAGGATTACATATTTCACCTGTTCAAAGCTTAATTTCATTATACGATTGGCCTTCACTTTCTATCCTAGACTCATGATTTCAAAATGACCATAATCTCTTAATGCAGGTTTTATTGTGTGTGTGTATATATACATATATATACTCCATAACAATGAGAACATCTGTAACGAAATATTGGCTTGGCATTTGAAAACTTTCCTTTTTAGCTGGGGAATAAAACCCTGCCCTAAAAAATATTCTCACTGAATATCCTGTTTCACTCAGAAATTGAGTAGTGTTTTTGGTGCTTTCCTTACCTCCAAATCCCCATCAGAAGGCTCCAGACCAAGGACAGAATCTTTGAGCACAACAGGACAGCGATCAGTATGTAGCAGGCAGGGGGGAATGTGATCCCATTGTAAAGCAACACTATGCCTACTATTTGCATACACCAGGTCATAAAGTTGAGGGTGTGTTTGTTGGTGATGGGGCCATGTTTATAGCAAACAGCAAAGCTAATTAAGCCCGATATGAGAACATATACTGCAGACAAAGAGAAAAAATAAAATATAAATATAATATTTCATCAAATGTCTAGCTTGGTGTTATCCACCTTCTTGCAAACATACATACAGAGGCACCTAACTCCTTTATGTAGCAAAGTAACATTAAAAATGTATTCCCAATTTGAATCGGAAAGAAGCAGCCTGCCTGAGCTTGCCTGTGATTCATTAACAGCCCATAAACCAACAGTAAAAATACGTACAAAGAACACTCAGTTACAATAGGCACAATAAATCTATATGTGTTGACTCAACATCACATCTTTTGACATTCGTTCATTTTTGGGTTAACTGTTCCTTTAAGGCAAGCTTTCACTTGTTAAAATGTGCATTGTGTAACTGTGAGCCATGAATATCGAATAGTGGATGTCATGCTGTATTTGCCAAGCCTACACTCACTGGATGAAAACATTACCGGCTACTGCTGCAACAAAGAAATTAATTACTGAATACTCCAGTATACAAACAAAAGAACAATATTAAAATATAATATAATAAAACTGGTTCTATTCAAATACTGGGTTACTATTTACTCAGCCTAAAGTGATTCCTAACCTACACTACCGTTCAAAAGTTTGGGGTCAGTAAAATTGTTTTTTTTTTTTTTTTTTTGAAAAAAGCCTCTTATGCTCACCAAAGCTGGATTTATTTGATCAAAAAATTAATTATGATGTATAATTTCAGTACTCTACGATGAACAAAGGAATAGTATTTGTTTGAAATTGATTTTGTTTGTAACATTATAAATTTCTTTACTGTCGCAACTTGATGCATGCCTGCTGAATTAAAAACAAACAATCTTACTGATCCCAAACTTGTGTATGGTATAGTGTAATGTATATGATTTATTTTAATTAAAAACAAAAGGTTCTTGAAAAATATCCTGGCCACATTTTCCAGATAATTATAGTGGATGTCTACTGGATCTGTCAAGCTCCAAAAAGAACAAACAAAAAAAGCATGGTTAAAAAAAAAAAAAAGTCGTCCATGATTTATTCCAAGTCTTCTCAAGCTATATGATAGTTTCATGTTAAATTATTTACCAACAAGCCCCTCAACTGTAGCTTTAAAAAAAGAAAAAAGAAAAAAAAAATTAAACCCCAAAACAATGGGGTTTGGAGAAAATGGTGACAATTTGTGTCAATGCATCATTTATCACTAAATAACAAATAATAAATTAGTTCCTCAAAAAGCGTTTGTCATTTGGAGCATTTTAATGTTTGTTTGTTTTTTTGGAGCTCGAGAAAACCAGGTTCATTCACTTTCATTGTTTGGAATCATATGAAAAAGACAGAAACAAAGAAAAAAAGATGGGGTTTGGAACAACATGATGGCGAGTAAATGACAAAAAGCTCATTTTTAACTATTCTTTTAATGTTACAGTACCCTATATCTGTGAAAACAAAGAAGAAGAAAAAAAAAATCAAAGAAGAAATAAAAGGGCCAGAAAACAGACTCACACTGGGGCTGTAATCCACCCAAAGCCTTTTTGTCTCAGGCATAGAAATCAATGTTCCAGCAGCATTGCAGCTTCTTTCCCTTAATCTTAATATGCCTGTAGTTCTCGCATTCAAACACTGATGCATTTACATACTGCGAGTGCTTGAAGAGGGAAATTGATTTGGCAGAGAATAGAATCTATTGAGCAGTCAAGAGGCAGTCATTTCAGCATTCAAAATACTTGGCCCTCATATTATAACACTAACGGAGCCAGGATATACGATACAAAAGGTGAATCTCAATCTGCTCTAGACTGTTACTACGCGATTCTGGCGCGTTCTAATGCGAGCGCTTCAGCTGATGAAATATGTAGCGAGAGTGTAGAAAGATAATCTGACTAAATGACATGTACAGTTATTATTCTATTGTATAAAGAGCACTGAAAGCAAATTAACAGACAACACGACTGACATGCAAAACTGTACAAAAGGTACATTTGAAAGACCATTTATGAACATTAGCAAAGGCTTACTGTCTGATCTAATTGGCTGATGAGATGATTGCAAAGGAAAACAGGGCAAGATGGGTTGTAACAGAGAAAGGTTGCCTAGTTACCCAGTAATTCCATCCAGTGCTCAGTCACGATGTCATCCCATTCATTTAACACCCTCTGGATCCCCATGTAGGAAAGACCGGAGCCAGCGCCTAACAACACCAGGAACAGCCCTCGCTGGGGAGGGGAGCAGAGCCTTAGTGAATGTGCTTGACCTTTTGACCTACCCCAAAACTGCAAGCTGTAAATCAATCTGTAATTGATTACACACCCCTGATTTATACATAAAGCCTTACAACGATGTACATGCCTGCAGCTGTTTGTGTTGAGGAGTCTCACCCTTGACACAAACAGTCTCCACCTCCCTTTATCTTTAATCTCATCAGCAGAGACAATGCCAGCAGTGACAGGCTTAAACTCATAATACTCATCCAACACGTTTTATCATGATCACGAAAAAGGTTGTAACAGAAGCATCGCACACCTTTGGTAAGAAGTTTCGGAGGAGAAGTATCAGGAAGACAAATGTGGCAATGACTCCCAATGAAACTCCGGCCGTGTAGAAAAACAGTGAGCTCCTGGAAACCATGAAGATTGGGTCAGACTAATAAGTTTCAACTACAGAAGACAATTCTGTCATTATTTACTCATCCTTATGTTGATCAAAATCTATATGCTTTTTTTTGCCCAATGGAACATAAAGAGAGAGTTTTTTTAAGTCTTCTCTTTATCTTACACAACAATTCATAGTGGCTATGGCTGTCAAGCTCCAAAAAGGCACCATAAAAGTAGTCCATATGACTTCTTGTGTGCCATATTCTTTTCTTCTGAGCCATGTGATAATTTAGTGTGAGATATATAGGTTGTTATTCACTAAAATCTTCCACGGTTACAACACACAAGAATCTTTGAATCTTGATGCAAACGAGATTCCTATCAAAGCTTGTTTTCGCCACAAAATTAAAAAAAAAAAATTAAAAGATTGCGACATTTTATCGCACAATTCTGACCTGCGAGAAACAAACTAGTAATTGCGAGTTAAAAGGTGAGAATTGCGAGAAATGAACTTTTTCTCGCAATTCTGACTTATTGCGAGTTATAAAGTCCAATTTTGAGGTAAAAAAAAAAGACTGACTTTATTTAAAAGATATCAGAATTGTGAGATTTAAACTCGCAATTGCGAGAAAAAAAAAGTCAGAATTGTGAAATAAAAATTCGCAATTACCTTTCTCATTTTTTATTCAGTTCATATTATTACCTAATAATTTCTTTGGAAGTGTGCAGCCACTGATTGGGATCCACTATATTAAAAGATTTTTGACAATTTAGATCATACCGTTTTTGTACTGAACTGAATATTCACAGAGCACAAGTACGTATTAACTGATACCCAAACAGCACCCAAAATATGTTTACATATATCAACGATTACATATTCTTTCTTTTCTTCACCAAAGCTACTGTATGGCTTCAGAAGACAAGAATGTTCCACACAAATTGCACTGATTACTTTTATCATGCCTTTACAGCATGATAGATGTGGCCACTATGAACTACGATTATATGGAAAAGAGCAGCATAAAGACTTTTTGGTAAAACTTTACAATTAGGTTTATTAGTTAACATGAACGGCATTTGCACAGCATTTATTAATCTTTGTTAATGTTAATTTCAACATTTACTAATACATAATTAAAATCTTGCTAACATTAGTTAATGCACTGTGAACTAACAATGAACAACTGTATTTTCATTAACTAACGTTAACAAAGATCAGTAAATACAGTAACAAATGTATTGCTCATAGTTAGTTCATGTTAGTTAATGCATTAACTAATGGTTATCAAATGAAACTTATTGTGAAGTGTTACTGACTTTTTTTGCATGAAATTATTTTTGGTTTCACATTTTAAATAAAAAACAAAAAAAATACAAAAGCGTAAATAGTGACATTTTCATTTCTTTAAATGTAGTGTAATTTTTTAGTTAAAGCTACTTTATCATGTTTAAAGTGCAGAGACAAGCGTGGTGTAATTTTTTGTAATAAAGGTTTGCATGGAAAAAACACCCTTGATCAGAATTAAACATTCTACAGTAGATTTTCTCTAGACGAGAACTCTAGCTAAATTGCCACTTACCTGCATATGTTTCCTGCTCTAAAAAACAGTACCAACCCACACACAAAAAGCAGGAAGCACATTCTATTTAACCCTGTAATAGAAAATAAACAGTTATGATTCAGTGCCCAAGTACTCTGTAAGAGAATAAGGTATGTGATGCTCACTTTTGTTGGAGACGTGTAGTGTGTACTCAGTATTGCTTCTAGGCGATTTGATCATGAAGCAGACATCTTCATCAAGCATAGGAATGTCCAAAGACTTCTCTCTTTGGATAGTGGATGGCCAATAGTGTTCAACAAAGCAGTTAGTAACTGTGAGAAGATCAACCGGATTGTGGCAATTTTGGGTCTCCATCGGGAAGACGACAACAACTTCCTCATCACATGTCACGTTTACCTGTGAACAACATGTGTCTTGTTGGTATTCAATTTAAAGTGGGAGTTAACCCAAAAACTTTGCTGTCATTATTTACTCAATCTCATTTCAATAATAAAATTAATAAAAAAAAAATTAAAAAAAAAAAAAAACACTGCAGGAAAAGTAAGTAATAGCACAGTAGGATGTAATATATTACCTTGAATGTGGACCAGATGTCCTTCCATTTGATTACAGTGCCAGAGCTGTAACAGAAGCATCGACTCCCAGAATACTCGTGGGCACTGTCTCCTTTCACATTGGCACAATCTGTCAGAATCAGGAAAGGATCAGAATTACTCCTCAGCTTTAATTTAACAATCCCATCATCCGTTTTCTCTTTTTTCCTGTCTAAAACAGTACAGAAGCATCCCAGAAAAGAACACGGACTACGAATTTCTGCCCACAGACTAAATTCCTCTTGATCGCTGCACTAATGCAACTGCTGAATTCTCACTTTCCAAAAACCTTACATGTTCATGTGTGGTCGCTTCTATCCAGCAGTATTACTCGCTTATCATTTATAAATGGACGCATCACTTGGAGTTGGGTTTCCCAAAGCGGGGTTTGTGAGAGAACTGATACTGCAGCGAATTTGAGAGTAGAGAACGGCTAATAATTAAGAAATTAATGACCTATTTCAAAGTAAAAACAATCAAAATAAACCACATACTTAAAAAAGGATGAGATAATTTATGTTTACTTGCACGTCATGTAACCGACATCAAAGAACCATTAACATACAAATGTTTTGTTAAATTATTGAAACATTAATTTCAATTTTAGGGGGTGCTTTAAATATTTATTTATTTTAGGTCAAAGGGGTTCAAATACCTGACTTAGAAAAAAATGACAATAATAAACCCATTTACCATATAGCAACCACTTGTTTATTTTGCAATGTTAGAAAAATTATTTGGTTTACAATGAATGCACATATTTGTTACTGTTATTTTAATTTACATTTAGAGTTTTTGAATATTCAGTTCTTGGGCTGTTTAGGATCAAGTGTTGCTACTGTCTGACAGTTGCAAGTAAATGTCACATCAAAACTTGTATTTGTGAAATATGCAAAAGCTTTTTTATAGTGTTTTGATTGAAGGTAGGGTAGGCACAAAAAGTATTTATGAGAACAAGGCCTACACCACGTTTAAAGATTACCAGAGCACATGAATTTAAACAATATAATAATGATTATGTGCATGGACAAGTCATTTATAATAAATACTGCCATATTCTATAAAAAAAAAAAAAACTTGGGAGACTTTAAGGTATGAGAATACAGTTATATTATAAGGACCATGGTAAGATTACACACCAATTGTGTTAAACAATAACCAAATATCATTGGTTTGTAAGATTTTGGTATGTGAGATTTGTCAGCATCCATTAAACTTTAATGGATGCTGACAAATCTCAAATACCAAAAACTGTAATATACGTTATACGTAAACATATGCACGTTATATAGTCTTTTTGTGCGGTTCTTATATAACTAATGCCGATCTAAAAGAACTATCTAAAAGTCTTTACTTCGAAACAAACTTCAGAACACAAAACATTAACTTTACAGAGCTAACCATTTTGACAAACATTTCACGATATAAAAAGAGTGGTCTTAACTGCGGTCTGGGATTTTGTCGCATTCAAAATCCCACAGATATACACAATGTAGATGTTTTTATAAAGTTAGCGTTGTTTGTTTTGGCGCTGTCTGTTTAGCATACGACTCAAGTCATTTACCTGAGTATGAATATCTTCTGTTTCCCTCTGCACTTTTCCAGTAAGCACATAATAGAGTTAAAACGGGTATAAAAGCAGCTAACTTCCCCATATTTGGTGGAGTATAGTGTTAAATGTATTTATTTCGCAGACACAGCAGGTTAATGATTGAACCGCTAAGCTAGCATGAGCTAAGCTAATGTTTTCGGTTTCAAATTCGGTGGGCTTCGTGTAACCCAGACCAGACTAACAGTTTCAGAGTGGATGATTGGTCCCGATTTTTTATTTACTCACTTATCAAGTATTGAGGCTTTAACTTGTATTTATAATTCAAACAAGTAGTTATATCCACAAATGAGCACATTTAATGGTCAAAATGGTGCCTATTTAACGAGCCTAATTTGGAGTTTAGTGATTGATTAGTCAGGTCTTAAGCCGCAGTCAAGCGTTTGAAAGTAAACACCAGTATTATTTTAGATTTATGTACCCTATTTTTGTTGCATTGAGACATTTATTTTATAGGTTAATATTTTGAATTAGCTTCCCATTTTTATACTTGTAAAAAATATTATACTTTAAAATGTTTTTAATAGTTTTAGATTTAGGTAACGACAGTAACCCTGTAAACACAATGGCAAGTTCAGAATGGAATAGTATTTGTGCTGCTTACTGCGAGGAATACACTTTACTAATCTTTAAAAATTATATATGAAAAAGTAAAACGTTTTCATTATGCAACATGTTGTCATGTGACCTCATCATTTCAGTAACAAAATATTTAAATATAGCCTATTTCTATTTAACTGGTTTAAATATGCTAAAATACATTTATTCAACACAACACCCTGAACTGCAGAAGGTTGAGCACAGTACTGACTGCAATTTGGTCTGTTTTCATGGAAATTAGTAAAATCTTAAATAGTCATTGAAATCTCTATAGTGAATATACATGTTTATACTCTAATGCATTGAAGCATGTTATTGGCTCTTTGTAAGAGCAAAGTCTATAAAATTATCACAACTAGAATATCATTGATTAAAAATCTGTTGGAAATTTATTTATCGTTACAATCTAGCTAAATGTAAAGAATGTGGAAAATCCATTGTCTGTCAGCAACAAAGCAATCTTAAAATGTCTAGTTCTGCAAATGCAGTCTTGTAGCAAACCCAAAGATAAGTGGTGGGAAGAAAAACGTTGAACCAAAAAATCTAGAGGAGACCAGATGAAAATGTCATCTCTGCGCAGTCTTCGCCCTTTGAAATGGAAGGGGGATTTTTGTGGTGGGCGTAGACACAGCAGGCGGCTGCTTTCTCATTTCTCTAGGATGCAGAGACAACAGCGGCTTTTCCTGACAGGCACACCCACGCCAGGCTGAGACCCACTGTCACTTACGCTTGCATGGAGTCAGCAAGCATCTGACTAATGCAGATGCTGTCATTTTGGTTTCTAGGAAGGATTTTAACCTCATTCCCCATGAAAGAGTACATTTCTTTTCTCCATCAACCTTTTAAATGACAATTGTTTAATTACTCCAAAGAGTTTTGCTGCATTTTTGCTCCTTGCACTCAAGACGCTCCAGTGAGGTTTATCTGCAGTTGCTGTAGCAGACAGTTACAAGGTTATGTCCCACAGGGGAAAGTATTAAGAAAAAAAAGTTGGTTAGAGGAAGGCTTTGTGGTTTTTGTTAAGGTACAGAAAGTCCCTTTTTTGATGCAGAGTCAGTTAAGGGCCTTTTAACAAAATAACTCAACTGTTTTCATGACCATTGCACTAAAAGGAAGAAGAGAAAATGGTAAATTTGGTAATACTTTACATTGATGAAAGATGAAAATTCTGTCATTATTTACACATCCTTGTGTCGTTTTGAACATACAGTACATTGTTATATGTTCCTTGAAGCTTGAAAGGAGATTATTTGAAGAATGTTCATCCAGCTCAGTTCATCTAATGACAGTTCAAAGTGACCATGACTGTAATCCAAAAATGTGTAAAAGTTTCCATGTTGTCCATGCTTTTGGTCATAACATGGTTTATTCCACTCATGTTTAACAAAAGATCTCCCTTCGCCGACAGTTTGATTGACAGGCGATCTAACCAATCATAACCCCAAATCCGCCATTTTGTCCGACAAAGCAGTCAGGGGAGTTAATAGATTAATGTTGGTGAACTTGAACTTGAAAAATTGTGTGTACTCACGTCTTTCCACACTTGAAACAACATTCCTTGTGATGTTCTTTCATGTTTATTTGATGCTATAAATGAACTAGTATGAAGAGATGATCGGTTCACGAGCCGCTTGAAGGAGCTACAGCGATCTGTCACGACACATTAAAGAGCCTCTATACGGTATTTATTTAAACTTCTTTAGAAAATTACAATATTTTAAATATTAAACTGTTTCACATCAAAAGTAACCTGCTCTATATTGTCTGTCGACGCGTTGTCAGTGTCCATTGCTCCGCAATGTATTTTTCACAGCATGAGAACATTATGTGTGAGAGCGCATGGCTTGTCGGACATAGCAACAGTAACTAAAGGGAATGTCTTTGTGAAGGGTCAATTGCATGACATGTTAAAGGAATAGAGTTCACCCAAAAATGAAAATTCTGTCATCATTTACTCACCCTCAAGTTGTTCCAAACCTGTATGAATTTCTTTCTTCTAACCATATTTTGAAGAATATGGTTAACCAAACAATTGATGGGCTCCACTGACTTCCATAGTAAAGAAAAAAAATACTATAGAGGTCAATGGTAACCAACATCCTTCAAAAATATCTTTTGTGTAAACGACCAGATTTATTTACTGTTTTTCTTGGTTATATGAATGTTAAAGTGGACCTATTTTAAGCCCCTTTTCACAAAATATGATAAAAGTCTCTGGTGTCCCCAGAATGTGTCTGTGAAGTTTCAGCTAAAAATACCCCACAGATCATTTCTTATAGTTTGTCAAATTTGCCCCCAATTGGGGAATGAGCAAAAACATGCCGTTTTTGTGTGTGTCCCTTTAATTGCAAATGAGCTGCTGTTCAAGGCCCGCTCTCCAAAAGAGGGCGGAGCTTTAACAGCTTGTGCTTCGGTTGCTCAACAACAAAGCAGAAGAATCTCACGCAGCCTAAATGAAGATTTTCAGTAACTTGTTCAGCCTTACTTTGTACAAACCAGAGTTGAAGAAATTACAACTTTCAGAATGCAACTTGATGTTTCGGTTAGGTGGTAAAATTTATGTAGTTTCTGTGGAGTTGATTCAACTCATTGACTAGCATGTGTCACCATGTTAATCATTTGTGTAAAACACATATGGATGCACACTATACATTGCCCAACAAAGCCATGCACACCAGGCTAACTTTTATGATTGCTATCAAATGCTGTGAATGGTCCAAGTTAATATTTTTTTCCAAAATATCACTGGAACAGAATTGCTCTTTTTTAGCCATCAAGCTAGGGTCAATTTGCAGGCTTTCTAAATAGTGTTGTGTGCTTGTCTGTGCAGCCAACCACAGAGCAGTTAACATGCTTTGCTCGAGCTTTTGCCATGGCCTTAGAACTGGTGCACCGTCAATGAAAACGTGCAGATTAAGGGGTGGTAATATTATAATAAGATCCCCTTCTTATGTCACAAGGTGAGTGGCATCTGAGAGACTTGTTTTTTCACATGCTTGCTTGCGGAGAAAGGCTTGGCAAAACAAAGTTACTGGGTTGTCCTTTTTCATGTTTTTTTTTTTGGCACATGGATTATACATGGAAAAAGTCAGATTAAGGGAACATTTTCAATGTTTTATCTAAAAAAAGTTCTGTGAACTATATATATATATATATATATATATATATATACATATATATATATATATATATATATATATATATATATATATATATATATATATATACATAAATAGCATTTTTGTGCTAACTTTTTAAGAACATTATTAAAGATCAGATAACTTTGAACAAACGTTCTATTAACGTTACTGGAAGAACATTTGATCGTAACTTTGAGAGAACCTTTGCCAGAACGTTCCCCATTAGCCAGGCTAAATGTTGCTTCTTTTGCTCAGATAATTGAAATTTGACTCTTTTTTTTTTTCTTTTTTTTAGCTCAGATCATTGAAATTTCCTCATTCTGGTTGAAAGGAGCTGCACTTGTATTGCCTGGACAGAAAATAGAATTTAATATCACTCATTAATTGTACATATACATTAACAGACACTGTACAGTGTGGCTCTAAACTTCCAGTTTATGTTGCGTTTGTTTCTTAATTCTCCTTTTTTATTTCCCAGTAAGAGACACGTTTAAAAACGAGAGGAAAGTTTTACAAAAACAACTGCTGTCTACTTCAAAAAGAGGTTTTGGCAAAGAGCTGATTCCATGGACAAATGCCTCTCCAAAACAGAGAAGGAGTTCTGAGCTTTTGATTAGTGGGCTAAAATCTGACACCCACAGAGCTGGGCCTTATGTTGGTGCACTTAAGCCCGTCCTACACCCAGAGAGAACTTTAAAGGCAAATGAGGCTTTCACAAGGCTCTCTGTCCCATGAAAGTGCTCAATGTTGGTGATTTTTTTTTTTTTTTCTCTTGATCTTTCTGTTCCTTTGTTGTCGTGACCATTCAAGAGGTGCAGGCCACGTGTTCTGCAGTCATTTGTGTTACACTTTTATAATAGTGGCATACTTGTGATGTTGTGATCTTTGTTTTGCAGTTTGGAAGATTGGCAGTTTCTTTTTTTCAGTTTCTTCATTTTTTTCTTGCACTTGTTTATGCTTTTTTTTTTAGTTCTGTTTCCTAAAGGAGGATAGGGCGGTAGGCTTCCGCTAGACTGCAAAGAGCAAGTGCAGTGATTGACATGAGCATGGAGCTGAAAAAAATCAGTCGAGGCTGAGTCTTTCTGTAGGTAGGCGGATGAGTGGGGTGAACCAATCCTCAGCAGAGCTTGTTTTTAATTGCCGTCTGGTAAACATCAAACGTGAAAAAACAGACGATTCCATCTAAAGATACAGGGTGTTTTGCAAAATATGTTACGCTGTGTGATTTCATCTATTGCTTTATGCTGAACAACATATTGAGAGTTATTATATTCCTGAGATTCTCACTGTCTCAGGTCATTAAAAACTCAGCATCAACTCTTGTTTGCTTTGTTGTACTGCAGATGCTGAGGAGGAGTTTTTACTTGAGGGAACGCTTGAATGTTTCAATCCTTTTCTTTGTGCTAAGTGTTGTTTTTTTTAATTAAAGTTTAGTCAAAGATGAAAATTCTGTCATTATATTACTCATCCTCATGCCGTTCCAAAGGCAGCGTACAGCATTCCGTGGAGCACAAAAGTAGATTATTTGAAGAATGTTCATGCAGCTCTTTTGGATACAACACAGTTCAAAGTGACTATTGTCCACAAATATAAAATATCCATGTGGTCCATACTTTTGGTCATTCAAGGTCCACTCCTCACACAAAACTATTGTATAGCTTCAAAAGACACAAATCATAAGGTCTTTTGTCATTTTTGAAGGTTAGCAGCTGTGTTAACCAAAAGTCATAAAGGCTATTTTTATTGATTATATTTTGCATATTGAAAGTAGCAAAAGAAAGAGTTATTATTGGCAGATTTTATATTTTTTGGTGTATATTTTTCATATTGATTGGTATAAGGGTGTGCGATAATATCGTAATTGATGTTGAGTATTTCACTCATTTTTAGAAACCAATCGTTTGAAGTGTTCATCAATTCATTGCTTGATGTAGCTAAGTATATACTAAGTACTATTGCGTTCGAGTATTCAGAGTGTGGCTTTTGACAGAAGTTAAACTGAGTGAATAAACTACGAAGAAGCTTGTCAGTGAAGTACGGCTCCAAATGCTAATCCATCTGAAACCACTGCGATTTTGAGTCGCTTATAATGTAAAAAGCTGCACGCGTCAAACATCTTTCCAGACATGAAAGATTCCAGACATTTAAAGCATTTATTAACATGGTGTCCAACAAAAGACAATAATTTAATACCGTGTTTTTACTCCAAACTCACTTCATAGTGACAGTTGAGCATCCTTCTGAGAGATTATGTGATTTCTTACACAGAATAAGGCAGTCGTGTGTTTATTAGTCATGTTTACTCAATCAAAGCATTTCAATCTTCTGTTTATTCAGCTACAGTGATACGACACATGTTATCTTTTTCTGCTGCAATGTATATTTCGTGTTTCTGCAAAAGCGCGCCCTCTGGCTTTCAAATGGAGAAGCATTTACTACTGATCACAGAGACGTACAGTTCTGACAAGCTGCGCATTAAATAATCGCAGCCTTTGCCCTAATATGAGAATTATGAAAAGCTTCAGGAGTCAGCTGAACACGGTGTGTCTGCAGCAGACAGAGCAAAATCAAAAACACACACGCAACAAACATTTTGCAAGAAAGTTCCTTACGGCAGAAAAAGTGACAGATGGAAAGGTATAACAAACACTGCCAAATAAAACATTTTTGAATGATTTAAAATGTCGTCTCATTATCGTTATCAGAAAAATCGTAGAAAATATCGAGATATAATTTTTTGTCAATATCGCACACCCCTAGATAAGCCTCTTATGTTCACCAAGGCTGATTTATTTGCTCAAAAATACGGTGAATAAATACAGAAATATTATTACACTTTTAAATAATTCTTTTTTGCTTGGAATTTATTACTGTTATGACAAAGTTGAATTTTCAGCAATATTCAGCAAATTTTTTAAAACAATCTTATACTGACAGTAGTGTACATATACCTTTAATATCATACCTTTCTTTTCATCTCTTTTACATTCTGTTTTGGTGATTGTGGCCCTAGTACCAAAGTATTTTTCTTATATAATGTGTGTCAAAAACACTGTTTTTTGCCTCACATCACATAATTATCCAAACAACGTTGTGGTTGGAGAGATGTCAAGACTGCATGACCCTCAATTAATCCGTTTATTTTCATTTCTATGTTTAAGGTTGCACATTGATTGGTTGGATCATTCTTAATTAGCCATGCTGTGCAGAAAATGGATGGAAGGGTGGGCGGCAATCAGACTCTGCTAGTGGTAGAAGCCCCACCCACACAGCCAGGTCCACCAGGGGCCCAGAGATGTGATTACAGTTCATTAACGTGGTGTGTGTACAGGGGGTGGGAAGGACACTGGTCATTATTGTGTTCGAATGTAGGTGGTGCCCTGAAACACACAGGAAGACGTGGGCAGCACACACACCCGTGCTGCAGCCCTTAAGTCCTTTGTGAGGAATATTGGATGCAGAGTTTGACTCTGGGGAGTTGGCAGTGCATAATTACTTGGACGTGCAGACAGAAATTTGTGTTTGGTGCAGTGGCACTTTGCATTTGACAGGGCTATTTGGAGGACTAACTCATATTCTAAATTCAGCCAGCAGTATTTAAGCGCCTACAAATTAACCACAGGTGTAATTCACCAAGCACTGAGTTCCTGTATGATGGGATTTGTTTGTATTATGTCTAATTTTCAACCCTCATTCTGATCCTCTGTCTGAAATGACAATTTTTTAAGGGGCGGCTCCTTTAAGGCTTGTCAGTAAATGGCCACTCTTATGATTGGCTAACGTCATTGTCATTGCATATGAAACAGGATCAATGCCCACTCGCTATTGCACAGGAGTAACGGTTTTGAATACATTATCCTATGAAACTTTCAGGATGTTTTAATGGTACAAAGACCTGTTGTCAAAAGATCAAATTTGATATCTCATGTCATGACCCCTAAAGAGACGAGAATACTTTTTGTAAAATGACTTTATTCAACAATATCTTCTCTTCTGTGTCATTGTCATACTTTGTTTACGTCCAGCGCTTCTAGGTTCTATGTTTAAATGCTGACTCATTATTGGCCGGCTCCTGCGTCATTATCACACGCATACGTCGTGCTGCTCATGTGTGCAGCTCTGGCCAATACTGAGGCGGCATTCGGACATAAACACAGACTGCGTCACCTGTGTAAGGATAATAACAGGGAAGAGAAGAGACTGTTGAATAAAGTCATTATTTTTGTTTTGTTCATGTCGATTCTTAAAATTAAGTTTGAACCACTGCAGTCACTTCAACGGTTTTAACGATGTCTTTAGTACCTTTCTGGTTCTTGAAAGTGTTGATTACATTGCTGTCTATGGACGAGTCATATATCATATATCCTATAATTAATAACTTAATTTGTGTTCTGAAGATGAACGAATGTCTTGTAGGTGAGGAACGACATGAGGGTGAGAATTTTCATTTTGGGGTGAATTAACCCTTCAAAACAATACAGAAGAGGAGGAATATCAAAACTAGCTCAGAATATTTTCACTCCAAATCAAAATAAATAATAAAATATAATTTTTTTTTGCATTTTTGCATTGTGACATTATTGTCATGACAGTTAATAGTTAATGGCACTATGCTTTGACGGCGATATCTAGACTTTTAAGGTAATCAGCTAACCTAGCTAATTCTTTTTATTGTTGGCTTTTTATTCAATTTCAATCTCCGAATGTTAGTGAGAAGAAGACAAATTTTATATTAGTCTGCAGATGGACGTCGGTTATGCCATAGGCATAGGTGTGTAAGGCTGGGCGAGGCCTTAAAAGGTTAAAAGAGAGAGTTCACCCAAAAATAAAAATTCTGTCATTAGTTACTCACCCTCATGTCGTTCTGCACCCATAGGACCTTCGTTCTTCTTTGGAAACACAATTTAAGATATTTTTGATGAAATCCGAGAGATCTCTGACAGCAATTTAAAAATTTTTCTAACTTTAAGTTAGAATCCACTCATCTCTCAAAATGCCGGAATTTGTTCGGTACCGAGTTTTGCACAAAAAAAAAAAAAAAAAAAAAAAAAAAAGACATTATGTAGGCTAAATACGAGATTTATTGTGCAGTCAGCTTCATTGATTATAGCAGAACTTTACTTGAGATTGAATCGAGTAACAGCTTTTTAATGAATAGGGAGCGCCCTTCGCACGCTTTCTAAGTGAAATATCCTTTCAGAATTTTAATGCAACTTTTGTTTTGTTGCATTAGGTAAACATTAGTTATTTAATTCAAATGATAGCGGTTTGTGAACGTACCTGCTTTAATAACAAATAATTTATCTGGAGCGTTTTATGCTGCGATGCGTAGGTTGTTGGTTCTAGTCGAAAGTTAATGACATTCGATTCCAATTTGTTTTTAAAGAGGAAGCGCATCTCCTCAGCTTTACCCTGGAGTTGGTTCACCCACTGCCTATGGGTTACACTCATCTTCGGTATCTCCTTTGAAGGCATCTTGAGTTAAACAACTTCACGTTTAACGAAGCACATGCTTAAGACCAGAACCGGAAGCGATGCCACCTGTTTTACAGAATACGTAAAGTTTGCTGCGCATAACCCCCATTGTAAAATATTTGATGAGAATCACTGCTGTGAATAATGGGAATTAAAAATAAGTTTTCAGAAAAAATATATACGTTTTACTTTACGATAATGAGAATTTGAGGGGAAAACTTGCTTAATAGCCATAAAAAAAAATGTTACAGTGCAAAAATGTAATAAAATTATTGTAGAAATTTCTTATTTTGATGAGTTTTTTTCTCTAAGCTGACGGTGTACAGTAAGTAGGTTTATCTACTCCATGCAGTGAACATGGCCATCATAAAAGCAAAGCTACCTTGATGTGTGACAAGAGTTCCCTCGGGCAAAGCACTCTGGGAGCCATCTGTGTTCAAACTGCAGGATTACACTGCTCAATCCCCGTAGCAAATAAGGGAATTAGGGTGAAATTTAATCATATACCAAATTATAGTCACTGACATGATATTACAGCCCCCCATGAGCTCTGTGAGAATGCAGCTCAGACTGATTGACTTAATCTCATTCCTCAACCTGATTTCGTCATCATGGTATCCCCTTGTCTGGTATTCAGTGTCATTTCTGTTGGCTTTCCCTGTGAGCTTTTCACATTCAGATTCTTGAGTGTTTAGTCCTTTCATTGTGACTGTCAGGATGTCACATGCTTCGTTTATTCATTAACTGGCTTGATATTCTTGTGAAGCTTTCGTGTGATACCCTGCTGTTGAACTGGTTTGATGTAAGTTATTGATCTTCCATTCATAACCTGTGTGGCTAGTCATTTAGATACTTTCAGTTCTTTTTTCATACTGCATTTCTCGATACAAAAGCTCCATCATGTTTAGAATTTTTTCTCAATGTCATTTTGAAGTAAATAAGTTGGCACTTGTTCTTAATTGTTGTCTGTTATTATCAAATGGCACTGTGCCTCAGCCCAGCCTTTTAATGTCCACTTAAGCCATAACTTCACAAAGACGTGTAATTTGACACAATTTTGTGGGCATTGTGTGATTCTGTTCGAGTTGTGGTTCACTCTGTCTCAGCCAGAAAAAAGCACCCAAGTTGTGAGAAATCAAAATGCGACATGAAATACAACGCCTTGCAATCCAAAAAAGTATCTGCACTTTCTTCACAGAATTAAATATCTCTGGACTGGAACTCTGATGACAGTCAGACTGACAGATGTGAATGCGATAACTAAACACAAAGGATATATTCACCTGAGGAAAGAAGGTGCATGGATTGTATTTTGTGTCACATTTTTGTTTATCTTGATTTCTCACAACTTGTGTGCTTTTTCTGGGTGAGATAGAGTGAACTGGTACTGACAGAGACTCACAAACACGTACGTCACATAGCCGTGCACTAATGGCCAACAGTCAGGATTTTCGTTAAATAAAATATTAAATTTCATATCGTATACCCCCTGAGCACTTAAAATATGACATGTCTTAAACTTGATGCTGGACGCTATTCACTGCATTTATATGGATGAGCACGAGCGGATCATTTCTTAGAAAATTCTCCTTTTGTGGTCCATGAAAGAAAGAAGGGCATGTTGCATTAGAACTACACCAGGGTGAGTAATTTATGACTTGATTTTCATTTTAGGGTGAACTATCCCATCCCCCCCAACCCTCGTGGTGAAAATCAAGTTTTGAATGTTGTTTACATGTCTATGTGGTGTTTTTAATATGCTTTACGACAAACTATGTGCAAATTTCTAAATCAACACCATTGGTGAGTATTTTCTCCTGTGTGAACCACAGTCTCAAAAACGCGGTTTGAAATCGCTGATGTTTCTGACGTCGCAAACTACCTCGAGACCAATCACGTCAACGTATGGATCTCGGAACTGGTGTGAGTGAGTGGAGGCGGAGCTCATTTGCGTATTCATAGACCCACATATACTGAGTGAGGCAAGTGTACAGAGTTGCATACAAGCTGTTTTAAGGCATGAAAAAAATATTCATTGAAAAAATATGTTCAAATATGTAATTTTGGTGCTCAAAGATGAGTTTTAAGTGATAAAATTATTCACTACAGGGGAACTTAAAATGAATGTAAATAAAATTGAATGTGTAGCATATCATTATATCAGCTCTTAAAGTGACAACAGCCTAATATAGCTTCTGTTGTCTGTCATTAATGTTAATTATAAAAAACAAAAGACAAAGAGAAAACAGTTGGATGTTATATGTTTTATTAACTCTACATTCTCATAAAACATCCATTAGCATACACATGTGGCCTATTGCTTTATTTGACGGGCCCATAGTGATATTGCAAAAGTGTTAAAAACCGACTCGGCTCCTAAAATGATTTAGCAAATACTTTACTTGTTGAGGCACTTAAAGGGTTGTACCAGACATCCGTTCACAGTCGCCTCTTCTTCTTTGCTCTTCATACAGGTCAATGATTCTCCAGTGTATACAACTGTGTATACGAGTGTGTGGGGTCACTGCACTCCACTCCACGTCCCACGCCAAGCTGTTTTTTTTAGAATTCTCCTTTCACTTCCCTTCTCACATAGAGATACGCCCATTCATGAACAAACACACACAATAAACATTTACTCTCTCACACAGGAAGTTTGTACTCTATTTACACTGTCATTGGTCATGAGGGGACATGCTTAAAAAATCCACTGAATGTACCAGGACATTTTAGGGAACTTTAACACAACTCTCAGATCCTCTATTTAATTTAGTTTTCAAATTTGCCTTTCAATTAATTTACACAATTATGATCATTGTGTTTCTTTCTTTCTTTCTTTCTTTCTTTCTTTCTTTCTTGTGTTGTACAGGCGAAAGCTTTAAAGTCAATTTTTAAAAATGGCAGTATTTACATTACTGTTCCAAAGTTTGGGAGTTTATGAATTTTTAATATTTTTTAATGTTTTTTGTTTTTCATTTTAAGTCTTTTATGCTCATCAGGGCTGCATTTATTTCAACAAAAATACAGTAACAGTAATATTATGAAGTATTGTTTCAATTTAAAATAATCTATTTTAATATATCTTAAAATGCAATTTATTCCTGTGATGTGTGAATTTTCAGCATCATTACTCCAGTCTTCAGTGTCACATGATCCTTCAGAAATCATTCTAATATTCTGATTTGGTTCTCAAGAATCATTTCTTCTTATTATTATTATCAATGTTGAAAACAGTTGTGCTTCTTATCATTTTGAGGAAACCGTAATCGATGTTTTGTTCAGGATTCTTTGTAAATGTAAAGTTCAAATGAACAGTATTTATTTGAAATAGCATTTACTGTCACTTTTGATCAATTTAATGCATCCTTGCTGAATAAGAATTCATTTCTTTTTTCAAACTTTTGTTTGTTTATTTATTTATTTCTGAATGAAATAATTAGTTCAATACTAATTTAATGATCAAATCAATTAGATTCCAATCACAAAAATGACAATGATGTCATTCTAGATATCGTTATTATGTTGTCTAACTATTGTAAAAGAGATGAACCAACCCCTAAACAGCTTGTAAAAACAACAAAACCTTAATTGGCCACCTTTCATGTCAGTCAAACAGGCCTTTCTTGTCTGAGTGGTTTTTGGTTATAGCATAAATTAGAAAGTGGATTAGACAGACAGTCAAAAGTCTGGCTACCTCGGACTAACAGAAATGATCCGATAATCTTTCATTTGTAATAAAGTCCTTGGCAGCAGAGGGCTCAGTCAAGCATCATAAGTCTATCACCGAAAATCATTTTCACCAAAGTGAGCGATGACCCCTGACTCCACACTGGAGCCATGGGAAAGTTTGCTGGGAAAGCTTAGACAGACACAGCCAGACGGTTTAAAGTCCCAGTCCCTATCTTTGGATGCCAAATACCCCCCACCCACACCAAAACACACCCAAGCGCTAGAAATCAGCCCACGCTCGCACACACATGCTCTCTCACAGATATATTCGCACACAAAAACACAGATGTGCGCAGCTCACCCACACGCACTCCCAAACACTCAAACGCACTAAACATAAATACCTGCCCACACTTGCACGCATTTGCGAAGATACGCAAAGACACAAAGTTCGTTCGAATGAATTTCCACGTTCATCTACTTCCCTGCATGCACATATTCCTCGCTTCGCCCTCTCACACATGTACAAATTCACACACTCTCAGCCTCCCTCACACACATACTAAAAAAAAACAATTGTGACATTCTGGTGGTCTTTGTCCGTGTTCACCTCTGCGGACTTTCTCTTTCGCTCTTCTTCTCGTACGCATCCTAACGAGTGCAGAATTCAGTGTTTATATGTGTGTGTGTGAGTGTGGGCGTCATGGTGTGGAGAGGGAGGTCTTAGATGCTGAATAACAGTAGTGTGTTCTCTGGCAGCTGTGTGTGTGTGTGTGTGAGCGACTGAGTGCAGAGCTGTGTGGGCGTCCTCAGCGCAGCGGCCATGCAGAGACTGTCGGTCTCAGACCAGGCCTTGTGGCTTGTAGCCACCACACTAATTGGGTAGAGTTGAAGTATATGCTCTCCACAGCCTGAAATACACCGGCAGTAAAAGTCTGAAGTACTACAATGCTCGTTTCACACAGAGTCTCGTGTTACAGGGGATTCAAAGTTTTATAGAATGCATTTGGATGTGAATTTGGCCTTACAGGTACAACAAAATTTGATTCAAACTTCTCAGTGGAATGATTTGATACATATTTCAGTCTCACAAAAAGATTTCTCCTATGATTGAATCAGAACATAGCTCTGTCGCGGTCATAAATAGATAAAAAGATTTGAATGAGAATGAAGCAAAAAGCCATGAGAGGCCGTGAGGAATGTTCTTATGAGCATGATGTGAAGCCGAGAAGTGTGAAGCAAAACAATAGAAATATGGAAAAAATACTCCAACGTTCAATTTATTGATGAACATAATTGGAATAAATAAATGTTAAACAACTCAATAAAGTTCATTAGCCTCCTTGATGAAAAAACAAGAGCTTAAGCCAGCCTGTTTGCTGGTCTGCTGGCTAGAATCAAAGTTTCTTTTTTTCTTTTTGTCAACCAACTTGGAATTTAGCATCACCCTGGTTCCCTTGACAAAAACCCAATAGGTGAGGGTGTTGAAATCCACTGTTGGAAACCTCTTAAGATGTTTTGCCTGAATTGCATGAAATGTTCTTGGATACAGTACTAGAGAGAATCATGAATCAGAACAGAAGCCAATGCATTCCATGCAAATCTATGTAAAAGGGGAAGGCTAATGAGGCTTTCAAGCTTCAACAAGTTTTCCACCTGGATACTATATTCCAAGTCTTATGAAGCCATGATGGCTTTGTGTGAGGAACAAACTAAAAAACATTATTTACTCAAAATTCGGATAGCCTGTCTTTCTGCCATGCTCAGGTATGATTTGTAAACAAATCGATTCTTCTCAATGAATCGGTTGATCCCGTTCACAAAAAATAGTCTGAATGATTCAGCTCTCTGAAAGATTAGTGAATATCAAATTAAATTTCAGTATGTTCATAGCCATCTTATGACTTCAGAAGACATGGAAAATTGTGCCTAAGTAGTATGGACAACATTTAATATATATATATATATATATATATATATATATATATATATATATATATATATATATATTTTTTTTTTTTTTTTTTTTTTTTTTTTTTTTTTTTTTTGATTCATTAACGCTGATTCACGTTTGAAGCTTCAGCGGCCAACGGTCAAAAATTAACGTTAGCCTTTCTTTGTTTGGAACGACACGATGGCGAGATTAATGATGATTTACTTTTCATTTTTGCGCCAACTATTTTATATTTAATTGCTATTTAACTTGCTTAGCTTAGGCTACCACTAGTATGCTATTAGTAACAAGTGAGTAAACACATTTGTTAATAATAGCGTACTAGTGGCAGCCAATCAGCAAGCTCGATTTCTAACGTCTTCAGTTCGACTGAAATCCTTTATTTTATCGTTTATTTATTTTCTGATTTATTGAAATTTGATTTTTGGAAATTATATTCAGCATGTACATCACATCACATTAATCGAACCACAAGAGGGAGTCGCTGAACATATATTTAATTCTTCAAATATTCGATTACGCTTGCTTCTTCAACTGCTTGTTGCTAAACGAGTTTAAAATTCACAATACATCATGATAATTGGACATCCCTGTTTTCATTAATCAAGACACAAATATAAATTAATACATGCTGTCTAGTACACCTTACGAAATCCAAGAAATGCACACATAGATAAAAAGAAAAGAAGTGTATATATTTCTGTGGATGCAGCAAGCACTCATTCTTTGAAGGAAAAATTCTGTGTGGTTTAATTGGCTGAATCTTCTCCAGACCCTTTGCTCTTGTGTATATTGGCCTCACGGGACAAAAGGATCTTTTATCTGATCACCGACTGGAGAACTAATGGAGCAGCTGTCAGATCTGTGTGCCCAGACCGTAATGACATCGGCTGCACCAGAACAGAACAGGTAGCCCACGCTCCCTCAACGCCCACGGCCTGTGGCTCATTTCCCCTGGGCTTTGAGCTGCCCTCAATGTGACCTCTCTCTTTATTTCCCTGTGTTCTCTCTCTCTCTCTCTCTCTCTCTCTCTCTCTCTCTCTTTTTCTGAACTTAACAGGATATGTTTGGCATTGTGCTTCCCTACATCTCTCCTCTCTATCTCTATCTCTATCTATCTCTCTCTCTCTGATTAGAGGATGACCAATCAGTTGATCATCCTGTCTGAATGGGATCTTCGCATTGCTTTTCTAAAATGAGTAATTCCCCCTCTTAAATTCCGTTTGAATGAGCATTGCAAAAAGCTGATTTTATATGTTAAGTTACTTGATAACCATAAACGGCTTCTAGTTAGGTTTCACGTTTCTCCATATAGAGCATGATGCTAGCAACACCAACGTCATGGGTTTGAATCCCACAGATTGCCTTTACTGATAAAGTGTTTAGCTTGAAGTCACTTTGGATAAAAGCATCTGCCAATAGATGAATATCATTGGTTTTCAGTGGCTATGCTAAACCTCTGTTTGTGTGTCAACTCATACAAAACTGAAATGGTATTGATGTATATTGTATTTTAAACAAACTTTAGAGTTGAGATTATGTTTCGTTTCGACACAAAATAGGGATGTATGATGCCTAAATCAGTCGATAGGATATCTATCTACTTGTATCTGTTTTTGATAGATTATACAGCTGCTCCTTGGAAACTAAACAAGTGTAAATTGGATCAAATCAAATCTTTCTATTTCTTCTACATATGAGGTGAAACAATTATAAGACCCATTGTGCAGAGAGTAAATTATATTAATTGAGTCTGCAGCTGAGGGGAAACACTTGTCGGTGTTCCCACTCACCTGCTTCTGAATATAATTTACCATGTTGGAGCCCTTTCTGACATACCTTGTTTCGACAAGTGTCATTCACTTTAATTTCAATGTAATGCTGACACCCAGATCCACAATTTAAGCACTGCATGTGCACAAATTTATTTTCACTAGCTGAAATACAAAAAGAAGAGAAATCACGTTGATCATGATCAGGTCGTCCATATATAATGAGAGAGGATAAGATTATTGTTACAACAGAACATACAGATTTGTAAACTAATGTTCAACAGTTTGAGATTTTCAGTACTTTTTTTAGAATTAATATTTTTAGTCAGGAAGGAAGCTCTTAGTTGACCTTAAAGGGATAGTTCACCCAAAAATGGAGATTTTGTCATTGTTTATTTACCCTTAAGTTGCTCCAAACCTGCATACATTTCTTTGTTCTGCTGAACACAAAGGAAGATATTCTGGAGAATGTTTGCAACCAAGCAGATTATATTACATTATTAATAAAATGTTAATATAATGTAATATTAATATAAAATAATCTAAACATTATTGATACAAAATTATGAATTTTCACCATATATGATAAACAAACCTATAGTTACCCAATTAATAGGTTTCTGTTGGACTTTTTAACATTAATCATAAGCAGAATCAGAATATTTAAAAAAAAAAAAAAAAAGAATAATTTTTCAGTGGAAGTATGACATATCCTACTCATCCTGTGAATCAGTTGTATTCCTTTTGGCGTCATTTCAAGCTTTTCTGAACTCATTGTCAACTGCACAGTTGTCATTTTCAGGATCAATGTGGTCGCCATCTGTCAATCAGCTGTCAAAACAGAAATGTCTAATATTTTTCCTGGCATCTCTCTTTCGAATTTTGGCACACTATTGTTACATTTATCAGTTCCCGAAATCGTCTCAGTTCGTCTCTATTTGTCAGAGAAAATAAGACGGAAAAAAATAATCAAGAACGCATGGCACCTTCGCCGGGCTGCTAGCTGTTGCTGGCCTACTTCCTAAAAATAGCATCTAATACCAAGGCAGATTCGTAGACTTTTACTGTACTGCTCTCCTTCTCTTTCTCTTTCTCTCTCACCCTTTCTGGCACTCCCCACCCAACCCAACCTCCACTTTCTCTCTGTCTCCCCTTCTCTCTCATATCTCTCCTCACACCCTCCTTTATTAGTGGGCACACTGAAAGTGTTGTTTAGCTATTTATATCATTAACTGTGACATGTGAGTATATTAAACACATTCTGTAGAGTATTAACATTTATTTTGGTGTGATTTGCAATGTGATATTTCTCTGTGCAATCTGATGATATACATTAAAAACGCATGTACAATAATTACATTTTTTTTAAAATGACGCTATTTTATCACTTTGTTTACAGTTTGGCTCCCATATGCTGTAAAGTAAAGCTAGAGTATTTTATGCTCATTAATGCTTATTAAAATCTCTCATTTCTTATGTGGAGATGTCAAACCGCAGGCCTGAAGAAATGAATATGGAAGTAGTAGCAGGTAAAACTCTTCCTATTCCTAGTCTCAGGCTCAGACAGCACATTCATGGAGCACACACTGACCGTCTGATGCACATTGCACATAAAACTGGAATGCACTTCTTTTTTTTTGATCTTGTAAGCTCTTATCTGATTGCAACAGTCTGGTTCTGTAAGTAAAAATCCTACTCATTTTTTCCATAGATGAATTGATTTTTATCTGTAACTTTTAAACCTTTAAAGACAGATCTGTTGTGAGCTACTAGGTTGTTAATCAATGGTATTTGATTTTGTTGAAGCCTGCATGATATTATAACGTATCATGCTTTTTTTCATTTTCAACATTCTTTAGTGTGCATGTAATACTGTTTGAAAAAGAAAATGTTCTGCAAAGTTACAAAGCACAAATTCACTCCAAATGGAGATATTCTCTATATCAATAATCACCATTTCCGAACTCACTGAAACGCCTCAATTGTAGTCTTAAGTTTTCTTTCAAGAATCTACACGTCACAACAATATCCCTCATTTAAATAATTTCAGGCCAAGGCATGTACAAAATAAAGGTTTGCTGTTTTTTCTTCCCTGTATCTAACGCGGATATGGTTGGGGGCATGACAGTTCCGAAACGGATTGGTTTACCAATCTTAATACACTGGTCCAGCCGACCAATCAGAGCACAGGGATTTCATAAGGAGGGGCTTCATAGAGATAAATTGCCATAGTTACTATGTGAAGACTGTGTCCTAAGAATGAGTTTGACCAACTAGCAGTTAGACAATAGGTAATTCGTCTAAATTTTCCCATTCAAATGAAATCAATCTGCCTTTACTGACTTTAAAAAGTTAGGATCAGTCTTGAAGACAAAAAATGAGATGACTAACTTTTTAGACTAGTATAAGCAGTTTATACAACCAGCCACTGAACTAAACAGAGCTTTACTGACAGACTGGGAAATAGAGGTGCTGCAAAAGAGTGAAAAGTGTGAAAGATAATGGGTGCTATTTTAACGATCTAAGTGGATGGCGCAGGAACATTTAGGGCATGTCCAAATCCACTTTTACTTGTTTGATGACAAAAAAAGGGTCACATGGTCCAAAGGGGTTGTATCTAGTGTCTTAATGAGTCATGGGTGTGTTTTGGGCGTAACGTAATAAAACCAATCAGAGTGTCATCTCCCATTCCCTTTGAAAGCCAGTTGCGCTTGCTCCATGGCGGATTCGATATTATTTTTAATGTTTAAAAATGTTTGTGTGCTGCTGCGCATCCCTGTGTGTGTAACAAGCACGCGCGTTGTATAGGCACATATTACTAACGCACCCTTCAAATAACAAAAAATTAAATAAATACTGCACCATGGTCTTTAGACAAGGTTGTTGTTGATCAATGGCGCAGTCATTTTCAGTTGCATTGAAATAGCAATACGCCAACAATGCGCCTGAACACACCTCTTTTTTTAAGGCAGCACAGATGAACAGATGGGTGCAAGTGGATGTGCTATTAAAACAACGTGACACTTGACGTGAAAATGATAACTGCGTTGGGCTGAAAACACTTGCCTCAAGCCTGGTGTCGCATTGTGCCGGGTGTATGATAGGGCCCAATGGGTCTTTTGAACATTCAAGCATAAAAACCTATTCTAGCAGACCCCAAAAACAAAATCACGACTTTGTAGAAGGGCACAATAGTTAACCTTTGAATAATCAAGTTAAAAGTGTAATTCCTGGTTAAAAAAAAAAACTATTACCTATGATCCTGGGAAATTGGAGCAATTGGAGAATCGTGGCAAGTAAAGTCCTGCAAAAGAGCTTACACACTTCCATGAAGCACTGTAAATGATGAAATAACTTTTTTTTTAAATCTCTATCAAAAATACTTTCAGAAACAAGGTTTTTTCTATCAGTCTGCCTGGAAACAATGTCATGTTTATAAGGTTGCAACAAGCACTTGTGAAGAAGGACTAATCAAACTGGCATCGATTTTTTTCCCCAAAGTAAACTAGCAAGGTTTGTCTACGTCAGACTACCATATCCAAAACTAAAGCTTTAAAATGGCTGAATTCAGAATAGCATAGTCTAACTATTTTTGTATATGCCAGAAATAAGAGTAGTGTGCTATTCTGAGTCATATTTACTTCCTATTGGGCCCTGATTAGCAACATTTTCAAGAGAAATGAGTCATTGCAAAGGACTCTATGCTGACAAAAATAACTTAAGATATAATTTCGATATCTTTCGATATTTCACAGTTCATGGATGATTTTACTTATTATTTAAAACAGTTTGAATTGATATTTTTATGTTTATGGATAAAATCACTGTCCTTTGCAGTCCACTTAAATGACTAACATATAAGAGAATAAGCTTTGAGGAAAGAAGAATTGCATGTCATGTCAGCTGCCCACATACAAGCAAATACAAAATACTCCAAATTCACAAATTGTTTTGTCAGCCGGCTTGCTCCCTCGGTTTATCTAAAGCACACGCTTTTTTACATGCAGAAGGAAAATCTCAGCCATAGTCTTTTGGCCATGGGTGTCTGGTGCAGCCTAATCCAGCGGGTGTGTGTGTGTGAGAGAGAGAGAGTGAGAGAGAGAGAGAGGAAAGGATTAGAGCCAGCTGAATCACTGTGTGTGGGAGTGTAAATATCCTGAAAGAGGAGTGAGTAGTGGCTGCATACAGGACCACAGCCCCTCCCAGCATCTCCCTTTTCACTCTTCTTCCTGCTGCAGACCCCCAAAACATGTCTGTGAGCACATCTCTCAATGAATCTCCGTTTCTGACGCTGAGGAGCAATAAGAGATGTGCTGAGGGGAGAGGTTTGTTTTGGATGAATCACTGTAACAATGAAAGTCTCAGTCACAAACCCCTTGGAAGGGTATAGCTCCCCGTGGGTATTCACTACACAAGGACCACACTCAAAGAAAGCACGCACATCTGTGCATGTTCAAAAGTAAGAATGACTGTATTGATATTGCTTAAACATTTTGCTTTGGGTTTGTTCCCAACCCCCATCTTAGTTATTTAAAAGCAAGCAATTTAACACAAACTGCTTGTTTTTTTCAGCCGATGTTATAATTTCAGTCTTGATGTTTTATCCGTCTTTTGGGTTTTGAAAACGTTTTAAGAAATTTAAGATTTGAAAATATACTTAGAATGTGAAGCACTCAAAATTCGACCACCACCAACGTCATTTTATTTGCATACCGAACTGCAACTGGTCTTCTTACTTCACTCTATTGGCATACCGAATTGTTATTGGTCTTTTCCTCTGTGCATCTATTTAGATAAACCTTCTATTTTGGCAATATTCTCCAAATGAATCAGTTCGAGATCTACCTTTACTGATTCAGTCCATTTCAGTAGGAAAAAATACAAATCAGTTTCAATTAAAAATCATATAGATCAGACATAAAAAAGAATGATTCGTTCATGAATCATACATCGCTACCATATTCGACCGCCTTGATTTAACCTCACAGATGACACTGTTGACATTTACTATGATTATGATAATTGTGTCATATAAAAAGTTTTCTTTTTGGTTAAAGCTCATTCACTATTAAGCAAAATTCAATCAGCAAATAAACCAGAATTTCAACATTATATGTATTATTATTCAGTGTGTGTATACATACATACATATATATATATATATATATATATATACACAGAGTTGGGGAGTAACGAAATACATGTAACTTAGTTATGTATTTAAAATACAAAATTTGAGTAACTGTATTTCTTTACAGTTACATCCGAAAAGTATTTTAGATTCAAAGTTATTACTTTGAATTTTAATGTCATTTATTTAATTTAAACATCAGTGACTCTGACAGGTTGCAAAAGCATCCTAAGCTGCAGTTCTGCTCATAAGTTTCATACCCCTTGGAGAACAACATTTTTTCATTTTAATTTCCAATATTTTGATAATTTCAACAAAATAAGAGAGATCCTAAAAATTGCATGTTATTTTCTTTTTATCTCACATTTTTGACTTTTTTCCTCATAAATGCGAGTTTGTCTCACAATACTGACTTTTTTTTCTGACTTGCGATTTCTCGATTTTTTTTTCTCAAAATTGAGTTTATGTCTAAGAATTCTGACTTCTTTTATCAATACTGCGAGTTATATCTCTTCACTCGAGACTTTATAACTCACAATTGCAACTTTATATCATACAATTCTGAGAAAAAAGTCAGAATTGTGAGAAAAATTCACAGCTTGTATACCTTTTTCGTGTTTTACATTTTTATTAGTATTCCAAAGTATTCTAAAGTATTTAGATTAAGTTACAAAACTTGGGTAATGTAACGAAATACATTACAATTATTTTTTAAAGCATTTATTTTGTAATCTGTAGCGAAATACATTTTAAAAGTAACCTACCCAGCCCTATTTATATATATATATATATATATATATATATATATATATATATATGGACATTTGTTTTAATAAATATCACTTTATTAAATTTTTGTGAGAAAACTTCAAATCTACACTTGCCAAAGTCTTGAAATGTGCTCATTTGCAGTATTTCCTCTAGGAAATCCAAATCTGTTTTATTTAGTTTAGTATTTTGAGCAGGTTTTTCTTTTGTGTGTGTGTGTGTGTGTCTGTGTGTGTGTTTTCTTTAATTACCACCCAGAGACCCAGAACTGAAGAAACTTGCACTCGCCAATTAACTCATCTTTACAAAGTGTATTTTAAAAAGTAATTAATTATGTTGTTTATGAGATTGCCTGCAGATCTGACTGTTGGCCATCAGCTCAGAGCTCTATAAATGGAACAGGTAGAACTAATAAGACGTGAAACTGGGCCCACTGGAATGCACAAGGACTCAGTATGTGACAGGCTGTAGGCAGCAGGTGAATTTGCACTGGAGGAGGAGGGGGCAAGAATAGCACCGGTGTGGGCGTACAGGCGGCCACCGAACCGGTATGCTGGCGTATTTTCAGTAAGGTCAACAAACATGATAAATGTCCATGTATATATATGTGAGGCGGTGCATGCGGCTGATATGAGGTTTGGTATTCCATGCAGCAGCCTCCCACGCGCCGCTACCGCCCACGCCAGGATCTGCGTCACACAGGCGCGTGGGAGTGAGAGAGCAATGTAGCAAGCGCGGAATATCCCAATTCTGGCAGTAGGGGAGAGAGCGGAAACCAACTAGTTTGAGAGTCCCTCAGTAGTTCAAACTACAGAGTGTGTGAGAGTTAATTCAATAACAGAGAGCCGAAGGACGCGTCACCGATCCGCCGAACGCGCGGCACGTAACTGGACGTCAGGTGAAGCGTCGCGTAACTTGACGGACCGTCATAATTCAGAACTTTAACAAGCACACATCTAGACGCAGCTTTTGGAAGAGTTTTGGTGGGAAAAGGCAAAGAAAGCAAACCAAAAGGTACGTTTACGCCAGCACTTTTGCTCAATGTCGCTTGTAAATGTAGTTGAGAGCGGAATTCATGTGTTGTGTGCAACTTTCCTGCGTGTTTTTGTGATCCATGTGCACGCCGTGCAGACCGGACAGCTCTCGGTACCGTGTGTGAACGCGCCCCCGTGGGCGTCTGGTCGTCGGCAGCTGTGTGTGTGCAGCATCCTTGGCGATTCTTCACTTCCAAGGGTAGTTTTCCCAGAGCTTTACAGTGTGCAGGAGCTTTTAAATGTGAGAATTGTATAGGCTGAATCATTTATATAGATATTGATGTTCATAACAATGAGCTAATATAGTTGCAAGCATATAGTACAAGGCTGAGTGTATGTATATATGTGTTTGTGTGAGAGTGTATGTATATATATATATATATATATAGAATTCCTAGTGATGATTTTATGCAAAGTGATTTAAAAGCTGCTGATTGAATGAATTGTAATACAATTGCTTGGCATTTTTAACCAATAGCTGCCACTGTCACATAATTGATTGGGTATTGTCAAGGTGTTGTGCCAATGAAACATAATGTTTTGTGTGAATACGCCAAACCGTTGCCAAGATAAAGCCTAATTCTCGTTTGGCACATTAGCACCAAATTTGTTAATGCACACAAATGATTTTGCCAGAATGGTCTGAAGATGATCTGATATTAATTTGAGTAATGGTGTTGGCAGAATTAAAAAATGTTTTCCATGAAATTTTAAATGCCTCACAAGCAGTATGGCTGGTATCTTTTAACTCCTAAGACTTCTAATGACTTAAGGCAATTTTATTATTATTAATAGTTATGAACAATATATATATATAAATTTCATAAATGGTAGATGGCTCCATCTCCAAACTGCTTGTTTACTACTACTAAACTACTAAAAATAGAGATTTTACTATTTATATAGCCCAAATTGAACAATTTCCTCCTAGCAGTTCAGTAGGCTTCAATAGTCTGTGATGGCAAAATAATATCAATACAGTAAGCATCTATATAATGAAACAACATTTGATACTTGAATCATATAATGCTGTTTTTGCCAGAAATGGTTTATTATTTTTCCCATAAACATTAGTAATAGTTGATGCCTCATGTTTAGTTTATTATTTGAGTAATAATTGAAATGAGGTATTGGGAATTTTTGTTTTTAATTGTTTTCTGTCCTGTGAATTTATGACTCATTGTTTACCACCTCATTGTACACAATGGGGCCCCCCGAAAAACCAACTTATGTTATTAATTAGTTATGTTACAACTGATGTTACTAATATTAGTTATGTTACAACTTATGTTACTAATATTAAATGCAAAGTGGTGAATGTTTGTCATGCCTACCTTCTCTATACTTTCCTCACCAATATTTTCCACCGTTATCTTCAAAAGACCCTATGATGAATCGTATTTGGGTGAAAGATAGTGTGCCACCTAAAATGAGTATCTCTGCACCAATCTTTTGAAGAGCTTTGGTCTTCAAACATCAAGGTTTAAGCTAATCTTGAGTTGAGATTGAAAGGTAATGAAGATATTTGTGTCTGTGAGAAAGTATATTGTGGCAAGTTATTTTAAATCTTATGATGAGTGTAATAAACTACAAACCCCTTTTTATTAAAAATACAGCTCACTCAAAAACGTAAATGCCCATCCTTTTTTCATTCTAAGCATGATTTTTGCTCTTCCATGAAACATAAAATGAGAAGTGTAGCAGAATGTTATTGCTGCTTTCCATAAAGTGAAAGTGAATGGTGACAAGAGTCTGACAAATATACTATTCCAAATCATCTGAAGTCCTTTTAATAGCTTTGTATAAGGAACAGTCCAAAATGTAGTTTATTTTTGTCGTTTCTGGAGCTTTACAGCCTCTTCTCACCATTCCATGACAAAAGCAGAATGAACGTTTCCCCAAACATTCTCCTTTAAGAAGGTCATTGAGGTTTGCAATGACATAAAGGCTGTAGATGATGAGAGCACACGCGTTTCCCGTTCTTGTTCCTCCACTTAAGAAGAGAATTGTTTGTGTTCCTCTATTAATCCATTATGCTCCTTTCATGAAAACAGCCCTTATAGCTTTCATATGGAGAGCAGCTGTTTCACAAACATTTAGTCTGATGTGCAGGACAGATAGGTTGCCATTCCAGAGAAGCTTCTTTTCGAAAGCTTCATGCAACTATTTAGGACAGGTCTCGATGTGAATCCATTATTCATTTAGATTGATAAGAGGCCGCTGTTGGGCAACACGAGTACGTGCTGTGAGTGCTCTCAGCGTGTTGCGTGAAGCCCTGGCCTTAGATCTCCAGCATTAGGAACCCAGCATGCTGTGGGGAGAGAGAGCTTTGGATAAATTGCTGCCTAAGTGCCATCCATGCTGATACTGAATTGGTTTCAACAAGGCACCCTTCGCTTGGGTCTAGGCCTCAGTCATCCGTTAGAGTGGCGGATCACTCTGCTGTGCAGTGGGGCGTCCTCATTAGACTCCATACACTCACTCATCAGTACTCACAATCAGCCTCGCTGTGTTACTGTTCTTACTCACATCTAGTACACTAACAGTCATGATGATTCGGCAGCATCTGTCATCTTTTACCACCACTGAATGAATGGTAGTTGAAGCCCGACATTGGTATTGTTATTGATCTTTAAAAGGGGTTACTATTTATTTTATTTTTACATTTTTATTGTAGTATTTTCTGTTACACTTTATTTTAAGGTGTCAGTATTACAGTGTAATTATACATTTAAGTACTGAGTAATCACAATTGACTACATGTACTTACTATAGGGTTAGGATGAGGGTTTGGTTTAGGGTTAATTGCATGGAATTATGCATAATTTCTTGTTATTACTATAGTAGATACATGTAACCTATGTAACAACGACATTGTAAAATAAAGTGTTACTAAATTTTCATCTTAAATGGTTGGTTCACCCCAAAATGAAAAATTCTGTCATTAATTACTCAACCTCATGTCGTTCTACACCTGTAAGACCTTCATTCATCGGAACACAAATTAAGATATTTTTTTGATGAAATCCGAAGGTGTCTGTCTCATCCATAGACAGCAAATTAACCACCTCTTTCAAGGTGCAGAAAGGTACTAAAGGTATCGTTAAAACAGTCGACGTGATTTTTTTTTTTTGCGCACAAAAAGTATTTTTGTTGCTTCATAACATTAAGGTTGAACCACTGTAGTCACGTTGACTGTTTTAACAATGTTTTTACTACCCTTCTGGGCCTTGAAAGTGTTAATTAAATTGCTGTCTATGGACGAGTCGGATACCTCTCAGATTTCATCAAAAATATTTTAACTGACCCTTCGCAAACAGTTTGATTTTGACAGGCGATCTGTCCAATCATAACTCCTAATCCGCCTTTTTGTCCGACAAAGCAGTCAGGGGAGTTGGTAGATTAATGTTGGTGAACTTGAACTTGAAAAATTGTGTGTACTCACGACTTCCCGCTGTTGAAACAACATTCCTTCTGATGTCCATTCATGTTTATTTGATGCTATAAATGAACTAGTATGAAGGAGCCTGAAGGAGCTTCAGCGATCTGTCGTGACACATTAAAGAGACACTATACGGTATTTATTGTTTAAACTTCTTTAAAAAATTACGAGATATTAAATATGAATATCTGTCGACTCGTTGTCAGTGTCCTCTTTGCTCCGGGATGTATTTTTCACTACGTGAGAACATAACGTGTGGCATGAGAGCTCATGGCTCGTCGGACAAAGCAACAGTAACTAAAGGGGGCGGGTTTTTGGTAAGGGTCAATTCGCGTTCCGAAGGTGAAAGAAGGTCTTACGGGTGTGGAATGACATGAGGGTGAGTAATTAACGACAGATTTTTCATTTTTGGTTGAACTAACCCTTTAAAGCATACAAGTATAGCATAGAGATGCCATAAAAGTGAGTGCAAGTTGTGCAACTTTTGGGCGTGTGTTTTTGCCGTTATACGTATGCAGGTTTTGTTGTGTCTCTGTGTAAAGATTTAATGTCTTTATAATTGCAAATTACTTTATGGCAGGCAGAGAAAAATGCCAATGCAGATGTGTAGGTTCATTTATTTATTTTTTATTTAAATGAAGAATAATAGGAGAGATTAATTTCTAAAAAACTTTCCATTGAGTAGTAGTTGGTGATATTTTCTGGACAAACTCATAGATGTTTCTTGAGATGTCTCTAGGGGTCAGAATAGAATATATTCACAAAATATGATTCACAAATGCAAAACTTCTGAAATTCTGATTAACAAAGTATTCACCACTGTAAAATTGAAAAGGCTTGAGAGACTACTTGGAAGTCCTCCAACTGCCACCCTGGAGGAACCCTCTGGAGAACTAGGCATAATTATGAACGTGCCTCATTCCTATTGTTGACTCAAGGAAAATTCAATATAAAATTTTAGTGTATCAATGCCTTTCATTTGTGATTGGGTTATTCAAACTGTTGACAGTCTCTAGAGTTCTTGTAAGGATTTATGGGATCCTTCTATAAGTTCCACTGTCTCCTTGAGGTTCTCCACAGCGTGGTGATCTTATACATATATATTAACTTTAATTAGGGAATGTGTTATTATTTTGCACATTTGCGAACCATTATTTATGAGTTTGTTTATTTGGATTCAATTATGGCCCCATGAGATATCCTCAAAATGTATCCCCTAATTTGTCGCCTAATCTCAGTTTTCTCCACTGCCCCATTGGTTTGCATATAATTTCTAAAGCATATCTCTCTCAACAGAAAAATAAGCAAATGAGCTCGGTTACCACATTAGTATGCGTTACAGTCTCTGACAAAGTTTGCAGAGAGCATTATGTGTGTGTGTGTTTGTCGTACATTCATAATCCCTGGATCCTTTTGAGGAAGAAGTGGGTGAATTAAAGTGAAATGCAGAAAGCTATCTTCTTAGCACGCACACCTACCGTCCCACTCCCACACGACTCCATTACCCCACCTCCCTTCCCTGCAGCCAATCTCGCTTTTATCTGTGCTGCTGCGGATCCAGATCCTGACAGTGGCAGCTGTAGAAGCCAGATCCCGGCAGAAACAAATGAGGCCTGTGCTGAGAGAGCCCACCTACGCGCGTTGCAGAGGTGGAGTGTGGTATGTGACTCTCCCAGCAGCCCAGGAGCCTGACAGGCGCTCTCTTATAGTCGCCACTCTTGGATCCAGCCACACATTTCTCTTCCTCCCCCTGCTGTGGCAGCCAGTGTCCTCTCCTTCTAGCGGTTTTGCTTTGTTTCCTGTAATTGCTTACTTTGTTCCTTCCTTTGTTCAGGTATGGCAGCGACTTTACCCAGAACCCTTGGGGAGTTGCAGCTCTACCGCATCCTTCAGAGGGCCAACCTGCTGTGCTACTATGACGCCTTCATCCAGCAGGGCGGCGACGATGTTCAGCAGCTCTGCGAGGCAGGCGAGGACGAGTTTCTCGAGATCATGGCGCTCGTGGGCATGGCCAGCAAGCCACTGCACGTCAGACGCCTACAGAAAGCTCTGCGCGATTGGGTCACAAACCCTGCCCTGTTCAATCAGCCCCTCACATCCCTGCCCGTCTGCAGTATTCCCGTCTACAAGCTGCCCGAAGGGTCACCCACATTGCTGCCTGGTAGTGGTGCCCGTGGAGACACCCAAGTCAAAGTGCCCAAGTGTTTGGCAGCTGCTTGTGTAGATCCTGGAAAAGGAGAAGCGGGCAATGGGAACTCTTCGGCCACCGTTTCGCCCCTCCAGAGTGGCAGCGAACCACGTTTTTGGGCCAGTCATGGCACAGAAAGCGAGCACAGTCTTTCTCCGGCAGAACTGGGCTCTCCGTCTTCCCCTCGGGATGGCCTAGAGGCACTTGACGCAGCTGCCGTTCAGTCCGTGGCGGAGTGCGTGGAAAGAATCTCTCAGACTTTGCCCAAGAGTGACCCCGGAGAGGTTAAAGAACAGTTGAAGGGAAATAAGAAGCTTGCCAAAATGATCAGCCACATCTTTGATATGAGCGACGATGATCCGCACAGGGAAGAGGAAATCCGCAAGTATAGCGCCATATATGGCAGATTCGACTCAAAAAGGAAGGATGGGAAGCATCTGACTCTGCATGAGGTTTGTTTTTCGGGGCTCTCGCCTCTTTTTGGTGCATTTGGGGTTTAAATAAATCATGCACTTCAAAGCATGGCTGTAATTTCAATAAGAAATGATGTTGTGTTCCTGATAAAATAAATTCAGCATAGCTAAACACCAGTGTTTGGGATGCTGGTGTGCTACCTTAATTAGCTACAAAAAAAACCCAAAATATATGCTGGTCTTCAGGAGAGTTGTTTACTTGTGGGACTGGTTTAATTCTTTGTGCATGGTAATATCTATTGTTTATCATCTAATTAATAATAATAAAAATATCCTTTGTTTCTACATAGCTGACAGTAAATGAGGCTGCGGCACAGCTTTGTATGAAGGAGGTGGCACTGCTGACTCGCAGAGATGAGCTTTTCGGACTGGCACGTCAGGTCTCCCGAGAGGTCACCTACAAATACACCTACAGAACCAGCAAGTAAGAAATTTAAAGTCATTTCCCAAACATGAAACACCTTGGCCAACTATTTTTGGACCTTTGGTTAAAACTGAAGTGTGCAATTGTTTCAGTTTTTAAAGAGTTTCTCCTGTCCCATCTTATTATGTACAGACAAACGTAAGAAAGCCATTTGTATGTTAATTTACCTAAAAAGTGTTAACACTGGATGCGTGGCACTGTAAAGACATTGCTCTGTTTGAGTAAGTTCAAGTAACCTACATCACAAGTTTTGGGCAGGATAACCTGTTTGTCCGACCTTGCTCTGTTTGGAAAGTTTGCTCGAGTTAGGGCTGAGACTGTTTGTATGACTGTTTGCAAATGTAGTCAATATGAATGTCATAATTTGTTTAAAACATTTGACCATATTTAAATCATAAAATTTAGCAGACCCCCACCCCCGGCCTCCCCCTCCCCCTCCCCCTCCCCAAATCAGTGCATAAAATGCTTATAAATCCTACAGATTTTGCCTGGTTAGCTTGAAAAAGCACAATGTGACTGGGGTAATCATTCATGATGTTTAGCCTTTAAGCCAAGAGAGAGATAGCTAATGCTAATGCATTGTGAGCAGCTCAGGATCCGCTGTCTGGTAGTCTGCTTAGAGCCAAGCAAGATATCGAAGTCGGCTTTGTGCGTGGCTTTTTTGTTGAGGTGTGAAGTGCTGCACTGAGGTCTACGGAGTAATAAGAACACTCCCACTCCTTTGCATCTAAAGGAGCACAAGCCTTATCAGACTCTCAAAACCTGGCATCCAAAGAGACCATGCAGGTGTTTCCTGGATTGCCAGGCTTGCGTGTCAGTGGATGGAAAATTCCTTTTGGTGTTACATAATCGCAGTCACTCATTCAAAACTTGAAAGATTGCATCACAGTCATGGACTGGATATTGTGAAAGTTATCTAGGCCAAGATTTCTTACAATGCTTCTTACGTCATAATTAATTTAGGTTACAGGTGAAAAACTACTATTAGTAAAGCAAATATTAGTACTTTAAGGTTGGGGTTTTCAACCGGGGGCCATGAAACTAGGGCAGAACATCTATGCAGAAGATGAATAAAACATAAAAACTTTAAAAAATTTAATTCCGATTTTATTTTATATTGAGCATTAACTAATGATCTGTGAAGGATTGTATAGTATAATAATGCTAGTTAATGTGTAAAGGGTAGCTGGTTGGACTCTGGTTTTGGGATTCTCAGGGTTTTTCAAGTTTGAAAATCAATGCTTTGTATAAATTAAAAATAAATATCCCATAGTTTTGGAGGAAATTAACTGTAGTAACTTATTCATGATGGCAGATTATGTCCTCCTAAATATAGACAAAATCTTAACACTACCATTCAAAGGTTTGGAGTTGGTAGTAATATTGTGATATTATACTAATATTGATGTTATAGTAATGGTAATATTGTGAAATATTATATCAATTTAAAACAACTTTGTAGTTTAGTATATTTCAAAATGTAATTTAATTTTATATTAAATTTTCAGCATTGTTACTCCAGTTGTCAGTGTAACATAATACTTAAGATATAATTCTAATATGCTTTTCTGGAGATCAAGAAACATTTCTTCTTATCAATGTTGAAAACAGTTGTGCTGCTTAGTGTTTTTGTGGAAACTGTGATCATTTATTCTTACAATTTTCTGTATAAAGTTCAAAAGACCATCACTTATTTGTTATTTTCGTTATCACTTTTGATTGAGAGTGTGTATTGAATTAACAGTTTTGGCTTTGTTTTTATATATTTATATTCAAACACATTATTTTGAAAGAGCGTTTCATTGCTTGTTCAGGGCTAAACGTTTCGTTTTCTTTCCTACAGATCTCGATGTGGCGACAGAGATGAGCCCTCGCCCAAGAGAATTAAAACTGAGGTGAGTAAAATTGCTTCTTGATTTCTCCAACCTGAACTCCAAATAATCTGTCTGAAGCTTCCAACGCAATTTCTCAACTCATTTTGTTATTAATGTGCGCTGCGGCGCTAACACCAATATGCGAGGAAACTGTTGTGGGAGGCAGGATTGACACTGGGTGGGTCCAGTGGCTTTTTGTTTGCATAGCTGCCTGTCAGCATACTGAACTGTGTGGGAGGGCTTTGCAGGAGCATGCGGGGTAGCTCCATCAGGATTGCATGTCATGGTGTAGGGGAAAGGCCAAAGTTCAGCTTGGAGAAGTTACAAAGGACTAATGTGTGCAAGCCCACTCCCTTGATCACACCTTAAATCCATATTTAGCCAGCCCACGGTCATTATTTTTCCATAACTTACATATCGGTGATCAGTCTGCCCTATACTTAGCTACACACATAGTGATCTTATTGATGTGGTCTGCTGAAGAGGCCTTTGTGCTCTATGGCAGCTGTCCATTCATGGCTCTCTGGTGACACATTTGATCATTGTCCAGTCGTTAGATCTTCTGGAAACTTCTAACATCCCACATCAATGCTTATGGGCTGGGCTGGTGTCTCAAGAAGAGCAGGTGTTTGCCCACTTCACCTCTGCCCTAGTTTCACTCCTCATACGGGCAAAGACATGTGACCACTTTGGAAAATCAGTGGTTTCTACCCACTCTGCCGCTAAGGAGAAATGAGTGGCTTCATCATTATCAGCGTGTGGCAAATTACCAGTTGCCATGCTTTCCCCTAATTTGCATTGTTACTCACTTAATAATCATATTTTACCTCACTTTTACGTCATGTTCCCACACTAGTGATGTGAATGAATGACAGTGTTTGGGAAGCTACTTTAAGTAATGAGTAAGTTAGTTTCAATGCATATTTATTTTGGTGGCCATATTTACATATAGTGTACATCATGAGCACACACTGAACTCATCTCTAATTACATTGAGAATGTACAATATATTTATCAACATAATCCTTTTGCTGTGAACTTTTATGTGAAGCAACATACAACAGTGGAGTGAATTACTCACCCATTGAAAAAAAAGGCATCTACAAGTTCAGGGAAGTTCAAGGCACCCAAGCTGCACTTTCTCTTTCGTAAATCCAGATGATTTAAGCATGTTATTGCTACATGCTATGAGTTTGGGTTTCCTTCCATGTAAATGAATACTGTTTGCATGTAAATCTAGATTAGACTTCATGCTAATAAAGTTGTAATAATTCTCATGGGCATATTCCTGGTAAACATATTATAATTTATTGACCTTTTATGAAATAATTTGAGCTACCCTCAAATGCAACGTGATCTCTAGAACTCGTGCTCGAATGAATCGGTGAATAATTTTAACATTTAAGAGAGCGTCACCTCTTTTATCAGTTTATTCGTGTCTTCTGGTTCATGTTCCTTTGTTGTTTTTGCATTTTTTTGATGCAGTTAATTTGCACTCAACTCTAGAACGGATTTTCCCGGTTTAACCGTTTCAAAGTGTTTTTACAGTTAATAGTGTTGTGTCTGAACTGCAGAAAAAAAAAAACATAAACTTCCCCTCCCCCTCTCACTGTCCTTGTCTGGCCTCAACTCTGCCCACATTACACTCCCATCCACACCAGTGAGAATAAGCCGCCCGCCCACATGCACCCAGACAAGGTCCAAATGAGATCAGTTGTGCACCCACCCGTATTCTTGAGGTAGATGTGACATCATAACGTGGGTGCACTCGGAATCACCCACGCCCATGCATTTGCGCAGATACCTCAAAGTGAAAAGGGGCCGATTCTGAAGACACATGCGTATACATGCACCTTTGTCTGTGTGCTCTAGAAGACCAGCCTCCGTGTCAAGAAAGAGAAAAGCCTTAACTCACAGGAGTGGCTCGATGACTTCATTGTTGCTGCGTGAGTGTTGGCAAATTTGCGTCAGAGCTGTTATTATCAGATACCTCTCTGCCTCAAACACCCAACTAGTCGTGAAAAGACTGGAATTTCTGTGGTAGTTTGCAGCCATGGAAACCCATGTAAACATTTGAAGTTTTCGAGCTCATCCTTCGTGTGATCATTTAGACGTAGCAGTCAGTCGGACAAAATGTTCTGTTTGTTCATCCGCCTGTTGGGTTGAAACTCATCCTGAGGGGATTCTTAAGTAGGATGACATTTTATTAAGTATCTGACCTTTTCAGTTCAGAGGAATGAAGCCTTTTTCACTCAGGGTTAGTGAAAAATTAGTAGCTGCGCCCTGTGAAGTGGTTGAGATTAACAACTTGTCTTCGAATTGTTCGGGTATTCTTCAAATGTCACACCAACCTTGTGGACCTTCAGTAAGAGGTTGATTCGTATTGCTATCACTTCGGTTTCCAGTTCTCTGGCCATCGCTGTTGTAGTTTGTGGACTTACTGTGAGTGGTCAAATACAGCGATGACATTTGGGGTTAAAATACTCGCTTCTCAGGTCATATGTGCCGATCCTGTGGGCTCGAGCACCCACGGAAAAACACGAGACCAATCAAAAATCGATTCGAGAACCACTCTGCTTGGTGGATCTCACTTCGGGTCCTGACAGGTCATAATGCACACAATTCTATTGTTATATGCAGCATTACCACATAACCTAATACAAAAGCTTGTGCTTTGTTTTTGCATGATTATGAATTGCATTTTAAGTATAAATGACTCCAAAACCATCAGTTGTATCAGCGAGACAGCGATTCGCGGCAACGTTTTTTTGTTTGGTTGGTAATGTATTTGCAGTCAATGTGTTTCTCTTTGCAAGGCCCAAATAACTTTCATATAATGAATTCATCAATCGCACCATTGCATGGAGAAGAAGACTATACTCTTGAAGAACTAACAAGAATGAATGAAGTAATGAGCATGTTAAAATGTTTTAAGGGGCATGTGTATGCGCTTAGCCTTGTTATCATTTGCTTATGGAAACAGAGGTTGGTAATGTATTTGCACTTGAATGTTTCCAAAAAAAAAAGGAAAGCGGAAAAAAAGAAAGACGTACGTGTGTTTCCCATCACGTGTTATGGGGTGGGATATGATGGCACCCACTGATAGAAACATAAATCGGTTCTTATGACTCGGGTTGACATGCAGACACAACTATGAGCAAGTTGATTCCTCAAAAAAGTCTTTGTGGCACTATCATATCATTATTCTGTGCCATATTAAGCAACATTGGCTCATCCAATGGCATATATTTGGGCAGGACTGTTGGTTTGTTCTACCAAAACAGGGTGTGGATGGAAGGGAAACCGGTTTAAAAATCATTATTTTACAGAAATTATGTGCTTAATTTTTAAGCTGACTGACTCTGAAACTGTGATCGGAAGGAAATATCAACTGAATGTGTATCGATCTGCAGGAGGGCTGTTTTGACCTCCAGGAGGCGCTGCAGGCTATTCACATGCGCCAGGAGACCCTTAAGGAGCAGCTAGCCCACGCCAGATCTAAAGGAGAGGAGACGGTTGGGCGGAATATCCAGGTGACTGACTGCATTATGACAGTGTGTTTATTTGTGTGTGGGAGAGGAATGCTCTCAGGCGCCTCGCTGACTCCGTCTTCATGTCTGTCTACCACCACACGTCTCGCTCTGGTATCCTATCATGCAGGTTTTTGGGTCAATGGCTCCAAGAGCTTCACCTGTCCTCCTGACCATGACCTACTTTTGGTCGACTGGTCTAATTTATGAACTTTCAATGATTAGAAATTTGTATATGAGATATCCTAACTGATGAAAAAGACTTCTATTAGCAAGTACTGCTATCCTTAGTGTTTTGTGCTGTTTGTTCTACTATAGGGAATAAAAATGACAAAGAATATCTCGGTTGTTTCTCATAGACCAGAAATTCTCAACCTTTTTCACATCAAGTCCCCTTATTGTTCAACAATATTTGAAGGCCCTTCTAGCATATCTGAAGAACCTCTGGTACTTCTGTTGTAATAAAAATAAACTATAAATATATAGTAACATGAAATGAAGAACAAATGAAGACTTAAGTCTCAAGCTTATCAGATTTTTCTATAGACATTTAAAGAAAGTGCTCAAACTGTGATATCAGTGTCTGCAATTAAGCTAACTTTAAAATGTGGGCTTTGCTATCTATTATTAATTGTATAGCTCTACACTATATAGCCAAAAAACATTTTGCATCAGTATGCAAATAAATGTATGACATTTGTGCCATGACAGTACTTGACCTTAGAGAGAATAATGATTGTAAAAGGAGAATTTATGTTTATACCTGCTATAGCGCTCCTAGTGGTAACACTGAGAATGAACTGCATACTTGTAGAGCATTATTGGTCACTTTTCCACTGTCAGGCCGAGCGGGTCTCATTGCGCAACCGTTCCATTCCATGCCGATCCGGGCCATCTGGTACGGTTATGGTTTCTTCTTCAATTGTGGGACTGATAATGGAATGTAATACAAAAGCGTCAGTCATTGCCTTGGTAAGACATGAGATGTAAATAATGACTGCGTTATGGAGGATGATCAGATATTTCTTTTAATTTTATTAATTGTGTTTTATGTCGCTCAAATGGATTGCTTAGCCAGCTACAGAGAAACTTGTAGCCAGGCAACAAAGTGACCAATCCTGAGTGGCGACGTCACTTCACGGATTTTACCAGCAGCACGATTCAGACAACCATGCCGAGAATGGTTTTGAATTGTCCCATGCAGTACCAGGCTGGAACTGTTCCTTACCATTCTAACGGTGGAAAAGCGGCTTTTTAATGCATTTTTTATGCACTTTGGCATGTAATGATGCTTACGTAGCCAGAAGTGTTTGCGTTCATATACTTTCCCTAATGTCAACAATTTTCTATCATTATGCCTTTTGCATCAGAGACAAAGTTGATACAGCTCTCCATTATATCCTTTGAGCTGTAAGAGCAAGCATTGAGGATTTAAAACATTTTCTGGGCCGTCTTTTCTCTTTAATTGTTTGCTTTTTTCAATCGATAGATTGACGCGATGCATTGTTTCCGAAACATCAGTTAATTATACGGCTTTTGTGTTTTGAAGCAGAGATTTTGTAACTGTGAATAGCATCTTCCTGTGTAAAAGAAAAACAAGCAGTAAAAGTTTTTTTTGCTTGCCTCTTTAGGTAACATACTCTTGCACATGTTGGAGGAGTGCTATTGGAATCAATCAAGCTCCACAATTTGTGTGGTTTTTAATAAAAATCAAAGAAATGTGCTGAGCTGTAGATGGAAAAAACATTAATATATTCACAACAAAATATTTATAGTGATTGTAAACCCTTTTCATGTGCAAATATGATTGAAGAGCATTCCAATTATCAAAGGATATTTGGACTGTAGGTTTGTTTATGCTTAGTTTTGTTTTGTATCACTAGAGTTGTGGTTTGTTTGTGAATGATGAATATTGGAAATCACTTCTCTCACACTGTACGTACAATGCTATACACATCCGCCTGTCTGACTCCCTGCTGTCTGTGCATATTATAGGTTCAGCTGGAGCGTCTGTTGGCCAAGCAGATGGAGATACTGCATGATGCCGCGGCGCAGGACAGACTGCAGGCTCTAGAGTGGAGGGTTCCACCAGGGCCCTACAAACACAGCACAGACAGGCAGAACAGCAATGGGCTCTCAGCTGACAAAAACGCTGACCAGCAGGGTGAGTGTGTGCTTCATAAATTTAGAGATGACGGGATATTTTTCACACTGCGGATGCTTTTTATCCAAAGCGACTTGCTGCGCATTTATTGCAAGGACAGCCCTTTTAGAGGAAATTTTATTGATCTTGTCAGCAAAATCTGTGTTTTTTAAAAATTTTTTTTTAAATATGAGGTCCAACTAGGGAGTCCAGAAACATTTTTTTAAAAATTAAACCTTAAAATATTTTTGGAGCTGTCAAAGTTAATGTAATGCGTTTAATTAATTTATTTTTGACGTTCGCCAAATTTGATGGTATTACTACTTCGTTCTCTTTTCTAAAGACTGGTCGGATAGCTTGGTAGTTTTTTTTTTTTTTGAGTGCACTAGATTTTAATTGTAACAAAAAAACAAAACAATTATGCATAAAATTAGTGGAGAAACAAAGTGTTAATCTCAGATATGCTGTCAACTAATACAGTAATGTTATAAAAATGTAATTATAACAATTATAATATCTATATAAAAATATTACATTATAATAAAAATGTATATAATAATAATTAATTATTATTAATTAAACTAAATGTGATTTAACTTTGGAAAAATTACATCTTTTCATTTTCATAAAATATTTATATTATTTTACATGGTCTTGTATGAAAATATACATTTACTTCACTTTTTATTATATTGTACCTTCATAGTTGGGGTTCTTTGCAATGGGAAAAGTTCGAAAACCCCCGAGTGTCTGTATCCTAAAGCGAAACCATCTGAGAACCACATTGCACATTATGTAGTAGTCATTTTCATGAAAACAGCTATTATTATTATCAGAAAAGCAGACAAACTGTCTTTTACTCTTGATTGACCATCCAGGTTATTTTTGTGCACATTATCGAAAAACCGGTGAAGCATTTCAGTTGTTGTTTCTCATATAATTCACTAGCTTGCATCACCTGTTCCAGACTCTCTTTTTTTCTCGTTTCTTGTTGGCACTCTCATTTCTGGGGCTCATCTGGCAGCTGCAGGCGGAGGCGGGGATGTGGGTGTCAGAGAGGGGAGGGGGATGCCGGGTGGAAATATGAACACAGCTCTGCGTTCTGCTGCTAATCTTGTGCCTTAGAATGCCACCCGTCTGGAGTTCATTTTGACCCTTGTGTTGGTACATGATCATAATTACTGCACTTACACTGAATCTGAGCACTGATTATCTGCATCACAGCACAGGTACAATTGTTTACACATTTACAAGGGCTTTTGCATTGCAAAGTAGTGTGCAACCACCACAGGTTTTTGATGGTGTAAAATAATGGTGTAAAATAATAAAGCTATAAAATAATATAATAATAGCAAATAAGGCATACAGAAACTTGAATATAAATTTATGCGTATAAAAAGATGCATTTATAAAATTATCTAGGTATGCTTATTATATGTATTATCCATATCTAAAGCTGTTAGAAGTGGCAGACCATTTCTGTTATTTGCTCAAGTGGGCAAAATTAGCAGCTGATGCTCAAAATGTAATCATTTTTTTCAGATACCACATAGGTCATACTTTAAAATTTTATGCACCAGCCGGGCATTTAGAAGAATGGGAATAGGATAGCTAATGGATAGCTTTCTATAGCTATTATAGACTCCTTGGAAAAACCACATATTTCTCCTTTGCTTTAATATGACAATCTTGGTTTGTCGCCGTTTTACACTGCACTGAGCACAACAGTGCTCTCTCCCTCCCCAGCTCTGAGAATAACTCCTTCATGAACTCTCCGAGTACATGATCCCTCTCAGCTTCCTAATATCCCATGTGTTCTCAGAACTCCAGAGTGGGCGTATGGGATCTGCGGAGAAAGAACGAGTGAGAGAGAAAGAGAGAAGCAGTGGCAGAAAGTGAGAATTAAATAAGACCTAAATATGTCCTTCTTAAGCCTTGACTCTCCCTCTGCAGGTAGGGCTTAAATTAAATGAATCAGTGCTATTAGGTTTACTAGCATATCATTGGTAATACCATCTCAACGCTTTGCAGGAATTTAATTCTTGAGTTTGAATTGAGAATATGTGTGTGTATATATGTGTATACTACATACATGTGTGTGTGTGTGTGTGTATATATATATATATATATATATATATATACACACACTACCGTTCATAATTTTGGGGTCATGAATTTTTTTAATGTTTTTGAAAGAAGTCTCTTATGCTCACCAAGGTTGCATTTATTTAATCAAAAATGCAGTGAAATATTACTGCAATTTTCAATTCTTTACTATAAGATCCTTCAGAAATCATTTATTATGCTGATTTGATGCTGAAGTAGATCTTATTATTTTCAATTTTTGCCAAAAATAGAAATTAAAAACGTAATTGCAAGTTTATATCTCATTTATATCAATTTATATCAAATTTTGAGAATATAAATTGCAAGATGTAAACTCACAATTTGTTGAAAAAAAAGTCAGAATTGAGAGATAAAATGTCGCAATTATCTTTTCTTTTTTTTTTATTCAGTGACGGAAACAAGCTTCCATAGGATTCTTTGATTAAATAGAAAGTTTGAAAGAGCAGTAATTATTTGAAATACTTTTTTGTTACATTACAAATTTAATGCATCCCAACTGAAAAAATCTACTTTACTGACCCCAAACATATATGTGTATATATTGCAGTTCTGTGGCCCAGAGTGGATGAACACTAAATACAAATTAAAGAAAATTTACCAATACAGGTAATAATATAAAGTCCTCATCCTGTGATTCAGATTCCATTGCAACTTCCTATGGGATGTAGCCAATTCCAATTGAGTTTTGTCCAACCCTGATATCCACCGTGGTCATTACCTTTTATGGTTTAAAATGAGGTATTCTGAGGAGTGGGTGGGAGAGACGATGTCCCCTCAATATTCAGATTAAAGCTGCTTGTAATTAAAGGGCATTGTGTTAAGTTAAAAATGACAGACATTAGTCATGATGCTGTCAATAGACACAAATGAGTTCAGCCAGCCAGGGACAGAGGAGGTTAATGTGCTGTATTGAAGGAGGCAGCAAGCACAAAGGTGTACGCGCTGAATGCAGCTCGCTATCAATGTGCTTCAAGCTGTATTCGTTGTCCTCGGGCTATTACGGCGTGTGCGTTGGCAGACTGTAGTCGAAGAAAAGGTGCATTTGTATCAAATGAAGCTCAGTTGCGTGCGTGAGAGAGAGTATTGTGCTGAGTGTTTCTGGTAGGCGGAATGCTTGTCTCAAAGCATTGGCTTGGACTCTGTAATAGACATTTTGATGCATCCTAGCGTTTTGTTAAACGCAGATCATGAATATAGTTGCGAGGTGAAAAGAGATGTGAGCACGAGTTCAAATGAATGGTTTGTTTTATTGTGTCCCTGCAGGAGAGAGGCCGCTGAATCTGAGGGTGACCAGTCAGAGGCCGAGCCTACCAGACGGAGACACGCCTCTCGGAAAGCAGCTGGCAAATGAGTTGAAGAGGCATCATCATCATCACGCTAATGCCGAGAGCAAGACGTCAGCAGCCATAGGTGTGTGTTGAAAGGAAAGAGGAACTTGTGAGCTGCCTACATAGCCTTCATATATAGCCTTTGGTCGTATGCTTACGATGCCTCAAATGTTGCCTAAGACACCCAAGAAAGTCAAGTTAGCATCATATGCATCCTTCACAGAGGTGGCAATCCCATAATGCATTGCAATGAGCTCAGTGAAATGTACTTATAATACAAAACTGAAAAATACCATTTCTAAAACAATCAATTTTTACTACTTTTAAATGTCCATTGTTAAAAATGTTTCAAAGCATGGGCAATATTTGGGTGTGCTATGTATATTTATGCTTGTTAAACGTTAACTTATGGAATACTATTGAAATCGCTGCCTTTTGTAGAGCTTTTCAAATTTCAGTTAAGAATAAGATGCACACTAGAGTTTGGAACAGAGCCACACACACTCATTGTCTTCCAGTAAATGCTTTTATTGCACATTATCTTACACACAGCCAGCCATTGTGCTCCATGGCTGACTTAAATAAATGTGTTTTTTATTCCTGGAGTACCTTTTGAGCTCTGTAATTTTTAAAATATGAATATGCTAGTGTTATATAATATAAGGGAGAATTTCTATAAAACGGTCATCAGACTTTCAGAAAAATGGTCAGATCAAGATGTTGAACCGTTAATTATAATTTGAATACTTACAAAGTGACAAGAAAACGAACTAAATTGAACGCAACAAGATGGAAATAAAAAGGAGCAACCAAAAGGAGTGGCCATTTACACAACACTGTTTTCATCTAAACATTTTTATGTGTTTTGGCTGTTCGTTTACACGACAGTGGTGTTTTGGCGGCCTGAAAATGGAAACTTTTGAAAACGGGTTTCAAAGTGTACGTTTTTTTATCATCTGTGTGAACTACAAAAACATGCAATTTTGAAAAAGGAGACGTCATGCGCATGCGTATTTTGTGTTCACTCTATAGACGTGTAGTGTTTCTTTACAAAGTGACATCGCCAACTACTGGCCTGGCATGCTTAATACAGCGTTTTTAGTCGTTTTCTCGGATCTGTGAGAATGGGGATCACTTTGTCAGTGGTGTCATCTATATGTGGAAAATGCAAAAAAAAATTATTTTGTAATGTCATGAATTTCAAATATTAGAGAAAGGACAAAATAAAGATGTTCATGTTTTTTTATTTTTTTATTTCATAATATATCCATTTTAGACGCACATGGCAAAAAATTATAATAATATTTATAATTTTATTTTTAATAAATTGACAGTTTTTTTTCCATTTTAGAAGCACATAGGGACATAGCAAAAATGACCAACCAAATCAAACAAAACTATTAAATGTTAATTGTGAAAAGCTAACTAATATGATGTGGTCTTTAAAATTGTGTGATTTTTATCCGATATTAATTCACATGATTACAGGAACGATCCGTATTATATTTGTCATTGCTAACATATACATTAATTCATGTAGCAGAGGCTTTTATCCGAATGCGACTTGCTTAAAAGCAATTTATGATAAATTACATAAAGGGTTTCAGTAATCCAGAGCATTTCTCTTCTTTATTTATTTCTCTCCCCAGAAAACGGAGGAGATTCATCTTCACGTGCCCTCAACCTCTCTGAGAAGAAGACCATCAAATCAGAGCCGGAGGATTCCAGATAGCAGCCCTGAATGCTTTCGTTTCAAACCTACAACGATACACGTCGTCTGTCAGTGAATACTAAACGAGCACAACTACAGTAGAGCCTTAACAACCAATGTTGCCTCAAAATAGAATTTATTTTATTTTCTCGCCATTTTTGTTTTTGCCAAAGCACCTAGAGTCCTTATTTCCATTCTCCTGAGTAGATTCACACTGTTTGTGCTGTCACTGACTGTACTCATTCAGTTTTCACTAGCTCTAATCACCTGTTTTTATCTCTTCATGCTCTCCTATCGATGTGGACCACAAAGTCCGCTATTTGTACATACATAGAAAGTGTCTGTTTGAAAATGGTTAAATGTTATTTAAATACAGTACGTGTTGTATGTATATATGAATGCATGTAAACTTTCACTGAAAAAGAGGGACGCAGTGTTTTTAAAGTGGTCAGTACGCAGCTGTTGCTATCGCCTATTTAAGTGAGCCTACTGGATTGCATTTCTCTTTAAAGACCCCATGCAGTCGCTTTCATTTCCTGTACAGAGCATTTCCTGTTGTAACACCTCAATAGGTTTGTTCCTTTTTTAAATGTCCAGCAGGCTTTATTTACACCATGAACCGTGATTCGCTAGATGCTATTGCTAGTCGACAGCAGATATTATTAGACATGATGATATCATTCCAGAGAGAGCATTTGATTGGACAAAAAACTGACGCATTGATATTAGGGCTGCAGCGATATATCGAAATTGATATTGTAATATGTGTAATTATTTCAGAGTGAAGCTCTGCACAGTTCATTTACACATGGGCAGCTCATGATACAGTTTCAGCAGTGTAACTGAAAAGGGCAGCGTGCATGTTTTTAGACATGTGCAAACTGCCAAAATAAAAGCTTGATTTAATGTTTTTTAAAAAATGAAGAAATTAAGATGTAAATATTATTACTGTATTTTTACAGTTGTGCTATAAAATACAATAATTTTTATTTTATTACTTATTTTACAGTACAGTAGTACATTTCTTATTTTAATATGTTAACTTAATAATCGCAAAAAACTATTTTTATAGTCATTCCAAATGAGTCAAAAACCGTAGGAATGTGAAAGAGGTTTGAGTTGGTACTTGTAAAGACTACCCAAGTGAGAACATTTTCCAATTTTCACAATTTTCCTAAAGTTTTTCTCAAATTGCTCAACCCTAAAAGGATAGTTTGCACTCAAGAAAAAAAAAATTCAAACGAAATCAACCCAAATATTCAAGAATTTTGCATTCTTTTCTCATATAAATTCAAGTCATCTGGTGAAAATTGCTGTATGTTTTTTTCACATCGCAATATATATTTGCAAAAAAACCCCAAAATATCGCGATGTCAGGTTCATTTCAATATCGTGCAGCCCTAATCAATAGCTTTGGTTGTTTCATCCCAGAAGAGAAAGACAAAAGCTCTTTTTTTAATGCGTAAAATGGAAGTTTGTTGGAAGTTTTAGCAGTACACTAGCATATAGATGACCTCAAAGCTAGTACACATGAATACTCTAATTTTGATCTCATGGGGTCTTTAAGGGAGTCACAAATGCTTACGAATCTGAATTTAAAAGTCTCTACTATGGTGCTATGATTGAATTTACTTGCGTAACAGGAAAACTGCGGTACACGTTCCTATTTAAACACTGAAATCTCAGAGCCAGCCCTTTGGCTTTCTTGAACGAATAGTAATGCCTGATTTATTCCGATACTAAGCACAATTAATATATTTCATCGTACTCTATACATACCAACAAAATGCTAATATAGCAGAGCATGTCTCCCCTCCTGAACGTTAGCGAAGTAGTCATGTAAATAGTATAAAAACATTCCCAACTGACTGGACTTGAAAACAGGGCGTCATTACTGCACCGTTCCAGTCTTTATCATAATCACGTAACGTATTTGTATTACTGAATATTTAGTCGTAGAGCAATACCGGGTAGCTGTTGTCACTTAACTCAGTGAACGTGTCTAGGTGTCCCAACCTCAGAGGGACATTCACTGTACAGTATTTCTACTCTGTTCGTAGTGTAGACATAGTCTTAGATTCAGCTAACGTGCAAATGTATGTGAAACTGATATGCACTAGTGTTTGATTCTCGAATTTGCATCCTACTGCTCAACATTTCTCGTGTTTCTCAATGGTGATACGTGTTTTTGTAGGACTTGTACCCGTGAAATCATCGGTTCGGCTTCAAGTCGCACTCTTTATGTAGTTTTAGTGTATCACGTGAGGTGAAGTAGGCACAAGATAATCAGGTTTTCCACAATTACATGTCTGTAATGTACCGGTCAAGCTGTTATATAATCTGTATTTGTGTCGATGACAAATACCTCTCGAAATCGGTACAAAGAGACCGATTTTTAACGTCCTGATCATACACTTCAGTATTTTGAGGGAATATGTGGAAATATTGTGTGCTTTTATTTTTTTAGGATTACTTTCAGAGACTAAAGAGATCTCGAGTATGCAAAATCTTAATTTAAGTGCCATTTTAAACATGTTTTTGAGAGCATGCGACAAGTCGGTGGGTTACGAGACGTCCCGTGTGATAAAGACAAGCGTTATGTGAATATTTATCGACATTTTTGCCTTAGTTTAAAAGCATTCCACGTTACAATTCTTCGCCGCTGGTAGTTTTTTTGGGTGTTCGTTTTAGGTGGAGTGGAAAATGAGATTTGGGAAGTTGTATGAACATCTGAGACTTAAAGCCTTGGCAATATCAAGCTCTCTTAAGGGCACTGGAACAAAATTTGCTTTGGAAAAAATCTGATTGGACCTCACTGATTACATCGTTACCAATGACCTATATAGCAAGACATATCTAGACGCCTACCTTTGTTCCTTGCTTGTTACTGTCTTTAACCACTCACAGAAATGATCGGTCTTTCTCTAATCTTTGTACTTGCTTTGTATAATAGACTTATGCATCTTGGACTGTGGGATGAAACTGTGTTGTCAGTAGAACTTGTTCTCATCACTTTTGAGTAGAGAGTACATTAGGATATGCATACGGTAGTTCTGCACATATTGTTTTGTAAACACTAATATATTTAATTTGTTATACAGCACATGAACATTAAACTCTATTTTTTTGACATCTGATTGTGAAGCACTTTTCATTCTCCTATCCGTTTGATGTGTTTCTCATGTTTTCATTAATATTTCCTGAGACCTGTGACTCATTAAACAGATGCTAATGGATTCATTTTTTTAAGATTACTGCAAAGTTACCCTAGCTAGAAAACCTCAGTTTCAGTCTGATTCACGTGTGACGGCAGCTGTGGTGGTCTGAATACACCTGTGCTTTGAGCTTTGTGTTAGTAAGAAGTTGTGATATACATAGCATGAAATTCCTGGCCTTCATGATTTTTATGATTATCTGTAAAAAGGCCAGCCTTTATTCCCCACATTTTAGAACAACGTAAAGTCATCAAACTATGACACAAAATGCAAATGCAAAATGTTTCATCAGAGTCATCTTATGTTTTGTCAAGGTTTTTTCTTAACTAACCTCTGATATGTTCTTCGAATGTTTTTTTATTATTATTACTATTTTCCGTTTTCATTTTAAATGAACTTTTAGTACAGTTAGTTTTAGTTTTTCTATGTGCTTTTGTCATTTTTTTTTTTTTTTTACCCCATTTCTGTCAAAGTCTCCCTGTGGTGAAAAAAAAAAGGTTTTAATGATGTTTATATGATGAAATTCATAAGTCAACACCATTGCTGTGTATTTTGTCTTTAAAACTGCAGTGATCTAAAGAAACGCTGAAATCGCTGGTGTTTCTAACCTCACGAACTAACCGATCACGTCAATGTGCCGGCGGGCCTTAGCATATCATTAACTATGACCGCTCCGAAGCACTTCTACCCCCGTAAGACCTTCGTTCATCTTCAGAACGCAAATTAAAATATTTTTGATTAAATCCGATGGCTCAGTGCGACCTCCATTGACCTCAAGATAATTAACACTTTCAAGGGTACTAAAACATATTTAAAACAATAGAGGCCTTTATCAAAAACATCTTAATTTGTGTTCCTAAGATGAATGAAATTCTTGTGGAACGACATGAGGGTGAGTAATTAATGACAGAATTTTCATTTTTGGGTGAACTAACCCTTTAATTACGTGTCCCACGTTGTAAAATACCATTGTGCTGCGTTTACCTCAGCAAGTTGACCAAGTGGATCTCTGAGCTTGAGCGAACGATTGGAGGCGGGGCTAATTAGCATATTCATAGCCCTGCATATACTAAATAAAGCAAGGGTGTTGCATTCAAGCTATTTTTAAGGCATAAAGAATTTATTTTTCACCAGAAAAACATTTAAATAGGACATTTTGGTGATCAAATATGAGTTTTAAGGGATGTACAACTATTGACTACAGGGGGTCTTTAAAATGTTTTTTTTTTCAGAACTGCAACTTTAATTTCAACAGTTTCAAGAATAAACTTTTGGATGGGTAGTATAGAAAAAAAAATATTTGGACAAAAAAAAAATGAAATAAGTAATATTTAAAGTAAAATAAAGCGTTAAAGGATGTATAATTTTCCTATAATGACTTTTGCTGTTCGTTATCATGACATGCGTACAGACAGACGACGGTGAGGTTAGCGTGTGGGTCGATGTGTCTTCACCTCTATTCATTTGCATCTACATCATATTTACACATTTTGAAACTGCAGAATGACTCACAGACACTCACTGTTGTGCTTCCACCCTTTGTTGTGCGCACGCACTGTCTGTGTGCGTCTAAACTCCGCGCTGATAACAACCCCACCGCCGCCCACAGTCAGCCCGGAATGATGCCTCTCGGCGAGGATGTCAGACCGGCCTGATAAGGCTTAATTCAAGTCATTGTGGTTTAAGAGAAAAAGAAACATGTTGCGCTTGTATATCAAGTAAACAGTCCTGTAATGCATTCTAAACACGCTGTACTGGCCCCTACAGAGCTATTAGAGCTGGAGCATTAAGAAGGTTAACTCCAAGTGTTTTGTTCCACAGAGTCAAAGAAGAACCTTGTATTAAACCATAGACATATATGTCTATGGTATTAAACTTCACCCAAGGGCACCTGGCTTATAGTGCCCCCTAGTGGATATGATAAATAAAGAAAACAATATTAAACGTGCAGGAGTAAAAAGTTTAAGGTCTAAGGTTTTGAACACATGCCTTGTAGTATTTTTACAGTGAGGTATTTCTTTTTACTTGGAAGTATCTACATTTCTTCCACCGATGACTTGGTTGAAATAGCTTTAAACAGATAGGCAGCTAATATCAAGCTATTGATTATTTAAAACTATTTCTTGTCTCTTTCCTATGGAAGCCCGTTTCCGCCACTGAAAAAAAAAAGATGATTGCGACTTTTTATCTCAGAATTCTGGCTTCTTTTCTCAGATCTGTGAGATGAAAAGTCAGAATTCTGAGTTATAAAGTCAGAATTCTGAGTTATAAAGTCAGAATTGTGAGATAAGAAGTCAAAATTCTAAGATAAAAAGTCAGAATACTGAGTTATAAAGTCACAATAATCTTTTTTTTTCAGTGGCGGAAATGGGCCACTGATAAAAAAAATAAAAAAAATTATTGCAACTTTTTATCTCAGAATTCTGACTTTTTATCTCACAATTCTGAGTTATAAAGTCAGAATTGTGAGATAAAAAGTCGCAATAATCTTTTTTTTTTTTTTTTTTTTTTTTGTGGTGTAAACGGGCTTCCGTACTTTCCAGACCTTAGACTGCAAATAAAATTTGAGAGTTCAAGTGCTGCAAAGATATCTTAATGATGGAGACAAGTGTACGGTTTTTGGATGAGCCTGAAGGCCCTGACAGTTCTGCCGGGCCTCCTCAAAAATGAACAGACTCAAATGGGGTGTCGCAATTGAGACACTGGTGTTTCTTTTCTGGCTGGTGAGCAGGGAGTCATACAGGGTCAAAGAAACAGGAAATGTAGTCTACCCATCGTATGAAACGTAACCTATAAATATGAAGAGTGTGGCATTAGATTTGTTCAAAAATCATATTTATAGTAATATTCTTTTACGTGTAGTTTGCAGTGTTAACAATTTTAACCATTCGCATGTTTCTCTTGAGTGTAGGAATGCAATGTCCAATCAGAGGCGTTGTGATTCACAATGTTGCACATGCTCACTGACGGAATTTTCAACTCACACAAATTCTGTCTTATCATCATAAACAACAAAATACTGAAAAGATGTAAGAAAGAGATTCATTTTGCAGTATTTTGTCATAACATTGCAGCTTCACCCCTATAATGTCTTCATGTTTTTAAGCTCTTTACCTTGTGCAATGTAAATACACGTACACGAGCAGCATTAAACAGTAGGCCTTTGTGTAAAGTGTCAGTTGCAGCTTCTGTTCCATCTTTGTAGTGTGAAAATGGCTTTAGTTGATGATTGAAAAAAATTGGTATTGGTAATTGTGATTGATTAAAGCAACTGGTAAAATGTAAACAGTAAATTTGATCACAGACATGCAGATTGAAGTAGATTTTAACACGGTAATTATAAAAACTGGCCCCTTTATGTGTATATGTAAAGGCCTATATGTAAATTACATACACACACATTATATATATATATTTATATAAAGCATACAAAATTTTTCTCCAATTTGTTTTATGAGTAACACTTTACAATAAGGTTCATTAGTTAAACATTAATTAATGTATTAACTAACATGAACTAACAATGAGCAATACATTTGTTACTGTATTAACTAATCTTCGTTAATGTTATTTAATGAAAGCACAGTTTTTCATTATTTGTTCACAGTGCATTAACTAATGTTAGCAAGATTTTAATAATGCATTAGTAAATGTTGAAATTAAAATGAATGATTAATAAATGATGTATAAGTGCGGTTCATTATCAGCTCACGTTAACTATAATGAACCTTATTGTAAAGTGTTACCGTTTCATGTACTATTTTACATTTTGGTTGTCTGATATTAAATGTAAGTTATGATAATAGTTGTAAAAAAGTACTTTAAGAAATGTATAGAACAATTTATTTTCATTTCAAATTTTAATCTACATGACAAAAAATACGCAATATACAGAACAATTACTTTTATTTACACATTTCAACTTACATTACGAACAATGTACATAAATTACTTTGATTTACAAGCAACTTAAATTACACAAAACTTAACTTGCATTACAAAAATAAACTGTACAGAAATTAAATTTTTGTTTCATTTACAAATAAGTGACATTTAGAAAAAATCCATAGAAAAGGTTTCATTTACTAATTGTAACTTCTATATTTTTTTCTTCTCAAGCATTTTCTCAAGAAGAGATAAAAGTCTGTCCATTCTCTCTCTGCTCTCTCGTGCTCTCCTCTCCTCTGTCTCTCGCTGAAACTTTATTTCCTCCCTGATTAGGTCAATCAGTTCGTCCACTCGGTCTCTTTTCCTATTGTCTGGTGGTGGTGCTGCTGCTGGCTCCACTCTCTCCGCGCACTCCCGTACTTTCCGTTCCTCTGTCTCTTGCTGAAACGTTATTTCCTCCCTAATTAGCTCAATCAGCTCATCCTCCTGGTTTCTTTTTCTCTTGGCTGTTACTGGCTCCTCCTCATCTTGGTCATCCACTGCTGAACTTGGCCCTGGTGTGTCCTCAGGGATGGAGGCAATTAGGACAGGGAGGTCATTGGAATGTCTCTGTCCCAACACCTCATCCATGAGGACAAACCACGGCCAAGTTGCAGCAGTGGGTTTCCCACTCACTCCTTCTCCTGTCCCGGGACACTTGCAATCCTAAGACAGGGTAAATAAACCATGCATGTTAATAACAACACAACAAATTTCCGTAAAAACGTGTCAATTAATTTGCTTACTTTGTATTTTTTTTTCAAGTTGTCCCATTTTTTTTTGGCCTGATATGGAGTGACCATCCCAAGCAAGCCCATTTTCTCCAGAATTATCCTAAAACAAGAGAAAAAGGAAATGCTTATAAAAAAAATATTAAGGCAGGGGTTAAATCTTATCATCATAAAATATGGCAAACAGGACATGCATACAAAATACTCCAGAAATTATATTTCTCAATATAATTCCTCAAATTTGGTTGAAACATTTGTAGATACCTTGTATGGCAGCACTAAAAAAAAACACAACAAAGTTAAAGTCTATTACCTTATCTTCTAGTTGTCGTTGTTGGCTTTGCATAGGATGAGGGCTATTTGTTATAATACACAAGAGAGCCTAGTGGAAGTATTACAAATGGGTCGTTGCCTTACCTCCAAGCCACGCTGGCCGAGTTTTTGGCCCCAGTAAATAAATGATCATTTTCGGCTCGCATGTGAATAAATTGAGCTGTCTGGTCCTTTCTCCCTAAAACAAAAGCGAAATATTAGAACTAGTTTTGCCTCAGACCACCTAACAAATGAAGCTATGCAGTGGTAACGCAGGGGTTAAGTTCACGTTTTTAAGAAAGAAGACCCCCTGGCTTTTAACATACGTTTCGCTATCTTTTTGAGTAAATTAAAACACAATACTTACATTTATAAGTGTATCTGCCGACCGCCACAGAATTACCCGCCATTTCCTTTGAAAATGCCTGTCCTATCGTGAATACTGGGATAGAGTAGGCCGCGAAGGGTCCGTCTATTGTGTCCTTCATTGCCCGAGAAAAGAAGGGCGCATCTGAATGAGCTGCAGCCTTCGTCGCGCCACTGTGACGCAATTGGCCTTCGAACGCGGCCTTCGAGGGGTGCAGCTTCCCAAAATAAATACAATAAGTAAATACATACATAAATAAAATAAAAAGGGTGCGGCCGCAGAATTGGGTGGGCAGTGGTAACGCAGGGGTTAAGTTCGCGTTTTACATTGTGTGCGTGCGTGTGTGTGTGTGCATTTTTGTGATTTATGTGTATAATGGCATGGGTATTACACTGGTATTACAACGTATAGCGCATGAGTCGTCATTTTTCAAATAGCTTTAAAAACATACTGAACAATGTTTTATTAAAAATGTACAGATGCAGAATGTTTTCTGAGGTTCAAGGGTAGTGATAAAATGTACAGTTCTCCTTGAACATGGTCTCCTTTCTCACTATATCATATGCTCAATATAAACAAGAAGGCAAACCTTTTAGTTTGTTTTAAAAAATACTTGTCTAAATGCCATTCCATTTAAAATTCAAATTTTATTGAATGATTTTTCTAACTAATATTTCATTTGCTTTACAAGTTTACTTCTTTTGATTTACCTTCATAGCTATAAACTGATTTTTGTTTTGTTTTGTACAAAAACCATATAATGCCATTACTTTTCAGAAATGTTCCATGGTAATACCAGAGTATTATCTGATGTACCATGATATTATCATCCAATACCATCTCTATATTCTGCCACAGTAGTTTTTTAAGAGACATATTGCTGTTTATAACACTATTAAAGAAAAAATATAATCAAATATGACATTCGAACCAAAAAAACACGTGATTTTTGTATCATTTTTCAACCCTATATAGGCTTTATATTTGTTCTAAAATTAGTTATTTTGATATATTTAGTTTATTCTTGGCTAAATCCACGTCCCATTTCTCACTACAATATATACAATCTCCACAAGATGGCAGCATCAGACTATATATGTGCATTTTTTGATTTTGAAGCCTGGAGTGAAATCGTGACCTCGTGTCATTACCTCACTGCGACAGTAGGAGGCGTGAAACGCTGCATTTTCCTTTGCTTTAGGCCTTATTCAAGTTTAGAAGTTTCTAGAATGGGAAGCCCTGAATGACTCATATTATAATTTTTTCCACATGGAAAAATGGCATGCAGTTTAAAAAGAGTTCTCACACAGAAAATACAATTGTTCTGATACAGAACAAAATGGCTTTTATTTTTCTGGATTCTCAAGAGATTGATAAGATTTTTTGTATGATTATTTTGATACCATCCATGTCAACTCTGCAGCTTACTGGATTGGAGTAGAGCACGACGGTGCTACTTTTTCAGTGGCCTTGGGTACAGAAGTAGTTTTCCCATTCCCAGTCCCAAGAAAAAATCTTTTATATCGAAACTATTGTTCCACAAAGCATATAACTAGACTAATGAGTCATATAGATAAATTATTCAAATACGTAAGTTGCTTGAGACTGACTCGAAACCCATCATTCCAAATGCTTTATTTGACTGGAGCATCTGGAGGCCTGTTGCACTATTGCAGTGCACAAAAATACAACTTCGGGCAATAATAGTAAGCTATTTCTATCTACAGACTCCATCTGATAATGTTTACCAACATAAAGATTGCTTAACAGGTCATTGAACTGTCATTTGATCAGAATACCTGAATCCAGTTCCTTTGTCTCTTTGCGTTTTACATATGGACGCATCAAGCATTTCTTTTCTCTTACAAATGGTCTTATAAAATGCCAATAGTTGCATGCATGACTCCTCAGTTGATGGCATGAATTGACCCTTCGCAAACAGTTTGATTGACAGGCGATCTAACCAATCTTAATCTGTCATTTTATCCGACAAAGCAGTCAGGGGAGTTAGTAGATTAACGTTGGTGAACTTGAACTTGAAATATTCTTCGTACTCACGACTTTCTGCGCTTGAAACAACATTCCTTCTGATGTTCATTCATGTTTATTTGATGCTATAAATGAACTAGTATGAAGAGATGATCGGTTCACGAGCTACAGCGATCTGTCACTACACATTAAAGAGACACTATACGCTATTTAGTGTTTGAACGTTTTGAAAAAATTACAATATTTTAAATATGAAACTGTTTCATGCATTGTCAGTGTCCTCTTTGGTACGAGATGTATTTTTCACTGCGTGAGAGCGTGATGTGTGGCGTGAGAGCACATGGGTTGTCAGGCATAGCAACATGGGGCCGATTTTGCAAAGGGTCAATTATTATATTAGGGTCACAAAATTAAAGACTACATATGTGCATATATGGAGTAAAAAATGTGACAGCAACCCTAATCTCCCTACACACACACATGTATATATATGTATATATAGGCAGTGTGTGTGTGTGTGTGTGTGTGTGTGTGTGTGTGTGTGCATGTGTGCTACAGTGTTGTTATAGCAAAGTAAAACTACAACTGATAAAAAGTTCGTTCAATTTGTTCTGGAACAAAGTGATCTGAGGCGTTTTCCAGTTCAAACAGGTTGGTGGCCAGGGGGAGCACAGTGCAAGTCTATGGTAAAAAGGTAAATGTACAAACACGTTCAGGACAACAATAATGAGCCTTCACACAATTGCCAAGATACTCAAATAATAACGTACTTTTCATAAAGTCAAAGATAAAACATTCAACGCGCCGCGTGAGTCATTGCAGGATGTGATGCATGGCAATCAAAAATGAAACATGTTTTTTTCAGCCAATGATGTGGGAGAACACCTGCATATATTAGCACGTTAACCAATAGCACGTTAGCTGGGCGTGTACGTAAACGCATTGCTCTGTGTTCGTCACTAAAAGCTCCAGGCTCAGTAGGTGCGCGAAGTGTAGGAATTGACAGTGCTGTTGATTCTAGAACTACAAAGTTGTCTTCTCGTATTATTAAAAAATAAGGACATTTATCTGATTTAGCTCGACAAGACTGAGATGTTACAGTTTAGGGCTTCAATTGTGCTGAAGGAGTTGATTCAAACCAGCCCTAAGCGTTCCTTCTCTGACATTATAAGGCACAAAAAGACTTTATCAAACGCGTACTGCCTCAACGCTGCTCATCAGGATGGCAGAATATCTCAAATAAAGACTGTCCACAATGGAAGACTTTTCATTCAGCCTTTTGTTGGGAGATTTTTATGTACAAAGACCGATGGTGCGATTGAACCAACAGAGCAAGTGAAGAAAGATGAGACCGTCCAGGAAGCGACGGCAGATAAGTACGAAATTTATTTATTTGTTATTTAGTCGTGACGCAGGATATATTCAAGGTTATTGATCTGATGTGTTGAGTGCACGCGCCAAAATATGCCTGAAAGGCTGACAACGTGGCGCTGTGTGTACACTTTTACAAGCAAGTGGGTGGAAAACATGTGTAGTCTTAGACGTAAAATGTTAGAATAAAATGTTAGGAGTTTGATTTGGTTCAGGTCAAGCACAGTGTTTCTTTCTATTATTGCGACACTCCCTGTTACTGTGAAGGTCGCGAGTCCATCGTCTTGAGTCTTTTTAAGTGAGTGAATCGGTCTCGTTCACTCCCATGCGCTCACTCGTAATTTCCGTTTACAGAAGTGTCCGATTTTTGAGGCGCGTGATTCCTGATCTGTCACTACATACCAACTTGTATAGACCCTTCGCAAAGACCCGCCCCCTTTAGTTATTGTTGCTCGATCTCACGCCACACATCATGTTCTCACGCTGTGAAAAATACATCGCGGAGCAAAGAGGACAATGTATGAAACCGTTTCATATTTAAAATAATGTATTTGTTTTAAATAAGTTTAAATAATAAATACCACATAGTAGTGTAGTGTCTCTTTAATGTGTCGTGACAGATCGCCTTCGAGTGGCTCGTGATCCAATTATCTCTTAGTAGTTGTTCATTTATAGCATCAAATTAACATGAATGGACATCAGAAGGAATGTTGTTTCAAGCGCAGAAAGACGTGAGTACACACAATTTTTGATGTTCAAATTCGCTAATGTTAATCTACTAACTCCCTTCACTGCTTTGTCGGACAAATTGGCGAATGCGGGGTTATGATTGGTCAGATCGCCTGTCAATCAAACTGTTTGCGAGGGTGAAGGAGTATTTAATTGATTGAACACACTGAATGATTTTGAATTTTTAAACGCTTTTTATGTTTTTTTGTTTAGTGAGTAAAATAACAGAAAATATCTCTATCATGAACCATTTGAATGAACTGGGGTGCTTTTGCTTGTCAAAGAAAATTAATGATTTTGAACCACTCAATCTTGAACCAAAATTATTGAAATAGGATCGTTTGTAAATGAACTGAACTAATTGGCCATCTCGTTTGTGAACGAAGATCATGAAAATGGGATGGAAGTTACAAATAATCTTTTGTTCACACATCAACACACAGAAAATAGACTAAAAGATTGATTTGGAAATTAAGGGTGCGTTCACACTTGTCATTTTTGGTTCAATTAAAACGAGCCCTGGTGCGATTGCTCAGTTAGTGCGGTTCGTTTGAACATATGTGAACGCTGCCATCCGAACCCTGGTGCGGACCAAACAAGCGGACCGAGACCGCTAAAAAGATGGGTCTCCGTCCGCTTCCAAACGAACTCTGGTGCGGTTCGATTGATATATGAACGCAACACGGACCAAAGACATGTAAACGAACCAAAAGCAGGATGTGATACACTACAAGTCAGCTGATTTGACGACGCGGAAAGATCGGTGTATCCAAAATGAGTCGAGGGCAAACGTGGAGTAACGAGGAGTTTAAGTGCCTCATCACTATTTCTTTCTGCATACAACGGAGGAAATCCTGGTGCTGTTTTGAAAGTTTTGAACATTTTATGAGCTCTTTGTGAGTTCTTAGCTGGTAAAAATAAAGCATATGTATATACATAAAATGATTGTGTTTAATCCAGTGCACAGCATTGTTTTGAATTTTCGGTAAGCAAGCTCCGTCGCGAAATTTATGTCATAAAAGCTAATCAATCAGGTCGTGACCGTATCCCTATGCCTTTGATTCGGTAACTTTAGGTTCGGTGTTAAAAATGCCAGTGTGAACGCTAAGCGAACCAGGACTCTATGTTTTGTTTTTGTTTTTTGGTCCGGACCAAACGAACGGAACTACAAGTGTGAACACACCCTAAGGATGTTTGTTCATCAAAATGAAGATTGATTAAAAACGATTAATTGATGATGTCAACCCAGCCCTAGTTATGGCATGAATGGGACTTTAGTTGTTCACAACAATAAAAGAAAATTAGTGAAACGGTTATGAATGTGTTCCAAATTCCATGCATACACATTTTTAAAATTAAGTTATTTGACACATGAATTTATTAACTACTGCTGTTTGTCTCTTAAGTAGTTTTTAGACTAATACAAATTAATTTATACATAATAAGACTTATTGTTTTGGTCTGAAACGCCTCAACAAAATAGTTGAGTGACTCATTCAATACATAAAGTCCTGTTGCCACTGAATGATTCACTGCACGAATTAATCCTAATGAAACCTCTACTAATGTTTACTTAGTGGAAGTTATAGAAGGGAGTGGCAGCAGCTCTTATCAGCTGCTACATTATGACACCATACAAGTGCCAGCTGTGGAATGTCAATAATGCACTTCCACAAACAGGCAGAGATTGTATGGGGAGATCTGCTACAGCAGTGGAGCATTTTTCTCTTATAACCAAACTTGTTATTATCCATAGATGAACGTATCCCTGGCAGTATAATCAATCTTTTCCTCATGCTCTTCTGTTTGCCTGTGGTTCACACAGTGTGCGTGACTCATAGCTCGTCTGTCCATATGGATTATTTATAAGATGACGCAGAAGGCTTGTGCTGTCCCTACAGAGAGACTTTAATCGAGAGCTTGATCATCCTCTCATGAATGCCATTCTGTCTCATGGAAGAGCAAGACGACTGCTGTTTTCCAAACAAAGTGTACCGTTAATGGTGATTGTCTGCAAAAAAATTTGTTAGAATTTCTACCCTCCTTACATACTCTGCTAATGAAAAACTGGGCATTGGTTCAGCTGGCATAAATAAATTGATGACGTACAACATAATCCTGTTTACTGATGTGTAGAACTTGGATTAATGGGTAACATGTTGCTTTACAGCAGATTATTACATAATTAAAAGTGCTGTAAGGTTGTAAATGCGTGAATATGGTGTAGTGGTCGACCGATATAAGGCCAATACTGATTTCAAGAAAGTTGATAACCTTCCATCCATCCATCCTTAGTTATAGCTTATATGCTTAATACCTCTATATAAACATAAACAGACCAGTTTTATCTCTATGCATGCATGGACTTGTGTTTATTCATCTCATTAATTGGCTTGATATTTACAGCGAGAAGATGAGAGCTGACACGTCCAGTTTGTAACAATCAATTCTGCATTCCTTTGGAAATTAGATATTGATTGTTGTGTTGTCATGGGGATATTCTGTGTATCCGGCTATGAGAGGTGGATGGAAATTTCATGAATCTGCTACTGGTGTTATGGGTGAAAGTGAGGCCACAGGCTGTGGTTTAGTCCTGAAGCTGATCACAGACACATGCTGCCACAGACTCCCAGAGCTAATGCTGTTGCCTTGACAACAAGATTAACAAGTTATAATGGAGAAACTGTGATGAATATTTGTTGTAGAATTGCTCCAATATCACTCTACTTTAACGCAGGGCTTGACGCTTACTGTTTTCCCAAGGAGCTTCTAAGTTGAAAATTTTTATAAACACCTAAAAATATAATATTGAATATGTGCACTTCAGTTCTTATTACATTTATTATGATACTTTGATTATCAATTAAACTGAAATGAACGAATAATATGATAATTAAACATATTTACTAAACTAAATTAAGTTTTCTTTAATAGCTACAACAAAAATACTTGATTGACCAGACCGGTGTGGTTCATCCAATCAGAATTTTGAACATTAGTTTTGCTGTTTTTCATATGAATATGTTTTTGCTATTCATTTGTTATAAATACTGATCTTTTTATTTGCCTCCAAGTTCCAAATAAAAATAGAAAATAATCAAATAACAGTAATAATAATAATGAAAAGATGAAGTTTCTTTCACTTGTAAAATATTTATTTAGTTCATTGGATTATGCGGAAATATGCATTACTACATGGTTATGTAATATACAAACTGCATTGTGGTACAGTATATTCTATTGAGATGAGATGATTTTTTTTCATACTACTGCACATCCCTGTTTTCCATCAAGGAGCTTCTGAAGGTCAGCACACATTTTGCTTATTGATCTGTGGAATCTCTTGGGTATCTCAGAAGGCCTTTCTATTCTCCACCTCTATTAGATTGGCTCTTGTAGACTGATGCATGGATGGCCTTCCCTTCCTGTTTTAGATTTCAATTTTTTCTTTTTTTGTCTTGTAACACACTGGTCATTATCCTGGTTTCAAAATCTAGTAAGCTGTCTACCTAGAGAGAGCCGTTTTCACCAGAAGATTGAGTTTATGCCCTTTTATCAGTCACAATGTTTTGGTTTTCTCTCTGTGTGTAACATGATGCACGGCTCCTTCAGCACGACACAGGTCACCTCTCTCCAGGAGGTTGAAATAGCTGAACATGCTGTTAGTGAAAATATCTGAGGCAAAGAGGGGTTATACTGTATCTTTTGACTATGAGCTGAAAATAACAAAAGGATGGATTATTGCACTGCCACAACATATAGTCTATGTCCCAAAAGTACAATTTAATGCTATCTGTGTTCTTGATCACTACAATACACCTTTCATCAAGCATTTATCTGAAACTCTGTGTCTTGTTGAGTCATGATAATTTGTTGTTGGAAAGCCACCCGTGGACTTTTGATTCACCACTGACAACTAACCTTCTGTCTATGAGTTAAATAGGTGCGTTTGAGCTCTCTCCGACGGTTCAGATAATTGTGTCCAAGGCGACAGAGTGTGAAAAATTGACTGAGCTCTTGTCCTCGTCTGCCGGGGCACTTGTTTTCCAAACCAGTGAAGATATTGCTAAAAGCTGTCAAACATGGCTCCATCTGGCCCCAAAGGACCTGCGGAGAATTTTGATATGATTTTTGTCATTGTTAGCAGCAATATGGATAGCCAACAATGACCCTTTGTCTGCAGTTTGATTGACAGGCGATCTAACCAATCATAACCCCAAATCCGCCATTTTGTCCGACAAAGCAGTCAGGGGAGTTAGTAGATTAACGTTGGTGAACTTGAACTTCAAAAATTGTGTGTATTCAATGTCTTTCCGCGCTTGAAACAACATTCCTTGTGATGTTCATTCATGTTTATTTGATGCTATAAATGAACTAGTATGAAGAGATGATCGGTTCACGAGCGCTGGAAGGAGCTACAGCGATCTGTCACGACACATTAAAGAGACACTATACACTATTTATTGTTTAAACTTCTCCAAAAAAATTACAATATTTGAAATTTGAAACTTTGTTTCATATCGAAAAGTAATCTGCTCTGTCTTGTCTGTTGTTGTCCTCTTTGCTCCGCAATGTATTTTTCACTGCTTGAGAACATGATGTGTGGCGTGAGAGCGCATGGCTTGTCGGACATAGCAACAGTAACTAAAGAGGGCGGGTCTTTGTGAAACAGAACTCAGTGCGCACAGTCAAGCAAGCTTTCATAATTTTTCACAGTTCAAAATGGCCAAGAAAACGGTTCAAACACATATTTTGATGTTCTTTAAAAAGAAAACAGAAGGTATGATATTCCTTGAATTAGTGTTTCAGGACATTCCTTTGACATATCCAACATAGATAAAGTGCGTTGATTCAGTAAGGGATCGTTGTGAAAGTTGCATTGAATTATTCAAAGTGAATGCAATCTTGGTGATAATGCACACATGCATATATTAGCTAACTATACGTGTGTATATTTATGCATTTATTTTAATCTGCAAAGCCAAAGCTAACAAAGACTGTACCACTTATAACTTGACATAAGCACTCAAGCAGCCTTCTGTTAATATCTCGAAAGCATCACTTTTGATAGAGTTTCTGGCTTTTTCTATCCAGTTATTTTGAATAAAAGGATGTGTGCTGTACATGTGACAGTGAGGGATGAGACGATTCTGAGAGGGGGATTCATGCATTCCATTCAGAATTGATCACCCTATTCTTTTCGTCTTTATTATCTATCCACTGTTCGAGCTTTGGAGCCTTGAAAAGTGTGGGGCTCAAAAATATTTGTCATTTAGAACTCATTTATAGTTATTTATTTATTTATTTTTTTTCCAAAAAAATCCCTTGAAGGCATCATTTAGGTAGTTTCGCACACAGGGATTGTGTGTGTGACTGTTGCTTTTAGTTTTTTAATTGCTGAACATTAGTAGTGACTGGTTGTCTGGGATGTCAATAGAATCTAATCCCTCAATCAGAAAAGTCTTGTCTACAAATTGCTGGGATTTTTTGCTCAAAAGGTGAATGAACATGAAGATATGATACCTGCAATTAAAGCTGTTATCTAAGAGGTTGATTTGGCAGCTCTCTCTTTCTGCCTGTCAGGCTGGTGCAGTAAATCTGACACCTGAAACCCGTGCTGAATGTTCTTCTGTATTGCACGTGGTGCAGAGGTGCATGCTATCTCAACCCCAAGGGCCCCACAGAGGTGCAACAGAAGTTTCCACGATCCTCTAGAGAGCTTTACGTAGCACTAAGTTAGTACAGCACCATAACATTGGAATAATTTGCAAATAATATTTTGAATGATAATGGTGGGGAAAAAACAATTACCCCCTAAGACAATTACTTTTTACTTACACATACACATAATTTTATACAATGTTGTAAGGATGAGCAACATTATATATAAAAGTTTTGGGAAAGGAAGACTTTCATTTAAAAAAAAAAAATAATAATAATACTTTTATTTAGCAATGACACATTACATTGATGAAAAGTGACATTAGAAACATTTATAAAAATTTTAAATGCTGTTCCTTTAAACTTTATATTAAATTTAAAAAAAAATCCTGAAAAAAATATCATGGTTTCTTCAAAATCTATCAAAATCATTAATAATAAGAAGAAGTGTTACTTGATCATCAAATCAGCAGAAGATTGGAATTCTTTTTGAAGGATCATGTGACACTGAAGACTGGAGTAATGATGCTGAAAATTTTAAAATATATTGAAAAATCTGTCATGTTATTTTAAATTATATTTATATTTCAAAATAACATTGTTTTACTGTATTTTCAATTAAATAAATATAGCCATGAACATATCTTACCGATCACAAACTTCTGAATTGTATAGCTAAAAATGCTCTCTCTTTTACCCCTTGGATGATATTCAGTATATATTGTAACATTTATTTATTTTGTCTATACTGCACATTTGATTTCAAATCAGAGGAACCATAATTTAGCCAAACAACCAAGTAGACTGACATTTTTATGCAATAAAAATTTAGTAAAATAATGTCATTTTCCACCAACCCTAACACTAAATAAATATAATGAAAATTGATGTTGAATCATTTTCTTGCGCCAATATATAATTTCATAGTAATTAACAGTAATATTTACCTACATACATTTTAATTAATGAAAAATGCCAAACAATGTTGATTCAGGGGGATGTTAATCTTTTGAACTGATTCACTTAAACAGACTTTTTAAATTAATTCAAGGACTTTTCAACTTTGTTGTTTTGTTACTGAGATGCTACTAAAACATCACTGTCTCAGTGCTCTCATACCCTCATATGTTTTTGAGATAAGGAAATTGAATGACCAAATAAAAGGCTCTTTAAAATAGTCATAATGTTGCCTAATTTTATATTGCTAGGCTAGCAAAATCACTGTGTGAGTATATCAACCAGTTTCGCAAAAGTTTTACAGTATTAAGTTACATTAAATCCTTTGGGAACAACTCACCTACAGTACCTGTATCCAGAATACATATTTCCACTTGGCACAAGGTTTAGACTAAAATACCACTGTGTCAGCAGCAGTAATTGTAGAACACAGTCTGTCCTATCCATATCCCCCACCTGCCCCATGCACTCTGAAAAACAAACACTTAACCATGAGCCAAGACTGCCGGCTAATGCACCAGGTTCGTTTCAGTCTTCACTGAGAGCTGTCAGCTGAACATAATTTAGACAGCAGCTTTATAGGTTACCGCATCGGTCGGTGGAAAGCAAGTTATTGAACTTGTAAAACTATTTTTAAGGATGTTTTGTAACAAAATTATGATCTAGTAACCAGTGCAGGGCTTAGTATAGCTCACCCCAAAATGAAAATTGAAAATTGTCATGTTTCTCAAGGCCTGTGGAAGATGAAATTCTTAATGGATTGACTAACTGATGTAGTATTGTTCTCTCTTCCTTTATGGGCAGTAGGGATGGATGGGTTTGTAATGGCTCTCTTGAGGACATAATAACTACCAGTAGCATGTTACTCATCCTAATGGGCCAGATTTGTCATTGTGTGCTTGCGCACAACAGAAGGTTTGGATCTTTCACTTCCAAATGACTTCCTCGTGCTTAAAGGAAACATCAGTGCATCCTCTCTTTTTCCTGGAAAAGAAATTTTTAAAAATATCAGCCTTCATATTGCTTATTGACTATGGCATAAAAGTAATCATTCTTATTTATTTGTATCACCCAATTTTCTTTTTACATTTTATTATTAATGTTATTGAGTATTTATTTGTAAAATCATTTTTTTTCTCTAGAGCAATTAGCAAAATGTATTATCAGTTCATATACTTTGTGATCAAGACCTCCTGTTGCAGAATCTTTGGATTGAGGACCAGGAGGGAACTCAAAAAAACTGAAGTATCGGCCTTCCCTGTACAAGTTCACAGACAGGAAGAACCTCAGCCATAAATAGCCATCAAGTGTCTATTAATACCACCATGAAGTTTAACACACTCTGAGGGTCATAGTCTTCTTTAATGAGGATCAAGCTATTTAGACCAATGAACAACTGTTAAATTTGGAGCAATGTGCTGTAAATGCAATCGACTTGTGCAATGAAGAAAAAGAGGAATACCTAAGTAGTAAATGCATATTTTCAGTTTCACATTGCCTCATCTTTGGGGATATACTTCCTCTCTTGTGTGATTTGGCATAAATGTGACCAATACAAGTCAGCTATCTAATGCATTTGTCCTTTTTTTCCTGTGAATGACGGCCCTTATGAGTCAGTTGTGAGCATTTTTCCAGGAGGCTTTGGTGGTAAAGAAGTTTTATCAGATTCCTTTAACCCCAACACTGACCATTATTAACCAGTAACAAGGTTTAAATCAGACATCACTCAATAGACACGACAAAGTTTAAAGGTGTTGTATGTGTTGTCAAAAAAGAGCAATGTGATATTTGTGATCATCCTGCATGCATTGTGTGATCTCATCTCCCTTGAAACATGGAGGAAATGTGCAGTGTAGGTTTGCGAAAGTTTGTCTATAACAATTTGTCAAATTATTCAATATTCTTGGATAAAATCTTTATGCCGTAAGCATCATATTTTCTGATCTTCTTTAACTCTTTCAACACCATTGACCGAATTTTCCAGCAATCCATGTTTTAACTGTAATATGGTAGGGGTTGATATTGCACATCTTCTGAAAGAGTAGAACATTTCTGGATCCAAAAAGAAGCAGAATCAAGCGATAGAAGCATTGCTAATGTACATGTATAATAAAGAGATCATCAAACGTTCAACAGCATATAAATCAAAAATGCAGAATATTACGGAATGAAATGTCGAACCATAAAGAGGTACAGCGTTGATGGACTCGATTTACCCCATCTATGTTTTCTCCGAATCTCATCCGGTCATAATCTTTGATAAAAATGTTTTTTGTTCAAAATGTTGCTTTTTTGTGAAACTTGCCCACATTCATTTTTTTTTTACATTTTTCATCATTTAGCAGACGCTTTTATCCAAAGCGACTTACAAGGGAGCAATTAGGGGTTAGGTGTCTTGCTCAAGGGCACTTTAGTCACTGTATTGAAGGTGGAGAGAGTGCTTGTTTATTCACAATCCCCACTTTCAATTCCTGCCGGCGTGGGAATCGAACCGGCAACCTTCAGATTACAAGCCCGACTCCCTCACCACTAGGCCACGACTACCCACATTCGAATGTTGATTGAAAAAAAAAAAAAAAGAATCTGTGAAGAATTTCTATAATATTTTGTTTGTTTGTATAAAAGTTTAGGCTTTGTTCTTTCTTTTGATATATTGTATGTTCAGATATTCATACAACAGAATATTCTGGGGGCCTTGAAGGTTTTGTGAAAATGATCAAAAATGCTGCTGCCTTGATTTAGCAGTACTGCTCCCACATCCTTATTTGGCAGTCTTGAAGATTTACTAATTGTCACAATCTTATTTGAAAAGGATTATGAATATCATAATTTAGGAATGAATTACTTCCGTTTTGATCTAACGTATTTAAATTTGTGATTAATAAAATGGACATTAAAAATATTTATTATTGTGTGGGGAACACACAAGAATCTGAGCTGTAATCATAATATTGATTATTTGAATGATTGTGCTGCTTTAAAGTAAACCCAAGATCCCCGCTGTCAGGTCACAGTCTCTGCACGCCCTGTGGTTTTTGGTTACGTGCTGGGCCTGTCTTCTCTGAGCTGTCAGGGGTGTGTGAATAGGCGCGCAATGTTTGTTTTATTAAGTCTGCAGGAGGGCGATGAGCTATCGGGCGCTCCGAGAATCCCTGGAATCCCATGTAGGGTCAGTTATATTCTACAGAGACGGAGAGACAAGCGGCGAAAGAAAGGATAGGCGAATACTGTCTTGTAGCACCAAAGACCTTTGATGCTAATTAGATCCCAAAGGTCCAGCATCGATGATTCACCCATTTCCCTTTTTTAGATCGTTTGCTTTCATTAGACAGAACTTCAAACCTACTGTTTCAGCTGCAAGCTGATATCGCAATTCTGATGAGCACACAATTGATTTTGTCTCACATAAGAGAGGTTGTTGAAGTGACCACACTTTAAATGAAATATGAGTTGTTTTTTCAATCAATTTAATTGGAAAAACAGAAAATTGTGGCTTTTGCATAATGACTCGTTGAGCTGTTTGTGCGTCACATTGTCAGATATATTCCTGTGTGCAGCTTATGTTTTTAATCTATTTTTCTGCATTATCTTTGACATTTTTTTGTTTTTTATGCAGTTATTGTTCTCTTACAGGAATATTTCAAATGTATTGTTGTGGCAAAATGTCCATTTCCACAGAAAATAGTGTCAGCTTATCCATCATTGTACAGGGCTAGGCAGTAAACATTAAAATACTTATCACACCTGAATACTTGTTGGCATCACTTTGTTTTAGCATCAATTTCATGACCATGTGAAACCGATAAACCCTGAATTTTGGCATGATACATGGACAAATCATAATCATAGTAGTGCTTTACTGATTTATAAAATATTTATATTTTATATATTATATTTTCTTTTCAAAAGAAGCTAAAGCAACTGAATTTAGTAGATAATACATCATGAAATGTACTTTATTATATTTAATCAATTTAAGTTTGTCACAATTGATTTAAATGATCTGTTTGTTGTGTGTTTCTCATTCATTTGCATGTTTTTCTCTCCCTCATTGCTCTGCCTGCTGTTTTTTTGTGTGTAAGTATGATTTGAATCATCATGTCCAGTCTTTCACCTCTAGTCTATATCGATCCTTTCTCAACAACTTTCCTCTCTCTGTTTCATAATCCTCACAAATGAACCTTAACTATCAAAATAACCTTTTGGGCATTCGCATGACGACACCTTTTAGATGTTTACTCAAATAAGATCCTTTCAAATGAAACATAATCTCTTGAAAATGAATGGCGCAAATGGAAATGAAGTCTGGGAAAGGACAGTTGTAGTTCTGGAAATGTTTACAGTCTGTGGTGTGGTGGGAAAGTGGGGCAGCTGGTGCTCTGTGAGAGGATGTTTTGGTAGGAAACACAGTCCTGGCCTGACTCTGTTGTGAAGGATGTTGTGGCTCAGTGCCACAGCAGCTTACGCAGAGCTCCATTAGAATCAAAGCCATCTAAATGTGATAATGCTATGACTCTTAACGGCTCTAAGTTAGGCCGGCTCCTAATAGAACTTGGCAAAAGTGAATCTGCACTCCTGTATTGTGCAATGCTCATGCGTGTTTGCATTGCAGAAGACCTAACATGACCTTTGTAGATATCAGCATGGCTAGAATAATAATTTATGCGTTGTCATATTTTAATGGAAACATTAAATAGAAATTTTATTGATAATTAATCAATAATAATTTTATTATATTCATTAAATATTTATATTGGCTATTTAAAAAAATGTATGTGTATGTCCTGTCCCAACTTCCTGTTCTAAAAGGAAATCTGTCAACACAGGAATTATATCAATTAATATCATTGGCTTTTTAACTCTTCACTGACTGATTCCTTTTCCTTTTAAACTTTGTTGCATGGCTCGGTTTCTCTGTATGAGGTTTTTCTCTGAATTTAACCCCAACTAACCAAATTTTATAGTGTATTTTAACACATTAATGTTGGCTGACCTAATATGTCATATCCTGTGACTGCAGTTTCTGTCATGGTGAAAGTCATTTATTAAGGTCAGATCACTCAGTGTCAATGCTGTTTTCTCTCTTGTTCCAGGAGAAGGAAGGCTGGCATTCTGCCCAGCTTGGAAGACCTGCTGTTTTACAGTATTGCCGAAGGCCAGGAGAGGATCCCGGCTCACAAATTCATTACTGTGAGTGACAGCGCACATTTTAAAGGGTTTGTTCACCCAAAAATTACATTTCTGTCATTGATTACGTGATGTCGTCATGTCGTAAGACCTTCGTTCATCTTCGGAACACAAAATAAGATATTTTTGGTGAAGTCCGAGGGTTTCAAAGTGAATGCACCTTTTGAGGTCCAGAAAGGCGTTGTTAAAATAGTCCATGTGACTATAGTGGTTCAACCTTAATGTTATGAAGTGACAAGAATAATTTTTGTGTACAAAAAAAACAAACTCTCCCCTGTCAGTCTCCTACGCTGTTGACGCAGTAAACGCAGTGCAAAGCTTCTCATTGCTTCATAACATTAATAATGTCTTTAAAGGAGCAGTTTAAAAAAAAAAAATGAAAATTACCCTAAGATTTACTCACCCTCAAGTCATTTTAGGTACATATGACTTTCTTATTTCTGATGAACATAATCATAGTTATATTAATAAATATCCTGATGTGTCCAAGCGTTATAATGGCAGTGAATGGGGAGTTTAAAGCTCAAACAAGTGCATCAATATATCATAAACGTACTCCACACAGCTCCAGTGGATTTATAAAGGCCTTCTGAAGTGAAGCGATGCGTTTATGAAAGAAAAATATCTATATTTAACAAGTTATAAAGTAAAATATCTATCTTCTGACAGACTGCCTTCTGTTTTCAACTTGCAAAGAAAGTGTAACATCCAACGTCCAACGCCTTCCGTATTCAAAAAAGTGTAACTGACATTGCTTATTAAACATGGGTATTTTTCAAACACAAACGCATCGCTTTTCAGAAGGCCTTTATTAACCCTGTGGAGCCGCGTGGAGTACCCTTATGATGGATGGATGCACTTTCTTCAGCTTCAAACTCGTTGGTTCTGTTTACTGCCATTATAAAACTTGGACGTATAATTATTAATATAACTGATTGTTTTTATCAGAAAGAAGAAAGTCATATACACCTTGAAGGTGCGTAAAGGTTGGGGTCATTTTCATTATAAAGTGAACTAATCCTTTAATACCTTTCTGTACCTCAAAAGGTGTGGTTGTGTGTGGTTCAGAAACACAGATTTCATCAAAAATATCTTAATTTGTGTTACGAAGGTCTTAAGGTTTGAGACGACATGAGGGTGAGTATTCAATGACAGAAATTTCATTTTTGGGTGAATTAACCCATTAAAATACAAATATTATAGGCTGTAGCTTGTTTTGTTTACATCTCCTGCTAGTAGGTCACCAGTTCTTTGCGATAGTATGACCGAACAAAGGGCTGATGGGGTGTACAGTGTGTACAGTTACTGTTATGTGTTGTTGCTGTAATCAGTGCCTCCAAATGGGGCACAGAGCCATGTTTTATTACACCAAAGCTATTTTATCTAACTGGACTGACAGAGGAAGTAAAATCCCCTGATAAGAGTGTTTTGATTGATGATAGTAAGAAATAATGACATCAAAAACAAGCTGTTAACTCTTATTTGTGCTCATGGAAATCTCTTATGTGTGCATTCAGGCACTGAAGGCCACTGGACTTCGAACGGGAGATCCACGGCTGAAAGAATGTATGGATATGTTGAAAGTCACCCTCAAATCCACATCAGACGGAGTAATGCTAGACCGACATCTGTTCAAAAAGTGAGTTGCCACTGTTTTTATTGTGTTGTAGAATATTCAGGGTATACAGTATGGCTTGGACCAGGATGAATGTCAGTTCTGGTTTAGGCTAGTGGATAATGGCAAAAGTTTGGTGAACCAGCATATATATTTCCTGGTTGATCATCAAACTGATTCTTCAGATGGTTAAGAAGTTGAAGAAGTCAAGTCTGTTACAGTAGAATAGAGCGTTATGTGCAGTGTTCACTGTTGTATACTGCAAATTTGCAAATGGAGAAGGTCATCCAAATATTCCATTCATCCATAAAATATACATAGCATAAAGTGTATATATATGTGTTTATGTGTGTATATATATATATATATATATATATATATATATACATATATATATATATATATATATATATATATATATAATATAAATATACACAATATAGTATGTACTGCAGAACTAGTATGATTGCACCTATCATTACTTTAACTATATTTAGCCCAAATGCATGTAATCAAAGGTGAGAAATTCTTAATTTGTCAGCAAAAATAATACCCTGCAGTTGAAAAAAAAAAAGTGCTTTGCCTTCATGAGGGTCTTTTTAACAGGATTCTGCCTGAAACAGATGACATCTGCGTGGATCTGTCTGCTGACAAACACTGAGTTTTTACAACAGTCCCCAATAGCACACTATCTCATACACATTTAGATAATACACAAATATATGATTGATTGCATATATTATACTTTGCATAAGAGTTGTGGTTGTTGGGCAGCATTTTGCATCATAGTTGTTAATCGCTGTCTTTTGGCAACATGAGCGAACCATAACAATCTGCTCCCTTTAGCTGTGTATCACCCTTCAGACGTGATCCATAAATGCCTCCCTCTATAACCAGCCTGATAGATGCCTGTTTTTCAGCATCTCTGCTGTTAGTGCCGTGTTTACCACCCTGGTCGATCTGGCTGCCACTGACAGCTTCATTACAGACTGAAGAGATAGATGCAGTGGTGTCAGCTTGTAGAGGGTTGATAGATTATGGCAGTGAATGACCTTGCATAGTAGACAGAGCCATAAAGAGACAGTGAGAGATGATATTTGGAATTGAATTCTTGTGTACTACGTAAAGTTGCATTTATTTACTCATTTAACCATTTTAAACAAAGAAATGAACTGAGCTTTTGACAAAATGTTCACTCAAACAAATCTTTTTATTCTCAATTGACACAGATGCACAAAAATTGTATCTAAAAATGACTGACGTGTGCAGTATTAAAAAGTAAACGGATGAAAAAGAATAACAAAAGTAAGATACAATGCTCTTGGGTGAATTAGCTGCAGTTAATAAACAAACTTCATTCGTTTATTCTGGTCAATATGATTCCCAAGACCACTGGGACAAAGAAAAGCCAACGAAATGAAAACAAACATTAAATTCCAGCTGAAATGTGCTGCACTGTTGTCACAAATACTCGTTACGTTATGTTTTATTTAGTGTGTGGTTAATTATTTAACATTAATTATGATGTTGGGAAAAAACCCCCAGATGATTTTGAAATCTAAAATTCTTTAAAAATGTCTTCGTTTAATTTTATAAATAAATTGAGAAAAAGAAGTGGTCTTATACCTTCACTCTGCAAATGCAAGGTCAAGTCGGGCTCACTGCATTGTGGGATATAGCACCTAGTACTACCGCCATGTGCTCTGCTGTACGATGCACATTTTTCCAAAAGTGGTAGGTCATATATTCACATTTTCTATGCATACAGATTGTATTGCATGTTCCTCAGTATACATACTGCAGAAATAGTAGTATACGAGTATGCTATTCCAGACATATTGATTCCTGTCTAGCTACTCCTGCCTAGTTATAGATTACATTTTGAAAATTCACATCCACATAAATCTAAGCAATAGCACTGTGCACATGTTTTTGAGCTTGTCTGTCCGTTCAGGGACCTTGGTGAAGAAACTGCACCAATTTTTCAGACACAATCACAGGTTTGAGTTCATTTGAATGCTGTACTTCCCTTTGCTGCAGTGGAAGTGAATCACCCAGCTCTGTAAAACCACCCGTGGCTTCCTCTCTCACGCCATGGATGTTTAGACATTTTACAATAAATCTTTCATTTTTCAGTGGGAAATTTGCATTGGAACAGATCCAGTGTTTTGCTCCTCTACCTTATAATGAAAGTGGAAATAAACATTTAGCTTCTCAAAGAGGCAGTGTAAACAATTGCTTCAAGAAAGTCAGTGTTCCTAATGTGTGTTGCTTTGATTCTTGAGAGCTGTAAATCATACAAAAGTGTTGTACTTTTATAACTTGTCTCACTAAAATGCACTTTTTGAAATTATGTACAATTAGATGGCATCACTGAGCCAGTTTATGTAGATAATTGGTTATATAGTGGAGTTAATAGTTGAGTCTGATTTAAGTAACAAGTTTATCTCTGTGATATTTGTCCTATAATTACTCAGGAGAAAAAATACACAGACAAAAAGTTTCTCCCATAAATTCTGAGCAAGCCACTAGTAGGTATAAATTCTTCAGCTCTGTGCTGCTCTTGTTTCTCCAGGTGTGTCCAGAGCAACATTGTTCTCCTAACCCAGGCCTTCCGGAAGAAGTTTGTCATCCCTGATTTCCAGAGTTTCGCCTCCAACATCGATACACTTTATGAGAAAGGCCGCAAACTTTCCGGGGGTCTGGTAAGATGAGAGAAACTGAAATAATAACACTCAGTAGATTTGACTAAAATGTCTTTTCTACTTGATTCAGCCTTTGTTTTTGCTCACAGGTTGCTGACTACATTCCCCAACTTGCCAAATTCAGCCCAGATCTATGGGCTGTTTCCCTTTGCACAGTAGATGGTCAAAGGTATGAATCATACACTTTTATCTACTGACAGGAACTACTTGTTTTAGCTTGAGATTTAGATTATTTTAGGTTCGTCTACTGAGAGGAACTGCCTTTCTTTTATACCATCAGTGGCTAGTTTCACTGCATCTGTCACTTAAAAAGCTTTGAACTGGAGTTGGAGAAGTGCAGTTTTCATATTTCAACAAGGTTTGATAATCAGTTTGTATATTTATTAACTAAACCACTTGAATTGCACTGTCAATCACCATTCACTATGTACATTATGACAAAGTACCGGAAATACTTCATATATATTGGTCACAGAACCGTCAGATAAAGCGGCAGCTAATCTTATCATTCAGTAAATGCTCCAATATTCTCCTGGACTAGTCATCCAGGGGAGATAAAACATGCTAAATGTTAATCCTCTTGTGTGAGAATCAATGATAACAGGACTATAAAATCACACTCATTAATGTTTCCTTCAATACTTAGACCCATGTGTCATGGTACATCCTTTGATCGCTGATAATTAGGACATAAATATAATCTTTATGTTTTACCCCATGCTATAGAATTTGGTGTAAAGATACATGGGGTGCCTGCATTCCTCTGTAGTGTTTGCTGTGTCCATTCCCCTGTTACACAGTAACTAGCTCTTTTAGTCAACAACATTGCCAAAGCCTTGACCTACTGACAGAAACTGATGGAATAACTTCATTTTATTCTTTTCAGATCTTTACATAAAATGACTAATTAACTGAATTCACCCTCAGAGATCCATTCTAGCAATTTGTAACAGTTTTATTTTAAGTTGTTTACTAAATGGAACGGTAACACTACAATAAGATTCATCAGTGAACATGAACTAATAATGAACGGCACTTATACAGCATTTATTAATCTTTGTTAATGTTAATTTCAACATTTACTAATACATTATTAAAGTCTTGTAAACATTAGTTAATGCACAGTGAACAAACAATGAATAACTGTATGTTAATGATGATTGGTAAATACAGTATCAAATGTACTGCTCATGGTTAGTTCATGTTAGTTAATGTATTAACTAATGTTAACTAATAAACCTTATTGTAAAGTGTTACCCTTAAATCTACCAAAAAACAACAGGATCACTACATATTCACAGAGTTTTGAGAGCTATATATAAATATCTGATTATTTAATGTGAAGATATCAACTGTTCTGCAGTAACATACCCAGATTATATTACGATTATATGATTATAACCCAAGTTTTTGCAAGAGTGCTGCTTTGTCCACCTTGTGTTGTGATTGACAGCTTCAGTGATTATAAGGGCAGAGATCAGAGAGAGGTTTTTCACTCTACTAACTACACATTGCAAAGTTTCTGGTTTGACAACCCTATTTAAATGTGCAATTAAATCTGATTGACAGAGATAACCATAGCAATGGACAGAACAAAATAATTGATAGTGTGTGTCAAATGATGTGATATGATTTTGTGTGTACTGGGCTTGCAGTTCAGGGTAGGGTACCTGTGGCGCAGGTGAAAAGCGAAACCAAATGTGGATGTCCTCCACCACCAAAGACCATTTTTGACCCAGGAAAAACCCTCATTGACATTATTTTTGATTAAATTTAGAAATAAAAAATGAGATTTTTTTCTTGTATTTAGAGAAAAAAATCTCCCTAAAATAACCTTGTAGATACCTTATAAAAATATTATTTAATTTGAGTTTAAAGTTGTTGGAAGTTGCAATAGTATTTTCTTCTCTATTGTGACGTAAATCCAAGTGAAACGCAGAAAAAAAAAGTACAACAGGGCTTGAATTTTTTTTTTGTTGAGAAGAATGGTCTGTAGTTCTGAATATCGTCATATCATGTTAGAGTCACAGTGTGGCCTTTAGGCTCTTTATTTTTCATGTTTGTTTGCTTATGTGGAACATAGCATGATATCTCTGGTTCTGATCCCTGTTCACTCATTTACACAGACACACAGTGGGTGACACTAAAGTGCCATTTTGCCTGCAGTCGTGCGTGAAGCCGCTCAAGTATGCTATTGCAGTGCATGATCACGGCACTGAATATGTGCACCGGTTCATTGGGAAAGAGCCAAGTGGCTTACGCTTCAACAAGCTCTTCCTGGATGAGGACGGTAAGAATTATAACCATCAGCTTCAGCATGACTGCTTTTTTCTGCAATCAGGGTCTGCATGTGTCTTAAATTTTAACCATGTAACCCTTTAATAAAAACAAGGAACATAAGAAATGTTATTTTCCCCACAGATAAACCCCATAACCCAATGGTGAATGCTGGTGCAATCGTGTGTACCTCTCTTATTAAGGTAAGCATCTTCCACTTGTTTTTATTTCATTTTCACGTTAGAAATTGATAACTACCCCTAGTCCTAACTGTACTCACATTTGCCTAATTTGAATTAGCCAGGGGCCCGTTCTTTGTACTGAGATGATTTGACAGATGCCACATCTTCTAATCGAGATAACTGACCTATAGGTAATGTGGTTCTTCAAACGAATTTGCGGATTGGATTAAATTATCTGAGATTACTGCGTGTTCTTTTGTTCCTTGAAAAGGGTAGATGTATCGATACTCAAAACCCCTGATCAGCAATACAGCTATTGGGTGGTACCAAGACGGCAACGTAGTGACATCTTATAATTACAAAAGCTCCTGATGATTGATGATCAACTTGACGAATTTCTGGACATAAACAAAGACAAAGGTTCTTAAGGGTCATGTAATGAAGGGCGAGTCAGTGGATGACATCCAATTGCGAGCTTTATTCAAAAACGTAGTCAAACAGGCAATGGTCAAGGAAACAGCAAACAGTAATGGCAGGGAACAGGCAGACTCGTCGTGAGGATCCAGGCAACAGGTCAGAAAGGCAGGCAGCAAGATACACAATCCAAAAATACAGGCAATAACTCCAAAGGCTGGCAGATAAACATAAACAGACACCGGACACAGGTAAACAAGACGGGAATGAACGCTCGGAAATGTAACACTGGGATTAACAAGACCTCGCCGATAAGTGTGTGCATTGGGCTTAAATATGGTTACGATAATGAGCATCAGCTGGAGCAGCGAACAGTGATAGGTACGGGGATTCTGGGAAATGTAGTCCGTGTTTGTGAGTGAGTGTGAAAGAAAGTGTATAGTGCATAGTCCTTGCTGAAGTGCCCTCTAGAGGATCTAATGGGCACTTCAGCTGATGCAGTTTGGGAGGAAAGGGTAGGCTAAAGGGCAAAATGGAGGACCGGGTCCATGGAGCGGAGGTTGGCAGGATGGTTGGAGCTGAGCAGCCGCCTGGCAGGCGGCCTGGGCGGAACAGGCTGTGCAAACGGCCAGGGCGGAACAGGCTGTGCAAACGGCCAGGGCGGAACAGGCTGTGCAGGCGGCCAGGGCGGAACAGGCTGTGCAGGCGGCCTGGACGGAACAGGCTGTGCAAACGGCCAGGGCAGAACAGGCTGTGCAAACGGCCAGGGCGGAACAGGCTGTGCAGGCGGCCTGGGCGGAACAGGCTGTGCAAACGGCCAGGGCGGAACAGGCTGTGCAAACGGCCAGGGCGGAACAGGCTGTGCAAACGGCCAGGGCGGAACAGGCTGTGCAGGCGGCCAAGGCGGAACAGGCTGTGCAAATGGCCAGGGCGGAACAGGCTGTGCAGGCGGCCTGGGCGGAACAGGCTGTGCAAACGGCCAGGGCGGAACAGGCTGTGCAAACGGCCAGGGCGGAACAGGCTGTGCAAAGCCTTCCAAGGTTCTGGCCAGACAGGGAACTTAGGAGAAGCCTCTGTGATTAGTCTCGGGACAAACAGAAAGTTCAGGGCTGACAGACAGTTCAGGGACGATCTCAGTGATTGCTTCAGGCCAGACAGAATATTCAGACGTGATTTTCATGGTTGTTTCAGGGCAGACTGGGCTGGCAGAGAGCTCAGGGACGGCCTTCGTGAGTATGTCAGGACAGACAGCAGGTTCATTGATGACCTCCATGGTCACATCTGAACAGGCAGGAAGTTCGTGGGTGACCTTCGTGGTCACATCAAGGTAATTAGACTGGTCAGGAACGACCACCTTGGTCGTATCAGGGCAGTCAGACATTTCAGGAACAACCTCCATGTTCGTATCAGGGCAGACAGGCAGTTCGACACTGACAGGAAGTTTGGCTGCCACCTCCGTGGTCGCTTCAAGGCGGAAGGGAGGTTCTTCAGTGATTATTTCAGCCAATACAGGGGACTCAGGGACTGACTCGGTGGCTTCCACCTGGGCTGCACTGACATGCTCAGGAGCCAACTCGGTAGCGCCTTCTTGGACTGCACTGACGTGTTCAGCACCAGACTCGGAAGCACCCTCTTGGGTTGCACTGGCGTGTTCAGTGCTTGACTCGGTAACGCCCTCTTGGGCTGTACTGGCGTGTTCAGAGGCTGGCTTGGTACCGCCCTCTTGAAATGCACTAGTGGGCTCAGGAACTGACTCGGCAGCGTCCACTTGATCTGCACTAACGTGCTCAGGAACTGACTCGATGGCGCCCTCTTGATCTACCGTACTGGCGTGCTCAGGGGCTATAATTTCCAGGCAGGACATGGGCCAACTAAAACTGGCCAGGTGTGACATGAGTCGTCTGAGGCTGGACAGTTGTGGTGTGAACCGTCTGAGGCTGGACAGGCGTGACGTGAACCATTGGTTGCTGGGCAGGCATGGCTGGAGCCGTGGGCTGCTGGGCAAGCGTGGCTTGAACCGTGGGCTGCTGGGCAGGCGTGGCTAGAACCGTGAGCTCAGGCGGCTGAAGGTCTGGCACTGCAGCGGATTCGTGGAGCGCTGAAGTGACCTTTTTACGGCGCAGCTTGCGCTTATGTCGAGGCTGGGGATTTTCCAAGGTAACTTGGTTCGGTTCACAGTGAGCTGGGATGTCTTGACTTGGTTCACGTCGTTGGACGAACAGCTGCGGCGGGCTGTGACTCGGGAATGGTAGCCATTTTGTTCAGCCATAGTTGCTATGTTGTGACTGGGCCGGGGTGTGGCTAGACATTATCAAAACTGGTTCGGCTGACGATTGAGTCGAAAGACTCGTCGTACGTGACATGATTAAATAACTCACGGAATTCCTGTACATAGTCCTTAATAGTTAATCCTGCCTGTCGAAGTTGCAGAAGTTAACCAAAGTAATCCATGTCGGGGACGAGACTGCAGAAAAAGCCGCTGGATCTTTGTATTGGCGAGGTCAGCGGATGAGATCCAATTGCAAGCTTTATTCAAAAACGTAGTGTATGTATAAAGAAAGTGTATAGTGCATAGTCTTTGCTGAAGTGCCCTCTAGAGGATCTAATGGGCACTTCAGCTGATGATTGTTACAGGTCAAGATAAAGTTATTTATTGCGCTGCATCAAACCACTCCCATAATATCTGTCGCAGTTAAAATTAATGCACACATGGCATCTACTGTACATCATGTGTGAGACTCCAGTAAAATTAGGTAATTATTCCCTCACGAATAAATCTAGTAAAACTGCCTTGTGTCTATATTATGATAGACTACACAACATTATATAATATTATTTGCAAAATATATTTTTAAATCATTATTATTGTCCCTTTTTTACATTGGGGTACCCTTGTAAGAAAGTATCAGTGGCTGGGACAGACTTTAAGCATCACCTCTGCTTAAAAAGATGCTTAAAAAGAAATAAACTTACTCGGTGGTTTAAGCTTACGGACCTGTTGTTATGACAGCAAGTCGTGGATAAACCTCGAAGAACCCAAGATCATGCCAAATCATCATCAATCAAATCCAGCTAACCGAGTTGGCAACGTGCAAAGAACTGGCCCAGACTATTTGATATTGACCAAATGTTGTTGATAAATGTTTTTAAGACACGTGCAATATTGAGTGGTTTAATTGTAGTTGTATTTTATAGACTGTATATGTAAAAGTGATTGTGAGCAGTGCTGCCTAGACTAAGACCAATTGACCATCAGTGTGTATTTTAGGTTCTTCTTGTCTTTTCTGTGTATTTTATAACTGTACACCTACTCAAGGCCTCCCCTTTCATTGTAAACTACAATGTGAGGAGATCATCCCGTTTTCAGTACCATTATTGTTAGAAGTCTGTTTGCAATGAATTTTAAGTAAAATTCATTCAGACTTTCTATTCTTCACATTTTTACACCTTCTCAAGTGACTTGGGCTGGGCGATATAGCTAAAAAATATAACCATATAAATATATTGTATTTCTACATTTATTTGTATATAAATTTTTACTTTTTTTAGTATTTCTTTCAATAACAAAATAACTAACTATATTTTGTTTATTAGGGCTGTCAAAATTAACACATAATGTGTAATTCTTTTCTTTTTTTGTCATTTTAACTCATTAAAAATATTGATTGTTATTCATTCTAGTGCTTTTAAACTATTCAATCTCGATAAGACTATGCAGTGTTATTTTACATTTAATTACTTTATTTAATTTCTGTAGCTATATTTCCTACCTTAATATTACTGTTTGACCTACAAAAAAAGCACTGTTTACAAGGTTACATACTATGAAAACTTTCTTTTTTTTTGTAACTGGGCCAGGAAATTTTTTTAAAAGAGCAAGTAAAAATCAACCAGCCTGACTGGGCCAGTAGAAAAAATCCTTAGCATTGAACCTTTTGTTAAATGTGCAGCTAAATAGTATAATATTTAATTAATTGCATTAAGTTCACTTAAATTAAAACTTGTTATTTTTTAAAGCCTATTAAATGTTAAAAATGATAGTGTTCAATTATACTGTAATGTTGAAATGTTCTTTTACTACTTGAGACACTTTTAAAACATTTACGTTACTTCAACTTGACATTAAAATCGATATGATATTCACAGTGTTGCTTGATTTTTAAATCACCAGGAAAATCATTGCAAATTTATTGTGAATATCGGATATATCGCCCATCCACAAAATCTACCATAAAATGCATCATATTATATATTAAGAGTATTTGCTTATGGCAAATGTAATGGGTTTATGAAGCCTGACTGGTATTTCTAGTTGTTTGCACCTTTTGGTTGTGTTTGTGTGTTACAGCTGATGTACCTTGGTCTTTATATGTGTTTTGGTCAATGTGCAAACACACAAGACAGGAAAAACACTCCAGCTGGGTTAATAGTGGTCTAGATTTAAGTGTTCTTATTGCCTTGCGTTATGTCTTATTGTGTTGACAGTAAAAGGGCTCAACTTTGAGCATTTTCTACACAGTATGCAAAGTGATAATTTCTAATCAAAATACACATTCAAATGCACATACACTCTTCCTGAAGGCTTTTCTAAGCTGGGTAGACAGGAACTATTGCCTCTGCTTCGACAGGCTTGCATAAGAAAAAGTATTCATATTTTTATGCATTTATTAGGGCTGTCAATTTATAACGTGTTAATTTAGTGCGGTAAATCATCCAAAAATGAAGTGTACATGCTGTAAATGGACAAAATAAGTCTACCTGAGACAGATTGACAAACCCAGCTGCAAAATCGAAATCAAACAAACTATACATTGATGTCTAAATGCATCTTTTGTAATGTCTTTAAGGTCTTTTGTTTATCTTTAGTTGGGAACTTTCTCAGTAAATATGGGTAATATGCAAATGTATTCATTCATTCAAGTATTTTGATTAAAATTTCAATTGACAGCCCTAGATTTTTTTTTTTTTTTTGTTTAACCCAACACAAATCCACACATTAAAAGGATGCAGCATCACTGTGCGTGATGAATGTTTGGCATCCTGGGAGCTGTGAAATTCAACCTCACGTCTCCCATCAAACCTAAACTCAACCATTGTGATTGCTCTTCTCATATTGTTCTCATGTGAATGATATTGGTGTGACGCAATTGTCTTTCACCCCTCTGATGTGTTCTGATAGGTCAGTGCTGAATGTAAGTCATGCCTGTCGGGTTCCTTTGCACCTAAGTAACGCATGACATCATTTCCTCCCTTTCCTTCCGAGTCCTTGAGCACCGCCATGAGCGTGTACTAAAAGCGTGTGATATACTGTTGAAGGCTCTTTGTGCTGTTTTATGTTGTTGCATATTTTGCAGACGTAGGATCTGTGGGATTTTTTGACCACTGCTGCAGGTCAATGACGTTGGTAATTTTTCCTTTCCATTTTTCCTCCCTCCCCATGAACAAGCCTGGATACTAAAATATCAGTAGTACCATTGTGTTCCTTAATAAGACGGTGACTGGATAAAATAGAGCATCTGTGCAGGACCAAATGATCTTTAGTGTTGGAATCTAGGAAGCCCACAAAGGCCTTGTGTTATTTTATTCCTTTATTTTGTTTTATTTTATTTATTTATTTATTTTGAGGGCTTGATAAAAAATAATGATGCATGGCCTTTGTGGGTTTCTGAAGTAAACTGGGTATACAATACATTCAAAAAAAATTCACACAGCCTTTTCCCTCTTGTAAGAAAAAATGTGCAGCAGGGGTGTAAAAAGTACATAGAAAGTGTGCTTGCATTAAATTATGGGCACAAATTACAAAAGTTTCCACATTTAATCGTAATTAAATATTAAACTGAATAAAGAAATACAAAAAAGAAACATTGTAAAGTATCCCATTCAATTAAGTTTTCTTTCTTTTCTGATTTTGTATTGCTCAGATATTTTGTAAGACATACCAGTTGTTTTCTGTTATTTATATTTGCATTATTTTAATTTTATCTCTATAAATGTGTTTTCAAATGGGTGTGTGTGTATGTATGTGTGTGTGTGTATATATATATATATATATGTATAAGTATATATGTGTAGTAAATAGTTTTATACACATAAATTGGATTGAACCTATTAGCTGACCATTGAAATAAGCAATGGTATAGATTATAGTTTAGATCAACAATGGTTGATCTTAAAATTAAAATGCTTGTGCAGTGGTTTTGACTCCATTTCAGCATTCATTGGCAAAGAACAGCCCAAGAGGACGTCTAACCGACAAGTAAAGCAACCAATCACAGTTTGTTTTGTTTCGCGTCATGTTTAAGGGCGTAAAAATGTAAAGCCGATGACCCTAAAATAACAGACAGATATGCATCTAAAATGATTAATTCTAGAACGTTTTGCATTTCTACTTCAACTTTTACACCATGAACTCCAAAATCCAGTGTCTAGTTGATCCTGAAAAGCACTTATTGTCACAGTTTTCTTCTTCCATGAGGGGGTTTGGCATCACGACAGCTTCATTTCCAGGCCGTTAAAGAATGTGACTCACATGTCTCCTAGAAAACCTATAGAATTTGATGATGACTTCAAAACTCCCAAAGTGTTTCCCATTCTGTGTGCCTTATGCATCAGACTTTTTTTTAAAAATTGTAACAATTTAAAGGACTAAAGGACTAAATGTGTTTTCGACTACCTCTGTAAGTGGTCAAAAGTGGACAAGCTCAAAATGTTTTAGACCCCGTTTACACCTGTATTTAGTGTCGTCCACTTGTGATTAATAATTAATTTCAGGTGTAAACAGGGCCTAAAATATTACTTTAATACAAGAACAACAACAAACTTACTAAATCTAAACTTTTAAAGGTAGTACAATGTATTGACAAGTTTTAATGTAATTGTAAGCCCCCTCCCCTTTAGAAATGTAACCGAGTATAACTGCAATTTTACCAAAATAATCCATAAATATAGTGATTAAGTGCAATTAGTACTTTACACCCCTGATGTCCAACAATCAAACAGTCAAACAACCCCATTAGTCACTGTTCATTAATGGCAGTAATGCAATCTAGCTCATTGATTCTTAGCTCTTTGCATTAATTTGATGGGTGCCTCAAACCACACTCAGTTTGCCAGGAAGCCTTAGGTTAATGAACACTGATCCACACTCAGAAACACATCAACACACAATGCACAGATCCTCCTCACACATCATCCTAAGATATTACCAACCCTGCTGATTCACATGCACTCTGTTTTTTGACCCACTTCTCTGTTTGGCCTACAGGTCTTCATGTACACGTTTAACTCCAGTCTTTGCTCTGTAGCAGTTCATCATCATTTCCTTTTGTAGAGCATAACAGTAGTTTACTATAGTACACATGAAATGATTATCATCTTGTTGATTTCTAACAACAGATTACTAACTAATGGTTTTAGCGTTGTACCGGTAATATTTAAGGAATGAAATTATCTGTATGAGTTAGTTACTGTTCTGATTTATTTTTCCCCATTGTACTACTTTAAAAATGTATGTTTTTTTTATCTATTTTAATGTGATTTATTAGAATAGAAGAATTATAAACACTCAATGAGGAAGAAATATTTTTACACGTCTTTTATTTCTTTCCTATGTTTTTCAGCAAGGAGCAGGCAATGCTGAGAAGTTTGATTATGTGAGTCAAAGGAATACAATTTTTTTTCACAGGAGCTGTTGCTTTTGCCTTTGATTAACCTAATTTGATTTTTTTTTTGTAGGTAATGAACTTTTTGAAGAAGATGGCAGGAAATGAATATGTTGGTTTCAGCAATGCCACGTATGTTGAGCTCAAAGTTCTGTAGATTTGTTCATAGATACCATTGGCAAAGAGTAAAAATAAGTAGTCCTCTTTCAGTTTTTATGTTAAAGAGTTTTTAACATAAATTTTAATTACTAACCCTCATTGTTCCAAGACTTTCGTTCACCTTCGGGAACATAAATGAAGATCTTATTGATAGCTCAAATGTGCTGAGTAACCAGTGAAGTTCATTCTCGTTTGAGCTAAATGTTAAACCGCTCGATTCATATGGATTAGTTTTCCGAGCTCCTTATCAACTTTTTGTAGCGTCAATCTTTCAATTGCGAAGGCAGTCTATGGAAGGAAATCTGACAGCTTTCTGTCATCAAAAAGATCTTCGTTGTTCTTCTCTTCAAAAGATCTTTATGTTCCGAAGATAAACAAAAGTCTTACGAGTTTGGAACGACATGAGGGTGAGTAAACAATGACAGAATGTGCACTTTGGGGTGAACTATCCCTTTAAGCATAATTAGCAAGGTTGGGTTCTGTTGAGGCATTGGCTGATTACATATCACCTGATCTAGATTCCAGTCAGAGCGTGAGTCAGGAGACAGGAATTTCGCTATTGGCTACTACCTGAAAGAAAAGAAGGTTAGTATCTTCATTCCACCTAGTAATTTCTCTGGGGTACATTAACATGACAACAATGTACTAAAAACAGAAGAGTTTTTCCTTTGAATTTTTTGCATACAGACGACACCATTGTCAATGTGACCCCTAATTTCACGGATTTGCAAAAACAACTAAAAACGCTGTATTATGCTGCACGGCCAGTAGTTGACCATGTCACATTGTAAAGTAGCACTATGCATGTATAGACTGAACACATAATACACATACACATGGCATCACCTTTTTCACAAATTTGCGTTTTTTTTAGTTAACATGAAGATGATGACGGTATCGTTTTAAAAAACATGAACCCCTTGAATCTCATTTTCAACGGTTGTCTCAGGCGTTTTTGTGTAAATCAAGGGTCTCCAAACTCGGTCCTGGAGGGCCACTGTCCTGTAGAGTTCAGCTCCAACCCCAATTAAACACACTTGAACCAGCTTATCAAGGTCTAATTGGGCATACTAGACACTTCCAGGCAGGTGTGTTGAGGCACGTTCTTAGCTACACTCTGCAGGACGGTGGCCCTCCAGGACCGAATTTGGAGACCTCTGTTGTAAATAAATGGCCAAAAGGCATAAGAAAATGTATGTTTTTAGTTGAAAATAGTGTTGTGAGAATGGCCCTTTACTTACTGGAGTGGTTCGTTGTTTTGATCTGAATTTTAACTTTAACCCTTCTTTTTCTTGTGTGCAGTGCTTTCCAGATGGTACAGACATGACTGCTGTTCTGGACTTATACTTCCAGGTGTGTACAGAGACGACTTTCATTTCTGAGTCACTTTCGGATTGCAGCTTAAGAGTTATGAACTTGTTGTAAAGCATTTTGTTATTGCCTTTCAAAATGTTTACTTTGTAACTGAAAAAGTAGGTTTGTAATATTTTTGTTGTTGTTTTTAGTTTGTTATTCATATATTTTTGAATGAAGTGTCTCATGCTCACCAAGGTTGCATTTATTTGATTAAAAAAAAAAAAAAACTACAACAACAGAGAAAGCGTAATATTGAGAACTATTATTGCAACTCAAAATAACTGTTATATTTTAATATATTTTCAGACGTAATTTATTTCTGTGATGGTAAAGACTCCAGTCTTCAGTGTCACATGGTCCTTCAGAAATCATTCTAATATGCTGATTTGGTGCTCACAAAACATTTCTTATCAATGTTGAAAACAGTTTTTGTGGAAACTGAAACAAGAGAACATTTATTTGAAATCAAAATCTACTGTAAAATGTCTTTACTGTCACTTTAGATCAATTTTATTTCTCCTTGCTGATTAAATGTATTCATATTTTATTGAAAATATGACCCCAAACTTAAATAGTAGCGTCTTTCCAGATGAATCAAAACAGTATGAAATCACACGAAAATCGAAAATCCCTTTCGCTATCCAACCCTAGAATTGAAAGTTCTCTCTTAGTTTGGCATGGCACAAGCATGGCAGGAGTGCAGTCTGGTGACCCTGTCCCTTGACTCCTGTCATGTGCCTCTGAGATCATGTGGAGTGTGTAATGGTTTTAGCCCAGCTGATCTCACACACACATAAGTGGTCTCATTCTTAGGTTGAAGTCTCCAATAAAATCCATTTCAAAAGCTACCGAATGAAGCATATTGTAAGGCATCCTGGCCTACTAATATTTTGTATTTATGTGTTTATTTGTGTTTGTGTCCATATGTGTAGCTGTGCTCCATCGAGGTAACATGTGAGAGTGCTAGCGTCATGGCTGCCACGCTGGCCAACGGCGGCTTCTGTCCAATCACAGGCGAGCGTGTGCTGAGCCCCGAGGCTGTGCGAGACACCCTCAGCCTCATGCACTCCTGTGGCATGTATGACTTCTCTGGACAGTTTGCCTTCCATGTAAGTTTTTGTGCATGCAGATTCACACATGCATAAACCGGACTCAAAATCTCGAAATCATTTGAACCTCTTTTTGACTTCAAGGCAGCTTGAAATAACTAAAAAAAAACCATGTATATTTATAAAATGTATAAAAAATTCACATGGGGTTATATTTTGTTAATTTATTTTGTTTTCTAGGACTAGAAATTGTACTTTAAAAACTGTTCTTGAGGGGGTGGATTAAAATAAGAAATATCTTGATTTTAGCTTATTTTATCATTGTTTAAATCATTTTAAGTCATCTTGAGGGCCCCTTGTTGAGAAACACTGCTTTAGAGTCACATCACTTGGCCTTATTAAGTCATTACTTTAACAAATACAATCACACAAATCACATCCGACTACCACAACAACAAAAAAGAATATTTTTAATTGTATAGGATTGCTCTCTCCAAAAGCAAAAATGTATTTGTTACTTTGCTCTCAAAGTCCACAGAAACTCAAAGGATATTTTTTGTGCTAATTAAAGTATACTTTTTTTTTTCAAATGAATTTATCATTGTATCACTATAGCATGCAATATTTTAGGACAAAACCCTGCACCTTATTCCCGAACTTCTCACAGTACAACATAACTGTGACGTGCAATAATCTTTTCTGGGCAAACACTCCACCCAGAATCTTCTACCCAACCCTACTGACACAACATCTTCAACTATTGTTCTTGTATTTATTTGAATGTAATTTTTTTAATATTAATTTAATGTATTTAATTTTTGCTCAGGTGGGTCTTCCGGCCAAGTCAGGTGTGGCTGGAGGTATTCTGCTGGTTGTGCCCAATGTGATGGGCATTATGTGCTGGTCTCCGCCATTGGACAAACTTGGCAACAGTGTCCGGGGAATCCAGTTCTGCACGGTATCTGTTTTTGTTTGCCAACACACCTACACACAATATAAACACTTTTTATTTATTTTAAAAAGTTCTACCCATGTACTGGAAAATATTCGATGATTAGCCAAGATAAGAACATTTTAAAAGGTTAGTCTAAAATGAAAATTCTGTCATTAATTAGCCTCATGTCGTTCCACACCCGTACGACCTTCGTTCATCTTGGGAACACGAGATATTTTTCATGAAATCCGAGGGGTATCTGACCCCTCCATAGATAAGAATTTAATAACTTTCAAGTCCCAGAAAGGCAGTAAAAATATTAACACTGTCTAAACGATGCCAGCAGCTTTGGAGACTGACAGTGAAGAGAAGAAATTGTTGAATAAAGTCATTATTTTTGTTTTAGGGTGTATTAACCCTTTAAACTTGCTTTTGTAGGGTAAATCTTGTGCTTTTCACATGATACATGCGAGGCATCTAGAGTTAGGCGATATGTCAAACATTCACAATATATTTCCATTTTGCGGGTGATATTTGCATATTTGCAATTTCATTGATGGTAAATATAGACCAGCAGTCTTTTACATGCGAACAAATGCTGTTTTTCTTTCTGCTTTCTAATCATCAAAGAATCCTGAAAAATGTATCAGTGTCCACAAAAATTTTAACGTGCACTGTTTTATATTAACATTAATATTAACATTAACTGTTTTGAATGAGAAGAAATGTCTCTTATTATTATTTTTCATTATTAACCTGAGAATTCAACTTTGCCATCACAGAAATTAATTACATTTATTTTGATATTAATTACATTTATTACATGTATTTCTGATCAAGTAAATGCTGCTTTGTTGAAAATAAAAGACTTCTTTCAAAAACATAATAATCTTACCGACCCCAAACTTTTGAATGCTGTTCATCTATAGTTGGTTTTCTCTGTTTGCTGTATTTTTGATCCTGTCCTCATGAGTGCTTCTCTTCGTGTAGCTTTGAAATGATCGGAATCTGTCTGTGTTATTTTAAGTCTTTCTGAGAACCAGCACTTGTTACGGTCTGAATATCTGCAGTCTCTCAGACCCTTGTTAAAGGTCAAGGAGTCTAATATTACTCCATGTCTTGGATTCATTAGTGGGTATAGTCTGACTGAGGACAACCGCAGGAATGAGACCAGAGCTAATTGTTGGAGTTAATTATGGGGTGGACAGTGGGACTAGAATTTTATATCACGGTTTGACACATTTCTAATGTCACACGGTGACACATCCAGTAGTGAATACAGAGCCACAGTGATAATTCAAGGTCTTGTTTCTGTGTTGAAAGACAGTAAAGTCTGACTAGTCAGTGGGTCACAAGGCAGGAAGTGACCGTAATATTAGACATTCAGACATTCCTGCCAACTCTTTCTAGCAAATTCAGGGAGTGTACTGAATATATGAGCCCATCAAATCATAGTTTATAAGGTGAAGTGCAGTTTCAAGGTCAGCTTCAAGATTTAACTGCTTGTGTTACACAAATATCAGCATCTTAAAAGAATATTTTTGGGTTTCAGATAGCAGAATAAAATGGTAAATGCGGATATAATTATAATAATTATTATTAGTAGTATTATTAATAATAATAATAATAAAAATATACAAATAATATACTATTATTACCAATAATAATAATAATAATAATAATTGTTTATTAGTATAAAGACTATACAAAAACATTATCTTATATATATATATATATATATATATATATATATATATATATATATTCTTAGAAATAAATAACATAATTACTAAAAATGTGGATTCTCCTAACCCTGAAATGCAATAAAATATATTAAACTGGTGTTTCACAATTGCAGTGTCTAAAAGTGGCAAGGCAACTAACTTTTACTGTTTCATTGTTTTAGACATTAGCATATTATTTCCTAAAACAACATCACACTTTTAAACCTTGACATGTCGCCTTGAGGTTCTTTTTTTTTATTACATTTTCAAAACACCAACACAAAAATAAACAAAGAAACGGATACTGTCAGCACTGCTTGAAATGTCACCATTAAAGACTGTTTAAATGATCACATGGACTAAACCTCAGCTGAACCTGAAAAAAGGAAGCTGAGAAGTTTAATGACATTGTGAAGAAGTTTCATTTTTAGCATTATGATGGTACAAAGGGCTCTAATGAAATGCACTGCACACTCTCCTGTCACTAGCAGACTACCTAGACACTCTCATACACAGTCCTTAAATGAGCTGTGTGTGCTTTGAGCCTTTGACCTCTCAGACTGACTCCTGTGGCTTTCTTTTTTTTTTGTAGGATCTGGTGTCCTTGTTCAACTTTCACAATTATGACAACCTGAGGCACTTCGCCAAGAAGCTCGATCCACGCCGAGAGGGAGGGGACCAGCGGGTGAGTGCCCTCTTCCATTTGCCAGCCACGTGCCCCATCGACGCGTTACACCACGTCCTGTATGAATGACGGCACAAAATAATTTACTCAAGACTCTGAAGCTGAGAATACCGCAGAAGAAGCTTATTACCACTAAACACTTGGTACAGGGCTCATAGTCAGACATGCGCCAGCACCACGCCCCCTGCTGGGGCATTTTTACACTACATGCCTAGTTAGCTAGCTACATTACAACCCAAAGAATTTAGTTTGGTTTCGGCTGTTTTTACTGTTCTGTCGCCTCCATGAAGCAGCACAGCTAAAGCAATTAGAAAAGAGCAGCGGTTGATTCATTAAAGTTCTCAACTGTGCATGAGATTCTAATTTTGCATGTCGACTGCCACCTCTTAATTTTCCATGTTTTATCCAAAGAGATTGTTTTTGTTTGCTTGCTTCAGTCTGCATTCTCAGATTCATAATCAGCAGGCCCAGATGGAATCTGTTGCTTTTTCCCGCATTCGGAAAATCCGTAGAATGGATTTAAACATGTTAAAAATGTGTTACACATAATTGGAAATACTCATCTAAAAAATAGCCGAAAATAGTTCAAATATTTAAACCTGAATACAGGCCCGATTTTAATTTTTTTTTTTACAAAATTCAAACTAGTGACAATTGTTTTATTCAAAAACAGTAATAAATTTGTTATTAAAAAAGTATCGTTGACAAAAATTGACTTATAAAAAAACATGTATTTTATAGATTCATTCAAACCGAATGATTTAATAATAATTGCAAATTAATACTTTAGATATGACTATATATAGACAGATTCTATGTAGTATTTTTATGTTTTCTATTTTTTCTATTATTCATTTTTTGTATATTATAATACAGTCTAAAATATACTTTTTTATATTATTATTACTAGTAATAGTAGTAGTATCTGATATAGTTTGATGTACGGTTCCAGAGATAATGACTCAAATCAGACCAGTTCAGCTTGAATAAGATTTGTGCAACTTTTATGATCTTTATTATGAAATATCCCCAAAAGTGTGAATGGGAGGGCTCTCTTTGGGACACTTTCTCTGGAGGCCCTCAAAACTTATCTGTGCTCTGTGTTGCTCAACACAGCAGCATAGCATCTGACCTCAGGATTACGAGAGCTTTCCCAAAGAGCTGGCTCTCAAAGACAGTGTGTGGACAAAAGTCTGGCCTACTGAGCACAATGAGCACTGCTCCACTACACACTTTATGCAGTTTATCCGGAGGAGATTCCTTCTGTTTTGATTTCTTCAGTCTGCATTCTCAGCATTATAATCAGCAGGCCCAGACGGTACCTGTAGACCTTTTCCACAGGTTGTAAATTCTGTGGAATGGATTTAAACATGGTAAAACATAGTTGAGAATACTTCTATCAATAGCTGAAAAAATAAACAGATTAGTCAAATTATGTAAACCTAATACAGACGTGACTTCAATTACAAACCTTCGGTTTTCCTTTTAAAAAAAAAAGTATTAAAAATTGCAAAAAAAGTTTTTTTCTAAAATGTTCTAAAATCTCTCACTAGTTGAGAGATTACACAATTGTCTCTTCTTCTTCTTCTGCACTTTTTCCTGGTCTGGCAGTTACTTAGCAAACAGTGTTGCATTACCAAGCTCGCCCCCTTGTGGATCGTAGTGTGAATCGCCTGCTATTGACTGTATTCGTCGTCTAACTGAATGAACCGAACCGTGACGTCTTTACCCTATGGTTAGGGATGAATACCTGTACCGTTACACCTTTTTTGTATATATATATTAAGTACAATAACGGACACATATATATTTATATGTATCTGTGTTTTATTATCTATTTTATATTATTGTAACTGTAATAAAAAAATGTAACTGTTATTATTATTTAATGTGATGTATGTACGTCTGGTTCATCTGAAATCTGCATGCACAGATTCCGTGTGGGCCTGGTCGTCCGTTTATAATGATCATGACTTACTGACTTACTGCCACCTGAATGAGGCACGTGCAATATCTGTGATAAGACCGACCTGTTTTGACATTTTCCCAGCTGTTTGAATACGAGGGCTCGCTTTGTGCTTGGATATTTGTTTTTGTTGACTTTTCACGCGTCACAATATTGAACAGTGTGTGTGAGTCACACACTTTCCCTGAAGGCCCCTAAAAAAACTAATCTGTTCTCCGTGTTGCTCAACACAGCCGCAAACCTTCGGACCCCTGGATTACGAGAGCCTTCAGAAAGAGCTGGCTCTCAAAGACACTGTGTGGACAAAAGTCTCGCCCACTGAGTGCAATGAAGACAGCTCCACTACTGTAGTCTATAGGATGGAGAATGTCGGAGATGGCAACTAAAACAGACCTGAATCACCTCGACGAGCTCTTTGACAATATATATATTTATGTAAATTAACAGTTATTTATTTTCAATGAATATCATTCTGGTCACATGTGTATGGTTCATCACATCAAGTTCACTGTAATTGTCAGTGAATATGAACGACTATGGTTGCGGATATGGTCGTATGCCTTGGCTTCTGTTTTATCTGTCTGCGCTAACACCTAAAGCAAAGCAGCTTGGTGGATGTTTGGTGCAGGCTCTGTTTTCTCTCATAGACCAGCAAGTGTTTTTTGGTGGACGTTTAGGATTGGCTGCTGAACAGAGACTACAGGTGGTTCTGTTTTACACTACAATTGAATGTAGTGGTTATGCATAATTGATCGTCTCTTACCACACACAGAGTCTTTCAGTGAGGCCTTCAACTTGTCACAAGCACATGAAGGTTCTCTGAAACTTTCTTCGGAATGTATTGTACAGTTGGCCTTGAAGTGTGACCTTTAGTTGCAGCAATACCTCTCCTAAAAATGAAAATTCAGTCATTATTTGCTTACCCTCATGTTGTTTGGACCCCATATGTTGAACATTTTTGAAGTTCAATAATTCAGAATGTTAGTTGATATAAAACCAAGCTTTGAAGCCATATACTAAGTGTTTTGAAGCCTTTTTCTGAGGGAAAAGAAAAAATATATAAGTTATTGGTGGTGGGAATCTTTAGTCCCCTCACGATCCGATTCAGTTTCTGGGAGTTACGATCTGATTCCAAAGGATTCTTGATCTACTTTTTTCTTCTAAATTAATTAGTTAGCGAGATTGCACTCTGCAAGAATAACATCAAGCAAAGCGCATTTCTCACAGCGCAGATCCTGTGCAATGAAGCCTGCAAACTTTAAGAAAGGTTATTTTACAGAAGGTTCGAGTGTGTGTGTGTGTGTGTATGAAGAATTGGAAGAAAGCAGAATATTGGTGTTTCTAACACAGCATTCAAATTCTCTTGAAATTCTCAGATTCGATCCAGAATCATTGGAGTCAAATCAATGCATTCTCCCACCCCAAGGTGTTATTCACTGAAAATATTTTGAAAATGGCATGTCCTCTTTATTTATATAGCGCTTTTTACAATGCAAATTGTGGCAAAGCAGCTTTACATTAATAAGAAAATGGTGTCATTGTCCAGCTTATTCTATATATTATTGATTCATTCCGTTATAATCCGTTATAATATAGCAATAGTTATTATTCTAGTTCATTTAGGTATAGCAGCACTGCAGAAAACAGTGACGTTAATCGTCTGGCTCAGCTCAGTTCGCATACAACGGCGCCAATGCAGGCATATCAAAAACACTGCTGAATATCAAGCAAGTGTCCCCAACTTAAGCAAGCCAAAGGCAACAGCGGCAAGGAACCAAAACTCCAACAAATGGAGAAAAAAAAAAACCTCGGGAGAAACCAGGCTTAGTCGGGGGGCCAGTTCTCCTCTGGCCAACAGTGAACACTTGTCCGATACTCAGGCAGAGTTACGGGTCATTAAACCGATTTGGAATCGCAACAGTCAAAATATTTAATCTAGTTCCATCTAGTTTAAGATCTTTTTGATCACGCCGGTATGGGACGGTTTGTTGGGATATGTGCCACTAGCTGATGAGTCGGTAAGGTCTTCACAAAGGATGAGCTCGTTCACACAGTCTCCGCCGACACCCCAGGGCCACATTATCATTGAATAACGTCTAAATTTTCTGCCTGTTCCTTACACAAAACTATTATATGACTTCAAAAGACTTGGAATGTAGTGCACAAGACATATGGGCCACTTTTATGGTTGTTTTTTTTGTATTTTTTGGACTGCTGTTTTACTGAAAAGTGCTGCATGAAAGCTCAGAAATGTTCCTAAAATGACAGTTAATGTAGTGTTCTCATTCTTGGCTGACCTATTCCCTAATGACTTCTCGCTTAGGACACAATGTGATCCAAAAGTAAGGTTCATAAGGACTTGTTGTTCCAATTTAGTTATTATTTTTCAGATGAGTCATGATGCATTTCTTAATTGCTTGTCTTGATGACTCCGTGTCCTGAGAGCACTGTGCAGTGTTTGCTTTCTAGAGCCCCACTAGTACTGCTCAGCAGCCACATGAGCCCTGCTGTCAGGTCCTGTTCGCAGTCTTATGTAAGGTCAAATCAATAACGTTACAAACCTTCCACTCTTCTGTCTACCCTTAGTTCAGTTTCTGTCTGTCTATTCTCATATATTATTTCTAAAAACATTTATGCACCTTGTAGTTCAGGTCGGTTTCTATCAAACTAAGCTTCAATTAGCTTCTGAAGTTGTTTTGTTATTGGAAAGATGCTGCCCTTATCAGGAAGTTGTTAAGTATTATATATTTTATGTTGCAATAACATCTTTTAATTTGTTTTAATCCTATATGTTTTCATTAAAAAAACTATTTCTTGCATAATTTACTATATGCTTTCACAAGCTTGTGTATATCTGGAGAAACTATTGTGGGTTTTGTTGCTTTGTTTCACTAATTTTGTGTGTGTTTTTGTATCATTATTTTTATGTCACATTGTCTTATGCTGCTTTAGTCATATGCTTTTAAGGAGATGTGTTTCTCGTGTTCTTACTGACAGCTTGAACAGTCAATATGAGGTTATCACTTGAGGAAGCGGCTCACTCTGATTACTTGAACTGTCCTGAGTCTAACAGAACAGCTGTCAAAGTGCTTCATTACAATATTTTCTCATCTGATTTCACTCATAATGTCATAACAGTTCTGTTTATTTTCTCTTGTTTTGTCATTGTGTATTCATGTCATTTGTTCTGGTTTTCTTTTTTGTATCATTAATAAATGTATTTGATCTCATTCCATTGTTACCTGAAATCAGTTGTCACTTTTGTTGTTGTTTTATGTTTTGGATTTATTAGTTTTCTAAAACTGTCTCAAAAAAAAAAAAAATCTTTGACCACGGCCTGTACGAAAACCACAGGTTTATGACTCCTGGACAACTTTAACGCTCCTTATCTCAGAAACATGACTGCAGATATCTCTAAAAGATCCCCATGTTCATAGAAAACATGGAATTTGCAATTAATTTTTAAATCATGATTTTTTTTTTTGCCCCCAGACCTGAAAAATCATGGAAAACAAAAACTTAATGAATAATGTGCATGTATTATAAAGTGTATTTTATATATATATATATATATATATATATATAATATATTATAAATTATATATATATATATTTATATTATATATATATTTTTTTATATATATATATATATATATATATATATATATATATATATATATATATATATATATATATATATATATATATATATAATTAATTTTTATTAAATATAATTTTAAAAAAAAAATATTATTAATTATGCAAAATATTTTATCATCTAGAAGATGATCTTTTTGCGAGCCATTTTTGAAACTTTTATCCAGGAATGGTGCACGACTGAGAAAACTCATGGAAATTCATCACTCTGAAGGTGTGGGAACTGTTTGTTTGTTGTTGTTTTTTTATTTGTTTGTTTGTTTGTTTTGGAAGTGCTTCTGTCCAATGTTGCTCCGCTGCCTTCTGTTGCACTTCAGTGTGGAATTAATGTTTAGTCTTTCTGTGAAATGCAACTATCGCTCCTCCTGTCTTGTTTATCAGATCTCAGCACATCCTGTTCTTATTGGCATGAGGTGAACCTTCCATTGATCCTGTTGATCCAGAAAGAGAAATGAAGCTGTGCAGAGCTTTAAAATGAACAGTAAACACATGAAGCGCCCCTGTGTAAACCGGAGGTTCTTGTGCTAAATAGTTAGTGATGCTTCCCACATCTGGGACTCCCTTGCAGTCAACTATCTCTCCGACTATGAATCTGTATGAATTTGTTCATTTACTTACATTTGTTAACTTTTCCTTTTTTTTTTAGAAATGCAGCTAAATATGTTATTCATCTGTTATGTTGATGTAATACTGTTTCATTCCAAATGCCTGATTTTGAGACAAATATCAATTGAAGATCACACATTTTACTCCTCCCATGTAGTAGTTTATGCTTTGACATGAAACTGTATGTTCTTTTTTTTTTTTTAGTTAGCCAGCTGTTCTAGGTGATCATGTGAACAAACACTGACTCATGTTACATGTTCATTCATGTGGGTCACATGTTGAAAGCACACTGTAACTCGATACACTAATGACATGCTTCACCTCATCTTTCTTGCCTTCTCATTTGCCAGCTTATAACAGCCAAGCAAAATGACCTTCAAGCAAGTGTGTCTTGTTCTAGTTGACTTCATCTGAAATTAGCATGCACATTTCTGGAAAATGAGGATTACACATTATAGCAGACCAGAATAGTGCTTTTTAATTCTATTTAAGACATTACACTGACTTACATGTAATTAGATTGATAGAGATTATAATTAAACACACACGCTAGGAGACATTTCTGTGACATTTCTCAGATGGTCATATGGGCCAAAGACACCGACACCTTCTCCCACTTTATGACTCATTCTATGTCTGTGGGAAGGAAAGCGAGAATACGGAATATTTTAAGATAATAAGTATATTGTATGATTAAAATAAATATAATTTAACTTGTTTATTTCTTCAAATTAATGTTTAAATTAAGTCATAATTATGTTACTCATTCTGTTGTAGTTATCTTTTTATTTTATCTATTGTATTTAACGTTCATTTGATGTTTGTCATTAGATAATAAGTTCAAATAATCACACACATCAAGGTTTTAAAAGGCCCATTCACACCAAGGATGATGACTATAAAGATACAGATAAAAAAAATAAAATAAGTCTACAAAAAAAGTACAACGTAACTATAATGATATCTGCACAGAGAAACGATATTGTTGGAATCATTTTCAAAAACAATATTGATAGCCAATCAGAATCCATCTAGCTTTAAAGAGCAAAGAGACAAACCTGCAGTGTGCTAATAAACAGTTATGGTTCGTTGGTGTAGACGCTAAAATAGTTATGTATGAATGTATGATCATTAAGCATTAATGTTTATGTCATCTTTATTTAAAATATACCGTTTTAGTTTTGTGTTAAGGCCCCGATATACCGAGGTTCGTTTTGGAAGTTCGAAACTGAATCTGGAAAAGTACTTCTGATGAAATGAGAGACTGACAATGTTTTTCGTGTTTAATACGATACAGCTGCTTGAAAGAATTCACAAAGGAGAATTACTTTGTAGCAATGTGGACACTTTTTTTGTAAGTTGTCTGTTGTTTCTGTCTTGGTGTTTGAGATATGCAGATCAACATAAAGGGTTGCTGATGCCCCCTAGCGGTACTTTTCTGTCCCTCACAAGCACTTGCCTTTAAACAGCATTTTGCATGTAAAGTGCATGAGGTTTTGTTTTGTTTTTTGCATGGCTTGCTTGTTTTTTTCTATATAATCAGGTGCTGCTTGAAACCAAATTATCCTGCTACTAAATCAAATTAATTCAAAATAGTTCTGATTGAGGCAAGGGTCTTAAATACAGGGTGTTGCATGGGCTCTGCAAATTATACGATGGTGAGTGTTTAGCAAAATACAATATTAACAAATTTAAAGAATTCTATACTGTAGATAATAAAAACTGTCTATGATTAAAAAAATCTTATTTCAATAATTTTTCAATTTAAGCATCATACAGGGTTCCCACAATCACAGAAAACCTGTAAAATTCAGGCAAGCTTGTAATTTTAAAATAAAATATTTCCAGACCTGCTAAAGTCACGCAAGTTTAAAAAAAAAAAATAAATAATACTTTTAAGTGATAGTAAAACATTTTTTTATTTTTTATTATATTAGCATTTCTATTTAAAGTACAACAAGAATCCTGTACCAAAAAAAAAAAAAACTAACCGTTTTCAACATTGATATAAAATAAAAAATGTTTCTGAGCACCAAATCAGAATATTAGAATGATCTCTGAAGAATCATGTGACACTGAAGACTGGAGTAATGTTGAATAATTCTAAACATTTCCATCAATTTTATGATGTAAAAATGACAGTAATAGCAAATGACTGAAACAGTCACAGAAATTCATTATTTAGAAGTTGTGGGAAAATTAAAAATGAATATAAAATGAATAAATATGCATATTATTATATGCCAGGCTTAAAATGCAACGCTCAATTTTATACAGTATGTAACAGGGTGTTTCTGTCCTGTTTCTTCAGAAAAAGCTTAAATCCCCTTGGTGTTCGTGTTTCAATTAATTTTTAATTTGATGTTTCTTTTCACCAGTTCTTTATTCATTTCTGTCCACTAGAGCTAAAGGACACGCTCTGGAGGTGTCCATTTCTGCCCACCATCTGTCCATAATAACTTATTTCTATTCCACAAAGGCTTTTTTCTATCATTCCAGGTGAAATCTGTCATCAACCTCCTCTTTGCTGCCTATACAGGAGATGTGTCTGCTCTGAGAAGGTACTGAGTTCTTTATTGCCTACAAGTTTTAAAGCATTTTCTGATTCTACTTCTGTAACATGTTCATTATGGTGACTCCAGGTTTGCACTGTCCTCCATGGACATGGAGCAGCGGGACTATGACTCAAGGACGGCGCTGCACGTAGCAGCCGCTGAGGGTACAACACTGCACATGCTGTCACTTTGTTTGTCCCCTATTAAGGGTCAATAACCAGTGGTATCTGTTAGTTTGGTTCATACGGTATCTGTTGGTATCTCACTGTCTAATGGCTGGTAGGATAACTCAAAGATGGCAAACAGAAAGTGAGGCTGTTGCATTTGCGATTGTGCATATCAATGCCTTCTGTACAAGGAAAATTTGATAACAGCGCCACATAGTGGTTAAAAGTGGTAATATTTTAAATAATAAGTAATGCTGCTCAACCTTACAATGTGAATATATTTTACAGCTACAGTTTGTATTTGTATTTTCATCTTAATTGCACTATGAAGACTTATCCAGATTTATTTCAGTGTTCTGTCCTCCTCTAAACTCCAGTGTGTGTTTTATATATATATATATATATATATATATATATATGTATTCTTTTTGATTTTAGGACATGTTGAAGTTGTGCGTTTTCTGCTAGAGGCCTGCAAGGTGAATCCTGGTCCCAAGGACAGGTGAGAAAACAGTCTCTATCATGCCCAGTTCATTTACTTAAATAATTAAATGGATGACAGTAAATTACTGGATGACAGTATTTTAAGTAATTTTACACATATTGCACTCACAAAGAATATTGTTAATAAATGTAACCATTTTTTTTGTATATTTATATATGTGTATGTATATGTGTGTGTATACAAAATAAATGCTTTAATAAGTAATTTGTAATGTATTTTGTTACATTATCCAAGTTTTGTAACTTAATCTAAATACTTTAGAATACTTTGGAAAACTAATAAATATGTAACGCACACAAAAAAGGTAAGCTGTGAATTTTTCTCACAATTCTGACTTTTCTCAGAATTGTATGATATAAAGTTGCAATTGTGAGTTATAAAGTCTCGAGTGAAGAGATATAACTCGCAGTATTGATAAAAGAAGTCCAAATTCTTAGACATAAACTCAATTTTGAGAAAAGAAAATAGAGAAATTGCAAGTAGTGAAGTCAGAATTGTGAGATATAAACTTGCAATTTTCCAGAAAAAGTCAGAATTGCGAGAAAAGAAGTCAGACTTGCAAGTTATCAACTAATTCTGACTTTATAACTTGCAATTGTGAGTTTATATCTGAGAAAAAAAGTCAGTATTGTGAGACACAAACTCGCAATTATGAGGAAAAAAAGTCAAAAATGTGAGATAAAAAGAAAATAACATGCAATTTTTATGATCCCTCTTATTTTGTTAAAATTATCAAAATGTTGGAAATTAAAATGAAAAAATGTTGTTCTCCAAGGGGTATGAAACTTATGAGCAGAACTGTAGCTTAGGATGCTTTTGCAACCTGTCAGAGTCTTTGATGTTTAAATGAAATAAATGATATTAAAATTCAAAGTAATCACTTTGGTAATCTAAAATACTTTTCGGATGTAACTAATGAAATACAGTTACTCAAATTTTGTATTTTAAATACGTTACTAAGTTACATGTATTTCGTTACTGACAATAAATTCTTTACATACAATAAATAACAATAAGGAAATGATTAATTTAAAAAAAAGTTATTTATATAATTTTAATGTATATTATTCATATTTTATTATTATTATTTTTAATAGTAAATATATTTTACATTTCTCATAGAAACATTAATCTTCAATGTTGTAGAAATTAATACTTAAGTGTTATTAAATACTGTAAAATAAAAAATAATTATACAATTAAAGAAAAACATTTTAAGGAGCAGTTGTATTACAATAGTTAACATATTTCTGCCTTAGATTTAATATTATATTATATTATTATACAGTTATACTGGAGGAGTCATGGAAAAGGTGTGGAAACCTTGAAAATTAAATAACATTTATTTCTTCTAGGTGGGGCAACACACCAATTGATGAGGCCACACATTTTGGTCATCATGAGGTGCTCGAGCTTCTACAGCAGTACAGCAGTAACTACAATCCAGGGGTGAATCCTGACGCAGATAAAGTGACCACTGAAAAAAACCTGGATGGGATGCTGGAGACGTAATCATTTCGACCACTAGAGCACACTCTTCTGCAGCGGATGAAGGACTGGTTCTTTACTATACCATTGTGCTGTTTTTGTCAAAACTTGTGTACATTTTTGTTTCGTTTAACGTTGTCTCCTGTAGTTTTTGTATGCTTTTGTGAGATATTTTTGGCTCGTTTTCAACTTCCTCCTCACCAGAAAGGGTGTGAGTAATGATGATGTTCATATTCAGTGGTGTGAAATGACTCTCAATAGGGACTATAATTGCATCTCTTAAATTCTTTAGTGCAAGTGAAAAGGTGATTGAGGTGTGTGTGATTGACTAAATATATGCCATGGTTTTCCTGAGGGCAAACGGCTTAACCTAGTTACAGTAGACTGATTCCCAACAATCCTGTTTAGTAGACCCGTTAAACCAAGGCACGGTCTTGCATTTAAAACGGCGATATCTGACACGATTCCACAAACTCTCACAAAATATAAAAGTCAATTCCTTCTTCATGCTGTCTGTAAAAAAGCAAAACGATGTGAAAATCGCGACTCATTTTTAAAGTCAGTATGAAACGGGAGTCGGCAGTCTTTTCGTCCCAGTTGTGACGTAATATACCGCGAGATCATGTGACAGGTTGGTTATTTTTGTGATACTGGCCACTGATAGGCTAATGACGTTATCCTTATTACTCTACACTCACCAAACAAGTCAATAAATATTCCATGTCCACATATTTCAACTTATTTTACTTCTCGCATTATCTTGAATCTTTTGCTAAAAACAACCCAGTCCGTTACATTTCCATTACCAATCTGTCAAACGTTACCATAAATGATGGTATTAAGAAAAAACTAACAGACCGTTTAATAGCAAGATTGACCTATCAGAATTAAGAATGTGTCTGCAAGAATGTGTCACGAGTAAAAAAAGTAGTTTATTTTTTTTTATAATATAAACTTGCATGCACTCCTAGTAGAGACTTTTTTCTTTCTTTCTTTTTTTCGTTTTATATGTATATCACTTTTATTTCATTATAACACATATTTAAACATTTTAACCACTGCCAAAGACATCGTTATTTCTGTTAGGTTATCTGTCAGATATAGACTATCATATATTTTGATCTATTCTTCAATGTATGCGCACTCATATTTTAATATTAAAATATGACTCCCCAAAAGGTCCCTCAAAGTGACTGCATTACTGATCAAGAATAAGATATGACATTTTACCGAGATGTCAGGAAACTATAAAAATCACATTATAAACAATATTTATATCATTCACACCAGCTTATGGGACACAATATTCTCTTTAAGACCTCTTATTTATAAATAAGACACCATGTATTTGAACTGATGAAGTGTTACATTACTGTAAATGTAGTTTCTAAAGACATTTGTGTTAGCAGAGGAAAGATGTCAAACCTGTTCACCCGGACCAAACACTTGAAGATAGTTGGACAGAAATGAAAAAGTTCTTGTCAAAGTAAATGAATGTAAATTATTTTAAAGACACTTTTAACACTATTCAGTATTCACCTAGATACAAATCAGATTGAAGCTGATATTTTTTTCTGATTTATATGTCTGGCTGACTAAAGTTGGTGTGTGTACACGTAGAATTAAAGCAATGGTATATAAAGATTTAGCTTTTATGTGCAATAATGAATAAAAAAAAATGTGTTGATAATTAAAAGGGTGCATTTTTCTCACACAATTTCAGTGTTTTATGTAGTTTAGTCCACTATTTATAATCTATATCTACATCTCAAAAAGTAATAGCACAATAATCTCAACAATCAGTTGTCATGGTCAGAGCTGAAACAGGATGAGCTCCGAAATTTAATAACCATGAGCAAAAGTAAAAGATCCTCGTCGATCACAATAACAAGATTATTTTTTTTAATTCATGCACTGGATTCAAAACAAATTCAAGGTATGTAATTTATCAGTTCTCTGGGAATCGAACCCATGAGATTGACATTGTTAACTTAATGCTCTACCAGTTCGAATCTTAAAGGGTCAGTTCCCCCCAAAAATGAAAATTATCCCATGATTTACTCACCCTCAAGCCATCCAAGGTGTATATGACCATCTTCTTTCAGATAAATACAATCAGAGATTTTGTTATTTGACAATAAATTTTTATGTTATTTAAAAAATATCCTAGCTTTTTCAAGCTTTTTTGATGAGTGAACAGGGGGACCTGTTTTAAAACCCAAAAAATGTATCCATCCATCATAAAAATAATCCATACAGCTCCAGAGGGTTAATAAAGGCCTTCCGAAGCAAAGCGATGTTTTTTTCTAAGAAAAATTGATATTAAGCATAATAACTAACTAGAGAGATCCCGAGAATATGTCCTGAATTTTCCTTAATCCTTCTTAGAGCTAAAAGACTACACCTCCAAGAGTCTCAGAACAGATCCAGAGTTGGAGAGTGAACTGAAATTGTGATATGTTGCTCTTTATCATCTACTTTATTATGTGGTGATTCTTTATTTTTTGTGACTTGCTTTGATTTCTTTGCATGCCAAATATGGTACAAAACAAAATAATGACAGTAGGCCTATATGTAAATGTTAAAGTCTACCATATTTACATTTACATTAATTCATTTGGCAGACGCTTTTATCTAAAGCGACTTTCAAGGGAGGAATGCAGTAAGCAATTCATTGTGAAGAGGCAAGTAGACACAGGAAGTGCTCACAATACAAGTTTCAGGCATTGCTCAGAGTAGCATAAGCTAGAATAGGGAAGGAAGGATGGAAAGAAAGGATAGGATAGTTATTTTTTAGGGTGGGGCCAAGTACTCACAAAAGAGATGAGTTTTCAGCTGTCTTTTGAATACTGCCAGAGATTCAGCATTCCTAATGAAGGTAGGGAGATCATTCCACCAGCTAGGAACAGAGGATGAGAATGTTCTGGAGAGTGATTTTGTGCCTTTCTGTGAAAGGTACCACGAGCCTTCAATCCTTTAGTGATCGCAGGCTTCTTGTGGGGACAGAGACTTGTAAAAGTGAGTGGAGGTAGGAGGGTGTAGAACCTGTGGTAGATCTGTAAAATCATATACCATCAGATGTGCTGGTTTAGTAGCGACCAAATGCGACGTCTCTTGGGATGTCTGGATAAAGGTAGATGAGGGGATTCACTGGAACCTTATCTGCAGTAATCAGGGTGTAGTCACGGATGAAGCTCGGTAAAGGTACTCTGTTCATATCTGCTCTTCTGTACGGCGTTGTTCAACAGAGCACAGGTTCACCTGTGATGACAAGATAATCTCGTAAGAGACATTTCAAACACACCACGATCTTTGTCAGAACATTTCATTAAAAATTCCAGCACAAACCATTCTGTGAATGCTCCACCCATGTGATGGTAATTCCTCCACATTGACAGTTGTCACTGAAGCGCAGAAGGAAAGTGCCTGGGAGTTTGTCTCTCAACAAAGCATTCTCTCTCTTCACTCAAAAAACCCATAATACGAAACTGGATCATTTTTGCTTCATATAAAAGTGTCCATCTGCACTATCCACCTCATTTCACTTTTATACCATAAGAATAACAGAAGTGCCATAAATGCTAAAGCTATTTGCACTACAAACCAGTGTGTTTATAATTATGACAATACAAGAATACAAGTTTGCAAGATCAAGTAGCATAGCAAGCTGCACATCCAAGTTGCAAATTTCTGCGCGCACTCTTGCAAAAAAAAAAAGTGAATATTTAAAGTCTTCTGAAGCCATACAATAGTTTTGTGTGAAGAACAGCCTGATATTTAAGGTTCCTCTCAAATCTCTAAGTCATTTAAAATTTGCTGCTTCTAAGTCGGTTGAGCCAGTTTTGATGTCAAATGTCGTTGCCTTTCGCATCAATGTCACAAGAGAGACGTTTGCTCTTTGTACTTTGTGTTCCAGATGTTGAGTACATAATGTTTAGTAAGTTCCAGATGTTCATATATCACTGCAAGAGTGAACCACCACACCCACCAGATGTCTAGATGAAAACAAACAAGTTATTTTATGGAATATTTTGATATAATGGAAAAATATTGCTTTGTCTTGTCATTTATCAAGTTATTATATTCACATTTAATCTATGTGTATATGATACTAGTTCATCTTTACAGTAGCGTGTTCTCCATAAGTTTTGTTTTAACAGTAAATCACATGATGACAGCAGAGAAACAAAAACAAGCTTGGTTAAAGAAAGCAAAAGTAACTTTCTTTTCTTTGTTTCAGTAATTTGTATAAAAATTACACAAGAAAATGTATTCCAGTGGACGAGTTCCTCTGGGTCATCTTGGGCTTCATGACCTAAAAAACAGATGTGAAATTTAAAACAACTGTAAGCATTTACTTTGACCAAAAGTACGATAATGCTGTCTTCACGTGCCTTCAGAATTACAACTTCAGGGGCCATACATGTGACTAGGAAATTCCTAATTATGATTGTTGTTTCAGTCATATACTGTACATTTCAGTACATCAGTAACTCTTTTAAGCATATTGTAAATTTTTCACACAGGGGCAATGGCACAAATTGAATTTCGAAATATGATAAACTCGTGGTTTTCATGAGTACGACAACAATGCGCTCGAGCTCAAAATACTCGTAATTACGACTTCAGTAGCGCGAAGTAGGATATTTCCGATAGGCGGCATTAAAAGTCACCAAGAAGTTTTTCGGCCAGCATTCTCAGCTGCTCAGAGTTCAGCGCTCGTTTAGTGACCGAAGAAAACTGCCAGCTTAGGACTTTTGAAAGCTGCTCCCATTTCACTGGTGGTGGATTCAAGAAGAACGTCAGATTCTGAGACAGAGAGCGAGATGGACAGAGAGAGTCAGAATGAAAGCATCAGTAGAGGACAAAAAAACACTGATGATGGGAAACGGCCATACGTGGGGTTCACAGCAGAGCATGTTGTACCATAAGATGGAGGCCCAGGCACTAGGTAACTGATTGACGTGGGAGATCACCACAATAGGAAGTGATATGATCTGTTTAAACACAATAAATCAGCTCAGGTCAGAATTACTGGTTCAACTGGTTAACAGTTGAAATGTCTACCCCTGTAATTGGTGTAGTAACTATATTTCAGAGTACTTTACCGATAAATCAACAGATAGTTCTGGCTGTATGAGTTGAGTTTCAAATTTAAGTAAGTGCAGCTTCTCTCAAACTTTTGGACCCCCACCTGTTTTATGGCCTCAGCCTTCTCCTCCTCCTTCCTCTTGGCTACCTAGAAAATTCAATTAAAAAAGCAAGGTTAACTTACCGTCACATATATGGAGGTCCAGGAGTGCCACAAAAAACAAAAACAAAATAATTCAAACATAAAAATGCATATAAATAAATCACTTTTATATGGGCAAATAAATAGACATATTTAAAGTTGTTTGTTTAATTCATTTTTTTAAACATAGATTAATAGACCAATAAAACAATAAATTCAAAAAATCTTTTTTTAATGTATAAATAAATAGACATATTTAAAGTTGTTTATTTAATTCATTTTTAAAACGTAGATTAATAAAACAATAAATAGTACATTGTTAAATCATTTTAAATGCATATTTAAATCTCTTTTTAAATCGCTTTTTAAGAAAGAATTTGGGAAGCGCTTTTCTAAAATGCCATTGGACAGTACAGGCGTGGGAGTAACCTATCAGCTTTCGGCTCAATTTGAAGAGCCTACTCTCTAAAGACAGTTCGAGCAATGCAATCAAGCAAAATGTCAGGCGAAGCTAAACGTGTTTTTAGAGGTATTGTAGATGATTTGTTAGCTTTAGCTGATTTTTGCGAAAGAAATTCTCCTCTCGATTATCATTTTACATGTAAAAGAGTTTTTCAGTTGAGGGAAGACGCAGCTAACGCAGCGGATAATTGTGGTTGTACAATCAATGGAAGGATTTGGGTTCAGTTTGAGGTCATTCAGTGACTCCGCAGCCCTCACGCTATGGTTGAACTTCCAAGCGTTCTCGAACAACACCAGTCGTTGGATTTACCGGCAGAAGAGCCAGCAGGATGTATTGTTGTGTCGCTGAGGACAGTCCAACGAAAACCATTATAACCTCTCCAAACACGTTCAGTTTCGCCTGACATTTTGCGTCATCGCGTTGCTCGAACTCTTATAGAGAGGGTCGGCTCTTCAAATTGAGGAGAAAGTTGATTGGTTGCTCCCACGTGTGTACTGTCCAATGGCATTTTAGCACTCGATTGACAAATGGATAAAGAAAAGCATTTGGCAAATCCTTTTTTAAAAAGCCATTTAAAATGATTTACAAATGTATTTTTTATTGTTCTATTAATCTGCGTTTAAAAACAGGACTTAAATAAACAACTTTAAATATTTCTATTTATTTGCCTATATAAAAGTGATTTATTTATATACATTTTTATGTGTGAATTATTAAATGAATTAATTGATTCTTCGTTTTATTTTTATGTGGCACTCCTGGTCCTCCATACACATATACCCTGAACTCTCGGTTGATTAACCCAGAACTTGCTTACTCTGGGTATGTTGGTTCCAAAACACCTGTAAGGAGTTAGTTTAATCAATCTCCTGTTGGTAACCGAGAGTTAATGCGCGAGGACAGCGAGCACGTGAAGGCATTTTCGATGGATCGCCGATTTCAGGAGTCACCATGGAAACGCGTGGAGAAAAAAGGCGTGCGACATATTTCAGTGAGACGGAGTTGGAGGTTTTAATGCTTGTTTATGAAGAATATAAGCCCATTATAACTTAAAAAAAGCAATACTGCAGCATCAGAAAAGAGAGAGATTGGCAAAAAATAACAGAGTAAATGTGTGAGTTTATAAAATTATAGATTATAAATTTACATATTTGAGGCGGGGCTATTCTTAAAAGACTTTTCCTTCTTATTATAGACTTTTGACCATCTTATTTTATGCCAAATGATGATTATTTATAAAGTTAAAGGTAGCACATATAAACCGTTGGTAAAACTTTTAAGTGGGTTAGTCCAATTCTTCTAAATTTGTGACAATATTTTGTAATTGCCTACATTTGAGACACACACACACTTCAATATTCAGCATGCTAAACACAACAGTGGTAATAATTACATTTTATTTAGAGTAAATTATCAAGTACACTCTTTTTTGGTCACTAGAACTCATGTGTAAGTCAACTATATTTACTAAGCTTTTGTCCATACAAAATACTAACCCTATTTCACTTGACACTTGTTTTTTAAGGCAATCGGTTTGCATGCTTTTTTAAAGTAAATCTAACTAATTAGATTTTACAGTGTAGTGGGGACTAGTAATGAGGGCGATTTAATGGTTTAAAACACCTAAAGATTTAGCACCCAAAAATATATTGTTACCTGCACACGGATTGACTTATTAACATAATCTCCTTCATCGACTGAAGGAGCTTTAATAGGAATGTGAGTTCCATCAATGCACATCTGAAATTGAAAGTTATGTAAGAAACTTTAAAATGACTGTATACAGTATTGATATATGGATAGATTAAGTAGTGCTATGTAACTAAAATGGTCTTTCATAGAATATCATAGAAAGGACAAACCCGCCAGTCTGTGGAATTCCCCTTTAATAACAGTCGGTGGTTTATGGCCAGGGAACTGCACAAAAGTGTGTAGAAACTGTTTGAGTGCAAGGCATACTGTACGAACAGCCCTACACACAGTTGCCTTTCCCACATTCTCAACATCGCCAACTTTATACAAAAACCAGCAAAAAAACCGAAGTTCAATGCACAAAATGTGCTCTGTGTCAAGTGCTGATCCGCGATGTGTCACGTTTGATATGTACGGTTTCAAAGATTTGTTAAATAAATTAACGATTCTTTTGAAAAACGGTAACGCTCCCGCAAATATCCATTTGGATACGAAAACTTATCACCCTCTCACGGCAGAAAAGAGAGCTCTCGCCCGCCATGCTCGTCACACACAGCATATAGAGTAAAATGTTGGAGTATAAACCTTAAATTTCGAAATCGTGGTCAGCTATTCTAAACTAGCATTCAAACTATTAGCTAGAATGAGCTAGACTGTCTATATGCATGACAATATCATAGCATAGCAACCACCCAGAAAACCATGGCAACTGCCTGGCGACCACAAAAATCACCCTGGCAACATCCTAGCAACCAGCCCAATTACCCTAGCAACCGCATAGCAACACCCTAGCAACCACTCAGAATACCCTAGCAACCACTCAGATTACCCTAGCAACCTAATAGCAACACCCTAGCAACCACTTAGATTATCCCAGCAACCACATAGCAACACCTTAGCAACCATTCAGAATACCTTAGCAACTGCATAGCAACACCCTAGCAACCACTCAGAATACCTTAGCAACCGTATAGCAACACTCTAGCTACCACTCATATTACCCTAGCAACCGCATAGCAACACCCTAGCAACCATCCCAATTACCCTATTAACCACATAGCAATACCCTAGCAACCATTCAGAATACCCTAGTAACCACACAGATTACCATAGCAACCGTATAGCAACAACCTAGCAACCACTCAGATTAACCTAGCAACCGCATAGCTATCTATCTATCTCTCTGTCTGTCTATCAATGTATCTATCTTTCTATCTATCTATCTATCAAAACTTCTATAGTAAAACTTAAACAATTTCAAACTTTAAGCTATTAAAACTTCAGACTTTCTAACTAGGCTTTTTCAAGCCAACTTAAAGTTTGTTTCAATTTACTTTTCTATCTACTTTTTTAAATAATTTTGTCTTGTGAAGTAGTTATGCAAGTATTAATTTTTTTATGATCCTCTCATTTTGTTAAAATTATTAACATTTTGCAGATTCTGCAAGGTGTCCAGTATGTAAACATTTGCATATGTGATGTACTTTATCAATATATTATTTTTATACAGAACAGAAATGTTTAATATTGCTCTCCTTTTACTTTGACCCTACAAAATCTTTCTCTTGAAGTAATACTCGTATTGCAGATCTTCCAAAACCTGAATGTCCTGTTCTATTTCCTGAAGAAGAAAAAAAGGCAGCTACTGTGGTAAATGTTTCAAGATATCGTCATATAGTTCATGTAAAATATATAAATAGAAGAGCAGTCTGTTGTGTAATTGAAGCTTTGTGTTTTAAAAAATGAGAATCAAGTGTCTTCTCCTCATTCAGGGTGTTGGATACGATCATAGCCATGTAAACAAACAATATCCTCGAAGTGCTCCTAATGTGAGAAATATTTTTTTTTTTTCATTTTTGTGCAAAGTGCTACTGCTACCCAAAATAAAAAGATTATAAATACATCTTCAGTAATATACAATATGTGAGAAAAGAACGAAGCAGAGAGACGTCATGTTGTTGCTGCTTTTTTGCCTCAGGAAGTTATTTTAAGCATGATATGTATGTTCAGAATAAAATTCTATCATACTGCTTCTACAAGCCTAGACACTACAAGAAACTGATAATGATTAATAGAGAAAATAACAGATAAATAATAATAATAATAATAATTCTATTTGTTGTGATTGCTCGAAAGTTCAACGTAAATTGACCTGTGCCACGCAAAATAAGAGTGTAAATTACATTGTAAATATGTAAATATTCAGTTCATGTATTATGGAAATTATTATTAAAATCTTTAACAATAATTAAAATAAAAATAATTAATTATGATAATAACAAATGCTCAAAGAATTAAAAATGCCTGTTTCCGCGACTGAAAAAAACAATAAAAAGAAGATTATTGCGACTTTTTATCTCACAATTCTGACTTTTTTTTTCACAGAATTGTGAGATATAAAGTCACAATTGCAACATAAAATGTTGGAATTGCGTGATATAAAGTCACAATTGTGAGTTATAAAGTCGGAATTGTGAGATATAAAGTCACAATTGTGAGTTATAAAGTCGGAATTGCGAGATATAAAGTCACAATTGCGAGTTATAAAGTCGGAACTGCGAGATATAAAGTCACAATTGCGAGTTATAAAGTCGGAATTGTGAGATATAAAGTCACAATTGCGAGTTATAAAGTCGGAATTGTGAGATATAAAGTCACAATTGCGAGTTATAAAGTCGGAATTGTGAGATATAAAGTCACAATTGTGAGTTATAAAGTCGGAACTGCGAGATATAAAGTCACAATTGCGAGTTATAAAGTTGGAATTGCGTGATATAAAGTCACAATTGCGAGTTATAAAGTCGGAATTGCGTAATATAAAGTCACAATTGCGAGTTATAAAGTCGGAACTGCGAGATATAAAGTCACAATTGCGAGTTATAAAGTTGGAATTGCGTGATATAAAGTCACAATTGCGAGTTATAAAGTCGGAATTGCGAGATATAAAGTCACAATTGCGAGTTATAAAGTCGGAATTGCGTGATATAAAGTCACAATTGTGAGTTATAAAGTCGGAATTGCGAGATATAAAGTCACAATTGTGAGTTATAAAGTCGGAATTGCGTGAGATAAAGTCACAATTGTGAGTTATAAAGTCGAAATTGCGAGATATAAAGTCACAATTGTGAGTTATAAAGTCGGAATTGCGAGATATGAAGTCACAATTGTGAGTTACAAAGTCGGAACTGCGAGATATTAAGTCACAATTGCGAGTTATAAAGTTGGAATTGCGTGATATAAAGTCAGAATTGCGAGTTATATAGTCGGAATTGCGTGATATAAAGTCACAATTGTGAGTTATAAAGTCGGAATTGCGAGATATAAAGTCACAATTGCGAGTTATAAAGTCGGAATTGTGAGATATAAAGTCACAATTGCGAGTTATAAAGTCGGAATTGCGTGATATAAAGTCACAATTGCGAGTTATAAAGTCGGAATTGTGAGATATAAAGTCACAATTGCGAGTTATAAAGTTGGAATTGCGTGATATAAAGTCACAATTGCGAGTTATAAAGTCGGAACTGCGAGATATAAAGTCACAATTGCGAGATATAAAGTTGGAATTGCGTGATATAAAGTCACAATTGCGAGTTATAAAGTCGGAATTGCGTGATATAAAGTCACAATTGCGAGTTATAAAGTCGGAATTGCGTGATATAAAGTCACAATTGTGAGTTATAAAGTCGGAATTGCGAGATATAAAGTCACAATTGTGAGTTATAAAGTCGGAATTGCGTGATATAAAGTCACAATTGTGAGTTATAAAGTCGGAATTGCGAGATATAAAGTCACAATTGTGAGTTATAAAGTCGGAATTGCGAGATATATAGTCGGAATTGCGTGATATAAAGTCAGAATTGCGAGTGATATAGTCGGAATTGTGAGATATAAAGTCACAATTGCGAGTTATAAAGTCGGAATTGCGAGATATAAAGTCGGAATTGCGAGATATAAAGTCACAATTGTGAGTTATAAAGTCACAATTGCGAGTTATAAAGTCGGAATTGCGAGATATAAAGTCACAATTGTGAGTTATAAAGTCGGAATTGCGAGATATAAAGTCACAATTGTGAGTTATAAAGTCGGAATTGCGAGATATATAGTCGGAATTGCGTGATATAAAGTCAGAATTGCGAGTTATATAGTCGGAATTGCGTGATATAAAGTCACAATTGTGAGTTATAAAGTCGGAACTGCGAGATATTAAGTCACAATTGCGAGTTATAAAGTCGGAATTGCGAGATATATAGTCGGAATTGCGTGATATAAAGTCACAATTGCGAGTTATAGAGTTGGAATTGCGTGATATAAAGTCACAATTGCGAGTTATAAAGTCGGAATTGCGAGATATAAAGTCACAATTGTGAGTTATAAAGTCGGAATTGCGAGATATAAAGTCGGAATTGCGAGATATAAAGTCACAATTGTGAGTTATAAAGTCACAATTGCGAGTTATAAAGTCGGAATTGTGAGATATAAAGTCACAATTGCGAGTTATAAAGTTGGAATTGCGTGATATAAAGTCACAATTGCGAGTTATAAAGTCGGAACTGCGAGATATAAAGTCACAATTGCGAGATATAAAGTTGGAATTGCGTGATATAAAGTCACAATTGCGAGTTATAAAGTCGGAATTGCGTGATATAAAGTCCCAATTGCGAGTTATAAAGTCGGAATTGCGTGATATAAAGTCACAATTGTGAGTTATAAAGTCGGAATTGCGAGATATAAAGTCACAATTGTGAGTTATAAAGTCGGAATTGCGAGATATAAAGTCACAATTGTGAGTTATAAAGTCGGAATTGCGAGATATAAGTCACAATTGTAGTCGGAATTGCGATATATAGTCGGAATTGCGTGATATAAAGTCAGAATTGCGAGTGATATAGTCGGAATTGTGAGATATAAAGTCACAATTGCGAGTTATAAAGTCGGAATTGTGAGATATAAAGTCACAATTGCGAGTTATAAAGTCGGAATTGCGAGATATAAAGTCACAATTGTGAGTTATAAAGTCGGAATTGCGAGATATAAAGTCACAATTGTGAGTTATAAAGTCGGAATTGCGAGATATAAAGTCGGAATTGCGAGATATAAAGTCACAATTGTGAGTTATAAAGTCGGAATTGCGTGATATAAAGTCACAATTGCGAGTTATAAAGTCGGAATTGCGAGATATAAAGTCACAATTGTGAGTTATAAAGTCGGAATTGCGAGATATAAAGTCACAATTGTGAGTTATAAAGTCGGAATTGCGAGATATATAGTCGGAATTGCGTGATATAAAGTCAGAATTGCGAGTTATATAGTCGGAATTGCGTGATATAAAGTCACAATTGTGAGTTATAAAGTCGGAACTGCGAGATATTAAGTCACAATTGCGAGTTATAAAGTCGGAATTGTGAGATATAAAGTCACAATTGCGAGTTATAGAGTTGGAATTGCGTGATATAAAGTCACAATTGCGAGTTATAAAGTCGGAATTGCGAGATATAAAGTCACAATTGTGAGTTATAAAGTCGGAATTGCGAGATATAAAGTCGGAATTGCGAGATATAAAGTCACAATTGTGAGTTATAAAGTCACAATTGCGAGTTATAAAGTCGGAATTGCGAGATATAAAGTCACAATTGTGAGTTATAAAGTCGGAATTGCGAGATATAAAGTCACAATTGTGAGTTATAAAGTCGGAATTGCGAGATATATAGTCGGAATTGCGTGATATAAAGTCAGAATTGCGAGTTATATAGTCGGAATTGCGTGATATAAAGTCACAATTGTGAGTTATAAAGTCGGAATTGTGAGATATAAAGTCACAATTGCGAGTTATAAAGTTGGAATTGCGTGATATAAAGTCACAATTGCGAGTTATAAAGTCGGAACTGCGAGATATAAAGTCACAATTGCGAGATATAAAGTTGGAATTGCGTGATATAAAGTCACAATTGCGAGTTATAAAGTCGGAATTGCGTGATATAAAGTCACAATTGCGAGTTATAAAGTCGGAATTGCGTGATATAAAGTCACAATTGTGAGTCATAAAGTCGGAATTGCGAGATATAAAGTCACAATTGTGAGTTATAAAGTCGGAATTGCGTGATATAAAGTCACAATTGTGAGTTATAAAGTCGGAATTGCGAGATATAAAGTCACAATTGTGAGTTATAAAGTCGGAATTGCGAGATATATAGTCGGAATTGCGTGATATAAAGTCAGAATTGCGAGTGATATAGTCGGAATTGCGTGATATAAAGTCACAATTGTGAGTTATAAAGTCGGAATTGCGAGATATAAAGTCACAATTGTGAGTTATAAAGTCGGAATTGCGTGATATAAAGTCACAATTGTGAGTTATAAAGTCGGAATTGCGTGATATAAAGTCACAATTGTGAGTTATAAAGTCGGAATTGCGAGATATATAGTCGGAATTGCGTGATATAAAGTCACAATTGTGAGTTATAAAGTCGGAATTGCGTGATATAAAGTCACAATTGTGAGTTATAAAGTCGGAATTGCGAGATATATAGTCGGAATTGCGTGATATAAAGTCAGAATTGCGAGTGATATAGTCGGAATTGCGTGATATAAAGTCACAATTGTGAGTTATAAAGTCGGAATTGGGAGATATAAAGTCACAATTGTGAGTTATAAAGTCGGAATTGCGAGATATATAGTCGGAATTGCGTGATATAAAGTCAGAATTGCGAGTTATAAAGTCGGAACTGCGAGATATTAAGTCACAATTGCGAGTTATAAAGTCGGAATTGTGAGATATAAAGTCACAATTGCGAGTTATAGAGTTGGAATTGCGTGATATAAAGTCACAATTGCGAGTTATAAAGTCGGAACTGCGAGATATAAAGTCACAATTGTGAGTTATAAAGTCGGAATTGCGTGATATAAAGTCACAATTGTGAGTTATAAAGTCGGAATTGCGTGATATAAAGTCACAATTGTGAGTTATAAAGTCGGAATTGCGTGATATAAAGTCACAATTGTGAGTTATAAAGTCGGAATTGCGTGATATAAAGTCACAATTGTGAGTTAGAAAGTCGGAATTGCGAGATATATAGTCGGAATTGCGTGATATAAAGTCAGAATTGCGAGTGATATAGTCGGAATTGCGTGATATAAAGTCACAATTGTGAGTTATAAAGTCGGAATTGGGAGATATAAAGTCACAATTGTGAGTTATAAAGTCGGAATTGCGAGATATATAGTCGGAATTGCGTGATATAAAGTCAGAATTGCGAGTTATAAAGTCGGAACTGCGAGATATTAAGTCACAATTGCGAGTTATAAAGTCGGAATTGTGAGATATAAAGTCACAATTGCGAGTTATAGAGTTGGAATTGCGTGATATAAAGTCACAATTGCGAGTTATAAAGTCGGAACTGCGAGATATAAAGTCACAATTGTGAGTTATAAAGTCGGAATTGCGAGATATAAAGTCGGAATTGCGAGATATAAAGTCACAATTGTGAGTTATAAAGTCACAATTGCGAGTTATAAAGTCGGAATTGCGAGATATAAAGTCACAATTGTGAGTTATAAAGTCGGAATTGCGAGATATAAAGTCACAATTGTGAGTTATAAAGTCGGAATTGCGAGATATATAGTCGGAATTGCGTGATATAAAGTCAGAATTGCGAGTTATAAAGTCGGAATTGCGTGATATAAAGTCACAATTGCGAGTTATAAAGTTGGAATTGTGAGATATAAAGTCACAATTGCGAGTTATAAAGTCGGAATTGTGAGATATAAAGTCACAATTGCGAGTTATAAAGTTGGAATTGCGTGATATAAAGTCACAATTGCGAGTTATAAAGTCGGAACTGCGAGATATTAAGTCACAATTGCGAGTTGTAAAGTCGGAATTGCGTGATATAAAGTCAGAATTGCGAGTTATATAGTCGGAATTGCGTGATATAAAGTCACAATTGCGAGTTATAAAGTCGGAACTGCGAGATATAAAGTCACAATTGCGAGTTATAAAGTTGGAATTGTGAGATATAAAGTCACAATTGCGAGTTATAAAGTCGGAATTGTGAGATATAAAGTCACAATTGCGAGTTATAAAGTTGGAATTGCGAGATATTAAGTCACAATTGCGAGTTGTAAAGTCGGAATTGCGAGATATAAAGTCACAATTGCGAGTTATAAAGTCGGAATTGCGTGATATAAAGTCACAATTGTGAGTTATAAAGTCTTAGTGACATGGGTGCTTTTGAATCATAGTTCGGAGCACTGTGTCGTAACGTTCGCGTCTGCCATCCCTAGTTATTTGTTGAACCACTGTAGTCGCGAAGGTCTTACAGGTTTGGTACGAGCCTGAGTAATTTAGCTTTTAGCTTTGATAAGATTTCAATTACGTGAAGGTGGTGGATGAAAAAGAGAACGTGCTGTTGAAGAAAAAGAAAAGGAAAATGTGTAAACTACATGATAAAACATTTAATAGTCTTTATTAGTACTTCACATTATGAAACACTTTCTAATGTTCAAAAATAGAAACAAAATCATTCCGGCTCGGATCTGAAGCAGTATCTTTGACTGTAGAAAGATGGTATTTTTTTCTGTAAGACTGTATCTGGTTGACTGAAATCAGTGTATGTGTTTGTGCAATTAAGGCAATGGTATATACAGTAAAGATATTTTGATGTGCAAAAATAAATAAGTCCTTCACAAGATGGAGGATATCCTGTTCACACACAAATGTTTTAAAAGATTTTCAGAGTATTGAATCTATTATGGCAATACACGTATCTAGTACACAAGCTCACTAAATATAATTATTAAAATGCATTCTCAGTTATAACAACATGCAAGTTTCTTGAACATATATTCACATTTTAATATAAAAACAAACAAACAAAAAGAAACAGGATTACACTGTTTTTTTGACCAAAGAAAATGGTTCCTCTATTTCACACAAGAAGTGGAGATCAAATGTAATGCAACTAATATAGTAGACCTGTGCAAAAATGAATCATTTGGGTATCACTGTTTGATTCCATCATTCATTATAGTTATCTATGAGTCAGATGGAGCTGCGTCAGTGGAGAAAAGTTCCTCAAACCAGCGTTGCCTTGATGTGCTCTTAACACGTCTGGTGTCTTGAAACAGGGCTAAAAATGTGGATAAATAAACATGTAATATAGTTTTTCATTTATTTAAAAAAGAGAGTAGAAAGTACGGAAAGTAATTGCTTACTTTTCTGACACAGAAATCATGCGTCTGGGTATATATGGCTTGAGAGGTTTGTCTATCTCCATTTCTTCTGAATCTGATGGACATGAGAACATATAAGGTGTGTCGATATTGACCAAACACAGGCATGGTCTCTCTAACATTTCACAACAACAGTCTATCTGTTTCCTGAGATGTCAAACCTAACAAATTTTTATTTGTCAACCATCTTGCTTGAGAAAAGTGCTTGTGCTCGCTTTCGTTAAATGACATTCATGCATCTTTAAGTGTGACTATATATTTGGGGACATTATATACTGTAAGAATATATAGACAGTCAGAAGAGAAAAGGGTTATAATTTATTAAAGCGTTAGTTCACCCCAAAATAAAAGTTCCGTCGTCATTTACCTCATGTCTCTTCGGACGACTTGGATTAAACCACTTGGTTCATATTAGGGGTGTACACGTTTTTGTGTCTTACAGTTCGGTTCGCATTTGTACTTGACGAGCATTGTACCTATTAACCAATTTTAACCACTGTTAATCACCAATATAATAAGTTCTGTGGGTTTTTTTTTTTTTTGCTCTTGATAATAAACAAAGCCTCATCTTTCAAATTCTGTCCATTTTATCACGAAACTCAAAGACTTTTAATTATAATTTAATTTATTTAAAGACAGAAGCACAATTTGTTCAGTAAACCACTTTTTTTTTAATAAAAAAGAAAAACAAGCCATTTTTAAGTTTAGTTTTCTCTCCCTGCTGTTCAAACCAAGTTTTGAGTGAATAGACTTTCAATGGAGGGACCGAAATCTCTCAGATTTCATTAAAAATATCTTCATTTGTGTTCAGAAGATGAACAAAAGCCTTATGTGGTTGAAACTACACGAGGGTGAGTCAATAAAGACAGAATTTTCATTTTTGGGTGAACTATGCCTTTAAAAAATAATAGAACTTTTTATATGTATTATAATCAGGGCTGGGTAGGTTACTTTTAAAATGTATTTCACTACAGATTACAAAATACATGCTTTAAAAAGTAATTTTTAACGTATTTCGTTACATTACTCAAGTTTATTAACTTAATCTAAATACTTTAGAATACTTCGGAATACTAATAAGCAAAAAAAACACAAAAAAAGTAATTGCAAGTTTTTATCTCACAATTCTGACTTTTTCCCTCAGAATTGCGTGATATAAAGTTGCAATTGCGAGTTATAAAGTCAGAATTGAGATATAAACTCACAATATTGAGAAAAGTCAAAATTATGAGATATAAACTCACAATATTGAGAAGTCAGAATTATGAAATGCAAACTCACAATTGTGAGGGGAAAAAAACAAATTGTGAGAAAAAGTTGCACTGACGAGTGAATTATAAAATGACTCACAAACAACTATAACAAAACATGAAAACTGTCGAAAACATGAAACTTAACTTCACTTTTTCAGACTGTTAGAGTCAGAGAATCACCAATTGCTGTTTAAATTACATTAAAATTCAAAGTAATCACTTTGGTAATCTAAAATACTTTTCAGATGCAACTGTAATCTGATTACCACCCATTTAAAATGTAACTGTAATGAAATACAGTTACTCAAATGTTGTATTTTAAATACGTAATTAAGTTACTTGTATTTCGTTGCTCCCCAACCCTGATTATAATGTTATTATTTGCAGCGGGATGTACTTAGATATTGGCTTTGCAGAGCTTTTGTTTCAGTTTTTCACTCTTACCCTCTTTTTTACTCAAAGAATGAACGAACAGTCAAATGTGTATCTACCATCAGATGCGGTGGTGTAGTAGCGACTGAAAGCGTCATCTTTGGGGATGTCTGGGTAAAGGTAGATGAGGGGATTCACTGGAACCTTCTCTGCAGCGGTGAGGGTATAGTCACGGATGACGTTAGGCAAGGAGATGGACGCCAGATCCGATTTAGTGTAGGGCTTGACCGAATGCATCTTAGGTTCACCTATATTTAATGCACATGTTATTACTCAGTAAAAGACTGCCAGATGGATTATAAAATACTCCATTTCAAACCTGCACACACCATTCTTTGAATACTCCACCCATGTGATGGTGATTCCTCCTTCCCGACAGGTTTCACTGAAGCGCAGAAGGAAAGTGCCTGGGAGTTTGTCTCTCAACAAAGCCTTCTCTTGCCCTTTACTTAGAAACCCTATAATATACCTGTATATTAAAATGATAAATACAATATATATATAAATAAAGATTTTTGGCAGCTTGCACCATTGAATAAAAATGTGATTATGGCAGTACAATACTATAAATTACAATATAGCCGTACAGATTTTGACGGCATTCTGGTTAAAGCTTACATTAAACAGCATCTTACATATTTGTCCACTGGGAGTTGTTTGAATTGAATTTGTTCATTGTTGAATATAAACAATAATTTTCTACAATAAAAACATTGGCTAATTGTGCCCATCTAAAATGGAACAGATTCTAATAAATAGCAAACCGATCATTCCAGCACTGCTTGGTATTTGTTCCTGAGTCTGTAATCATGGAACTCTTACCCATCATTCCAGATGTTTAGCAGGTGTTTTTTAATAAGCTCCAGAATTCCATCCATCCACAGCCAGAATGCTACACCCCTCTCATTAGGAGACATCTAGGTGAAAACAAAAAGAAAGTTATTTATACTGCCTCCATTTGATTAGCTAAAGCAAGTGGATATGGCATAATGTCTATTGCACATTTCATTATAATTTAAGCACCTGTCAAAAGTTTGAAAACTTTACATTTTTAATGGTTTTGAAATAAGTCTCTTCTGCTCACCCAAGCTGCATTTATTTAATCAAAAATACAGTAAAAACAGCAATACAGAGATGCATTAAATTGATCAAAAGTGAACAGTGACGACATTTATAATGTTACAAATAATTAAATTTAATAAATGCAAATAAATTAGACGTATTGAACTTTTTATTAAATTAGCAGCACAACAGTTGATAATAATAATATTAATAATAAATGTTTCTTGAGCAGCAAATCAGCATATTAAAATGATTTCTGTAGGATACTGTGATACTGAAGTAATGATGCTAAAAATTCAGCCAAATTCAGCTTTGCCATCACAAGAATGAATTACATTTGAAAATATATTCAAATAAAATACAGTTCTTTTAATCTGTAATACTATTTCAATAGTACTGTTTTTACTGTATTTTTGATTAAATAAAGAGAGACTTCTTTCAAAAATAAAAAAACTGTAATGTTTCCACACCAACTGAAAATATAAATATATATTTTTAATGTTATGTGTGTATATATATATATATATATATATAGCGGTATCAGGTTCTTCCACAGCCGCACAGTCTCAGTTTTGTCTCTAAGTTTTGTTTTATGAGTAAATCATGTGGTGACTGCAGAGGAACAAACAAAGCGATATTGGTTAAAGAAAGCGAAAGCAACTTTCCTGTCTTTGTTTCGTTAACGTTAAACTTTCTTTAACGTTAAACTCACCTTACAAAATGTATTCCAGTAGATGAGACCCTCAGGGTTACCTTGAGCTTCATGACCTGAAAACAATGTGTGCTATATATTTAACTATGAGCATTTACTCTGTCCTATTTCAAGTGGTAAAAAAAGTACAAATAAACTCACCAAGAAGTTTGTCGGCCAGCATTCTCAGCTGGTCAGAGTTCAGCGCTCGTTTAGTGACCGAAGAAAACTGCCAGCTTAGGACTTTTGAAAGCTGCTCCCATTTCACTGGTGGTGGATTCAAGAAGAACGTCAGATTCTGAGACAGAGAGCGAGATGGACAGAGAGAGTCAGAATGAAAGCATCAGTAGAGGGCAAAAAAACACTGATGCTGGGAAACGGCCATACGTGGGGTTCACAGCAGAGCATGTTGTACCATAAGATGGAGGCCCAGGCATTAGGTAACTGATTGACGTGGGAGATCACCACAATAGGAAGTGATATGATCTGTTTAAACACAATAAATCAGCTCAGGTCAGAATTACTGGTTCAACTGGTTGACAATTGAAATGTCTACCCCTGTAATGGGTGTAGTAACTATTTTTCAGAGTACTTTACCAATAAATCAACAGATAGTTCTGGCTGCATGAGTTGAGTTTCAAATTTAAGTAAGTGCAGCTCCTCAGAAATGATTAGAGGAGTCTGTAATAAAAGAGAAAAACATCAGTGGTTCCTTTAGTTCTTTTTATTTGACATCATTGTCTGTGTATTTTGGCCTACCTCATTGGTTCTGTTGTTACATTTCATTTCCTTTAATTGCTGTGGGGAGACAAAGAGAGCGGCAATAAGTTTTCAATCAGACAGTAACATGCATTTATGATGTGCAATAATGTCTTATCTGTTTGTCCTAGTAGTTTTTCCACATCATACCAAATGGCGAAATTCAGCTGCTAGACATCCATTGGATTCCTCTAAGTTCATAACTTTAGACGTTGTCCCTAAAATATTGAATTTCCTACATCTAGGATATCAGAAAACAGACAATTAGATTATTTGAACTTGAGTGGCATGTTTTAAAATGCTAATGGTGAGGCATTCAAATATTTTATTCAAAACAGGATCATTTGAAATACTACAGTTTGTCGTCATGCGTTTCAGGCTTACTATCTAGTGATTATTATATAGATCACTGTCTTACTGTACTGTATAGTAACATAGTTGCAGGATTGAAGGATTGTTAATATGTGGGTTGCAGAGGCTTTTGTGGTCACTGTGATGGCCACAATTAAAGGTTTTTTAACCTCTGCTTGCTATGTATATCTAAATACATTGGCTCATTCAAAACATCACATTATAGTAATAAATCACATTTGAGCTCTGAGTGTCTGTATAATATGTTTACATACCCTTTTATTGTGTCACTCTCTGTTAAATCTCTACAGGAGAAAAACAAATATACTGTATGAATACACAGATAGCTGGATAGATAGATAGATAGATAGATAGATAGATAGATAGATAGATAGATAGATAGATAGATAGATAGATAGATAGATAGATAGATAGATAGATAGAACTTACTTGTCAATAGAGACTTTTACTTTGAGTTGACAGTTCAGCTCAGGGAGTTTGACTAGTGATCTACAAAACAATAAAGCATGTTAGATTGGATATCGGCTACACATCAACATCACTGAAATGAAACGCTTTTGTCAGACATTTAGCATCTATTAACTTGGGTGACTTAAAAGCGTCAGTGACAATAACTTAAAGCTGCAGTCCGTAAGTTTTGCCTCTTTGTCGCCATCTCTGTTTAAAACCTGCAATTGCAATGATTTGCAGAATTATCATCTTTATGTGGGTTGTGCATCGGCACGGCTCCTCAGTGTGGATGAATCTAATGTTTTGAGGTGCAGCTATGTGTGGGGGCTGTCAGTCCACGCAGCAGTGTGGATCTTCGCTGTACATTGTAATTACAGATGCTACGTCTTGTATGTATGTCCAAAATAGGAAGTTTCACCGGAAAATGTCATCTAATGTAGTAAGTAATGTCATCCACTTTTGTTCTGACCAAATGAAAAAAGTTTTACTATAAATGGCGCAACCAATGGTGCAAATTAGTATTGTTATACTTTGTTCTCGAATTGAAACATCTACATTGCGTGACTATGTGTATGTAGTGTGTATTATCATTGTCCATAATTGTATGGATTAAATGAAAACGTGTGCTACTGGAACATTATTACCCAATGAACCATTGAATACCTCACCAGAAGAGATATAGCCATCTCTGCATCCGTTTTTCAGTCACACCACCTTTCAAAAGCCCTGCTGACATATATTCTTGTTTCCGCACAAGCCTGTTCGCTATTCTTTTTTACTGTAGGCTCTGCTACGGTGGCCGGGAAGTGCAAAACAAAATTGCAAAGTTTGAAACACTTTTACGAAGCTCGAGAAAAATTAACATTTTGGAAAACATTTTTACCTATCATAAAACACAATTACGTGGGGAAAACACTTTTACCAGTCCCAAAACAAATTTACAATGAAAGATTCTTCACGGAAAGGGAATGTCCCACACACCGGAAGTGACCCGGTGAAAGGTGTTGTTGTTGGTGAGCACGGTAAATTCGTGTTGTAGTTGTGGAGTAAATGGCGTAAATAAAGTTTATGGTGACCGAACATGGACTGCGGCCGAGGGACGTTTTGCCCATTTTGTGGCAAACACATGAGCAGCTTAACGCGGTTTTGCTTTACGTGTGGTCAGTGTTTGGAGTTTCTAAAGGACGGAAACACAGGGGACGTCTCGACAGCCGGACAGCGCTAAGCAAAGTAACTTACACTTCCGGTGCGTGGGACATTCCCTTTCCGTGAAGAATCTGTCATTGTAAATTCGTTTCGGGACTGGTAAAAGTGTTTTGAGTCTTGTTAATTTGTTTTCTAAAATGTAAATTTGCTTCGTCCTCCGTAAAAGTGTTTTCCCCATGTGTTTTATGATAGGTAAAAATGTTTTCCAAAATGTTAATTTGTCTCGAGCTTCGTAGAAGTGTTTCACACTTTGTAATGTTGTTTTGCACTTCCCGGCCACCGTACTCTGCGCAGTCTGAAATCTTTTACTTTTTATCAAAGTTATCAATGATAATTGTCGTTTTGAACTTTCTGGATTGCGAGCCACCATCTCAAGTTTAAATACATTCCGGCTGCTCTAAGAAGAGGCTACAAATGCAGCATCCACCACACTAGCCATGATTCCAAGTTACAAACAGCTGCTTTAAAAAAACAAACAAAACAAAAACACACCTGATCTTGACTGTGAACTGAATTCCTGTCTTTATCACCAAGGGTCTCTGAGGATGTGTGGGCATACACGGCTGTCTCTCCACCACAAGAGAACTGAAAAACAGGTTACAACCGCTGTCATCCTGTTAGGTTGTAATCTTTCAGAAGTGACGTACACCACAACAAAATATTCAAATACCCCTGTGAACCGGTAAACCCATAATTCCTTGAATAAATAACCAGCAATTTCTCTTTCTACACCTCTTGTGCTCTACATATCAAATCATATGAAGGGAGGAGTAGTTAAGGTGTTGTGTCTCACTTTAATATAAGGTTTTTGAAGAGTGAAAGGGCTTGTTCATCCAGCTGGCTCTTGCCCAGAGTGAGGGGGTCGTTGTTGTAGGTGAACTTCTGCACCAATTCCTGAACTTTCTTCAGCTGCAGCCGGATCTGCTGCAGGCACTCTGCCACCACTGTGAACCTGCAGCACAATTTATGCAGTAGCTAATTATAAAAAAAACAACAACTAATAGATCAGTACCAAGGACAGCACCGAAACAAACAAAAGGATGTAAGTTCGTCAATATGAGCTCATCAGCTCCAGCTAGAGATTGTATATGGAATGAATATGGGATGAACTGTTTTTGTCAATTACTTTCTTTCAAATTAAACAAAGAGAATTATTTGACAATAAAATGTATTTATTTATCAAATCTAATATCTTAAACTTGTCATAAAATCAGAATTGACTTTTTTTTTCATGGAATATTCTAGTATTTAGCCTAAATGATTTATCCATGCACATCATTATTTTTTTTAATTCTCGTAAACTTTAAACGAAACAACCCTCCCTCCCTCTTTCAACAAGATGACCGCAAATGATCCAATCAATTCCTGACAGGCAAAATTAAGTCCCGCCCTACATTTTTTCTTGTTCGAGAAGCACTCTGAAATAAAGTGTAAAGGTGTTGTGTGCGCTCTGTGAACATGATGGATATTCTAAACATTCAGCATTCCTCAAAATGAACAAAAACAGTGAAATGAAATTTCAGAATTTTACACAAACCTGTAACAATTAACTATACTAAATTACACAAACATAAGCAAATTCAAATATACTAATAAGCAAACGTGTTAAAGTAGCCCAATTCCGCAGGAAAACCGCAGACTTGGCAACACTGCTTGGAACGCGCAACATTATTCAATGTGTTGGCGCAAGTTCAACTGAAACAGGAAGATATATCAGCGGGACATATCAGCTCCTCCCCTTTTTTTAAACAGCCAATAGCGTTTTATTGACATCACAGCTCGGTAAAACCTCACTTTCCTTCTAATCTCAAACCGATTACACAAATATAAAATTATGTGTAGAATTCAAATGTGTCCAATACGTTTTGTAGTTTGCTATTGTGTCTCTGGACCAGAGCAGAATGTGTGAGCACTGCGGCGGTTCGCGTAACACTAACGTGAAACCAGACATCATTTGCGTCAATCGAAAGCATATATAGTCTTAATTGTTCCATATCCCCTATATAGTGCATTATATGCCATTCACCGTGTAGAAAATAGTAAATGAGCGAACAAGTGATCGATTTCAGCCACAGCAGATCTGAAGATCCAAAGAGAAGCTGAGGTTGGTAGTGATGTCATGAAAATCCGTGATCCATTTTAGCAGAAACGAGTTTTAATGCTTATATCTCCTAAATGCAAATTATTTATTTATTCAAATTATTCTTAAAGGGTTAGTTCACCCAAAAATGATTTTAAAAACTCTGCCATTTATTACTCACCCTCATGTCATTCACCCGTTCATCTTCAGAAGATATTTTTGGTAAAATCCTACGGCTCAGTGAGGCCTCCATTGCCAACAAGATAGTGAACACTTACAAATGCCAAGAAAGGTACTAAAGACAAATATAAAACAGTTCATGTGACTACAGTGGTTTAATCTTAATGTTATGAAGTGATGAGAATACTTTTTTGGCACAAAAAAAAAAAAACTTCATTCAGTAACATCTAGTAATGGGTGATTTCAAAACATTGCTTCAAGAAGCTTTGAAGCTTTACGAATCTTTTGTTTCGCATCAATGGTTAGAGCATGTATGAAACTCCCTAAGTCACTCCGAAGATGAACGAAGGTCTTACGGGAGTGGAACGACATGAGGGTGAGGAATTAGTGACAGAAATGAATTTTTGGCAGAACTAACCCTTTAACCTTAAAGCTAAGATATTCATACTAAAAGCTAAAAAACTTAAATTCTGATTTTAGAGCGACTTAACTTGAAACACTAGAATGAAACAGTCTATTAATGCTGCCTTCGCATGCTATCGTCGAGTATATGAGTTTGCAATAAAAATTTCCCATGAACGCTCTCTGATTTACCTCTGGGAAGTTCAGAATAATTTTGATACCCATATTCCTGAGAGTATGTTTTATACACAGCGAAAATAGCCGGCATATGATCGATAGGCGTATTACAGAATCAGATTGGAATGGAATTGGAATGGTTGCAATGGATTGTGGTTGATTTAAGGACACGAAGGAGGGACACGCTTGATGCATCCTTCAAAATGAGCTGAAAGTAGGACACAAAATGAAGGCAGCCTTCCAAGGACCCTTCAAATTGGGTCGTCCTTCAGTGGCGCTTGATGACGTGGCAGCCGAGATACACAGCCGTACTAGAATGTAGCTTTCCATTTGAGAAGCGCCCATTATTTTGTTACCATGTTCCAGCTTGCAATACTCGTAATTTGCAGCGCCCACTAGAGGTTTTCACCTGCTCTGCAGCTGGTCTAGACACGCATTGGGCGGACCACCGATGCAAGCCATCTGCTGCCGCTTCTTCCACTCAGGTAACTCGTCTGATATGAGTGTGAGCTGGATCTGCTCTGCTAGAATCAGTACATTAGCGATTTCCTTTATCACCACCTGCACACATATATGCTATAATTGTAGAAAAGAAATGATATTGAAGAAAATGGCAATTTTAAGCACATTCCTATTGATAGGACCTCAAACTTGCAGTTAAATCTGCGTGCAGGTGCATTTACCATAATCTTGACCTACCTCTCTTTTCATGCCTAGCCCAATAAACATATGTCGAATTGCCATTTCCTCCTGCTGGATCTCTTTTGTTATCTGGGCATTCATTTCAACTTCCACTGAAGGCATAAAAATAAAAATCTCTATCATTTATGTTTTCTCTAAAAAAAAAAATAACAAATTATTAATTGACATCATACCAGAGTGAAATGCTAAAAATGTAAGTTACCTCGACTCTGCAAGGTCTTTCTCTTGAAGTCATACTCATCTTGTACATCTTCCAAAACCTGAATGTCCTGTTCTATTTCCTAGAAGCGGATAAATATTCCACAATTACATGGTTTTTAAAAGTGCAGTCACATCTTAGAAATAGGTTTCAGGAAATGTCAGTCATTTTGAGGTAAAGACCCCAAAAAGATTTCATATCAGCTCCAAAACCTCGTCATTATTCACAGAGGTGGTTTACCTGCACGCTTGTCTTCAAATTGTTGATTTTATTGGCCAACTCATTTTGTTGTTCCATCATGATATTCCCCTGTGATGAGTCATCTTTACCCTTATAACAAAATTTCAATATGAATAAAGACACAAGCGCAGCTTGGAAATGACAGTTGTGATGCAAGACTAAAAGCCTTACTTGCAAACTAAGTGCAGTTTCCAGTATCTTTCTTTCTTCGTTCAGAGTGTTAGCTATGATCATGGCCATGTGAACAGGATCCTCTTGGAAGTGTTCCTAATGGGAGACGATTATTTCCATTAGCTGAGCCGTTTCATTTTAGAATAATGAAAACAATTGTAAATAGAATGTATGGAAAATATAATATATAATAAAATATATAAATATAGCATATAAAAAAGTTTGCACCTGTAGATTGCGCTTAATTTTGCGAATATTGTGCTGTAAGAGCAAGTTGTTTCCCAGGTTGAGACGGCTGTAGTGCTCATCCAGTTGGTTAAGGAGCTCATGGAAGCGCAGGGTGGCCAAGGATACATTACTTGCAACGGATTCCCTGCAACCAATTGCACGTGACGATTTGCAGCAATTCACGAATGCTACTGCATCAAATGAAAAAGGAAATTAAATGAAATCTCACCAGTCATGACTCTCAATCCATTGACTGAGATACTGTCGGATCTCCATGGGGAAAGCCTCATCGTAAAGCTGGTCCACTTGTTCCAAAAACAGAGAGTCCAGCAGCTGCAGCTGGTTCCAAAGTGTCATCTGCAAAAATAAAACCCCAACCCATTACATACTACATACTGTCGATGTTGACATTTGTGGTTATCATAACATTAGTCATCAAGCCAATAATAATACTACTAAAACAAAATATGCTATAAAAATGCATAAATGTATTCATATTTACATTAAGTTAGACTTTCCAAAAAATACCAAAAATGTGTTCTTTTAATTAAAAAAAATAATAATATTAGAGTTTTAATGCTGTGCTCATCCTTTAAAATCACTGAAAGACAAAGGTTTGATGACACTCGCAACCATACATTACTGTCCTTTAACAATATTAGATTAAAGTGTAACTGTCTACAGCAGAAAAAAATATTTATTAAATTCTATGAAATTAAGCAGTATGTAAAAAAAATGAAAAATTGTATAACTATGTCTTCTGCTGTTTCCTTCCAAAATAAACAAAAAGCAAACTGGAATTTAACATGGAATTACTTTATCAGTTTGCCCACACCCTTTATAGATAAAACGCTAGATAACATAACAAAAAATTACCTTTCAACATGAAAGTTAGAACAAGGCACAAAAGCAGTATTTCTCAGGCTAAGTAGACAAGATACACGTAGACTAAAACTGTCTCAGCTTCAGACTTTTATTCTCTTCAAGTGATCCAAAAAAGGGTTATACACGAAATACTGACGCAGGTTACCGCCCACATTGGCCTTTTAGCCCAATAGGAATGCTCTAATTACCATATGTAAATAACCTAGCGTTGACAACCAATCATATTCTAGTGCGTACACTAAACCGCGCCCCTTTCTGCGATGGCTGTTCTCAGCAAGCTCACCCCTCCCTTGATTATCACACTGACTACAGAATAGGAACTGCAGAGAAAACAGAAACTTAGCGAAACGCGAGAAATTAAAAATGCATACACAAATATATCATTACAAATTTCATAATAAGCTAAGAATCGATGATTAACTGATTCCACACAGGAAAAGACACTTCTGATCCATCACTGACCTTACGCGGAGCAGCCGTTCGCGCTGATACGCTGCGGTCTGGACGGAAGGGGGGGAAGCGAAACTCACGGCACAGCCAGCAGGCAAGCACGCGTTTTCTGAGAAAGCGAGAGCTAAACGAACCGAATGCAGGAATAAAACAGAGAAACGAAACTAGGATTTGCGTCAGTTCCCTATTATTTTACTACACGCCACTGGATGTTTTCATGGAGACCCCTTATGTGATGTGTTTTAAATGGAGAAGAACCGATTCGACGTTCCTTTCACTTTAAATTAAAAAATGATCTCATGTGATAGGACTCATTCTTTTGTTACCAATGTTAGGTGTAATAATCCATTACTAAATACTTCGTCACTGTTGAAAAAGTAAAAGGTTACTCTTAATCTTTCTATAATTTAATTACACTTACTTCTGATGTAATTGCATTAAATACTAAATAGACTATACAGTTCTGTATAAAACAGTGAGTTTTACATCAAATTTAATTTTTGATGTTAAAATGTATATTTTTAACGTAACCTCCTTTTACGTTGGTCAGTTCAAGAATAATTTATGCAATTTTATATCATGTATATCCTTGTATCGTTCGAGTGACGTCATTGCTGACGTTGCATGAAGCCCCGCTGCTGGCGGAACGTTTGCAATATTCTGATCTGGAACATCCTAAGCTCTTGATCCCTTTGGAGTTGATTTATTTATTTATTTCCCCCTACAAAATTGTTCAATGCAGCATTCTATATCTGTGTTTTAAATATAAAAAAAAAAATTAATGTATAATATATCCAAATCGAGCTTTATATATAGCATATTAATATTTACGCACATGCTGCTATTTTGATGTGCGTTTCACTTAGTGGACTTGGTAAGTTTATATGGACTGACCCTCGCTTCTTACACTTCAGGCAGCTCCATATCCCACGATGCAACGCGATCGTGACGTCACCACATATCGCGTTTAATTTACCCTATCACAAACAACTCTATGATATATTTGTTTTTTATGTTTAAAAAACACATCTATAATAGATCTATAATAAATCAACTCCATAGCAGAGTTGAGCCCATTGCAAAGGATCCGCCAGTAGTGGACACTCATGCAACGTAAGCAATGACGTACATCCGAGTCAACGAGAGTGAAGTTAGAGAGGGAAGGGCATAAAAAAACGAATTGGAACGCAGCCCTGCTCCCTCGGTCACAATCAATAGAGCGAGGGTCTGTTCATATAAACTTCCCTCGTCCACTTCATGAAGTGGAACGCACTTCAACATGGCGGCAAGGGGAAGTGCTTAGGGAAGTTCACGAGTGCGTGTCTAAAACTGGAGTGGAACGCAGCCCAGGTTCCAACAAATCCCAAAGCTATAAGAAAAAACCCTTAGTTACAATTGTAATAGAATAATAAGGGTTTTCTCAACAGGTTGCTTTGTTAGTTAAACAGGATGAAAAGTGAAATTCAGGATATAGAAAATTGATCACCAGTTAAAACAACATCCTTTGAATACACCTGGAATTGTTTTTAATAAATAGCCTTCATTTTTAAAAACATTGGACATGGCAAAAATTACATCGGCTCAGTCCAAAGTGGTGAAACTGTTGAAAATTAGCCCATACGTTCACTTAATTGTGATATTGAGATTAACTTAAACTAATGTGATTTGTATTTTGTAATTGTGAGTTTAATATTTTATCGAATATATTAAGACATGACAGGGATATGTAAATGTAATGCATAGCAGTGTCAGGATTGTTACAGAAATGAAACTCTTCTTCACAATCAACATGATTCATAACCGTGCCAAGTTTTTTTGTCATGGCATTTCACTTGAGAAAAGACGCCAGCATTTTATGCCACATCACCATAATCAAAACTAAGGAAATGAAGCAGATGCCTAACTGTTTGCATATTTAGTTGCACAAATGCAAAAGACTTAACGTCGTATTTGAACAAGCTCAAAAGAGAGTATACAAAGTCAGTGTCTGAAAAATGTCTGAATTTAAATGCTATAAATCATTTTGCAGGCATATAGTAACAGACTTTAATGGAAGCTTTGTGTTCATAAAGTTTCACCCCCACACACATTCACAAAGGAGAACATGGTTAGATTTCTATTTGCATCTCTAAATTACTGAATTCTACTATGCAAACACTTCACATGTGCTTCCAGGATGAATATGGGTCTAAGTCTTTCCCATGTTGGAACATGTCGACTGTTGCCCACTCAATAACATTTACATCCTTATAACGTCAAAAAGCACAATTCCACGTCAGTGTGCCAAGATTCTGCATTGCATTTTATGAGTGCACAATGTTGGTATTTAGTAAACTGCTAATTAAGAATACAACAGAGAAACCATAAAATTCTTTATTTAAAAAATACTACACCAACAACAAGCTTGTCATAATATATACATAAACTGTACGAGGGGTATAATGTTAAGGCAGATTAATGTTATGTCAAATCTGGATTTTACAGATACATGAAAACTCCAGCCATTAGAATTATGACATGGATGGTACATCTGATTGGTGCATTTTCATATAGACAGTATTTTGGAATATACACTCTCTGTCAGTAAATCAAAACAGAGAAATTATGTCTTTTTAGTAGCACAGAGCCAGAAAAGTTAAGAATGGCAAAAGAAACCAGAATAAAGAGATGGAAAGCTTTGAAGCCATTCAGAATGTTGGATCCGAGTGAAGTATGGTTGCTGCCTTTTCTACGGTGAACTCATCTGCAATATAAACAAGAAAAACATGTAATGTCATTTTGTGATTCTGCTAGTTTGTTTGACTTAAATGTATCGATGGAAAAATGTTATTAATATACAATTGGACCCAAAACAAGGATATAAACAAAAATGTATGCGTTTGAAAATGAATAGTACACATTTAAGAAACTGCATGGTTGTAAGTCAACCAAACGAGTGACATTTACCATGTCAACTGTAATATAATGATAAAAAAATAAGTTTTCAATTCGATGTTTCGTTCCAATTGCTATGTAAATAATATAATTTCTAATGGCAACATTTTTTTTCAATAGATTTGCATCATAGCAAGCTTTAAATAAAATATGTAAAAAAAAAAAGAAAAAGAAGTTATTTACAGCGCTTTCAAACTCAAAGGGGCTGAGGTGCTGGGTGATAATTTCAAACATTCCAGGAGACATTGGGGGTTCAGGAGAGGAACATGCATGTTGGACTGGACCACTGAGCAATGAAGACATCAAAGAAAGTAAAAAATAAACAAATCAATAAACATTAGAGTCAGTTCATACAATCAATCAAGCAACACAGAGACAACCAATTATTAAAATTAAATATTAATATGAAAGAAATTAAGAGACTCACTTCCGACGGGAAATTGGAACTAACTGTGTCTGAATGTAAGGACAAACTGTAAAAGAAAAAGAAAAAAAACAAAGCATTTTAGCCTATATCTATTTCTAATCTGGCACTTTTCACAACTATAGTAAAAAAAAAAAATATGGCCAGAAACTCTAAAACAAAAGGTCAGTGAAAAGAGGGGCTTAACCTTAAGAAAATGTTTGTTGTGAACCATTAAATATCATATGAGCAGATTATAATGAATGATATTCAACTTTGAGACATGTCTAAGTAAAGTATAAACATTTGTGGGACTATCATTTTCTAACAAAATACAATAAGTAAACATTAACATTAAATAGAAAAAAAAACATTAATGATATTAAACATGAATAGAATGAAACACACCAGTGGCAAATACAGCCTGTCACTCAACATGCTAACGTTTGTACTTATATCTCCCATATAATCATTTTTCTTACAACAAGGGAACATGGATGATGAATAGAGACAAAAACCGCATAAAAACTGAGACAATGGGAACTGAGAGATTTCCTGAGCCTTCCTGCCATTTCTTGGGTGTGTCACAATTGTACAGAATGTTTACATTATTTGTAACCGGCTGGGCAGAAAATATGGAACACAGTGAAATATTATAAACCAGATAAAGTTTACAGACATCTAACCTTTGTTTTGCTGGCTATTGTAATGTTTTCCAAAAGCCTCGTCCTTCGGGATATCGGGATAAAGGAACTTCAGAGGATTCTCTGGGACAACGCCATCTGCAATGACCTTATAGTCGCGTATTATATCAGCAATGGGCAAGGCGTTGAGGCGGTTTTTCGTGTACGGCTCAACAGAGATGAACTTTGGGTCTCCTGTGGGTAGATTACATGTGCTTAAGGTTATTTTGTTACATATTACAATTAAGACAATACAATAAAGACAATGAAAATAAGGAAGCTTGAATTTAGCTGTCAGATAAAAGGCATCTTCTGATTTTGGAACAACTCCAAGCCTGGAATTCCCCCTTAGCAAATCGAAATTACAGTAACTACTTAACTTGTGGCATGATTTCCTAAACTTTAAACCTCTAACCTGTGTGGGCTTGCGAACAGTTTTAACTATTCACTGCATGGGGACTTTGCCTTGTGCTATCTTTGTTTTAAAACTGGACACCTATAACATTGCGTCTTCTCCATTATAGACAGTGAAATTTCTTGCTTCAAACATAACGATATGTATGGCAGAAAAACAAACCATTTTCATCCTGCTCAACCCAGGTGAAGGTGATTCCTCCGAGGTGACTTTCGCTAAAGCGTAGCAGAAATGTCCCTGGCTCCTTCTCCTTCAATAAGGCACGTTCCATCTCTTTACTCACAAATCCCATTATGTAACTGACAAGCAAAAACAGCAGAATCCATTAACTGAGAAGCAGAAGAAAGTTATTGCAGAATTCCTTGCAAAGATCAACATGCATGGGAGATAAAACAACAGAACTCCCATTTAAAAATAAATATTAAAATTGTTTACCCAATAGTTAATTGTAAAAAATGCTGGGTTGTTTCAAGCCATGGGTTTGGGTCAAATATTTCAAAATACATTTTATGTGTTTATATCCATTTATCATGCATTCGAATACCATAAGAAGATTAGGCCACTGACCCATCAATCCAAACAGGCAGTAAATGTTTCTTAATAAGGTCCAGGATAGAGTCTAGCCACAGCCAAAAACTAAATGATTTGCCAGGGATGTTTTCCTGAGAGCAACAGAAAAAAAAAAAACATTGGATATATTTTGTTGCGCTTTTCATGAAAATATTGAAAATAGCAAGAGAATATAATATTTATTCAAAATTACCTTCCAGAACTTGGACCAAGACACCTGGCAGTCATTAAAAGAAGTGTGTTGACCTTCAGGAACAATTAAAAAACACTGTTTAGATGAAGGCAAAAATACGTTCACAAAACAACTCAAGGAAGCAAAATATTAGGGAAAATGAAACAGACAGTATAAAGTAGCTGACAATGACATAAAATTATACTTTAATATCATAAAACTCCAACATGGTTATAAAAAGCATACCCAGAAGTTTATCTCCCAGCATGTTAAGCTGATCCTTATTGAGTCCTCGGCCTGCAAAACTTGAGAACTGCCAACTGAGCACCTCTGAGAGTTGACTCCAACTTGCCCGCAAAGGGTTACTGAAGAACCCAAGGTTCTAAACATGTCAGAGAAGTTCAAATTGTATGTCAAGTGTATTGCATTGTATGTCAAGCCTTGCCATTGATTAAAACTCTAGTTCTTAAAGTCATATAATACAGACCACAAGTGCTGCAAGCTATTAGACAAGATACTTTCGATCTCAACACCCATTCTTTTCCATCTGCATCAGAACTTTGAGAGGCTCACCTTAGGGTCGTCAGTCAGCAGGTTGTACCACATGACGGAGGCCCAGCCCCCTGGGAGCTGACTGACATTGGAGATGACCACCAGTGGCAGGGAGCAAGTCTGCACAGGAGAAAATATAAACCGCTTTCATGGTTAATTACAAAAAAAGATCATAAAAGCATGATATTAGTACACTAATTTGACATTCCATAGACTATAGAGGGGTTCTGTTCAGAATTATAAATTGTAATGTAATAATTTATAAAATATATAATTTATAAATCTATATACATAAAACATTACAGACACTAATATGAGAATGAAACAACTCAAGGAATGACATTACAGACGTCTACATTTTCCTGTTTTTAATTAAAAACAGAAAATAAAAGTATGGTAATAATATATATATATATATATATATACAGTACTGTGCAAAAGTTTTAGGCAGGTGTGAAAAAATGCTGTAAAGTAAGAATGCTTTCAAAAATAGACATGTTAATAGTTTATATTTATCAATTAACAAAATGCAAAGTGAGTGAACAGAAGAAAAATCTACATCAAATCAATATTTGGTGTGACCACCCTTTGCCTTCAAAACAGCATCAATTCTTCTAGGTACACTTGCACACAGTTTTTGAAGGAACTCGGCAGGTAGGTTGCCCCAAACATCTTGGAGAACTAACCACAGTTCCTCTGTGGATTTAGGCAGCCTCAGTTGCTTCTCTCTCTTCATGTAATCCCAGACAGACTCGATGATGTTGAGATCAGGGCTCTGTGGGGGCCATACCATCACTTCCAGGACTCCTTGTTCTTCTTTACACTGAAGATAGTTCTTAATGACTTTCGCTGTATGTTTGGGGTCGTTGTCATGCTGCAGAATAAATTTGGGGCCAATCAGATGCCTCCCTGATGGTATTGCATGATGGATAAGTATCTGCCTGTACTTCTCAGCATTGAGGATACCATTAATTCTGACCAAATCCCCAACTCCATTTGCAGAAATGCAGCCCCAAACTTGCAAGGAACCTCCACCATGCTTCACTGTTGCCTGCAGACACTCATTCGTGTACCGCTCTCCAGCCCTTCGGCGAACAAACTGCCTTCTGCTACAGCCAAATATTTCAAATTTTGACTCATCAGTCCAGAGCACCTGCTGCCATTTTTCTGCACCCCAGTTCCTGTGTTTTCATGCATAGTTGAGTCGCTTGGCCTTGTTTCCACGTCGGAGGTATGGCTTTTTGGCCGCAAGTCTTCCATGAAGGCCACTTCTGACCAGACTTCTCCGGACAGTAGATGGGTGTACCAGGGTCCCACTGTTTTCTGCCAATTGTGAGCTAAGGCACTGCTCGACATCTTCCGATTGCGAAGGGAAGTAAGCATGATGTGTCTTTCATCTGCTGCAGTAAGTTTCCTTGGCCGACCACTGCGTCTACGGTCCTCAACGTTGCCTGTTTCTTTGTGCTTCTTCAAAAGAGCTTGGACAGCACATCTGGAAACCCCTGTCTGCCTTGAAATTTCTGCCTGGGAGAGACCTTGCTGATGCAGTATAACTACCTTGTGTCTTGTTGCTGTGCTCAGTCTTGCCATGGTGTATGACTTTTGACAGTAAACTGTCTTCAGCAACCTCACCTTGTTAGCTGAGTTTGGCTGTTCCTCACCCAGTTTTATTCCTCCTACACAGCTGTTTCTGTTTCAGTTAATGATTGTGTTTCAACCTACATATTGAATTGATGATCATTAGCACCTGTTTGGTATAATTGTTTAATCATACACCTAACTATATGCCTACAAAATCCCTGACTTTGTGCAAGTGTACCTTGAAGAATTGATGCTGTTTTGAAGGTAAAGGGTGGTCACACCAAATATGGATTTGATTTAGATTTTTCTTCTGTTCACTCACTTTGCATTTTGTTAATTGATAAATATAATCTATTACCAAGTTTATTTTTGAAAGCATTCTTACTTTACAGCATTTTTTCACACCTGCCTAAAACTTTTGCACAGTACTGTATATATATATATATATATATACACACTATATGACTTAATGTTAAGCATGAGGTGTTCTGTCCCTACAGTCTGGCATTTTTGACAAATAAAAGAAAACAGTTCTTGTTTCTTTTCTCTGTGTGTGTGTGTGTGTGTGCCCTGTATGGAACAATAATGTCCTTTGTCAGTCACATGCCTGTGATGAACTGCACAACTTGTGGTTGTTTTTAGAGGTGGTAACAATCGTTTTATTTTTGTGCTACAATTGCGTGACCAGTGCAACAAAATTTCCAGCCTCTGCAGCAGTGGTATGTTCAAAAAACAAAAATGAATGTACAACCCCGTGAGTGTATAAATGTACACGCACACACACACATATACGTACACTAACGCTCACCTCAAGATCAATATCTAGGCCCTGTAACATCAGCATGGCCTCAAAGTTGAGAGAGTGTAACTCCTCTGTTACTGACAGGGGACCCTGTAAAAAAAGAGACGCATTATTCTTACATTTCAATGCCAAGATCAAGGGGTAAAGACTAGAAGGGATACAGCTACTGGGCGCACATCAATTTTGCGTCATTTAATATATATTTATTTAATTTAATAACTGTATTTGGAATATTTTAAGGGTAGGTTTAGGGTTGGGGTAGGTGTAGATGTTAATAAAACCCAATTTTAGAAGTAGCACATTTAATTTACTGTTATTTATCCTGAGGTTTTGCCTCACTTCCAGCCATAGCTCTATCCCTTCTAGACACAACCAGATCAAGGATCTACTGTGTGATGCTGCCCTCTGTTGGCACTTGGCAGGAATGACAAAAAAATTAAGTCTCAAGACATTGTGTAGGGCTTTTAAGATTTAAAAATGGGCCACTTTAAGAGATACATCAATAAAGGCAGCAGCAGCTATATAAATAATGTAGTCTTTCTTACCTCATTTCCTTTTCCTCCAGTAGGACACTTTCTCTCTTTCAGCTGCTGCCGAACAAAGACATCATAATATATATATATATATATATATAATATCTTCCCTCTTAAAGGCACAGTTTACCCAAAAATGAAATCGACAGTTTTTACCCACCCTCATGTTCATTTTTCATGCAGCTCATTTGAACAACAGTTTATAGTGACCACAATTTTCAAGCTCAAAAAGGACACATAAAAAAAGACTTGCGCACTGTCTTCCAAGTCTTCTGTCGCCATTTATGTAAAGAACAGACCTGAAGATATTCACTTTTTGGAGCCATGGTCACTACAAACTGTCCTTGTATGGAATATACATTTTATGTTCCATGGAAAAACATCATGAGAATATGGGTTTGGAGCAACATGAGGGAGAGTAATGACTAATTCATTTTCCTACAGTGGGTGAACTAATAATTGACACATATTTAATAGAAAGTCTTATAATAATCCATATTGCACTTGAATCATGTGAGAATTCAGAGTAAAGTACCAGATGCCTGAACTCCACAGAAAGGCAGCCAGTCGACTCCTCAACATCCATCACTTTGGTGTTGTTGGTGAGGATGAAGAACTGTCTGTTCCTGTAAGGAAATATCAGTAATGTCATATATGATATCTTCTGTGAGGTCACAATGTCTTCTTGTGCTGTTATTTAGAGTTACCCACTACTGTATGTAGAATTTGTACAGAATTTAGGTTGTAAAGCCCTGCTGTCCCCCTCCCCCCACACACTTAGCTGAAAAACTCATATTGAGATTTGGCCTAAATAAACAACAGGAAGCTTCTTCACTTTGAGGTTGAGTGCACTCACACTTTGCCTGGTGGAAGGTCTCTGCACACACAAATAGAAAAGAGAAGAAAAACATGGTCACGTTGGGCTAAACACACCTGTCATACAATCATCGCTTGTAAACATTTAAAAAAATATATATATTTTGAAACTATACACTTGAATATAAATGTGTATAGAATGAGTATAGTTTATGATATTGATAATTAATGATTAAAGCAATTATCATAGTTGGGTTATTCATAGTGTGCAGAACTTGTTTATGTAACATATTTCACATTACTTTTAAAGATTCATTTTAGGGATTATTATGAATTTTTTTTAGGGAAATTATTTTCAATAATTTTACTACTAGTATTTTGGTTTGAGTGGATTGTTGGCATTTTGTCATGTGCTGCATTAATGTCTAAGAAACATTCCAGTTGTTGTTGTTTTGATTTTTTTTAAGTGAAGTATGAAATAAGCATATTATCTTGGGAATATTGTGATATTGAATATTGTCTTTACCAGGGTTTTTTTTAATAATTTTTTTCTATCTGCAATTTCACTTATTTAGCTTCAACACATATACTGTATATATATATATATATATATATATATATATATATATATATATAGATGTGACCTTTACAGGCCCGTTCATTGAAAGCATCCTCCAGGAAATGACATCATGTGTGGTAGGAAAACAACTGCACAAACAACAGGAAATATTAAGATGAATTACATGGTGTTTTGTGACCTTAGTTGCTTTATTTCACTCTAAAATATTCAATGCCGTCCAATAAATGAACAGAAATTTGCATGATAATAACATTAGGCTACTTTAAAAAAAGAAAGAAAAGGTTGACGCCCTCCTATAAGCTGAATGTCATCCCTCACTGAACAATGAATAACTTTAGATGAATGAATAACTGTTACGTTCCATCCTGTTGAGTTTCTCGCCATTGTGTAATTAAACGAGTTGTAATTAATGTTTAAGTGTCTGATCTTGACCAGATCATATTTTTTTACGACTTCTTTACCCTTTTATAGAAATATTTTTATATTACAGCACTAGTATATTTTTTTAAATAAATTAATAAGAAGATAATATGAATAGACAAACTGTAGACATAATTCAGGAAACATACTTATCAAATGTTGTCTTGACTTTGAGTTGATAATCCACCTCAGGTAACTTAACCAGCAACCTAAAAAGAAACAAAGTGAACTTAAATTAACAATAATTGTGTTTGACTGAGGGCAGTCGGCATGTTGTGAAATTAGGCTTGTTTTCATGGAGAGTTTGGGGGAGGCTGTGGTTCATACCTGACCTTGGTGGTAAACTGCACCTGTGTTTTGATGATTAGAGGTTTCTGAGGGTGTGTAGGCATGCATGGCTGCTTCTCCACCACAAAGGAGCTGCAAACATGACCAAGAAAGATTATGCAGACTTCCCGATCATCCAGCACAGCCTTTCTATTATTCTCATTCATTGTGTTTAGTGTTTATATGTCACTATAATCCTTGAAGTGAATTGTTGTGCCTTAGCTGTTAATAAATGTAATGTAATCCCTAAATTGTACCTTTTAATGAGGTGGTAGATGAGGTATTTGACTTGCTCCTCCATCTGAGGTCTCTGGAGAGGGATTGGATCACTCTCATAAGTGACCTTCAGAATCAGCTCGCCCAGTTTGTCCAGCTGCCTTTTAATCTGGAACAGACTCTGGGCTGTCAGGGTAAACCTGTAAAAGTGATATCACATAAAAATCAGGTTAGATTAAAAGTTTAATAAGACTAATCTACTAGAAAACACCAAACAGTAACAACACCCTTCGAAACCAGCCACAATACTCCAGCAACTGTACAGTAAAATTGTGAAATATTATTACAATTTAAAATAAATGTTTTATATGTTATATATTTAAAAATGTAATTTATCCCTTTAACGGAAAAGCTGAATTTTCAGCATCATTACTCCAGTGTTCAGTGTCACATGATCCTTCAGAAATCATTGTAATAGGCAGATTTTGTGCTTAAAGAAATATATCTTAATATTATTAATATTGAAAACAGCAGCTGCTTAACAGTTTTGTGCAAAACATGACATTTTTTCAAGATAGAAACCTTTATTACATTATAATGTCTTTACTGTCACTTTTGATTTGATCCATAATTGCTTAATAAAAGAATACATTTCTTAAAAAATGTATATAACTGACGCCAAACTTTTGAACGGTAGTGTACATTCCTTCAAACTCCAAATCTCTTGCCCGGATTTACTATCTGCTTGTCTTTACATTGAGCATTTTGACAGGCTTTTTAGTATGACAACATTTAAAACAATACTAACAATTAAACAACATAACTGACAATATAACTCATATTATTTCTTTGGAAACACTTTAGTATGGGGAAGAATTCTCACTTTCAACTAGTTGCTTATTAGCTTGCATATTGACAGTTTATTAGTACATATAAAGCACATATTAATGCCTTATTCTGCATGATCACATTCTACATCCCTAAATCCTACCAATACCAAAACTTAAACGATACAACAACTACCTTACTAACTATTATAAGCAATAAATTGAGAGTTTATTGTGGCAAAAGCCATAGTTAATAGTGAATAATACGTGTTCCCCACACCATTTCTTTTTATCATATTTATTTATATTTATATAGGCGTTATACCAGTTCTGGAGCTGGTCCAGTCCTATCAGAACCGGTCCTCCGATGCAGGCGATCTGTTGCCTCCGTTTCCATTCCTTAAGTTCAGGGTTAAGCTGGGAGGAAATTAGGGCATCGATTTCCTTTGTAACATCTGCAATCTTTGACAAAATCTCCTGCAAAGGTACAACAAAGAGCAAGAGTCGTGGATAACTATGACCAGTCACAGTCACACATTTGAGCAAAGATGTGTGAAAATCACACAAAACCACCCGCCCGAGGGAGGAAGTTCTCATTGTAGTTCAAAAGTACCAAGCAACGTAAATAAACAAAACCTTTAACAAGTGAGAAGAGCAGGAAATGGATGTGAAGTGAAACACAGAAAACAGCTTAGAGTGATATCAGCTCACAGAAACACTTGCCTTTCTTTTGAAATCCAAGCGGTTCAGTATTTCCTGAAGAGTAGTGACTTCTTGCTTCATGGTCAAAGAGTTTCTCTCAACTGGATCTGAAGGATGTATTTCATAGATGTATTTCAAAAACCATCTCTCATATGCCCATATCGTATTATTTGCTATATTACATCATAGTGGAGACATTTTTGAAGCATATTCTGAAGTAATCATGGTCATGCGATGGCTCACCTCGAAGTTGGAGCGTTTTGTAGCGAAAGTCAAAATCGTCCTGCATGTCTTCAAGATACTTCACAGCCTGGTCCAGCATCTGATAAAGCATGTATAAATAACGCCACATGTCATGCAGGCACTTTTTAATATATCTAAACCCCCATGGCTGTGAAGATAATGATAAACTAATACTAAACATGAATTACCTGAACGCTGCTTCTTATCACTGCCACTTTGTTGTCAAGAACTTTCTGCTTCTCCAAAGCAGCTGAGTTTTGCATTGACTTCTCCAGTGGTCCCTGCCATTAGAAATGGAAACAAAGTATACAAAGGTTTATGATTCTGAAAAAACAAAGAAACATGCACCTGAAATGAATAAGAAATGTTAAGAATCTGCATTTTATTAGGTCACATATCAAATAAGTACATTTGTAATATTGGCCATGTGAACTAGTGTATGCAAAAGGTAAGTTGAAGCACCTTTTGGAGCCCTCTCATGTGAGCATTGTAAATCTTTGAAGCTTGGTTAACAACATAGTGGCTCAGGGTGTATGTGGTTTTGACATGTTGTTTGTTGCATCTGTGTTAGTAATACCTGTTCCTGCATGCTGGCTGTGGATAAGATGCGTCTTTCTTCCCTTAGGCAGTTACAGATAACAGCAGCCATGTGAATAGGATTCGCCTTGTATTTCACCTGAATGAGTGATGCAACAGTATTTAGTGACTGACTTGAGACCGGGAATTCTTTTCACACTCTCACACAATGTTCAATGGTAGAAATACATTTTAATATGGATGTCTGATAAGCTGGATTGTTTTCTGCACTATGTGAGGAATGCAGGAGAATGTGGGACTCTGAGTGGGGAAAAGAGGTTTATAATCAATCAAACTTTGAAAATGTATTATTAATAAGATCTACAGCATAATTTGCCTGTAATGTGATATGCTGCCTTTTATATTTTATCTTAAACTGTTATCCCTAAACATTTGTATTTTTGTCTGAACTAATGCTTTTGTCTGTGTTTTTATTATCCACATTGAAATTAAAGTACCCGCTTCATTAAAGGAATAGTTCACCAGAAAATGAAAATGTTGTCGTCCCTCAAGTTGTTTCAACTCTCCCTCAAGTTGTTCCAAACCTGTGTGAGTTTCTTTCTTCTGCTGAACATTAAGAAATTATTTTGAAGAAGGTTGGTAATCAAACGGCTGATGGACACCACTGACTTCCATAGTAGGAAAAATAAATACTATGGAAGTCAATGGTGTCCATCAACTGTCTGGCTGCCAACATTCTTCAAAATATCTTCTTTTGTGTTTAACAGAAGATAGAAACTCATTCAGGTTTGGAGCAACTTGAGGTAGAGTAAATAATGACAAAATGTTTGGGTGAACTATCCATAAACATAATAAAATACATAGACTACCCATTGGCCTGTTTCGTGAAAAAACGTGAAAAATGGCTGTTTCGTGTGCTGCTCGGGGCTGTATTCGCCGCACGATTGAATACAGGTCTCGGGGAATAACCTTTCACAGGTAAAGCTGAACATTTGTTTCTGGTTGTATTTGGTCATTATATAATTATGTTGATAGTAGCTGGCCGCCGGAGTCAGTCAGAAAATAGCTAGCGTTGTCGCTAGTTAGCCTTGAAAGTTGAGACATGAGTTTACATGATTTATGTTAAAGTTTTAGCGTATATTATCTTATTTTATAAGCTAGATTTCATAAATATGCATCTTTATTTTCTTAAAAAACAACTTTTAAGACAAGCACTCTTTCGATTAACGTTAGGTGACTGACATTGTAACGTTAGTTAGTTGGATAGCTTACTTTTCTCACACATTGAAGGTTTCCCAGAGACAAAGAGTTGAGGAGACAGTGGGAAGTAGCTAGAAGAAGGGAAGGTTTTTCCACACACGAGTTCTCAGTGTTATACAGTGAGCACTTCAAGCCGGAGGACTTTGACAGGACAGGACTGTCAGGATTAGGGATGGAGCTAAACCATCGGTTTTAGTATTATACATATATTATATGTTATTATCAATATATTATTGTGATATTATATTATTGTACTTACACTATTATATAATTATACTATTCATTACTATTTTATTTGCTGTATACTGTTTATTGACAATATTACACACTTTATTATTGACTATATTCTATTATATACTATATAAACTATTTCCTATATATATTATATATCACAAGCTTACTATTACTTCTCGCTTTATCTTTTATTTACAATTTGCATTTAACTGCAGTTATCATATCATATGTATTACCATAAAGGATCCATCAGTTATCTTGTAATTGTATGTTTTGGAGTATCTATCTGTAAATATCTGTATCATTTTAGTGCTTATAAAAATACAGAAAGCAGCCTGTGTGAATTGTATTTGACAATTTGCTTCCCCAGTCAATTCTAAACACAAGAAAAGGTCAAATGGGTTAAAAGACAGAAAATGCCTTTTCCACAATAAGAAATCTTTTTTTAATTTAATGTGAAAATTTAAATTATCTCATTATAGGCGTCTTCACAATTCTTATCCAAGAATAAAGCAACCAAATACAGGACACGTCTGAGCTTTGATTATTCCTTATTAAAATAAAATTTTTTTTTAAAGTCTACTATCGAGGTTCTACATAACTAGAGAAGGAACTTTTTGTACACCACGTCCATCATAAACCACTGAAATCGGTTGATAAATGTAAACGTTATTTTCGCTTTTATCCAGAAAAACCGCAGCTCGTCAGTTTACTAGCATTTGTTCTTGCCCTCAGCAGTATGGCGGACGTGTTGACGTATCGCAGCAACGTTCCAAAGCGGCTAATTGGGCGTCTATGTATTTTATTAAGTCTATGGAACTATCCCTTTAAGCTGGAATTTAAAGCTCTAGAAAAAATGTCTGACAGTAAAACCTCATCACCATTTACAGGAATCATGTATCATGAGGAATGTGGCATTACAAGGAATTAAGTAATCTTGGAAAGTGAAAGTTAAAATGAATAACCATTGATGTAAATGAAACAGATCTATTGCGTGAAGTTATAAAGGTCTGTTTTGTTTCCAATTAAGAAGTAGGTTTGATTTAGCAGGTTTGATGTCAATGACATTTAGTTATGAGATACAAAAGAAATGATTTGTTTTATAAACACTTTGTTATACTGTTGAAACACTCGCACGAGACATCACACGACATCAGCGCATTCCATGAGGCAACAGTCACAGCAGGCGCCTTCCACAGTTCCTCCTGAACCAAAATACCAAGATTATGCTGTGTTCACGCCATGTCTTAACCGTAATTAAGAGCAACCCGTCACGTTCTACCTGGAGATGTTCAGGTCCTCAGACTCAGATTCTATGTTAACACTATCAACACGAAATCAATCTGCAGCAGTCAGGTGGTACAAGTAAGAGTTCTGTAAGTTGTTTACATTGATTATTATTTTAATGTTATGCAATTTGAGAGATGAGGTCATTTAACATCATCTCTCATGATGCTTTTCAGACTCTGATGTGCATGTTCATGTCTTTCGGATGAGGCGTGACTTTGGAGAGCACTCTGAAGGGAAGATCTCATGCTTTCAAAGTTAGCTTGCAACTGCTAGCCTCTCTGGAATTGCCTACCCTACCTTTAAGGTCCAACCTAATGCAACATGTCTAAATGCCCCATGTTTGATTTGAAAGCATTTGACAGAGGGAAAAATTATTAGTGAAAATCAACTTGTTTTGGTCTGGTCATTACACAAATGGCTTTAGAAGAGTGCACTTAAATTTTGGGGTGAATCTTTCCTTGAAATACACAATTCACAGTTTCAATTTCATTCAGGGATTGAGGTGAAATTTGTTAGATGGTATGGAAAATAATAATCAACTGTCAGGTTCTTCTGAAGACGAAAAAAATAAATGTGGGCGTTTCGTCTAGGTGCCTTTTTTTTCATGCAACGATTTTATCCAAAACAAACAACCCCCATATTTAGCCTCCCTAAATACAGTTTAAGTGAAAAAAAATTTTTGTCTCCCCACACTGTGGTCTGTCATTTTGTGTTTTGGGGTGGCAACATGAGCTACAGACAGATGTGTAATTTTTTAACCAAGCAAAACCCCTGACATTTGATTCTTCGGTGGAAGTTTCTTTGCATTTATCTACAGAGAAATCCCCACAGCACCCACTCATGTATATACTGCATATTTGAAAGAAATGCCTTCAGCAGCCTGAAAATACATCGACAGATTAGCCAGTCAGCTTTTTTCAGTGAATTTAGGTTCTTCAACATTCTGTACTCTGATTTCCTTGTTGTCAACCTACAACAGACAAATTTTAAGACTTTGTAGGAATGCGCACTACAGCTAACCCTTCAAAATAGTATGTTAGACTAACGTCACCAATTGCTTACAGACTGCTGGTAAACATTGTTCCTTAGTAAATGTGGTAAACTCCATGCGAGGCAAGAGACCTCAGTGCTAAATTTTGGTTAGGAACAGTTCCACTGAAGACAATGACAAGTTAACAGAAACCACACTCGAGTACACAAGCTTCCGTTCACACAACCGAACATAGCACTTAGATTATAATTAACGATTAACATTTACTAGAGTGCAATCTCTGTTGTGATTCATAATTGAAATTGCTTGTTGACTATTACTGTAAATCTTAATATCGGCCATAAAAGATTATTACTAAATGACCACATAGAAAATATGAGCATCCATTTGTGCATTTAAATAAACAGTAATAAGGTCGTTCGCATTTTGCACTTTCCTTTCACTTCTCAGAGCGGGTGTGTAAAAATAGACAACGAGGCATCACACAACGAAACTACACTTTTGATTGACCACATGCATTCAAAGTGCAAGAAAAATGCTTTCAATAATAGAAATGATGATGCTCAGGGTTGTATCAGATGGGTGAAAATATCAGGAGGCGAGTGTGCATTACCTGAATCTGCTGAAATATTCGTTTTAGGTTGTGCCTGTGAAGAAAGTTCTGCTCCTGAGAGCACTGCCTCTCCAGCTGAATGAGGAAGTTATTGAAGAGTACAGTAGCCATAGATTCATGGTTCGTAGCTGTTTCCCTGTGCCAATGAAGACAAATCGCTTAAGGAGGATGCATTTATGCAAGGGAATTGTGTTACACACATATAATTTGTATTATGAAATTCAGAATATTTTGGGGTGAGTGAACAATGATTGTTTTGGAGTGTAAATTTAAAATGTGATTTAACAAACATTGAAGATACTAATTCGGATCCATTTGTACCAAAAGCCACATACCAATCCTGGCTTTCAATCCAGTTGGACAGCACCTGCCTCAGCTCCATTGGAAAGTTGTCATCATAAAAATAGTCCACCTGTTCGAGGAACTTAATATCCAGTTGCTGAATTTGTTTCCATTGACTCATAGTGGTGCTGGGAAGAAAAACAAAAAGGATGGAATTTAATATTGATTTTGGCTTAAATAAATCTATGAATAAGTATATCAAACAAATGAAAACAATACTGTAATCATATCTAGTACATTTAACTAATAACAGGAGAGATCAGGGGAGACAACACCATCTGTTTAACCAATTAGAAATAATCTACAGGCTTTGAAACCGCTATCAATGACCATCTTCTTATCGTGATCTTGAGGTGACAGTAGAGGAAGTAAAGAGCATCTCAAATTGATTTGAACAGACATAATCTCAATTAGATTCAATTCTTATGATTCTCCATGTTATATATAAAATTTGATCGCACGTTCACTACTTGAAATTAAAAGTTAGATTTAGAGAATGTTACCAGCTTTTTGACTGAACTGACTTTGAATGGAGCGTAAGATGCCTTGGACACAAGTATATGATGTGGACATTAGTATGAATATGATTTAAAACCTCTTTATGTTTCTATTACTCACTTCAGTATAGGTAACAACAGCCCTGTTCAACTAATTTACACAGTTCAGGAATGAATGATGATCTGTTATATATTAACCAGCCTTTCAGCAATAGCTTTCATATTAACATCGTATTTCAACACAAATGATCTTTCATTTGTAATATTTGCATTAAAACCAAAACTAAGGTCCAAAGACTTACCTGTTGCTCTCACGAGATAGTTCACACAATGCACCTGGCTGAACCTGATGTTTTTAGACTAACCAGAAGAAGTTCCTCAAGAGTTTTGCCCACAGACTACAGACCTGACTCGGCGAGAGACGCTTTAGATGCTCCTAGAAGTCTGGAGAGTGTTGTACGTTCCAGAATGAAGTCGTTTATGGCACGAATGTCAGCTATCTTATCCAGACATCATGACTGAACGGGTAAACAGGTGGGTTCTTCAAGGAAATGTTGAGCACTTTGCGAACACGGAAACGTCGTTACAGAAAAACATTAGGGGAACTCCCCTGTATGACATCAAGTGTGTTGGAAGGGTATTTTATATTGACTGTCCCAACCTGACTCACATCTTCAGGATGCTCAATAGATCTGCTAGAAAAAAAAAAGTTCTGTAAATTCATTAAATTTAAGAAAACTTTGCCACGCAATTAGTTTAGGTCAATTAAATAAGAATGAAACTAGTTCATTGAAACCAAACGTATTTGGCTGAGTCATATCAAGTTATTCACATTCATAATTTTAATCAGGCTGATATTAGCATAAAATGGCTGCCCACACTCTTAGCCACGATGGTCACTACAAAATTCAAAAACATTACAGAAACCCTTCAAACATAGTTGAATATGTCTTTCCCTTTACTTAAAAATAAAGGTTAATCTCTAAATTTCATCTCCAAATGCAGTCCCTTGCCAAGCATGCTGGGAACTGCAGACTCATGAGCATTTCAAGTAGTCCCAACACAAATGGATTAAGTAAACGATTTATATATATTAGGTGAATCGAACACTACGAAATTAACTTCTGACAATATGCTAAAATCATGTCGGTTTAGCTCATTTTATTTAATTCAACTGAACAAGACCCAAATCATTTTTGACAGCGTGTCAAAACCACAGGTGAATTTTTTTTTGTTTGTTTGTTTGGTTTTTTACCACAGTAAGATTGCATAGTAGTCTTTTTTTTAATAAATAATACAATTGTTTTAACATATATGCTTCGGTAACTAACCGTTAACCATTTACTTTACCGTTAACCGTCTTACTTATTGTATGTACTTACTTTATAACTTACTATTTTAGGATAGTTTTTATGTGATTCATTTGATTACTTTGTTTGTTATTATATTGGCTTTTTATTTGATTTTACTGTTATGTGTATATTTTAATTTCATATTTTTATGTAAAGTGCTTTGAGATGCTACTTTTAAAGGTGCAATATAAAATAAAGGTTATTATTATTATTATATTACTATAGCGACTCTCCGTGTTCGCCCGACCACATGGTGACGCTGTGCTCCATTCGTTTCTTTCCACTACAGACGAAGAAGAAACGCACAGCGGCCACATGTGATGTTCCGAGAGCCCAAAAACATGGTGGAGAAGGGTGACATCCGCGTGGTTCGCTGCGGCGGCAGTAAAATTAACTTTAGACCTCCGATCATCTCACATGACTCCAGGTATCCGTTAAATCAAGTGAATTTTTGTGTCTGATTCTGTCTGTATGTTCTCTAAATGTACCGTCTCAATAAACACTGAGCCGTGATGTGGAGGGAATGAAAGTGATGTGTGATCAGTCTGGAAGCACATTAAACTCTGAACTGAATCTGTAAAATGTTATGGACATCGGTGATTGTTTAAACCGGTGATGAAGTTGTAGTTGATTTTGCTTTCAACGATACAGAAATCTACGTAAGGCTTTTCCAGACACACATCGTGCTTTTTAATAAATTATTTTTAATAATTTTTTTATCACATCTGACGTTAAAGTACAGATATTACTGATTGAAAGTCGGTAAAAATGTCTTGAAGTGTCATGTGACCAGCCTGTGTCATTGTTGGGGGGTTTAAACTTTTTAATTTCAAGGACCACCCAATATTTTGATCCCATTTAAAATGACCCCTTCCTAAAAAAGAAAAAAAAAATATATATATATATAATCTATAATTCTATAAATAAATATATATATATATATATATGTATACATTTTAATATAGAAAAAATATGTTGTATGATAAATTATAAAGTCAACCTTCTTTTTTCAAAATAAAAGTAGTTTTATTTTACATTGTGCCAGAGTTATTTTAGTTTATTTTTAGAGACTGTTAGAATAATTTGAATTTTGTAAATAATTTTCTTTTTAATTTAAATGTGTTTAAATAGTTTTTGTTAATTTCAGTTATTTCATAGCACCAGTTTAAACAGAATTTTATTTGCGTTAATGCTTATTTCCAATAATGGAAGTGGATTTTGTTTCTTATTGTTAGAGCTGTCAAAGTATTAAAATATCAATTCCATTTTACTGTAAGAGAAATAAATGTCGTGTTCGAGAACTGCAGTGTGCATATGAATCAAATCACTGAACAAGAATCTTTTTTTCCCCAGTTAAACCCATAAAGTATTGCAGCTAAGGCATTGTCTGTATCACTTAAATGTAATGTCTCCTGGTTGCAGGTTTGTGTTGTGTGTGTCTGGAGATTTAGTGAAGGTCTATAGCACAAGGACAGAAGAGTGGCTCAATAGTTTGCAGGGCCACACCAACCAAGTTACAGGCATCGCCTTCAATCCTGCCAATCACCTGCAGGTCTGTGTGCATTACTTGAGTATAGAAAGGTGTTTATTTTGATTTGCTTACTCTCACATAAACAACAATCTACTGCTTTTTATTCATTTCTGCTGCAGGTTTACTCTTGCTCAGCAGATGGCACTGTTAAATTATGGGACTTCATTGACGGTATCCTTATCAAGGTATGGTTTGTGTTGTAAAAGAATGCAAGGGTGCCGTTACATTAAATGCTTTCCCTTCCCTTCATGTTGTTTTTATTTATTTTTTCCAGACATTTATCATTGGATACCCATTGGTTTCACTGTATGTGTCCGAGAAACATGAGGGAGTCATTTTTCTTCATCTTTCCATGGCTGTAGATTCCAAAAATGGTATGTATTTCACTACTGAGTTGAGTTATGAAGTCATGTAGTTTACTTCCACATCCTTGTGGTGAAATGATTCGGAGCAGGCATGCTAAATCTCTTCAGATTTATTTTCCAACTCTGTAAAAGAGAGATATTGATGTGTAAATGAAAATAATGTTGATATCAAGCATAGCCAGTCTTATGTCTGTCTGGTCCACATTGTAGCTTATTTTTTCAAAAGAACTGCCCACTTAAACAGTAAGAAACCACCTGACTGATGTGTAAAGCAAGCAACCAATTTACTATGTTTTTTTTGTTTTTTTTTAAGTGTGGTAGATCTAAAATTGATTATGCAATAGTCATAAACTGACATGAAAAAACTAATTGAAATTATGGCAAACAGATCTCAGCAAAACAGAGAAATATGAAATAAATTGATGTTAGTTACTACAAAGGCTAGTTTGTCTCAAAGAGCTTATTGTTTTAATCCTTTTTAGTAACACATTTGTTTCTAAGAGGCCCGATTTAGAGGTTTTCAAAGTGCCTCTAATATGTTATATTAAAGATTCCCAATTTTGTTTTTGGGGGCTTCTACATTAGGTTTACATGCAACCAAGGTCAAAAACACTTTAATATACATTGTAGCATCTCCTCTTTTCTCACAATGTCTGAAACGGTTCGATAAAGCGTTCAGTCTCTCTAAATCCCTCCTTCCCGAGAGCCTTCTCTGCTCTGATTGGCCAGATGGCCCGGTTTGATTGGTCTACTGCTTGCAATGCGTGTCAGAAACAAAATTTCCATTACCGTATCTGTATTTCAGCTCTGAAGGATTTCTCAGTGCTTGAATACACAGTGATGCGAAGTCCGAGATAATGAAAAAGTAGTTGATCAACACGAACCACCATCGCTAGTAGGGCTGCAACTAACGATTATTTTGATAATCGATTAGTTGGCCGATTATTTTTCCGATTAATCGGATAAAAATCCAAATTTTCTTTTTTTAAATTATTTTATTGACAAAAAACACATTATTGCACATCCTGCCCAATGTTTTTCAAACAAATGTGCCAAATGAATGCTATGAACACATACAGTGCTTAATTTCTTAGACTACCCATCACAGAAAAGAAAACACAAACATTTTAGGGATCTGACAAAAAGTCATTATTAACACAATGTCCAAAAAAACTTTAGATTTTTTTTGGCCTCCTTTGGCTTTGATAACAGCTTGGATTCTTGCTGGCATTGTTTTCATGTACTTTTCCACAGTCTCTGTTATTGACTGTAATTGGGCATCTGAAAAAAGATGCCCAATTTTCTGTCTTACTGTAAAACAGTAAATTTGAAAATTCATGACGACAATATTTATATTTTAGCATTAGAAATACTACTGTGACTAAACAGCTTACACATACCGGTGTGTTAACAATTACAGAAAAATAAAAATGATTTTGGTAATCGCCAGTAGCATTAGTTTAGGTGTTGGTGGTCAAATAAATTTAAGCACTGTATATAGTGAATATAGTTTAAATCTCTACATTAAAAAATAAGATAATAAAGAAAATCAAAAATGCAAACTCATTGTTAACCAACAGTCAAGAGAAATGTTCTGCAGGAACTCACACAAAACCTTTTTCTGTCATTTCTTTATCCTGTAAATAATAGAAACGTCTTACCTTTATTCAGTTACATGCTGTTATCCCTTTACAGTTACTCCCATGAATTCCTGAATGACATACTGATTTTTAAACCTAAACTGAACTGTCAACAACAGATATTTCAGCAAAATTAATGTTTTTGCGCTGAACATTAATTGTCTCCCTCTTTCCGTGTTCCGTCAGTCTGACGCGGGTGCGCGCGCGCCGGCGCTCATTCAGCAATGTGAAGTTTAACGCAGAGTGTCAGGACAAACCTTTATGCAAAACCGAAATCCTCGCGTGAATTTGAAACATGTACTAATAAGGATATAGCCGTAGAATGAACGTTTTGCGCGCATCTGTCAAGGGCCTGACAGGGCAAGCCATGCTAAACACAGAGCTAATGCATTAGCTTGAAGCTTCAAATAAAGAGTTCTCATGTTTTGGGCAGTTTGGATCACGCACCTTTCCCGCAGCAGCTCACGCTGTTTCCTCCGCTGTTTTTAAATGCATTTTGTCCATAGATATGCGTTATTCAGTGCTGTAATTTGACAAGACTGGCGAACGTTTTGCGTGCACGTGGGCAAACCCGACTAATCGATAATGACAATCGTTGTCGATGATTTTCATTATCGATTTTATCGATTAATTGTTGCAGTCCTAATCGCTAGCATGAATTGAGCAGGGCGTTTCTACATGGTAGGCAATTTTCACGAGTCGTTAATGAAGACCATTTGTTACAAACCTATGTAGGTTCAGGCTGGAATCTATGACTTTTTTCCGGCATTTCAGAATCGGTGCTTTCTTTTGGGACACTACAAGTCCATTTGTCCTGCACTTTGATCTTTTAAACTCTGCAGACCTTGTACATTCACAAAGAGCTATATAACACACTTTGTGAAAGGTAATATATATAAAAAAGCATAATAAGGCTAGTTTAAGTTAAGTAAGCCAGCCAATAAGATTTAGAAAGCAGGACAAATCGGTTCATGAAGTGGAAGTTCATGAAACAGTTGAAGCCCATTGCATACAAAGTAAATTTCCTGAGCTTTGTGTGTCTGTGTGTCCAGTGGGTTTCCAGTTGATTGCTGCACATCTGCCTAAGTCAGCCGAACCGGAAGTGGCGGTCAAAGAGATGTCTGCTGTTACCAATCATATCAGCCCAAACCCCAGCTGCACGGCCTTCGGTCAAGGGGTAAGAGCTCACTCATCACTTTCTTTTAGGGTGGTTATTACATCCTTTTTCTTTTTTAAAGGATTTGTTTGTTAATGAATGCTTTGAAAGGATTTCAGTTTTTAGCATAATCTTGAGGTTTCTGTTTTGACTGCTTTTTAGTCCATGGCTAGGTAATACATTTTTTTAATATCTTGATAGGCTTTACAGGCAGGCGTAGAATGTTAAAACTCAGGGCTCATCACATGGCCACGTATTAAAAACAGCTTTACGCCATCCTAAACAAATCATAAAAACATCAAACATAGCTGATGTTACTCTGCTAAAGTGTAGGTCCTTTTCTAAGTGTCCAAAAATCTATTAATGTAAAACAAACCATCTGATAATAAAATTGTTCTTGCATCAATACGAAGATACAATGACAGCTTGGAATAGAAACAGATCATGGTTTAATGATTATAATAATTCAAGTGTATTTCACGGCTAAACCCTACAAGTTTGACAGTTTAGTAACCAAAAATACTGTGAAAAATATATTTCTTAAACTGTACACTCCATTTCAATATTTTGTGTAGCTGAAACTCAACTGTATGTATAAATTCCATCATAACAGAACATTAAACACTAACAGATCTCACCCTATATTATTCTTGAGGGGGAAAAACACATAAAATAGCTCATAATTTCAACATTTACTCCCCTCGTAGTGTCTACAGAATGCTGGGGACTAGAACTCTGCTGTGAATCATTTATTTTGAGTTCTGTTTAACAAAATCCGTTATTGTGTTCACATAACTTGCAATTATTCACATGCAATGAACTTTCAGTAATATTTGAGTTAGATGAACTCGCTTCACTTAGTACATTTGATGTTAGGTATTACAGTGTAGTGAATGTCATAATAAATTTTCGTATGTTCCCCAGAGACAAACCAACAGCTGTTGTTTATATAGTTCTATCTAAGGTCCTATTTATAGATTTGTTTTGGTTGGTCTGATTGCCATTACAATATAATAAAATACTGATGTAAATAAGGTCTAAACCTAGGGCTGTACCGGTACAGAGAAGCCGATAATTAATTATTTTCACGTTATGGCCAATATTAGAACTATTTTGTGCAAATAAAAACCCACAAAAATCCCATTTAAACTATGCTACAAGTTAATTTAGATGTCACAACATTTATAATGTTCAGTATAAAAAAATTGATATTCTTTTTGACATTTGATTAATTACATTTAACTGTAATTAAATGAATTTATTAGTTTTTATAAAGATAAATTTTAAGTGGCAATAGAGGGCAGCAAAGGTAATCTAAGTCTAAAATATGAGAAATGAGCATGCACAATAAAATATTCTCTATTGGCCAAAATTAATATTATAATTGATTATAACAGACGCCAAATCTTTCAAATAAAGTCTTCAGTTTTACCTATAGTACAGGCTAATTGCAAAAATCTACATTACCGTCTTCCTACCTGACAGCAGCTGAAATCCAATTTACATGGCCGTATATTATTATTATTATGTAATATTAAACATTAGTTCATGTCTGGCTGTGTGAAGGTTGCTCTGGGTGAAAACTATGTCATACCTGCTCAGCTTGTTATGGATAAATCCGTCGGCATCCTCCTGCACAGTCATTGGTCATGTAAGAGCATTGATGTGGATAAGTAAACATGGTTGGAACCCCCTGTAGGTTAATTATTGTGGCACATCCTGGTGTTATTTTTGTAGACTGAGTACCGTGTGCAACCCTATTGCAGCTTTCTAGTTGTTTTGATAAAGCCACTACACATCATGACTTCTCAACCTTATTTGTGGTTATGTACAAATAAGAAAGACCAGTACACTTCTTCAAGCTCAAGGAATTGAACCAGCAACCTTCCAGTTAGCTCCAGAGAAACAGTTGTTTCTTATCATTGTGTTTTTTGTAAATTGTGTTTTCAGGGGGAATACATAGCATTTGCCTGGCACCTTCAACTTAATGTTTATTTCTTCAGGAAGCAGAAGACATACAGGTAATAACCGCTGTATCCCGAATAACCTTTTTAAAGTCCGAACATGTAGGAGCATGTCCAACCACACTGCTTATTTACTGGCCTTAGGGAACACATGACACGTGTTTTGGGCTTTCTGTTGGTTTTTCAAATACCGTTGTTTTATTTGTGTGAAAACAACAAAGTTGAGACAACACAACCTTTTAGAAATAGTTCACCTCAAAATGAAAATGGTCATTTACTCACCCTCATGTCATTTCAAAGCTGAATGACTTTCAATTCAATTCTACTCAACACAAAAGCTATTATTGATATTCACACTGTGAAATTTGATCAGTTCGTCACACTATTCGGTTGGTTTTTAAAGAATAATCACCCAATAACATCACTGGTGAAATAACATATTTTTAGCTTGCAACATTTATTGCTCTGTAAGGCTGGTTGAGATTACATGTTTTGTGAAAAGTGCTATATAAATATAAAATATTTATACTATTTATAAAAAATATTTTATATATATATATATATATATATATATATATATATATATATATATATATATATAAAACATAACTTGACTTATTTAATGTATTATTTGGACAGCTAATCAAAACATTTTGGTAATTGTGAATCAAATTTTTAAGCTACACATAAAAAAGTGTAGCTTAACACGTATCTCAAAACAAACATAAAAACACCAAAAGTATTCTTGTTATTGGTAGTAGTATTTAATAAATTGAATTAATATTATACAGGGAGTGCAGAATTATTAGGCAAATGAGTATTTTGACCACATCATCCTCGTTATGCATGTTGTCTTACTCCAAGCTGTATAGGCTGGAAAGCCTACTACCAATTAAGCATATAAGGTGATGTGCATCTCTGTAATGAGAAGGGGTGTGGTCTAATGACATCAACACCCTATATCAGGTGTGCATTATTATTAGGCAACTTCCTTTCCTTTGGCAAAATGGGTCAAAAGAAGGACTTGACAGGCTTAGAAAAGTCAGAAATAGTGAGATATATTGCAGAGGGATGCAGAAGTCTTAAAATAGCCAAGCTTCTGAAGCGTGATCATCGAACAATCAAGCGTTTCATTCAAAATAGTCAAAAGAAGCGTGGAAAAACCAAGGCGCAAAATAACTGCCCGTGAACTGAGAAAAGTCAAGCGTGCAGCTGCCAAGATGCCACTTGCCACCAGTTTGGCCATATTTCAGAGCTTCAACATCACTGGAGTGCCCAAAAGCACAAGGTGTGCAATACTCAGAGACATGGCCAAGGTAAGAAAGGCAGAAAGTCGACCACCACTGAACAAGACACACAAGCTGAAACGTCAAGACTGGGCCAAGAAATATCTCAAGACTGATTTTTCTAAGGTTTTATGGACTGATGAAATGAGAGTGAGTCTTGATGGGCCAGATGGATGGGCCCGTGGCTGGATTGGTAAAGGGCAGAGAGCTCCAGTCCGATTCAGACGCCAGCAAGGTGGAGGTGGAGTACTGGTTTGGGCTGGTATCATCAAAGATGAGCTTGTGGGGCCTTTTCGGGTTGAGGATGGAGTCAAGCTCAACTCCCAGTCCTACTGCCAGTTTCTGGAAGACACCTTCTTCAAGCAGTGGTACAGGAAGAAGTCTACATCCTTCAAGAAAAACATGATTTTCATGCAGGACAATGCTCCATCACACGCGTCCAAGTACTCCACAGCGTGGCTGGCAAGAAAGGGTATAAAAGAAGAAAATATAATGATATGGCCTCCTTGTTCACCTGATCTGAACCCCATTGAGAACCTGTGGTCCATCATCAAATGTGCGGATTTACAAGGAGGGAAAACAGTACACCTCTCTGAACAGTGTCTGGGAGGCTGTGGTTGCTGCTGCACGCAATGTTGATGGTGAACAGATCAAAACACTGACAGAATCCATGGATGGCAGGCTTTTGAGTGTCCTTGCAAAGAAAGGTGGCTATATTGGTCACTGATTTGTTTTTGTTTGGTTTTTGAATGTCAGAAATGTATATTTGTGAATGTTGAGATGTTATATTGGTTTCACTGGTAAAAATAAATAATTGAAATGGGTATAAATTTGTTTTTTGTTAAGGTGCCTAATAATTATGCACAGTAATAGTCACCTGCACACACAGATATCCCCCTAAAATGGCTAAAACTAAAAACTAAAACTTCCAAAAATATTCAGCTTTGATATTAATGAGTTTTTTGTGTTCATGGAGAACATGGTTGTTGTTCAATAATAAAATTAATCCTCAAAAATACAACTTGCCTAATAATTCTGCACTCCCTGTATTGTTGTTGTCATTTATTTGTCAAAGCAAAAATAAAACAATAATTTAAAGTCATTTTGGTATATAGTCATAAAAGTAATATCTGTTGATTTTTACTAAAAAAGTAGCATATTTGTGTGTGGATGCATCAGGGAATAATGACTTTTTAATGTCGTATTGCTTGCATGGATATTATTTAAAAAAATAAAAAGTTCCTTTTTTGTTAAAAGTCGTTGGGGTAATAAGTGTAAGTGACTTTTTCTTTTTTTCTTTTTTTTCCTCCCCTCTCTGTAGTTTTTCTCTAAAAGCTACAGATAAGAAAGGAGGCAGAAATGCATTCACATGCCTAGCCTGTCACCCAACAGACGACTGTATCGCCACCGGTCATGAAGATGGAAAGATTCGCTTCTGGTAAGACCACCGTCCAATGTTTTAATTCATATGCAGGTCATGTGATCAGAATTGGAAGTTTTGTTTAACTTTGTTTTTGCTACAGGAGAAACTTCAATCAAAAAAAGGAGTATACATATTCCATCCTGCACTGGCATCACGATGCCGTGAACACTATGTGTTTTACACCAGAAGGTGGGTTGTCATGTGGTATTGGGTGTGTTTCACACTTTTTCCACCTCTTCCGCGCATTAAATGTGTGTTTAGAGTCCCCATCTGACAAAACACGACTCTTATTGTCTCTACAGGCACTAATCTGCTGAGTGGAGGTATTGAGTCAGTGCTTGTCCAGTGGCAGTATGGGGGAGACAAAAAAAAAGAGTTCTTGCCCCGTCTCGGAGGATCCATTTTACATGTGTCTGCATCACCTGATGGGCAGTTATTTTGCACCGCCCATTCAGACAACAGTAAGTCTTCAGCTTTGGTGTGAATCTTTTAAAGAAAATTGTAATGCCACACGAGTGCTTTTTTTTTTTCCGAATTGCTCAAGTGTAAATTCGAAAACAAACACAACATTGTCTGTTTTTACTAAACTTTGCCAAAGAAAACATAAAGACAAAGCAGACCTGTTTGTCTTCGAGCAACACACAGCAGCCTTTCATTTCTGAATCCGCATTTTGAATGGATTGAGTGAACAAATGAATTCATGAAGAGAACCATTTACTTAACTCCTGAATGAATTAGCCGTTTGAACAAATGAATGCATGACTCAATGACTTAATCATTAAGACATTTACCGACACCTATTGGGAGTTTTAGTGTTTTAATCTAAGTATACCTAATTAAAAATTAATTTTGTATCTCCGCATTAATTAACAAAATAAAAAATATACAGTTCACCCAAAAATGAAAATTCAGTCATCATTTACTCAACCTCATGGTCCAAAACTTTGGTAAAAATTCTGTTGAATCAAATAAAATATTTCTTTCTGAAGCTACTTTTTTGTAATGTCTATTTGATGCTTTACACAATAATGGCTTTAAATGATCTTTTAGGTATAATTTCTCAGCCAAATTTGATGATTAATTTGTGATTTAGATTGATTAATCACCACACCACAAAAAAAAAAAAATTGGAGGTTTTGTTCTAACCAGCAAAACTGTAAAAGCTGTTGTTTGCTTGGTTTTGTATTTTTAAATGAAAAACCATGAAATCTAATTGGGCCAAAATCCCTCTACACAAAACAGTATCGATTACACTATCATGTAAATGTTTGAGGTCATTCAGATTTTTCACTTAAATTTAATAGAATTTTAGAATTCTTAAATTGGGGGGGGGGGGGGGGGATCATTTAATTCAGAAAGGATGCATTTAATGGATCAAAAGTGACAGCAAAGACATTTATAATGTCAAAAAAATATTTATATTTCAAATAAAATCTGTAATTTGAACTTTCTATTCATCCCAAATGTTTTTGAGCACCTATTAGAAATATTTCTGAAGGATCATGTGAATGAAAACTGGGGTAATGGCTGCTGAAAATAAATTGCATTTTAAAATGTCAAATTAGAACACATTTGTTTGAAATTGTAATATTTCACAATATTAATCTTTTTACTGTATTTTAAGTTGTCTGTATTTACTACTGTGTTTTAAATGTAGCCTTTGTGAGCATATGAAACTTCTTTCAAAAACATTTAAAAATCTTTCTCTGTTAGTAATCTTTTAACATCACACTTGATTAAAACACTGATTAATCGAATGAGTATTTGGGCCCTGATCAGACAGAACGTGTTTTGTGCTGTGAGAGTCGCCTTCTCTAAATAGTTTTCTGTTGGCAATGAGCATTTTATGCGCTGTTTATGCACCCCGGGCACCTCACGTTTTAACTGCCTGCTTCGCCTCGTGTTTTTTTGCAGGCGCGCCTGGAGTTGAAAAATAAAACAACTCCGAGCAGAAAAGTGCCTGACGTCATTTGCATTTTTTTCCATTGTCCAATCGAATGAATGGAGTGGCGGGCCGTCCGTTGTGCTGACAATTGTTTACTGTTCTTTGGACACTGCAAAGATGATTTGCTTGTACATTTTTTTTCCTTTAAGTTTCTGATATGACAGTTTAACTGCAAACCAAATAACGCTCGTGCTACACTGACTGGTCAGCTGATTCAGTCGTTGCCTAGCAACATAAAAATGCACCGCGCACTACTCTTTTTTTCTAAAATCATCAAAAAGAGGGAGTGTGGTGCGCCTCGTGTTTTCAGACCTGAAAAACACGTTCTGTCTGATTGGGGCCTAAGTGTGTCAAAAATAATGTTGCATTGCAAAAACAATTAATAGCTTCACTTTGCTTTATGCAAAGTATATTTTGTTTTGTTTTCTATTATTTTATGGATGAATTTTGTACTGCTTTCTGGATATTCATTTGCCTTCTCTCCCTCAGAGATCACAGTCATCGAGAGCAACCTCAAAGTGTCTGGAGTGATTCAGGGTTTAGTCAAAGGTTTGTAAAGTCTCGTTTTCACGAACCTTTGGATTTCACAACTATGGCAGTAAAGTTTATTTCTTCCGATGCTTGCAGGAGACTCCATTTTGACGGATCTAATGATTGATCCGCGCAGTAAAGCTTTAGTGCTGAATGGGAAACCGGGTCATCTGCAGTTCTACTCCCTGCTACGTGACAAGCATCTCTACAATGTGAGTCTGAGACAGTCGATCTTGTTGTAAAGCTCAACTTTTCTCAGGCATAAGCAAGTATATGGGGAAGTATGTATTGGAAAAATGTATAATCACGTGTTGGTTTATTAGTTCCATCCTTGTACGTTCTGCTGACACTGGTCATGTACTGTTGCAAGAACATGTCAGGTGAAATCACATGACCTATGGGCCCCTTTTCATTTGAGACATCACATTTTGGATGAATGTGTGCATAACAGACTGTTTGTTCTATTCACAGCTAGGCATAGTGGAGCAAGAATATATTTATGAAGCAGGTCTGGATCAGTTTGATGTGGTAAAGGCTGCCTTTGACGTAAAAGGGTCCTGGCTTGCTACAGTGGAGGAAAGGGGACAAAAATCCTCAGATCTTGAATTTTTTCTCAAACTGTGGGCTTTCGATGAGACAACGCAAAGGTATTCATGCTAGCATGGAATAAAAATTTGAATAATGTCAATATATGATTTGTGCAAGAATTGTGTAATGTTGCCATATTTGTCAAATAACATATCCCTCTTTTTATTTAACTGAACAAGCAAACATTTAGGCTCTCATCCTTCATCAAAAGTGATAGCCATAACATCATCATATAAACCATACATTTATTAGTAGCATTTTTCTCAAACAATTAATACACAATACTACAATATGTTTGTAAAAGAAAAGCATCCATCCATGTGCTTGAATGGTTTAAAGTCATATTAAAATCCACACAAAGGAATCTATAAGAGAAATCGAAATTTTAATTATTTAGTAAGTATCCAATTCCTCTCTTTAAGCAATTTTCGGTTTGCCCGGCAGTGGCAAACATTTAGATATTTTATATGCCATTGTTCAAAATTTAGTAATTTCTTTTAAATGTTTTTGAACATTATGTCTCTTATGCTCACCAAAACTTCATTTACTTCATGAATACAGTAAAACCAGTAATATTGTTAAATTTAACAATTTAAAATAACTACATTTTAAAATTAATTGATTAGAAATCTTTTTTTTTTTACTTCTAAATGTCTCTTTTGACCAATTTAATGGGTCCTTGCGAAATTAAAGTATTAATCTCTTTCAAAAAAAAGAAATGCACTTTAAACATTTGAATGGTAGTATAGAAATCTTCATATTTCTTAACAGACTTTATTTCTGGACTGTAATTGTGTATTGTTCTGTCCCATTAGCTTCGTACTGAACACTACCATCACTGCTGCCCACACGGATCGGATTATATCCATGTGCTTCAGATCCTCTGAGGAGACCACCATGCTGGTGACCACAGCAGAAGACGGCCAGTTCAAAGCATGGAGTCAGGATGCTGACGAAGACACACAACGTGAGTCAAACCCTCCAGACATTTGCCAAGGTGTTGGTGTTGGCTTTAGAAGTCAAACACCAAAGGCCATGAGTCTGAATCTAGACATACCTGTCTCACCGCAACATTTCCATTTGTGTTTTAGAGGACCAGAACTTCTGGTCATGTGATTTTGTGGGAAGCTACCATAATTTGAAGCCCAAAAACTGCAGTTTCTCAGCCGATGGCTCTCTCCTGGCGGTGAGCTTCCAAAAAGTCATCACCTTATGGAACCCAGACACCTGGGAGCTGCTCACCACTCTCTGCCAACCACCTGGAGAAATAAGGTGATGCTACATGTTCCCTGTCTTCAAATCAGCCAGTCCAAACTGATGTGTTGAATAGGGCTGCCCTCAACTACAGATTTTTCTAGTCGACTAGTAGCCATTCATTTCAGCCATTAGTCTACTAACCGCTCGTTTATATTAATAAGCCATGAATCATAATAATGAGCCTTGAATTACTTGTATATAATACAGACACTCAAGTGCATGCATAAAGCTTGCCACAGGGCACCGGCAAACGTAACTATTATTAGTTTGTCATGAAAAAACAGCAAGGAGACTGTCTAAACATTTTAATTTATTGATATTGTTTTTGACCGAAGAGATTGTCAATGATACCGACTCATTTCCGCAGTAGTGGACGCGCATGTGTGCATCATGTTTCATATGGATTACATAAACCTAGAATATATAATTTCATTTAAATTGGTTGGTTTAAAAGTTGACATTTCAAGATTTCTGTAGATGTATTTCTTGTGTCTGTGAGGCAAGTATACGCATGGTTCATGTTTGTTATGTGCTCAAGTTCACTGATACCGAAAAACACAACGTTTTGCTGTTATTGTGAGTATACAGAAATAAAAGTGGGCCCTTTACAGTTTACATTAATCTTCTGTATGACCAAAAGGACGGAGTATTTTAAGTTAAATGCAAGTGATCTCACGGGCAGTGCCTCCATGACACACAGTAAGCGCGCTCTCAACACAAGAACTTGGATATGCGCCAAATAGGCTAGTAGTGCACATTAGTGCTAACATTAGAGCGAGCAGACTTGTTGCTACTACTTACAAGTTTCAAGTGATAGGCCATATTTGAGGTCCATGAATGTTTGGATTTCCTGCCGTTAATGATCTCTTCCTCACGGACTGCGTGACCTTTTTTTCTGGCAACTAACTGACTAATAAAATCTTTGTCGACCAAGCGTCTTCTGGTCAACTAACGGTTAGTCGACTGTTAGGGGGCAGCCCTAGTTTTAAATGAATTTCACAGCTTCCTTTTTGGAAACTGACAGGCTTTTGAGGTGTATCCTATTCAGAGCAGTGGGTTGCATTCACTGAGCTCTTTTCACACTGTCTGCACAGTTTGAATTAAGTTTTAGATGCTGACCAGACAAACAGGATTCAGTCCTGCTTAAGGAGTTGAGCGCAAGCCAACCTCTGCTGAGTCACCAGGGACAAAGTTTCACTCTGTCTCATTGTTTTTCATAAAAGGAAGTTCATTAGGTACTACTAGGGTACATCACGATAAAGTGCATGACATTTATTGTCAACAACTGTTCTCAATTCTCCCTTACCTCCCTGTATTACACAAGCAGTTGTGTTCATGTCAGTGTTCATTTGAAATGCAAGATGTGCTTTCTTGCTCTCTTCTCACTGACTCATTAGTTTACAGTGAATGGTGCAAACTTAATCTCTGCATGTGCTGTGAGTTGAGTTTAAATCTTTTTTTATTATAATAAATAATTTTTTATTATTACCAGAGCTATCGGGCTGGACAAATCTTAGACAACAGGGTTTCCTTTGATTAAAGTTTTTGATAATGATCAAAAGTAAATTCGAGACATTTCAGATTTTATACCCTTAAAGGGATAGTTCACCCTAAAATGAAAATTCTTTCAATCATTTACTCACCCTCATGCCATCCCCGATGTATATGACTTTCCTCATTCAGATAAATACAAAGATTTTTAGGAAAATAATCCATCACTGTGAGTCCTTTATAATGCCATTGAATGGCTTCTGCTTAAAAAAAACCAAGCACAGCGATTGTGCTGGTAATCCATACAACCCCAGTGGATGAATCAATGTCTTCTGAAGCGAAAAGATAGGTGTGTGTACTTCTCGCACTTCAACACTTATGTCAAGTGTCACAATGTATCCCTCATGAGAGTAGACCGGACGCATTGATTTATAGTCAAAAATGAAAGCATTAGTATTTTTCTTAAATATACCTTTTGTTATATTTAAGACTGTGGTTGTATAGATTACAGTAATGATCGATGTGCTTCGATTGAGAGGCACTCAATCACTTGCATTATATTGACTCAGAGATCAGACATTTTCCTAAACATTATCTGACGAAAGATAAACTTTTCCTTTAATGTTGTGGCAATTTTTCCTTATATCAAAAATGTATTACATATCAATCTTTTTTAACTTTTTTATCATAGTTAGAATTTCAAGGATCGTGACAAAACAATTTGCTAATTGGCCTTAAAGGAAGTGATGATCCAAGTTTATTTGTGAAACACAAACAGAATGCATTAGTTACTTTTTACTTCCAATTTCAGTGAAAGCACTAAAAATGATTCGTATGCACTATATTGCATATCATAGCTTTGTGAGAAGAATAGATTGAAATTTAAATCGGTTATTACTTTTTAAAGTAGGAATGTCTATTTTGTCATCTTTCCACAGAATTGGTTGATCCACTTCACAAATCTCTTCTGAATGACTGGTTCACTAATCACTCATTTGAGTTTGGACATTAAATGTCTCCTTTTGTCATATGTCGACATGATGACTAAATCTATTCTGTATTATGTACTGTATTACGAAGCATAGAAGGTAAATATGCAGTTATTAATAATTAGGAAATTTCAAAGAGTGCCAAATCTGCTTTGTACAGTATTTCCAATCCTCTCACACTGATGTTGAGCCATGAAGTTGTGGGCAGCTTTGCGCCATGTTTGATTTATATTTTCACACAAAAAAGTGCATCTGTTTGATTATTTGTAGACTTTAATTATTTGTAGACAATTATAAGTCAGTCAAATTTATTGTTAATGTTTTTTGCTGTCATATCACTGTTTCCTATTAAGAGCAAGGCAACTGATTATCATGCACTGAGACTAATCTGATGAAATATGTAAGTGACATGGGCCTTTCTGATCACGGTGGTCTTTGAATTGTTGAAACTAACTAAAGGCAGCTACTTTGATCTACCAGGGACCTTTGTTTCGGCCGATTAAGCTGCTCCAAATACCTGCTTGGCACCACCACCAGCAACCTTCTCTGCTGCTGGAATCTCCTCACTTGTGCATGTAAGTGCTCATTAATGTTGGTTCAGTTGCTTTTGAAATTTTATGTGGCATCAGTTGAATGAGCCAGCTTAAATGGATAGTTCAGCCAAAAAAAAGAACATTGCCATTATTTACTCACCATAAAGTTATTCAAAACAATCTATGTATATATATATATATATATATATATATATATGCTATATTTTCATAGCAAGCATGACTCCCAAAAAGTAGCATTTTGAATCTGTCAAATGGACTGCTTTTATGGTGCTTTCATGGGCTTTTTGGTCCTTTTCACGAGCTTGACAGCCCTTGGTTATTGTAAACATTTGAAAATGAGCGCGAGTAAATAATGCCAAAACATTCATTTTTGGTTGAACCTTTCCTTCTAACTCGGCTTGTTCAGCCTGGTTTGGTTTTGCACGGTCAGTTTTATTTAATGTCAAATCTCTTTTGCTCACAGTGGAATGGAGCGCATCTGTGGATGTTTCCAAGCTGCAGTCGGACCCCTTGTCAGAAAATGTGGCTGCCTTTTCATACCAGTCGGAACATACAGACCGTAAGTGTTTGAACGGTCGCCGCTTCTTGGCATTCTTCATCTCCTTAGTGTTTCATTAGCAATACACGTAGCAACAGTGTGTTATTTATGATTGGTGCTGTTTGTTTCTTTCTCTAATGTATCATAATAGCATTCAGAGTAATGCACAAGCTGCTTTTAATGTGTTCTCTGGTCTCTGTAGTGTTTGTTTTCAAACCCAGCGAGCCGCGGCCTCTGTTCACCCAGAAGAATGTGTGTTCGGAGAAGGTACACCATGCCATCTTTGTTCCTCGAGAGGAGCCGTTGAACGGATGTGACGAAACTTCTCAGTGGCTCAACAGATCTCAGCTGTATTTCCTCACACAAAACATGGTACTTCAGTGATGATTCTAATCGCGTAACAGCCTGAAACTCATAGAAACATAACCGTAGGAAAGTTTGTTAGTGTAAATATTTTGTTTTGTTTTGTTTTGTTTTTTTACCTCCAGATGTAGATGAAGGGTTCCCACAGCTATGGGAAAAACCAGAATTTTTAAATTGTGTTTTTAAGACCTGGAAAATACAAAATCTTCAAAAAATGTATTAATGTAAAAACGTTACTTAAGAAAAATATTTTTAATTTTCAAATTATTAAAAATGATAATTATTGTAATTTATTCTATGAAATATATTAAATGTAAATAGATCTGTTCAATATATAAAAAATAATCACTTAATTATATAAAATACATACATTTCAAGAGCTAGATATGGGTTAAATAGCACTTTGTGGGTGCAAACTAAAAACTAAATACATTTTTGCAATTGTGGACAACTGGAAAGTCATGGTAAAGTGTATAAATGTGTTTAATGTTATATTGTGCACATTGTGTCCTGACATTTTACTAAAATTAACTCTTTTTAAATGTCAGGATTTATTGACCTTCAGCATGGCAACAGAGGAGGACAGAATATTGTCATCAAGTAAACGGGTACAGTTCTTTTTCTTAAACTGCCCTTATGCTCATTTATTTTGAGGGGCCCCAAAGTAACTTTTCATATGTGTCTCATTGGTACAGCTTGTCATTGATGACAGCGTTGCTGTTACGCCATTTTACCTGCTGTTGGGCAAACACGGACACCAGCAGCAGAAACTCGACACACCATCCCATCCAGTGGCTGACAAACCCAAACACACACAGGGCTCTGTTACCATCAAAGAAGTAAGTCGTGCAGGCTCTCTGTTCATTATATTATATATTATAGTATGACAGTAGAGACATTTTATGATGCAAAAGTGTTCCATTTCAAATAAATGCTGTTCTTTTGAACTTCCTATTCAAAGAATAGAAAAAAAAATATGTATCATGGATTCCCCCAAAATTATTAAGCAGCCAAAACTAATAATAATAAATCTTAAGATTGATTTCTGATTCAGCTTTGCCATTACAAAGCACACATCTATTAAAAATATTGCCATTACAAATGTCACAATATTGCTTCATTTCTTTTTTCTTTTCTTTTTTTTATCATTACTGAACATTGATAGACATTAACAGGCAAACAGAGTATGGGTATGGTTATTCTTTCTGGATTTTAGATGGGGGGGGGGTACTTGAATATAAGAAAAAGAAATAGGTTGCAATATGGATACATATTTACAAATACTTATTCATAAATACATATGTAGACATTCAATCAGGGTACCTCCAAATATAAATGCATAGACATGTATTCATATGGTTAGATGGGTATGTACACAACCCCTTCCATTCACGAACAGATATCTCTCTTCTCACTTTGTTTTGACTCTCTCTCAGCTTAAATGTCAGTCTTTCTATATTATGTATTTCTCTCACAATCTGTTTCCACTGTATTTTCGTTGGGTCAGTTTATTTCACTGCTTTTTTCAGTGCTATTAGTAGAATTCTCAATAAATATTTATCAGTTGAAAATCAAATTTAAATTTGTCAATTGGTAAAATTTTGAACCCAACCAAAGAGCACCTTCTGGGACTATTAAACGGAGGTCCTTATCAGTGTTAGTTACTGAATCTAGTATATATGTCGAAGGAATAGAATATAACCGGTGTCCTCGATCTCAGTTTGTAAAATCTCCTGTATAAATGTATATACAGGGAGTGCAGAATTATTAGGCAAGTTGTATTTTTGAGGATTCATTTTATTATTGAACAACAACCATGTTCTCAATGAACACAAAAAACTCATTAATATCAAAGCTGAATATTTTTGGAAGTTTTAGTTTTTAGTTTTAGCTATTTTAGGGGGATATCTGTGTGTGCAGGTGACTATTACTGTGCATAATTATTAGGCACCTTAACAAAAAACAAATTTATACCCATTTCAATTATTTATTTTTACCAGTGAAACCAATATAACATCTCAACATTCACAAATATACATTTCTGACATTCAAAAACCAAACAAAAACAAATCAGTGACCAATATAGCCACCTTTCTTTGCAAGGACACTCAAAAGCCTGCCATCCATGGATTCTGTCAGTGTTTTGATCGGTTCACCATCAACATTGTGTGCAGCAGCAACCACAGCCTCCCAGACACTGTTCAGAGAGGTGTACTGTTTTCCCTCCTTGTAAATCCCACATTTGATGATGGACCACAGGTTCTCAGTGGGGTTCAGATCAGGTGAACAAGGAGGCCATATCATTAGATTTTCTTCTTTTATACCCTTTCTTGCCAGCCACGCTGTGGAGTACTTGGACGCGTGTGATGGAGCATTGTCCTGCATGAAAATCATGTTTTTCTTGAAGGATGTAGACTTCTTCCTGTACCACTGCTTGAAGAAGGTGTCTTCCAGAAACTGGCAGTAGGACTGGGAGTTGAGCTTGACTCCATCCTCAACCCGAAAAGGCCCCACAAGCTCATCTTTGATGATACCAGCCCAAACCAGTACTCCACCTCCACCTTGCTGGCGTCTGAGTCGGACTGGAGCTCTCTGCCCTTTACCAATCCAGCCACGGGCCCATCCATCTGGCCCATCAAGACTCACTCTCATTTCATCAGTCCATAAAACCTTAGAAAAATCAGTCTTGAGATATTTCTTGGCCCAGTCTTGACGTTTCAGCTTGTGTGTGTTGTTCAGTGGTGGTCGACTTTCTGCCTTTCTTACCTTGGCCATGTCTCTGAGTATTGCACACCTTGTGCTTTTGGGCACTCCAGTGATGTTGCAGCTCTGAAATATGGCCAAACTGGTGGCAAGTGGCATCTTGGCAGCTGCACGCTTGACTTTTCTCAGTTCACGGGCAGTTATTTTGCGCCTTGGTTTTTCCACACGCTTCTTGCGACCCTGTTGACTATTTTGAATGAAACGCTTGATTGTTCGATGATCACGCTTCAGAAGCTTGGCTATTTTAAGACTTCTGCATCCCTCTGCAATATATCTCACTATTTCTGACTTTTCTGAGCCTGTCAAGTCCTTCTTTTGACCCATTTTGCCAAAGGAAAGGAAGTTGGCTAATAATTATGCACACCTGATATAGGGTGTTGATATCATTAGACCACACCCCTTCTCATTACAGAGATGCACATCACCTAATATGCATAATTGGTAGTAGGCTTTCCAGCCTATACAGCTTGGAGTAAGACAACATGCATAACAAGGATGATGTGGTCAAAATACTCATTTGCCTAATAATTCTGCACTCCCTGTATTTCTTTCGAAAACACTTTTAAAACTGGGCAAGACCAAAAAAATATGTACATTATCATCTGTTAGTGTCCCACATTGCCACCTACAAGATCCTTGATTTGTAACTCCTTTTTTTTAGTTTTGGAGTGATAAAGAAACATATTACAATATTGCTTCATTTCACCAGTACCCAATATCACCCAGACCTAATTTCAAACCATGGGGTGGTAATGGGAAAATGAAGGTCTTTTAATTCTTGTAACAACATATTTCCTCTGATTTTTTTTTTTTATAGTTGTTACACACACCAGCTCACGTTCTGCCTGCTGCTTCGGTCCTGTGCTCAATGTTTGTCAGTTCCCTCCTGATCTCCAACACTGGAGTACGGTAAGACCCTTCTCTGGTATTTCTTCACATACACAATGGATATTTGTGAATATTTTCTTTAAAAATGAACCGCAGTAAACATGCCTATTTCTCAGTTTCTCTTCTTCTTTTTTCTGAGATGCTCTGTACTAAACAAATTGTACATTTTATGCTTTTTGCTTTTGCTGGGATGCCTGCAGAGAGGAAAGGGATTCTTCAGAGCAGGAAATGGATAGTGAGAAAGAGGAAGAGGACTCTGAGGGGGAAATGGAGACCCGTGATAGTCAGCAGGAGCTCAGAGCCCAGGGTTCAGTTGATGAGGTGACGCCGAAGCTTTCTAAAGTACAAGAAAGGGAACTGAAGAAAGTCCGAAAGACTGACTATAGCTGGATAGCTGGCCTCATTGACTCCAAATCGTGATGAAGCAATTTCACAATCCTGTTAATGTGGTGAGGGGGGGTTATTCTTCCCAAATTGCATCAGATCCAGAATGGGGGTTTGTTAGCAATTGTTTATTCGGATTGCAGCAACCCATTATGAATGAGGATCGAGGACAAGAATGCTATTTTGTAACACTTAATGTTAGTGTAATTTAACATTTTCATCGACAATAATAAAGAACTTTTTGTACAATCTGCTGTGAAAAATTAATTTCAATGTGTTCGTGCATTGATTTTTGTAATTTTCTGGTAAACAAATACTTACTAAACAAATATTTAGTATATATACATATGTTATTATAATATTATTATTATTATTATTATATATAATTGTTTTTCTGTGTGTATAGAAATAATATACCTAAGATTTCCCCACTGAAAGTCTTAGGTGGTTAACTGGTCTAAAGTCCAGACAAGCTGGTTAGCCTGGTGTGTTTTGATGGTTTATGAGTCGTTTTGGTCAAATGTTAGAAGGTCATGCATTAGTAACACCTCCATTACTGCAGTCCTGTTGTTCTCTTTTTGTGTACTAAAGTAAACTACAGACAAGGTAATTGATATATCAACCCCTGTATATTAGAACTGCTTTCCAGGAAATGTATCAAAGGTTATGAAAGTGATATGGTTTTTTAGGACTGCTGTTGTACTAAAGAAAATTGCTCAGAAAGCAAGTAAGTTCACACGTGCGCATTTCTTTTTGAAACACCCTAGGAGAATATCTTATCTCTTACCCATATCTGCGCTTTCTAGTTCAAGCAGTCGAATTTTACTTGAGCTTTGCTCCCACTTTGCTTCAGGTTTTAACTGTTATTGATTACACGCTCCCTTAATTTTTTTGACTGTCTACATACATGTTTTTCACTGTTGGTCCTAAAAACACAAAGTTAAATCGATTGCATACAAATTTCAGGTCTAGACCCTGCAGATCAGCCTGATGGGGACCACCCAGAATGGGAAGTGTTTGTTACTGGCATGTAATCAGGTCGTTCTTTGTCTTTGCCTCTCGTACAAGCCAAGCTCAACTCAGCTTTTAGTCGTTGCATTAAAAAAAAAAAAGTCTGAAAGGGCCTTTTAGAGAAAATTACCAGCAAACCCTTCTGAGGAATGTGACCCTGTACACTGTTAAATTGCTGCTTCATGTTTTCCAGCTACTGCGAATTCACAGTTGTCTTCTTAAAATGCACCCTTCTACTTATTTCAGCCACTCAAATGATGCATTTTGATACAAATCTGTTTATTTCAGTTGAAATGAGATGCAGTACAAGTCTTAAGCTGTATATTCCCCCTGTAGTGGAGTGTGAACCACAATTATTGCAAGTAACAACGAACAGAATCAATATGCTGCTTCAAATAATAATATATGTTTGTTCTTACAATACATTCAACTGGGTTTTAAAAGTACAGTTTATTGCAAAAGTGTTTCATTTTGGGGAAAGATCTACTTTGTGACGTTACATAGAAGGACAAAACTGAATTCAAACAAAACTAGTCAACACAAGACAATAAAAATATTTTACAGATGTAAATAAGGCTACACATTCACAGAAATACAGACAATTTGCACTGACGCAATGAAGTGTTTAAATATGTATGTTCACAGGGGCCTCAAGAAACATTAAAAATGCTTACTTAAGTCAAAAACCAGTGACTTGGCACCTGCATTTGTGACCAGCTGCACTTCAAACCAGCCGTCCACACTGGACTCAATCCCTTCTGTTTTCTCTGCATATGGTGGAGTCCTACTGGTGTCCAACATCAATATTACACAACTGTTACAAAATACCTCATCTATATGTGTCAGCTGTGGTTTTCAAAAGGATGTTAGTGCCTGAGTGTTTGTGGCAAGGGTCGGCTCATAGACCTAATAAAGCAGGTCTGTAATAATGTTTACATCTGGAACATCTAGATTAGCATGTGATTTGAATGATGGAAAAACTGAGGTGTGGCATCACTTAAAGGGCAGTAAAAATCATGAGGGTTTTAGAGTTTTCACCTACTTCTAAAATCCCATTTTTGTAGCAATTTTTGAAGCAAACGTGCAGAACTACGAGAGAAAAGTTCAGAATTCCTGCCTGGCTATCAACTTTGGTGGCAGTGAATCAATTATGTGCATCTTAAACCTGAAGAACCTTGTACTTATTTTGTCATGGACAGTGTATTAACGTAAAGTGCCTGTGTAACAATCTTTGCAAAAACAAGCATTATGTGCTAAAAATCACTTTTAAATCAAACAAAAAAAAAAAAACCTTGTGCTCTAAAAACTCTAGTTGCAATGGGGCAAGAGTATCAGGGCCTAAAATCTCCAGGAAATTTTCGCACCACTAATATTCGGAATGTTAACACAAGAAAACGGTTGCAATTCCCTCACTTCCACATGGTGAAAAAAAATCCACTTTGGTTACAAACTGTGTATGTTTGCATTGCTTTCCAGAAGAGTTGTAAAAAATAGCACCACCGAAGCTGAGATACAGAATACTGACTACATGTATATAAATATATAAGATTATATAACTGAATGAATAGCTAGCACACTCCAAATAACTATAAAAGAGACTTTAAGCATAGCTTGTAAAAAGCATTGAGGGACAAACGTTACAAAACTGCATTATCTTAAGTAGAGCGCATTGCAAAAGTCGGGTACCTACGCTGAAGATTAACTATGACCATAAAGTCGAAAAAACTAATAAAATGTGTTAAAGCAGAATAAATATGCTCATTTTTGCTTTGGAGCTTTTACAAGAGTTATTAAAGCATGGTGTAATGCATAAGAACCATAGTTCCCATTTGTGTGTTTCCCCCTACAATTATTTTTCAAGCATTTTTACAGCACCTTGAACACAAAACAAGGGAAGTAATGCATGCATATACATATCTCTAAGCTACACTAAGGAGAGCTCCTTCTCTTTCTCTGTTATTTCAGCTAATGGAGAAGAATTTTTACTCAATGCCTAGGCACTGCAAGCAGCAAAAGCATGTATCTTATAAAACAAAAAAGATGGAATGGGCTCCTGGCGATGTTCTAGAAGAACACAGCATGCGAAACTAGTAGAAATTGACTTACGGTCTCTTTAAAGAGTTATACGGAGTTGGAAAGTGAGGGAATATTGGGATCTGGCTTCTGCTCAGGTGAACAGAACAGGAAGAGTCGACTTCGAAGACTTTTATAGGCAAACCTGAAATACATCATATGTCCCATTGCAACAAAGGAAACAGATATGATCACGAGTAGGCCGAAGGCCTCTGGATTTGGTGCGAGGATGACCATGATGAAGTGCAGGAGATCAAGTAGATAGTTCATGGAGTTCTGGACACCATTGATGACTCCTCTCTCGGACTCAATCACATTCTCTTGGATCAGTTGGGTCACGGTCAAGTCAAAGGACCAAAGACCTGGAAGCAATTCAGGAAAATCGATTAAAACATATGTGTCATAAAAGAGCACCAGCACACAATTATCACAAACATGACTTGTTGTTTTTGGTCTCAAAGGTTGGCTTTACAACTTTCAGGTGATAAAAAGATATGGATATCACTTTCTTCCTCTTGAAGATAATGGAGAATAAGGACTAAATAAAACTATTTCTATTGTTTCCTGTTGGTTGCTCATTTACTTACCGATTCTAGCAGCAATGACACCGGCGAAGAGAAGACTGACGGACATATAGGACTCTACTTGGGGAGCTTCCTCAAAAACAGTGGCATTTGTCTGAATCAGTGGTTCAATTGTAGGAACAAGAGTAGGACTCTCACGCAGCGAACCACTGTCTCCAAACAGATGTTTTAAGACCTCTTCAAAGGGTGAGACGCTGAGATCGAAAGGGCTGCCAGGGGCGAAGACGGATGCCACACAGAGCATGAGGCAAGACAGTTGAGTGACTCCAGCGATGAAGCCGGTTCTGATCAGGCCGCACTTCTTTCTGATCCAAGTGAAGGCCACTGTTCCACAGATTCCAGATATAGCCGAGGCTCCCATGAGGAGACTGAGAACAGAGCCGTTCAGGCCCTGAGTGTACGCGTAGCCCGTGGTGATGCAGTCGAAGCCCAGAACGGTCATGTAGAGGAAAGCCAGGGACATGCCGGCAAAGAAGATGGACTGATTGTAGTAGGCTACCCAGCCATCCTTAAAGGTACGGAAGGGCTCTGTCATTTGGTAGCAGCAACTGGTGTTCTTCTTCACCTCAGCGGTTTCATTCATCAGCTTGGAGCCTTCAACTGGACTTTCACTATTTCCAATCTCTGCAACAGTGAATTGGAAAAGCACAAAAATAAAATGTCAAAGCGTCGTAGATTTAATTGGATATGTCACATTTTTGTTGTTTGTATGATCGGCACTTTCAACAAAAATGATACAAAATAGGATCTGAAACTCTTAAAAAATAGTTAATCAAATTTTGAAAAAAAGAAAAGAAAAAGAATTTCTTTCTAACACTACAGTTGACTAACTTATTGATAAAATGATTTATTTACTTCCTGGGTGTCACAATTTTAAGGAATGTTACATTCTTGTAATAGGGGAAAATCAATAGGTAAACGGATTCTGCACATAGTGGGGGAGGCGAAAATCACTTTTGCAATTTTAAGGAGGATTAATATTGCATACTTCTCATGCTATGTTAATCTTATGTTAGATCATAGTCTAACATATCTAAAAGTGCTCACTACAAAGAAACATGGGATTTGCTTTAAATAAAAAAAAGTATTGGGACTCTGTGTACTATATTAGTGGAAAGTGCAAGAAATGTTTGGATGGTTTTTCAAACCTTTTTGTACGTTGAGATGCTTCAGCTCCTGGTCATCAGTGTCCTTCTGTCCTGCTTTGAGGGCAAGTGCTGGAGTCTTCTGATAAACTTGCCAAAGCAGGAAGTACTCCAAGCACATGGAAAACAGGTTCCAGCCCGAGATGAAACCGCAGCCGATGAAATGGGAACCGAATGACATGATCTGGCCCACAAGCATTGGAGCCAGAATGTTGGTTAACTGGTCGATTATTCTTACAGTTGCGTTCATATCTGACAAAATAGAAATATGGAAAACAAAAGAGAGCATAATTGTTAAAAAACTGTGATAAATTTTGTGATTATATAGAGAGAGATACATAAAAAAAGATCTTTTATGCTCACCAGGGCTGCATTTATTTTTTGAAAACAGTAATAACGGTAATATTGTGAAATATTATTACATTTTAAAATAATTGTGTTTAATATATTTAAAAATGTAATTTATTCCTGCAAAGCTAAATTTTCAGCGTCATTACTCCAGTCTTCAACGTCACATGACCCTTCAGAAAACATTCTAATTTGCTGATTTAGATTTGGTGCTCCAGAAACATTTCTTATTATTATCAATGTAGAAAACAGTTGTATAATGTAGATTAAGCGCAAGTTTACAAGTTATATAAGTTTATTTATATATTTTTCCACAGCAATCAGAAAGCTATATGTTAAGCACAGATTTCCAGGAGGTTACTGGGTTCACTGGGTACATTGATGGGTTTATAATGAGACTTATGAGGAATGACAGCTGATGCAAGCACTCAATGAAGATAAGACTATGGATGGAGAAAGAGCTATAATGTATTTTATGAGTTTCCTCAACTAGGTGAAATGATTTTTATAGACAGTAAAGTCTAAGGAATGTTTGTTACCTACGCTGTAAAATAGAATTGTTGGTTTAACTTAAAAAAAAGTAAGTTATCTGATTGCCTTAAAATTTTGAGTTCACTGAAATTAAAAGTTTGAGTTAATACAAAAAAGGCGATTGGTTTAATCAGCAGAAACTCAAAACATTAAGTTATCTGAATCGCATTAATTATTTAAGTTGATTTGACAAAAGAAAAAATGTGATAAATCATGAAAATATTTTTTTACAATGTAGGTCTATATAGATATATTGGTCAAAATAAAGACAAAATGATTTATTGTTAAACCTAGTGGAACAAGTCCATAGTTAATATGATGAACTACAACTGTGTTTACGCACATGATATTTTAGCTTGGCTGAGTGTCCAAAAACCTTTAAAGGCCACAGTAATAAAGGCTGATGAAGGTGAAATATTAAAAGTCCTGACCTGCCAATTTGCTCCGATCATCTCCAGCCACAACCACAACCCAGTCCCTCTGGATGGTGATGGACATGGCTGTGCTGGCCAGGTTAGCGATGTTAGCAATGCTGATGACCATAATGTAGCATGATGTCTATAATGACAAAGAAAGAACATGTAATTAAAAAAAATGTCACACTGTCCAAAATATTGTTAAATGTTTTAGTCCACTGCCACAAAAAGCTTAGACTCAATTTTGGGAACAGTCCAGGAAAAAAAAAAAAGGTTCATTGAACAAGCCACATTTTGTCTACAACATGGGTTCTCGACCTCAGTGACACCAGGACAAACAGCAGGTTTTGTTTGTTATTGTATATAAGCTTTCCAGTACTTTAACAGACTCAAAGGACTAATATCGAGCAAGCAACATGCTTTCTGCTCATGTGACATCCCTGGATTCTGCTGACAGCACTTTGCTGTTTTGTTACCAAGGTGTCATGTTACACCAACATGAACTTAAGTTGAAGCCATTCAGACTGAAGAGGGGAGATCTTTCTGTTTTAGACAACATTACCTCCTATTTAGGTTAAAATCACTCTGAATACACTCTTATTGCTAAACTATTAAACAGAAAGTCAGAGTAATATGCATAAAAATGCAGTAAAAACAAAACTGAATGAAAACAGAATGTTCTGTTCTTGGACTTTCTTTATTAGTGCATAAATAAGGGTTAGTTCTGAACAACTATTTACACATTCAGCAAATACTAATAAATAGTCCGAGTTTTGCTAGGAAGCAAACTCACCAGCAACCATCCGTCATACATGGAAGAAAGCTGTACTTTAAACTGGAAAACGACCATCAAAAGGACACCGCAAAGAATGACAGCACTGTTCTGGACAACCAAAGATGTCTGCGCCACTAAAATTTAAGAAAGAAATCCAGACTCAGTTGCATTCAATAAAAATGTTGGAATAATTGGCATAATAAAATGAGAACTGATGTATGCGCTGTGTCATGTTTCACAATAATCATGCATGCTCTGCGGGCTTCGCCATGTGTACCTTTCAGTCTGGGGTTTTTGTCCACCCAGTCACCAATAATAGCGCCCAGTAAGAGAACGGACCCTGCAACCACCAGCCCATACACGGCTGTCAGGAGTAAACTATTGCCATACAGCTCCACCAAAAACACGGCCACAGCAAAATTCCACATCCGATCGCCCTGTAACATAATGACACAATGTTCATCAGTCATGATTTTGTGATTGAAATAAGACTATAGTTTTTAGTTAACAGTATTTTGCAGCATATATTCGCTGATATGGATCAACACATTTATATAAAGACAACATATTAATAAAACAATGAATGTTTAGTAGTAAAAATGAATGATCTTCAAACTGTCACGCTATTATCTCTTAGTAATAACAAAACCAAATATCTCTGGTTATGATTTTTAGAATTTAAAGTTCATATAAACATTATTTTTTTATGAAAAAAAAGGGTAAAGTCGAATTTCTTTGAATTTAAGACAAAAAATAAAAGAATCCTGCAGCTTCCAGTAATCTAAACAATTAATAATTCTAAAAAATATACATAAAATAATAAATAAGATGTTTATAATAGAACTATGTCGCTGTTGTTGTGACTGACACTTTAAAACAAGAACAAGAGCTTTCGAGAATCAAGAATGTCTCACCCATGTTGACAGAGCATGTCCGAGGTAAATGAGGAATTTTGCAGACTTGAAGAATTCGCTTATTCTTTCTGAATAGACAAAATTCAAGTGCAAGGTTATTTATTATTTTGCTCACACCAAAGGCGCATCACAGCATTCTAATGCCAAACAAATCCATAAAGCACTTACCGCAGCAAGGTTTCTTAGATGCAGCGCTCTCCATTGTATGTTATATATCGATTGTATTCGTTTTTATTTTTAAAAAATTTTTTTCAAGATTTTGATTCTTTTGTGAGGTTCGGGTTAAAGTAAATCCTCGATGCAAATATTTCCTGCGCCAAACACGAATATTCCCTTCTCTCCTCTCCAAACTTAGCTATCACTGTAGCTGAAGTTGGAGAGAAATAACCTTTCTAGAACGACTAAATGTGTAAAAACATATAATTCCCGAAAGGGCCAGAGCCGCGCTCGCGGATGCAGCCGAGCACCGTGTTTACCACACAGCCCCTCTGACAGACTGCTGATATACTGCGAAAAGAAACTCCGCCCACTGTTCGCTCAACAAAGACAGAACCCGTGTTTCCGTGACACAGCAACATATTTAATAACACAAACTCGTCTGACGAGGTCGAAGTCATGATTTCGATTCACTAGATGAATCTGCAAAATATAGCTAAAACAGCTAGCTTTGCTGCGGCAATCAACAGGTCTAAAGGGGCTAGTTAGTCACAAAGAGTCCCGAAATTGTACATGATTGCAAACATCTAGTTCAAACCCGTTATAAATCATAATGTTTTTGAATTATTTCCTTCAAAGTAACATATTTGACATGCTACTGTTGTTCATTAATTGACCCTTCGCAAACAGTTTGATTGACAGGCGATCTAACCCATCATAACCCCGATTCCGCCATTTAAGCAGTCAGGGGAGTAAATGAGATTTTCAAAAATTGAGTGTACTCACGTCTTTCCACGCTTGAAACAACATTCCTTCTGATTTTCATTCATGTTTATTTGATGCTATAAATGAACTAGTATGAGGAGATGATTAGTTCACGAGCTACAGCGACACATTAAAGAGACACTATATGTTATTTATTGTGTAAACTTCTTTAAAAAAATACAATATTTTTAGGTTTCATATGTCAACGCGTTGTCAGTGTGCTCTTTGCTCCGGGATGTATTTTTCACCCCGTGAGAACATGATGTGTGGCACGAGAGCACATGGCTTGTCGGACATAGCAACAGTAACTAAAGGGGGCGGGTCTTCGCGAAGGGTCGATTGAACAAAAAGGCAAGGGTCAACAATATAATGAAGGCACTGGGGCATATTGTCACAAAATGTAAATGTGTTCTTTTTAATGGGCATTAATGGTGAAAATCCTTAATTTAGCTTTTCTTCGCTCTCTCTCTCTTTTTTGCAGTCAAGTGTGCATCTCAAATTTGTGCAATATATTTGTTGCATTTAATCGGTAATGGCCATTAAAAAGCTCATATCGGTATCAACAATCTCTTTATATGTCACCATGACAGTTTGATGAGTGACCTGCTGAACTTGAGGACTTAAAAAGGACATGGTAAATCTCTGTGCGTGAGTTATTCTACAACACAGGCTTTGATGAATATTGCTGATTCATGGAAATCCAGAAACTATAAGCTAATTAGTAGGGTTTCCTAGATCTAGATAGCTTTATTTTCACAGTTAGTACTGGAACATTTTTCTTTCTCGCTGTTCTTGGCTGAACTTTGGATCGCTGACAGCTATTTCCCAACAGTTTGGCAGTATATGCCTCTTTCCAATAGCATCCAGATTTATTCTATTCAGGACAGTACTTAGTTTCAGCATTAGCACAAAGCAGCTACAGCACAGGGAAGGGGTGGACTGCCACTTCAATATATATATATATATATATATATATTTTAGTGCTTTATAATCAAGTTATTATCAACATTTATCCCTCTAAATATTAAAATTATTTGAATGACTTCTTCATTGTATGTTAAAGCAGTTATTTTCCTTTTCAAACACTAGAACATAATGATGTATATTGTCTGTACCTCTCACTGAGAGAAATGTACAACTTATCAGTATGTTTTGGGAAAGTTTCCTGTTCAGAGCAGAGCTCAGATCAGCTTCAGGCTTGAAGAAGCTGTGAATCATCTTTGTATGTGTAAGTGTTCTGTACATGTCCTTCATGGGTGCTGGTGGACAAGTGGCACTCTGCTTGAGACCTGCCTTTTCATGACTTAACAGGACATCCTGTGCATAAGTTCAGGTCCGATCATCAGAATCGTGATGGATGGAGATATGCTTCTGACTATCTGTCCATGTTTTGAAGATGTCTAATTTTGTCTATTTTTCTTAGTCAATTTTCAGGTCTTCATTCATCATATTTGGTCTTTTCACGGTGAAATTCCCCTACAACAGAAACAAACATAACGTGAAATTATACATGGAAAGCATCAAAAAGGAACATGATTTGTCTTCTGCTTTTGGTTTGAAGGAAAGTTATTGCACACTCACTGCTCCAAAACAAATTATTACCTAATCATGAGGTAGTGAAATTCAGTGTTTCATCATTTATAAAGTTCTAGTCTCAGTGGACATGCTTCATTTATTATTGGCCATACACTCTTAAAAATAAGAGTGCAATTTTTGGGTTTCCCAAAGAACCTTTCAGTGAACTGTTCTCATTTTTAATAATCGAAAGAACCCTTTTCCACTTTAAAGAACCTTTTGTGCAGTGGAAAAGGTCCATGGATTTTAAAGGTTCATGGAACCATAGATGCCAATAAAGAACCTTTATTTTTGATGCTCATGGCAAACATAATAGCATGTTTTTCTTATATGGTGAATTTTTAGATTTTTTTGACATAAAAAGTGAAGTAATGCTTTGCTATGTTTGATTGTTTTTAAATAATAACTTGATGCAATGATATGTCACATTTAATCACAAAACAAACAGAGAGGATTGTGTCGCTGTACCTCTTTGTTAGTGGTTTTCATATTTTTTTGCCGCAGTATTTGGCCGTATGCATGACAAAGCAACACCTAACACTACTTGTGGGCTTGATTAAAAAGTCTGACGATTAGGAACCCATCCCATTCACGGAAAGGCTCAAAGCTGAGTCATGGTGCGCACAGACCCATCCCGTCCACAGAAATCTGAGACATGGAAATTAGATTACTTAGGTCTACTTAGATTTGGCTTTGTGCTCCATCACACTGTTGGTCTCATAAGACCTCTATGTTCTTTATTTGGTCGCTCATATCCTCATATCACATCTACATTTAAACAGATAATATCAATAGAATGAAGGAATCTGACACAGATGACTTTCCCACTTATGAAACTATCCCCTTTTAACACAGCACGACAATATTCAGGCTCTATTCATGGTTTTTGTGATTAAAAAAAGAGGTATTTGTGGTCTATATTTAGATTAAATTGAGCAAATTCAACTAAACCTGCTTTTCTTTGACCTGATGAATTAGCTGTTCCAACAAGTTTGCTAACCCTGGACATTGGGAATTTTCGGCTGATAAGGATCCAAGCTTTACACAGGTGTCTAAAATCAATACAGGTCTTCTGCCATGACCATGTCTGAACCCAAACAAACTAATGTGTTTGTGATATTAGAGGTGGAAACATACAAGTAAACACTGTTCACGTGATTTAACACTTAAGCCTTTTATGGGTGACCACACATTTCAACAGAACTATACAGCAAACAGGGGCTAATGCACAATCAACAGGACCACAAACACAAACACTGTAATTCAGTAAATGCAGGCTTTCGGTGTCATGAATGAGGTTAGAAGTTTACGAAACAGGAGAGTGGGATCTAACTGGTATTAAAAATAGGAATGATTACAAAAACCAGCAGATTCTATGTTTAGAGCAACAGACAACAGATTAAAATGACTTCCAGGTGTTTGCTTTTAATATCTGAATAATGTTGTGCATGTCTAGTTTGCACTTGTGATGACTCAAACCTTAAAATAAAGTTCAAGTCTGCCAGCCCAATGCAATCAGATATTTTGGGTCAAAGTATAAAAAAATCTGTAAAATATTCCATTGATAGACAATAATGAATGATAAAAGAAGCTTGGTTTGATTAAAAATCAACTATGGGGGTCATTTTTGCAGTTTCCCGGTTTTTGATGTCCTGTCCCTGACAGGAGTTATCCCTGCTTTATAGCATATTAATACACTGCAACTTAACTACACCAATTGGGTGAAAGCACACCTGAATAAAGCATAAAAGCACATGATTTGTTTTAAAAATGAGCCTAAATGCAAAATAATAAGACTAGTTAGTATCCCTAAAGATTCACTTCCATAAACACAAACATAAAATGACAAAATGACATTACTGCAGCATATTCACACTCTCTAAAAATTGCTGGGTTATAAACAACCCAAGTTGGGTTGAAAATGGAAAAACCCAGCGATTGGGTTGTTGTAACCCTACAGTTGGGTTAAGTGTTTGCCCAACCTGCTGGGTAGATTTATTTAACTCAACTATTTGTAGTCTGCATTAAAATGAACCCAAAGTAATTTGTAAATGAACATTTATTAATGTTTAATGAATAATAATTAAACAAATATTTATTCAATTGCTTTTTAATTAAATGTTCAAAAGTTGATTATTATTGTTGCCTCTATAATTTTGTGTTTAATTTTGGTTTCATTGAGCCAGCCATTTAGTAATTTTTAAACAATAGTTAGGTTAAATAAAACTGCCCAGTCTGTCGGGCAAACATGTGACTCAAACGCTTAACCGGTTAAAACAAACCAATCGCTGAGTTTGTCTATTTTCAACCCAACTTGGGTTGTTTTTAACCCACCAGTTTTTTAGAGTGCAGTTTGTGAAAATACATTTGGAAAATGTCAAAAGTATTTGTTAAATACAGTTTTAATTGTCGCATATTTATTTTTGTAAAGTCATTATTTTGTTATAATTTTGTTTTGATCTGTTTACAATGACTATTTGCCGTTTTCATTCTGTGATTTTTGACGAAAGACCAGTTAGGGTCAGTTTGTCTCACAAACATCATAATAGTTATTATAATAGTATAAGGAACCCAGAACAATTTTTTTTTTAAAAAAATACAAAAATGTAATGTAGCCATTTTTTGATTCATAGAAAATAAACAAGTGAGATTTCAATGATATTTTAACCATTGAACAAGGAAATGTCCCTGGATTACATTTCAGCAAGAAATTTGGTCACCATAGGTTTTTTTTTACCCCCCTAAACACTTTACTTATTTGATAGGTACTTAAATTAACAATCTTCAACAAAACTCAAAAAGTCTTTTGTCTCAACATGTGATCATTTCACGGATGTGCATTTTAAGTGTTACAAAACACAAGCGATGAGCTCATGAATCAGGATTCTGCATGTAGGACCGCGGCTAGGCTATTTAAAAATCAAAAGGCTCCATTGTACACTAAATACTACTAGGATTCAACACATTTTCAGAGTAAGACAGTAAAAGCCGGTCAGCTTTAACTACACTTTTGTCCCCTCAGGGTTAAAATGCAAACAATGTGCTTTGACATGTTTTGAGCAAAGCTCTCTAGTTACAGGTCAACAAATATTTGGATAATTGGACGTTGCGTACATCAATAGTTATGTTATTATGTTCATTTTCTTAACCCCCTTTTCTTAAGTATGGTACAGCAGGACATTAGATAGAATATTATCAGATAATATCAGTTCCACATAGTGCGTATGAAATAATACAAAATCTGTTTGGGTGCATTATGATGCACTGATATCGTCAATATGCATTTTAGGGATGTGTTACAATTTACAAAAACCTTTGTCATCACAAGGGATGATCTCATGGATCAGGATTCTGGATGTAAGATTTTGGCTGTTGGCTATTTGGTGTTGTGGGAGAAAAATCATCAAAAGTCTCCATTGTTTTTACAGTGAGACAGTAAAAGCTGGTCAGCTTTGGCTTACTTTAAAATACATTCAGTGTGCTTTGACATGTTTTGAGCAAAGCTCTCCAGTTACAGAGCAACAGAAATATTTTAATATGATGTTTTGTATGCCATGAGTAATGGTATCATGTTAATCTTTTTGTCCTCCTTCAAGTATCGGATCATATTCATTTCAGACAGGAATCAGCTGCTTTGGCTGCTCTGATTGTTCGTAACTGCCCTGTGTGTTGAAATATTGTAAAATGTGTTTGACCAATCTGAGCTGTTATTCTTGATAATTTACCCTAAAGAAAATTAACTACAAAAAAGAGGAAAGGTTATTGTTAAACCATGTTAACTACAAATTGACCATGATTTTGCAGCACAGTTTATCCTTGGTATTTAGTAAAACTGTGGTTATACAAATGATAATCAATATACCATAAAAAAAAACATGGTGACTACACTTTTACTACTATAAAACCATGATTAATCTTAGTAAGGGTACATTGAATTTCTCTAAACACATTATCAGATATGAAACTACCTGCTTACTTATTCTCTCATCCCAATTCTTTGTTCAAATGCTCCAGCCTCTTGTAACCTATCGTCAAACTACAATTTATAGTCTTTTTAAACAGTTTAATATAACATAATGGTTTTATTGTGGGGGTTATGCTTTGTAAACACTTACGTGACGCACTTTTAAAGCGCCGTTGTCCCGCGTACGTCATTCGTGTTCGACGAACGAGCCACTTGCGTGTGGAAATGTTTCCTTAAATCACCCGAAGGTTTTTCTCTTTTGATGTAAAATGTCTTCTATGAACAGCCAACCAACGGAACCTGAGACTCAAGAAGAGCTCGCACAAAAAGAAGAGCTGAACAAGAAGGTTTTTTATCACAAATATTTGAACATTATCATAAGTTTACGTTAATGGTCAGTTAAAGCAATTTTACTATATATATTTACTAGTTTATGTTTTTAATTACTGCTTTCAAACGATTCATTCACAGATAAAAGAGCAAAAGATTTTAGTCGACGAGTTGAGTAATTTGAGGAAAAACAGGGTATGTACGTCGTCCCATATATTTAGGTCATATATTAAATATATTTCAATATTTCATATTTTGAGTAGCAGATGCTGTCGGATGACAAAGTCAAACGGCAGAGTACACATCTCTGAGTGTTACAGTGGTTTATATATGTTTAAAACATTCATTTTTACCTATTATAATCTAATATATTTTTGCTTTTTGTCTCTGATCTGTAATGATCCGTATTTTTCCAATTCAAAAAAGTAATATTTTAAAACAGTAAAAATATTTTTAGTCGTAAAATATGGAATATAAGAATTCTGATCTATATTATGGTGTGATATAAGAAGGGTTACATTCTGTACACATTGCAACATTTGAAATATTTACAAATAAAATCTAAACCTTAATTTATAAAAATAAACCAACACTTAGAATCAAATAATTCCTTGTCATTCTTCAAAAGAATGCTTTTATCTTGCATGAAATAACTTATCAACATTAACTAAACAACATTAAGATTTACCTTGGTGTCTTTGATCTTCTCATGGCATACATTTAAATGAAGATGATATGACTGAATTTAATTTTTGAAGAATTATAATTACCCATGTGCTTAGGCTTATATATGCAGATTTACTAGAATATCATTATGTTCTGGTAATCCTAACCTTATTCTTATAGAGAGTGTACACACAGCAACCCAACAGCAATATATTCTTCCTGGCAGACAAAGGAGAGACCCTTAGTTCTTGTAAAAGTAAGTTTCATAAATAATGAATAAAATCATAAATGATAATACCAACCGTTTTGAGTTTTGCCATCTTGTCTCTTACAGAGGATCTTGATAACATGAGGAAAGAATATCAAGATATTTAGTGCTTTGGGATCATGTGTGGGATCTGTTGTGTGGTCAGTTTGACCTCACCGCATGATCCACTAGAGGAGCGTGTGCGTGAAAATCTCAAATACAGAGGGCCCAACTGTAGTCGGGACATTACAGTAACAATATCAAACTGCAGTCTCCTTTTCTCTGCACATGTGCTTCATATGAGGGGTTGCCTGACACCTCAGCCTCTTCAGGATGACAACGGGAACATGCTTCTCTGGAATGGAGAGGTATTTGGTGGTCTGAGAGTAGAGGAGGAAGAAAATGACACCAAAGCTGTTCTCCATCACCTGTCAATGGCTCAGAGCGCCTCAGATGTGATATTTGTACTGTCACAACTCAAAGGACCCTGGGCCTTTATCTACTACCAAAAAGTAGAGCACTGTATCTGGTTTGGGAGGGACTTTTTTGGAAGAAGAAGTCTGCTTTGGAAATTTGATCCTGAAAGAGCATCTTTCATACTCACATCTGTTGCTTCCCAGCCAGAAGATAATGTTCAATCTCAGTGGCAGGAAGTACCATCTAGTGGAGTTTACAGGTTTGACCTAACAGACTCTTCACCACCAGGGACATTTATTTTTGACCTTTATCCATGGGATTTCCACAGTGACAATGAGCCAAATGAAAGCTCGGAATTGAAATGCGAAAGTCTACCCAGATCTGTCTCAGTAAATACAAATAGTTCTGGACTTTCCCTGACCTACCCTGTTTGCCCGATGAACACATCCATTTCGTCACTTACGGCTGAACAAGATCTGAACGCCTCTCAAACCTCTGTTGAAAGTCTGAAAGAATTACTAACAAACCCTAAAAAGAAAGAGATAGTTGGCACACTCATTAACGTTCTAAGTGAGGCTGTCCATAAGAGAGTTTGTTACCTACCTGCTCAAGATGAATTGGTGGTCCCCTTAAATTATACAAAAGCTGATATTGCCATTCTTTTCTCTGGGGGAATTGATTCAATGATATTAGCTGCCCTTGCTGATAGGCACGTTCCTGCAGACAAACCCATTGACCTACTCAATGTTGCTTTCAAAATCCAAGAAACAAAAGTGCCTCCTAAGTCCTTGAAGAAAGGGAAAAATAAGAACAAATACTGTGACGATGCTGATAAAACACAATCGGATCAGCAGAGCTTCAACTGCTTTGATGTGCCAGACAGAATAACTGGAAGAGCTGGTCTAAAAGAACTCAAAAATCTCAGTCCAAACCGCCAGTGGAACTTTATCCAAATTAATGTAACTCAAGAGGAGCTTCAAGAAATGCGACAGGAACGCATCCGCCATTTGGTGCACCCATTGGACACTGTTCTGGATGATAGCCTTGGATGTGCCGTCTGGTTTGCTGCCAGAGGAACTGGCATCATCAATGAGGGTGTTGAAGAAGAGCTTTATATTTCAGAAGCAAAGGTTACTTTGTTTTTCTGTTTTCACTTGAATTATGTCTGTATGAAAATCGATTTTAATGTAAAGACCGAGTCACACTGAAAAATTCTATTTCCCTCTTCTCAAAGGTGATTTTGACTGGCATCGGGGCAGATGAACAGCTGGCGGGATACTCCAGACACAGAGTGCGGTATAAGAGCTCTGGACTGGAAGGACTCGTCAAAGAGCTGGCTATGGAGCTGGGACGAATATCCTCAAGAAATCTGGGAAGGGATGACCGAATCATTGGGGACCATGGAAAAGAGGCCAGGCAAGAGTTACACTTTGCAGCTCAAGCGATATCTAAGACTAAAGAACAAAAAATGAAATTCTATAGTATTGCACATAATATATAAAGACATATTTCCTTTAACTCAGATTCCCATACTTGGATGAAGATGTAGTCAGTTTCCTTAATGGACTACCTGTGTTGGAGAAGGCTGACTTGTCTCTACCCAGAGGAGTTGGAGAAAAGCTGTTACTGAGGTTAGCAGCTGTCGAGTTAGGATTGGGACTCTCTGCTCTCTTACCTAAGAGAGCCATGCAGTTTGGCTCCAGAATCGCCAAGTTAGAGAACAACCATGAAAAGGCCTCAGATAAGTGCAAAAGGCTGGTCGCCACCTGATTTAATACTCTTGACTGTTATCCCTTCTAGTTCTTTTTAATATGAATATACTGCTGAAAAATGATTTGTTTTGGGGGATTGGGAATAAGCAAGATTCTGACAATAATTCACTCAAAAAGGGTAATGATACAGTTTTATTCTGAATGTTATTTTCATGTTTGATTGTCATTACATGTTTGAACTACATTAAATAAACAGTTGGATTGTGAAGTTGGTCCTTGAAGTATTTGTCACAATCTATGTATGATGCAAGATTCCCAACATCAAATCGACCAGATATCCTGTGCACATACACAGGCCTCCTACAATAAAAGCAAGCATGATTAATATCACTGAATATGAGCAATCACAATGCCTTATTATTGTCAACAGTATGCATGTGACTGACCTTAATATGAGCCATGACAGAAAGGTCCCTGGTGCGTCCCGCTCTTCAATGGGTGCATTCTGTATGGAGAAGAATTACATAAAAAAATAACACTATAGAATAATTGGTTACACTTTATTTTAAATTGTCTTTGTTACACTGCAATTATACATTTAAGTACTGCGTAATATTAAGTAACTACATGTATGTACTAAAGGGTTAGGATTTGGTTTGATTTGGGGTTAGTTGCATGTAATTATGCATAATTTATAGTTATCACTGGAGTAACTACATGAAACAATGACGATGTAAAATAAAGTGTTACAGAATAATTAAATAAATATAAATCAACTATACCTTCTTCTCACTGAGAAAAATGTCCAAAAGAGGAAGGGAGGTTCTTGAAAACATGTAAAAGCAAGGACACTGCAAAACGAGGAAAACACATTAAAGATATCGCTCGTAATAATCAAGATAAACTGCATTGAAATGTCTTTATCTTCAAATACTAATGAAAACATACTGCATTACGTGAACTTGTTTCGCTTAAGAGAGGTTTTTCCTTCATGCGCTGTACTTTAAGGTCCTCATCCAACTCCAGAATCCCATATTTGGATGTTTCTGAAGGTGGAAATGATATAATAATGGATTTAAAAACTAGTGACCATATGTTTAGCAAAGTTAAAAACATATTGTTCTGATTTTAGGCTCACCCTCATCTTTGCATTGGTATGACAGCACTAAATTGCTCTCTTTGTCTTTATTTTGCACTTCAAAGAACCTCTCCGTGAATTCCCTCAGGCTGAAATCCTCTTTGAATAAAGTATCGCTGCAAAATGAAAAGATGAAAGTTTTCCCTCTTTTAAAGCCATCTCATACACAACCCTTGAGACAGTGACGCTGGTCATACCCTCCGATTACAAGTAAGTGCTCATCCACAGCACACAACTGGACTGCCAACTGAAGACAAGCAACAGCACCAAGTCTGTCCTGCAGAGATAATTCAAAAGGGAGTAATAAGAAAAATCATATTTAACATTCATAAACTGCTCCATTCCAGTATGCTCACCTCATTTCTTCTTGTACCATCATTTATGATTTTAACATTAGGGAATTCTTGAGCCCACTGCTGGAATGCTTCAAAGTAAAGATCATTTGTCTGTTCAATAGAATCATACAATTTATTATTTTGTGCATGATAAGTCAAACACAATTCAAAGCTCATGTTTTTTTAAAAACCTAAACAGTCATTCTGGACTCACAACCACATAAACTGTGTCCACACATCCTGTCTTGGTCAGAGCCTGAAGCCAGTGTGAGATAAGGGCGCATGGACCGACGGGAAGCAGCGGCTTGGCAATACCGCTCAGATGCTTGAAATGGCCAGTTGTGTCATTCTCGATATCCCTTTGCAGTCTAGTTCCATAACCTGCAGCTAAAATAACAGCTTTCATCCTCAGCTGAAAATACAAGTGACAACACTGACTTTTATCAGCATGTGATTTCGAATAATTAGCCGAAGTTTTACACTTCCTGGGGCTTTCGCTAGGATCGTTCCCAGGGTAAAGGTTGCTGTAGTTTCTCCAGTCAGAGCATGCGCAGTGCTGGTCCTCATAACGTTACCAAAGCGGTCCACATTTCTACATGTAACCTACTTAGCTCATAAATATTAAGTAACGAGAAGCTGAAGGTGTAGTAGGGTAGGGGTCGTTCACTCTGAGTTGCTCTCTACTTCCGTCTGTTCTTTATTTATGCTTTTTTTTTTTACTAGTTATGAACTATATTAAGTATGTACATTTTATTTTTGTGATTTATGAGTAAAAAAAAAAAAAAAAAAAAGATAAAAAAAGAGAGAAGAAGAAGAAGCGAATCGAATCTTTTGAATAGTTCGTTTCAATGAACCGATTCAGTGAATCTTTACTTCATGACGTACGTACGTACAGACGTAAATACGTGCGTTGGCATACACATTAAATTATGTAACATTATTATTTTATATTGCATACATTATATAAAATTCATATTCCTCTAATAGATAATTCAAGTTATTGGCCTGAGATTGTTTCATTTATCTTAACGTTTCTTGAATATGTTTTAAGGCATTAAAAGACGGGGTGACGTTTAAAAATGGTCTGCCTTTATAAATAAAACTACAAAAAAAAAAACTAGTTATTTATAACAAAAGGTTAATTTTATCCCTCAATTATTAAATCAAATGATGTCTCTTACATACTTTGATGTTATTGTGGTAGATGGATTTATATATACTGTGCATAGTTTTTATTATTGTGCTTTTGCTTTTTTGCACTTCTACTATATATATATATATATATATATATATATATATATTAGATATGTCAATATATCAATATTATAGCCTATTTTTGAGTACAAATTTTATTTGTTTTAGGGTGGTTTTGTAGCATTGTCTTGATCTAAAGATGAAAATTGCCTATTGACTAAGTCTGGTGCATTTATAGTGTTTAATCACGTGCACTGTCCCTGTAAAATGAACTAATTACAATAATAATAATAATAAAAAAAAGAAAACAGAACATAACCCTGACATAAACAGCATGACAGATATAAATGATCTAAGTAACCAACCTTACTTTTGAGCTAATCATGGATGCTGCATTGACATGCAACAGCACCATCTACTGGTTGATCTGAAGAACTGCCGAACCGTCACTATGCGTCGCTGGTTGCCAAGAGCAACACTGTTCAAAACCACACATTTCAGCGGACAGTTCAATCTTTTACGATGAACCTTCGTGGTCTTATTTGAAAAGAAATTAATTACTTTCAGTTTATAGTTTTGATGGAGAACCCACCCGACCAGAGCAGCGAGAGAGCTGTTCGTGCTGCGTTGACCGCTCAGTCTTTCCTGCAGAAATATGACCGCAGGGAACTGCAAGAACTTCTCAGCCTGACCTCCTGTAACTGGTTTCTCAGTGCTGAAGAACACAACCAACCCGTGGATGCGCCTCCTGGCCTCATCAGACAAATGAAGAACATCTTAGCTCCCAACATAATCATTCTGGCTCCCTTTGACTCATGTTTGCCCTTGGATTACAGAGTGGTCCACCAGATTGTGAGGGAGCTGACTGTGGGAATATATGGTTTTAACCAAGTTCCTGCCATCAGTTTGGTACCCAACTATGACCAGAGCTCCACGTGCCAGTTACCACCAGCATATTACGATACAAAAGTCGGTCAGATACTAACAAACGTAGATTATACCATAAAAGCTCTCTGGCACGGGAGTTACATTTCTAGAGAAAAACGTATGCGCTTCTCTGAGTTATGGAGATCCATCATGGCCGTGGATTCAGATGGTGTGCCTCAAACAAAGAAAGATGTGCTCGCAGAGTTCCTCAATGCAGGTAAGATATCAATTCTTATCCAGAACAGTGTAATTCTAAGTTAACTGTAACACTTTACAATAAGGCTCCATTTGTTAACATGAACTATAAGAACAAAACGTCTTCATCATTTATTATTATTATTTTAGTAATAATAATTTTAGTAGTTAGCTAATTTTAAACATTTAGCCTACGCGCAGGTCGAAGCGGCCAGTATACTTTTGTGCGCATGCGCACCCCCCCCATAACGACTTTATTCATCAAAATAAGTTAAAGTTACATTTTCATAGTTAATTAAATAAATAATTAATTATAAATAATTGTTAAATATTATAAATATTTCTTACATTTGAATAAAAAACTAATAAAAAATATAATACCATTGCGATGATAGTAAAATAACACTGATTCGTCTCACTAGGTTTAACAGACATCTCAGATGATCCATGTTATCAGGACATTTATAAAGAGAACATTGTAGACCCAACCTATGAACCCAACAGTGCAGAAGAAGAGAATCTCTTCTCACAATACTCAGAGAACATCCTGATCAAGTTGAGTGCCTACCTGACCTCTGTCCGCCAGCACCAAAATCTCTTTGTGTTTGAGGGGTCTCATAGCCTGTCTAATGTGGTCCGACTCACTGAGGACAGCATTGATCTGGCCACCTACCAGAGGCTACAGAGAAGGCTGTCAGATCACATTATTCTGGTGAGAAAGCACCTTGACAGGAATGCAGAAGTCTCCAGAGACCTCGCCTACCTGAAACTCGTCACATTCCTGGTGCCCTTGCTGATATCTTTGAGGAAAAAGATGTTGATTCCTAATCTGTCTCAAATGCTACCGCCCTTGTCAGGTTTGCATTTTGTTTTGATCGCTATCACCGACATGCCTCATAAATGGTTACTGAAAAACTTTTTTTGCTTAAAGATGACAAGCTGAAAACAGAACGAGAGGTTCCTCCACATCTTCTTGGACCAGAATTTGCCTGCAAACACTTTCCACAAAAGCAAGATCAGTATTTTCATCTTCACGGAGGGATTGAATTGGATGTGGGGACTCCTTCTCTTGATGACATCACTGAGGAAATGAAGGTGAGAAATGATTTTGAAGGCATTATATTGATTTTATATATATACATGTTTTTTTCTTCTTTTTTTGTGTACGTAGGTGGCTTTCAAAACTCTGCAGACTCAAGCAGCCAATTATCTTTACGAGTTGCTTCGTCAGGACTCCACTTACAAAACACAGTTTCCAATTCCACTCAGTGAGATTGAAGGGAAAAGGTCGGCACTACATTCATGTTTTTGTTCAATTATATAAATTCTGTACAGCTAGAATGTTGCTTTGCATGGCATCTAACTTACATTTGTGTTTTGCAGCTATAATGTCATCTCCATTGAGTTAGAATCGCTTTATCCCCAACAAAACATGGTTCAGTGGTGGGGGGCTTTGAACTCTTCCATCAAAAACCTCAAAGGGAAGAGACTGCCCTTGACGGACATTGAGCTACACGAGCAGTTCAAGAAAACATTTGGTTACACAAAAGCTATAAAGTGCAAGGTGATAAATGACAATCAATTCATATTTTGGTTTCACAGTACCTCCATGTACACGTACATCAAAATGTGTTTGTAACTCAGAGCGTGGCATTCGGGCTGAAATCAGCAGCAGAGAGAGGACTGTGTGCAGCGTTTCACTCACTAAGTCGCAGGAACCCGGCTTCCCACCTGCATGTTCTTGATGAGCAGGGTCTCTCTCTGCTTCATCACGCTGCAGCCAACAACCAATCACACATCATCCTTCAGCTTGCTGCAGCAGGAGTCAATCTCAACCAGACGCGCAGTGAGAGATTCACTAACACAGGTCAACACATTATCAGTCTACTAATGTGCAGCTGGATTTAAATGCCTTTTGAAGCTTATAGACATTTCCACATATTTTTACAGTATGTTTTACTTTCTTCATTGGCAGGAAAATCAGGTGTTGGAGGTCCATTCATAGAAGGAGCTGGTAAGGGTCTTATTTTCATTTACATTTATTCATTTTGTAGATGCTTTTATCCAAAACGACTTACAAGTGAGGAACATAACAAGCGATTCATCATGCAGTGGCAAACAGACATAAGAAGTGCTCATAATACAAGTTTTAGACATTGCTTAGAGTAGCAAAAGCAAGAATAGGGAGGGATTAAAGGAGGTTAAAGCATAGATTTTTTTATGATGTGGTTAAGTTTTCAGCTGAATATTGTCAGGGATTCTGCATTCTGCATGAAGGTGGGGAGATCATTCCACCAGCAAGGAATAGTTAACGAAAACATTGTGGAAAGTGATTTTGTGCCTCTCTTTGATGGTACAGTGAGCCTGCACTCATTTAGCGATTGCAGGCTTCTGGTAGGGATGTAGACTCGTAGGAGTGAGTGGAAGTAGGAGGGTGCTGAGCCTGTGGTAGATCTGTGAGCAAGGGTCAATGGCTTGAACTTGATGTGAGCAGCCAGTAGTAGCCAGTGCAGAGAGATGAAGAGGGGCATGACGTGGGCTCTTTTTGGAGTCATTAAAGAAAAGACGTGCTGCAGTGTTCTGAAGCATTTGTAGAGGTTTTATTGCACATGATGGGAGTCCAACCAGAAGGTTATTGCAGTAATCAAGGCTAGAAATGTTCTTTCATGCATGCTGAGATGTCCGCCAGACAGCTTGAGATTCGTGCAGCTACTGTGGGATCATCTGGATGAAACGAAAGGAAGAGAGCGTGTCATCAGAATAGCAATGGTATGAGAAATCATGTGCCTGTATGATGGGGCCCAGTGATGTAGTGTATATGGAGAAGAGGAGAGGTCCAAGAACTGAACCCTGAGGAACCCCCGTGATCAGTTGGTGTGCTTTGGATACCTCCCTCTCCAGCCAAAGCTAAGTGGAGTTCCTGTGATGCCCAGTGATGATAGGGTGGACAGAAGGGTAGTCGTGGCCTAATGGTGAGGGAGTTGGGCTTGTAACGTGAAGGTTGTGGGTTCGATTCCCACGCCGGCAGGAATTGAAGGTGGGGATTGTGAATAAACAACACTCTCTCCACCTTCGATACCACGACTAAAGTGCCCTTGAGCAAGGCACCTAACCCCTAAATGCTCCCCGGGCGCTGTCGCAATAGCTGCCCACTGCTCCGGGTGTGTGTTCACTGTGTGACAACCTGTTCAAGTGTTTTTGCTATGAATGCTAGGAGAGAGACAGGTCTGTGACTGTCTACAAGTGATGAGTTTAATGTGGGTTTTTAAGTAGTGGAGAGATGTGTTGATAATGTGTGTGAGTGCTGGTAAAAGTGTTGGAGAGATGGCTTGTAGAAGATGAGGGGATGGGATCGCAGGTGGTAGGATGACTGGAGAGGAGAAGTTTTGATATTTCTGCCTCAGTGAGGGCAGAGAAGGAAGAGAATGAGAGAGGACAGATAATATCTAGAGAAGAAGTTAAATAAAGGTCTGTTGGTGTATTCAAATCTATCAAGGAAAGTTGTGTGGGTCATTTCATAAAGCAAAACCTATCACTTCAAAAAGCTAGACTGATGAAATCATTTGGCATCAGTGATGCAAAACCTAGGATGACATGCCTAAAGATGCCACTGGTAACTTTTTTTTTATTTTAGGGCTCACACCATTGCACCTTGCTGCACAATGTGGCTCCCTTGAATCCTTAAACTGTCTTCTAGCCCTGGGAGTGGACTATAAACTGGTGGATAAGAGAGGCTGGATGGCTATTCATTTTGCAGCCTTTTACGGCCAGGTGGCATGTATTCAAGCACTATGCAGGAAAGACCCTACGTTATTGGAAATGAAGACACCTGCTGAGTATGTGATATATTTTAGCAATAGATTGACTGTAAAGATGTGTATATTTAAAGTATATGCACTACTTTTGAAAACTAGAGTCAGTAAGGTCTCTTATGCTCACCAAGACTGAATTATTTGATCAACAATACAGTAAAAACAATAATATTGTGAAATGTTATTACAGTTAAAATGACTTTTCGATTTCAATATATATTTTAAAATGTAATTTATTCCTGTGATGGCAAAGCTGAATTTTCACATATTTAATAGGATTTCTGTCATCATAATAATCAGAAACGCAGTTTTTTTTTAGAGATGCATGATCATGGGTATTTTACAGGTATGGTAGTTCACCACTCTTATTGTCAGCGACCTCTGGTTCAGTGGAAGCTCTGGACGTCCTGTTGTCCACTGGGGCAAACTGGAGAGAGGAAGACAGCAAAGGCAATAACACTGTCCACCTGGCAGCACTTTACTTTCACACAGATGTCCTGAGACACCTCATTCAGCTGAACTTGGATGGCCTTCCTGTGTGGAAGATTCTTGTCGGTATGGTATGATGAAGCGGATATAAAATGTGGCTTCCAAATTTTCAGCAGTCACAACTATACTACTGTTAAATATTTATAACATCAGACTGAAAGCATTAAAGTCAGCATGAAATAGTCTTTTCCTTCCCATTGTGATGTATATCCAAGTGAATTGGCTTCTCAAAAAATGTAGGGTGGGACTTGATTTTGTCAAATTGGGAATTGATTGGATGGTGGGGGTTTGCTATTGGACTATCTCATGTGAGTGACAGGTTGTGCTGCCCTCACGCCAGTAAACAGAGGAGACAAGAGATGTCCTTCCGAGAGGAAGGGAAGTTTGCACGGATAAATCATTTATAATAAATACTGCAACATTCCATTAAAAAAAAAGAAAACAATTTTTTACAGCTTCTGATTTGGATTTTAAAATTGATTTGACAAAATGCACTACAAATAAATATGAAAACAGCTCATTCTTTATTAGTTTCATATTCCACATTTTAGATGAGTAGCAAATTATATATTTAAATGTAATTTATTTAAGGTAATTAATTACATTTATTTTTTTACATTTTTAATTGTGGTAATGATTTACCTGATCTCCATATTTTTCTGCAGAAATGATCCAGAGTGAGGACTCAAGGCGGTTGGAAATGGCCCTCAGGTGTCTGGAGGCTCTTTGTGTAAACACTGAGTCCTCCTGTGAGGACATATCGGAAGCAGGTAGCATACGTGTGCTGACTAGGGTCACAATATATTGCAATACACAAAAAGTAACAATACATATCGTAGATAGTGATAATATGTATAAAAATGAATAGCCCACCCAAAATGAAAGTTTAGACAGATTTAATTTAGCATCAGATTTGGTGCTTCAAACATGGTAAACCCAGAAAGTCATACATTTGAGTTTCCGTGCTTATTAATTATTATTAAAAATAAAAAATAAAATACATATATATTATAGAATAAACTACAATATTTAAAAGTTTTTAAATGTATGTAGTCAGGAACAGCTTGCAAGCATAAGAGTCCAACATAATTCTTTATTTTTAGCTGAGCAGAATCTCAGCTATGAATATTTCTATTTTAGAGTCACTTTTGGCCTGTGCACGAGAAGTCTAAGTTCATTCCTGTTATAGTATAAAATGCAGCATTTTAATGAACAGTACTTTTTGTTAATTGTTTACCATATGAGTTAGAATTAATAACAATAACAAAACTTAGCATTTTAAATCTATTTTGGCTTTGTTCATAATATCATGAGAGTATCGTATCGTGAAATCGTTATCGTGTATTGAACCGAATCGTGACATTAGTGAAAATGCATTTCAGCAACCTAACACAATATTTTAAGCTCTTTTACCTTTGTAAGATAAACAATATTGGTACTCGAGTTGCCACTTGAAAAAAATCTGGGTTCTGAAGCAAAACCAGTTGAGAGCTACTAGCCTAGAAGATTGGAAAATGTTAATACCAATTCACACTGCACCGGCAGACACCATCCAACGGCAATAGACACTTTGTTGGGTTTTGTTGGGTCAGCGTGTTACTTCAGTTGGTGTTGCCATACAGTATTTGGTTGAAGGTGTTGAATCTGTGTTTGTCAGGACAATGTCTGAGAAGTGACGCACTGTAATCTGGTGATTGTCCCCATTGTCAGTTCAGTGTGAATAGGCCTTTAGAAGATTGCATTATGTTTCTGCTTGATAAAATGACTGTAACTGCACTGCAGGAGGTAGTCCAGTGCTGGTGGGCCTCCTTTGTTCAGACAGACAGGTGGTGCAGTGCATGGCTACAGCTGTGCTGTGTCATATGTCAGAGAATGCAAAAGTCTGTGAAGATCTAGTGCGTCATGGTGCCGTCCCGGAGGTGATCAAGCTCCTCGGCGGCCGTCTGCCTGAGCTGCACTCTCGCTGTGCCGTTATACTAGCTGATCTGGCTGGACACAGCGAGCAGCACCAAAGCCTCATTGCTCAGCTGGTGAGCCAAGATACTTTTTATGCTATCTGTTCACACCTAAGGTTTCTGAAGTTATATACTGGCAGTGAAATAGGTTTGAAATAATAAAGATTTTTTTAATGTTTTTGAAAGTTCTGCTCACCACAGCTGCATTTATTTGATCAAAAATACAGTAAAAACTGTAATATAGTGAAATATTATTCGATTTTAGAATAGCTGATTCCTATTTTAATATATTTTAAAATGTAATTTATTCCTGTGATGGTAAAGCTGAATTTTCCAGTCTTCAGTGTCACATGATCCTTCAGAAATCATTCTAATATGCTGATTTGATGCTCAAGAAACATTTCTTGTTTATTATCAATGTTGAAAACCATTCAGCTGCTTAACGTTTTTGAGGAAACCATTTAAGGTTTGGAGTAATTAAGATAGCTTTTTAAAATAAAAAATAGAAATTAATACTTTTATTCAACAAGGACGCATTAAATTGTTTCAAGCAACAGTAGAGACATTTATAATGTTACAAAAAGATTTATAATTTAAATAAATGCTGTACTTTTTTAAAAATGTTCTACTCATCAAAGAATCATGAAAAATAATCAGTTTTCACAAAAATATAAAGCAGCAAAAAATGTTTTCAACATTGATAATTAGATATTATAAGAACCATCATTAATAATTGAGCACCAATAATAATTGAGTAAAAAAATCTGCATATTAGAATGATTTCTGAAGGATCATGTGACACTAAAGCCCGGAAATGGATTCTGCAAATTCAGCTTTGCCATCACAGGAATAAATTGTATTTTAAATAATAAATTCAGATAAATAAATTCAGCCTTAGTGCGCAGAGGAAACTTTTTTCAAAAATTGTAATTATTTCAAACATTTGACATTTGATTTAAAAAAACCCCAAAAACAAATACTCAAACTTTTTTGTGTAGGGTGGGGTGACCCTAGTAGTGAAGCTCCTGACCTCTGACCTCCAAGATGTGCTCGTAAATGCTGTCAGGTGCATCCGTACACTATGCATTAGAAGCCCATGCAACCAAACTGCTGTTGCACACGCTGGAGGAGTTCCACATCTCGTCGAATTCCTGTCTGTGAACTGTGGTACTGTTTAGTTTCTGGAAAATATTCAAGAGAATAAATGTCTGTTGTTAAAAAAAGTAGATCATTTTTTGCTTTTTTATGTGGAACACAAAAGGAGAAACTCTGAAATCAATTGTCTTCAGATTAAACGGATGTGCTTTTTTCTGACAGAAGTACTGCAGGAAGAGGCTTGTTTGGCCCTTGCAGAGCTGGCTCGGGGTCACAGGGAGAACCAGGAGCTCATATGTGAGAAAGGAGCAGTTGGTGCCCTGGTGCAAGCCCTGCGAGAGAGGAAGATACCTGTTAAGGTCACGGCGGCCACAGCGCTTGAATCTATAGCCAGTCACAATCCTACCATACAGCAGTGCTTCCTCAGGCAATCGGCTGCTAACTATCTTTTACAACTTTTAAAGGTAATGTAACTCTTATTTAAACCGCTATTGCACAATGTTGCTTCTGGGTAATTAAGCCTGTTCTTCACTTTGCAGGCACATAAATAAAATGTTAATAATACAGGGATGATTTAGAATAAATCAATATAAAGCTGTTCTTTTGGTTTTGCCGGGTTTTTCTCCCTCTCTTTTCCTTCTAGATGACTGGGGGGAAAAATATTCTGGAAAAATCTAAAAATTTTCCCCTCTAAAATGTGCTTTACAGTCATTGGTGCATAAAATAAATTATTCAGTGAGGAATTATGCTTTAATTATGCTTTAAGGAATTATGCTTTATGAATTATTGCTTTAATGTTTTTGTTTCTTAGGAGGAACATTTTGCAACAATGAAATTGATATGGATTTTAGTCACTACAGACCATATTGTGCAAATCTTTTTATTAAATTTTATTAAATTACTTTATTTGAGTTAGTATTCAAATAAATAAAAAGTTATTAAAAAGTTCAGCTACAAGCCTATTAGATTCTGTCATACAGTTATTACATTAATATTTAATACAATAAAATTATTTTATACAATTGTTTTTATTAGTATTCTAATATCAGAAAATAGTATAATCTCTGACATTATTTTAAATAATAATTTTAATATATTTATTGGAATAATATTATAATAAATAAAACCTTTTGAATAGTTTTCTAAAATACAACAACAAGATTGCTTTCATGATACAAATTACATAATGTTAAAGCATAATGTAAAATCTCAGTTAGAAAAATCACATTTTTAAATGAAAGTTTATTGAAACTTTAGGCAAAATATAAAAGGAATCTTAAAACTTAAACAAATGGCCTATGTGTTTTTTGTTGAGTATCATATTTGATAAATCAAGCTTTTAATAAATGGCTCAAATAGTATAATATAGTATGAATATGGTGCTCATATTTGAGAAGGAAAAAAACACCACAATTTTATTCAGAAAACTGACTGAGCAAAAATATAAAATTTGGTGCAGTTGATGATATTTATAAGGCCAAAAAATAAGAAGAAATTTTGCTACCTTGTAATACAAATTGGCAAATCAGTGAGATCTTAATTATAGCAGACCACATACATAAAATGTATATAATATCATATCTACCAATAATGTGTAAATAAGATGATATTTAAATGCACTAATCAAAATCAAAGCACTGTAGTTTTTATTGTGGGAGCAAAACATATAAAGCAATCCAATACGATGATGATTGACAGATGTACAAATAAACATGTTTGATAATCATATTTTAACATGACTTTTTAAAAAAAATTATGTATGGATAATTAAGTAAATCATTTTGAGATGCTAAAGTTATTTTCACATTTACTTATAAAAATCATTAAAGACATCACAGCAAAAAGAAGCTGGGCATTTTTAGAATTACACCAAAAGGCATTTACTTGCTAAAGTGAAACTATCAATATAGTATATCAGTATATTGTGTAAAATTTTGATCATGTTGTTAATTTAGCCTTAGAAATGTGCGTATCACATATGACACAGGAGGCTTTATAGAGTTAAATTTCTAAAATTGTGATTCTAGATAACTTACATTTACATTTATTCATTTATCAGATGATTTGATCCAAAGCGACACACAAAAGAGGAACAAAAGCAATTGTTAAGAAGCAAACAATATTCGTAATAAAGGCTTTCTTAAATGACAGACCGGTTCTCATATTGCATATAGCAGCAAGTCAGCCTATGGCACAGTAAACTATTTTCTGAACTTCACCCTGAGTTCAGGTGTTCCAGCTGGACGTGCGGGAACAGGGTGCAATGTCTCTGTGGGCCCTGGCCGGACAAACTCTGAAGCAGCAGAAACTCATAGCAGAGCAGATGGGCTACCCTGTCATCCTTGACCTTCTTCTGTCCTCTTCAGACAAAATGCAATACGTGGGTAAGGCCAGATACAAATTGGTCTCATTATACACCATCCCAAAAGACCCATCCCAGTTCCATCCAACCAATCAGTCACCCTTGAATGCAAGTAACACTCTCGCTGCAAAGCTGTCGTCCAGACAGAAGAAGCACCAAATGCAATAAAAACAGCTTCCCATTGACTACTTGTTGACAGGCACTGGATAAACTGAACAGATTGACTGCCTGAGCTTCTCCCTGTCACTGACAGAACAGGTCCGGTCCAGCGGGTGAGCGGCCAGCACTTCCTGTCTTGAGACAGCACCGATCTGTTAGACTCATAAGACAGGAAGGCATGCAAGTGGAATGTTATTCCCCCAGTTGGTTTCTCCGTAAACATTGCTTACAAGAGTGGCCCCGTCTCTTGTATTGCGATTAGTGTTAAGCTATGACTCGATTACAGGCTGTGATTCCAAAACGACGCTGTATTCCAAGAGTGCTTCCTCTTCAGTCAGGTGTCTGGTTCGTGTCTCCTCTGGATCGTCTGTTAAAACATTTTGTCAGGCAGATGTTCCCTAAAAATCTTTTTCAGACAGAACTGTCCGCACCTTCATATCGTTAAAGATTTGGAACAAATTATCCACCCCGTGGAGAATGTTATCTTTACATATTTTGGTGCAGTTGTGGCCTAATAGTTAGAGAGTCAGACTGGTATCCCGAAGGTTGCGTGTTTGATTTTCAATGCCGGCAGGAAAAGACCTGAGCAAGGCACCTAACCCCCTAATCACTCCCTAGGCGCCTCAGCAAAAAAAAAAGGCTGCCCACTGCTCCGTCTGTGTTTTGCAGCGTGTTTGTGCGCTAACTGGATGGGTTAAATGCAGATGACAAATTCCTTCAAAATGACTTCATACTGGTGAGTCCACTGTTCTATATTAACATAAATATAGATCAGTGGGCGAGTCACGGAATCTAGATAAGGTTTGTCCAAGAAGTTTCTAGATTTGTCGCTGGGCTTTAGAAAAAAGTCCCAAAAGGGGCTGGTAAGCCACTAAATCTAGCGACAAAATCGCTAAATTGGGAGCACTGTACTTGTCCTTCACATTACTTTCACTTTTACTTAATTTCATTGTTTCACAGGGTGCAGAGCAGCGATAGCGCTTATCCAAGATAGTCGTACCCATCAGGATAGCTTTTGCAGGGAGTACGGGGTGCCACCTTTGGTGCGTTTGCTTCGAGGGTCCCGAACGACATTGAAGACCCTTCTCAGTGTCATCAAAGCCTTGGGTTGTTTGTGCATTGGTAATATCTTCATTTTTTTGGTGTTCCATAACACAAAAGGCTTTGTGTTATAGCGCAAATGATAAAACGTTTGTTCTGTGGTTGCAGGAGTGGCGCTCACTGCTAATAAAAATAGTCAAAAGATTATTTACAGAGAAAAAGCCATTCCTACATTATTAGAGCTTTTAAAATCCCATGAATCTCCAGAGGTCAAGGTAAGAATTCATTTCAAATTGTTTTGTACCCATCAACCTTAACAAGAAGTGATATCATTGTGTTTTTAAATGACATTAGGTACAAGTGGCTGAGACTCTCGCCTGTGTGCTGATGAGGAACCAAAAACTCCAGAGGGAATTTTGGGAGCAAGAGGACTTCTCTTATGGAATTGTTCTGGAGCTCCTGAGGGCTGAAAACAAAGTACTTCAATTTTATACCACTTTAAAATTTTCCACCTTGCTCATTCAATGCCAGTGATATACTAAATGTATTTGTCTAAATGAACCACTTAGCAAGTCATTTCTTTCAGAAAATCTGTCTGGTTGCTGGACATGCATTATCCCTGTTTGCATATAAAAACAAAACACAACAGAGGGAAATTCGACAAATGGGAGGAATTCCAATGAAGACATATGAGACTTTTTTGAATTCTGACAATGAGACAGAAAGAGCAAAAGCTGCATTTCAGGTAGTCAGAATATTCTGAATGCAAATAGAATTTATATACAAAATATATACTAAATTAAAAGTATTAAACGGATTTTATTTAAAAAGTTTACATTTTATATCGTAAGTCAAGTCACCTTTACTTATATAGGGATTTTTACAGCTTTACAGTAATAATTGGCAAATAATTTTGGCTGCACAGCAGCTCCCAAAGAAAATACTGTCAGTAACAATTGTTTTGTTTTTCAAACACAGAAGAAAAAAAAAAAAAAACAGAATTAATGTGATATCAGACATTGTATGTTCTCAAGAAAACATTTACCACTGTAGAAAACTAACAGACTTTTTACGAGCACCTGTAGAGGGCTGGAAAAACGGGTAATATAATATACATCTTATGTTTGACAGATAGTCGTGTTAGCCAGAGTAATTATTGGGTCAGATGAAGTGACCTTGACTGCAAGGGGAGTCACTGATCTTGTTGAATTATTGCAGTCTGACCAATCGACTACTGTGGTCATTGTAGGTAAGAGAACTTGCTTATAAAAAAAATGCAAAGATGCAGTGTTTAGTGTTAATGTATACCACCGTTTAAAAGTGGTAACATTTTACAATAATTTTCATTAGTTAAACACTAGTTAATGTATCAACTAACCATGAGCAATACATTTGTTACTGTATTCACTAATCTTTGTTAACATTAGTTAATGAAAATACAGTTGTTCATTGTTTGTTCATGTTAGTTCAGTGCATTAACTAATGTTCACAATATTTTAATAATGTATTAGTAAATGTTGAAATAAACAGTAACAAAGATTAATAAATGCTGTAGACGTGCAGTTCATTATTAGTTTATGTTAACTAATAAACCTTATCGTAAAATGTTATTTCAAATGTTTGGTGTCATTAAGATTTTTCTGGAAGAAATTAATACTTATACTCAGAGAGGATGCATTAAATTGATCAAAAGCGGCAGTAAAAATGTTTATAATGTTACAAAATATTTCTATTTCAAATAAATAAATTAAAAGTATCATGGTTTTCACAATAATATTAAGCAGCAGAACAGTTTTCAACAATTCTAATAATAAATGTTTCTTGAGCAGCAAATCAGCACATTAGAATGATTTCTGAAGGATCATGTGACACTAAAGACTGGAGTAATGATGCTGAAAATTACATTTTAGAGTATATTAATCTTTTTTTTAAAAATTCAAGATATTAGTTTTTGCAGTATTTTTTTTAAATCAAATTAATGCAGCCTTGGTGAGCATAAGAGTCATAAAAAAAAAATCAAGACACCAATAAAATGGGAAAATAATCTTGTGTAACAGTCCATCTTGCCTTATTCCAGCACAACTACTTGCTAGTCTGGCTCACATAAGAGCAGGTATTACTGATGCAATTGTCACCATGGGTGCTATAAAGCATCTCTCTGCTCATCTGGACTCAGAGGATGAAGAGGTAGATAGTGTTTAATTAGTTAATTTCAGCGTTTCCCAATTTATAAAAATAAGGACTTTAAAACTAAAATAATATGCTTTCTTCTTACCTGCATTCTAGGTTCGAACAGCTTGTGCAAGTGCTCTGGGTTACCTGACCTCCAATCGCTTCGCTCATCGAGAGCTTATGGCGAAATGTAGAAAAAACCCTCACATATATGACCTCCTAAAGAAGAATCTAGCACAAGATGCCAGAATATCGCAATTCTTTACGGCAGAGTTTGAAAGACAGAGAAGAATAGGGTTTCCATCCCTCAGGTGCTTTAAATTTCGACAGGAAGTCTCTGACTATGAGGCCTTTGATAATTCACAAGCATAATTTGTTTTATTTCCGTTTTCCCCATTGCAGTTTGGAGATAAATGGCGGCCCTCCTGTGCCTCACCGTGATAATAAAGGTATTTCAGTTGATTTGTGTATGACAGAGACAAATTGTGATGCTGGCTAAAGCAAAGAGGAACATATCTCACATACAGCTGTTTGTGCTGTGCTATTTCTCTCCAGGACTGTCAAAGAGACTGAACGCTAGGTGTAGTCAGTCAGCAGTCGGTGAGAGAGAAACACCAGCTCCTTTGCAACACCATATAAGACAGAGGGCCAGAACCGCAAAGCCCAAAGTCAGAACGGGTCAGATGCCTTGCCACAGTGCCTAACTTCTGAGGTTAAACGAAAGGCCATAAACTATGACACAGCCATTCGTACCAGAAGGTGATGGAAGACAATCATAAGCTTTGAAAAAAAAAAAAAAAAAAAGCAAAACAGAAACACATTTCTTTAAATAAACAGTCATTTATTAATAAGATGCAAATTTAAATGTCAAGAGCTTATTCTCAGTTTTAATGGTGGAACTTTAATTGCAGCATCTTTAACTTCTGAAGTGATGTCTAATCCGAGGGGCGCCCTAAAAATAAATCAAAATTTTCATTGTCACAGACACCATCACATACATTAGGGTCCACATGTCTAAGCCTGCAACAGAAATGACCTCTATTGTGCATTTTTAATGATAAATAATGAATATTTTATATGTACAGTCTTTTAAATCAATTTTAGAAATGTATACATAGTATATATAATATATTTAAAGTAAATTCAGTTATATTTCTGTAATTTAACATATTTTTCAATAAAATATTATATTTAATGAGAAAAATATAAAGTGGGATTTTTTACTAGTGGGCGTTACATTCTAGAATGAACCCAGGTGGTTAAAAAAATAGCTGGAACAAGTTATTACATTTTGATGAAAGTTGGATTTTTTTTTTTACTTGGAAGTGACTGTTAAATCGTGCAAAATAAGACAAGTAACATGCTTTGGCAACATAAATAGGTAGAATTTAGCAACTAGCAAAGCAAATGCAATTTTAACTTACTTAGGTTCATATTTTATCTCTTCGGTATGGGACATGATCCCCTTTCCTTGCTTTAGTCTCTCTATGCCATTCCTAAGAACATTAGTGTAGAACAAAAGTCAGTGTCTTATGCATGTAATCGAGGCTGTAAGGCAACGTGCAGCAATGTTATCACATTACCATGCAATCATGACTCCATTATCAGTGCAAAGCTTTGAAGGAGGGCAAAGTAGATGCAAACCAGTGGCATCTGTGACGATTTTCAGAGTCTGTCTGATGTATTCATTACTTGCTACTCCTCCTGAAACAACCTACAGAGGTGCACAAGAGAAAGAGTTTTGGTTGGAGTAGAAATGCAGGACTGGAAGTTATTAACAAATTCACCACAGTCATTCAATTGAATTCAATTCAATTTAAAAATTATAAAATGGTCAAGCGAAACTAACTAGTTAATTTTAAAGAGGACATATTATGCTTTTTTATAATTTCAATGTTCTTTAGTGTGTAATGTTACTATTTGAGCATGAAAATGACAAAGCACAAAGTTCACTCCAAAGGGAGTTATTCTGTGTATCAGTAAACACTGTTTCTGAAATCTGAAACACCTCGATTGTAGTCTTGAGTTTTCTTCCAAGATCATTGATGTCACAGTATTGCGCATTTAAATAAATCCCACCCATGGTATTCGCAAAAAAATGTCATATGTCTGGTTGAATTGCATTAGTAATATGTTCACACTGTTATGGCATCACAGCACACGAGTTCAGCCGACCAATCAGAGCACACTGCACTTTTCAGAAGGAGTGGCTTCATAGAGATCGGAACTAAACAAAGCATTACTGATAGACTGGGAAGAGATGTGCTACAACAGTGTAAAATATGTGAAAATAATGTTTTTGAACATTCAAGCATGAAAACCTATTCTAGTAGTCCTGAAAAACAAAATCAAGACTTTGTGAAAGAGCATAATATGGCCACTTTAATATGAAATGTCCTGGGATGCTGTGAACTTACCAGAGTTGGATTGTGCTGTGGGAGAAGACCTTTGGATTTACAGAACAAAATGGCACGATGTGTTCTTTTGGCTATATGAGATGCCACGGTGTGTTGTGAGGCAGCAGCGATGTCTTTAACACATGATAATAACTGTCCTGTTTCAACACCTGAGAAAACATAACATTGTCTTACAGTTATTATTAATACTGAGTACTAGAAATTGTACTAATTGTATTGCATCTCCAATCAAATGTCAATAAAAACCTAGTGAGCTGCCTACCTAGGCTGTATTTTAAGCATCATAGGTGGACTACAGATGCAAGCGAGGTTTCCAATCAGTAGATATTGTCTAATCATTCCAAATTCCAGTGGAGGATTAAGAAAGGAATCCCATAATGCACTGTGACAAGCTGGCAGAAACAGCAAGAGACATTTGGATTGTGTATATATATATATATATATATATATATATATACATACATACACACACACACACATACATACATACATACATATATATATATATATATATATATATATATATATGTGTGTATGTATGTATGTATGTATATGTATATATATATATATATATATTATATATGTATATATATATATATATATATATATATATATATATATATATATATATATATATATAATTCATTTATACAGAAAATTTTGTTTAGACTGCTTTAAAGGCAGGGTAGGCAATTTTGGAGAGGCTATTAATAGTCTGAGCGTCTCCAAAGCAACGCCCTTCTCCAAAACATATAAACACACACAGCCAAAGAGTCTGCAAAGCATCACTAGAAATGGCTTTAAATTACCTCATGTCCGGAGGTATGGAAATACATGTTGACAGGCAGTAAGAACATTGTATCATTGCATTCAGACCTGAGACTGTCTATATAGGCAGCACACTAGATTTAGGAAAAGGTCCTGTTTTACTGCTTAAAAATGAACAGATAAAGTACCTTCTTCTCTCTCTTTTTTCTTTATTGCCATTGTCACCTGGTTTCGCAAACCAGCAAAAGAGAAATTACAGTCGTAGATCTGCCCCATTGGTGACTTGAAATGGAATGCGAGTCGATCCCCCTCTTTCGCCAGAAGCTCTAAGGCTTGTCCGCCACTCAAAGTCGAACACTCTGGGTGATTCCTAAGAAAAAGACTTCTAGCAATCTATGATTGAAAGAAAAGATAAACAGTTTATATGACAAATATTATGCAGCTAATTTTATATCTGAATATGAAGTGATATCCTGATACCTTATCTAAAGCATCCCCAGCTGCTACATCCAATGTTTGGCCTAGAAGAAGAAACTCATCTATTTCTTTGGCCAGTGCAAGAAGAGTATGACCCCCAGAGACAAGGAGCACGAGAAAAGGGAAGTCTACAGGGTGCAGCATTCTTACAGTAAGGGCATGGGCCTCCATGTGGTGTATAGGGATGAACGGCTTTTCATGCAGTCTCACAAACTTCAGACTGAATTCCAAGCCGATCCCGAGGCTGAGGGAGAGACCAGGCTTTACTGTTGTGGCTACAGCTGCGAGTTCATTGGGTTGAACGCCACTTCTGTCTAAGGCCTCCTGGACAACTCTACAGATGTTTTCTCTGTGTAGGCGTTGGGCCACAGTTGGGATAATTCCACCCGTACTGTGAGAGCATAAATCGAATCGAGGATTATTCATCAAATGTACAATAAAACAGCAGTAATTATGCCATTTTTATACCGTTTCAAGTTTTTAGTTTAATATATAGTTTAGTTTTATACATATACACACACACACACACACACACACACACACACACACACACTTCTATATATTACTAAAACTTTAACTAAAAATGAAAGCTAAATATGAAAAAAGTCAATTCCAGAAATATTAATAAATACTATATTATATAAATAATACTAAAATATAGTATTATATAATGCATGCAATCATATTTTTACATACAAGTCACTTTTATGATGATGATTTTGTCCTTTCTGAAGCTTAGGAACATTGTGATTATAAATAAATAACTACAGAATGTCTTTTTTAGTGAACTGCTCCTTTAAGACGTTGAAAACGTGTTAAGTCAACTATTTAGGAATGGAGTTAGTGGCAATACTTACTCCAAGTGTGTCTGTTTCTGAGAATGCAGAGATTCCCCCAAAATGACCCCAGTCTCGTCCAGCACAGCCGCCCCTGTCTCATCGCAGCTCGTCTCAATCCCCAAAACTAATCTAGGACGCGCTGCAGTGAAGGCTCTTGACGTGCAGTGCTTCACCCAGCGTCGAACAGGTCCATTCAAAGCACAAGGAAACATTCTGATAACGCTGACAATTCCCTGGTCGACCAGAAGTATCACATACGATTTAACAATTCAAGTACTTCAAAAACACTTCTAAACTGGCATTTTCTTGTATAAGTACAATCATGACCCTGTGTGAAACGAGACGTTACATATAAATACGTCCTACTCACAACAAGGGAAGTTGGGTTCCGTTAGTTTGTCTTTAAACTGCATATTATAAATTCAGTTTAGAATTTAAAAGAAAAAATAGAAAAAAGGTTTGTGGTTTATATAAAGATAAATAAATACGAGTAATTTTGCTTTGATATTATTATTTTGTATAAGTACAAAATAAAGAACTACACAGGAACCATTATAGAGTGCTTGTTTCCAGTGGGATAATAATACAGGACGGAGTAAGACTCACATGGAAATGATGTTTTACACTGAATCAAATGAATTCTTCACACTTTGGCTGACAACGACAAAGTTTGTTTGACTATTTTCTGCTATTATTTGATATTTAACGTCCGTTGCTTCCTTCAGATAAGGTAACAGGTCCACGTGTATGTCTGAATACCAAATCATTCATTTTTGTGTTGTTTTTGGGTAGTTGAGATATTCACATATAGTTTTATTTAAACACAATTTAAATCTTGATGTTGATATATATATATATATATATATATATATATATATATATATATATATATATATATATATATATATATATATACATATATATGAGGATTATTTGAGTGTTGTACTTGAACTCAGACAGTTTTTTGGTCAATTTACATTTTACTGTCACATTCTGCTTCTACAGATGACAATTCTATAATTGAGTAGGACAGGATGGAACCACAAGCCAAACGGAGGAAAGAAATGGACAAATGTGGCACTTGGGATGTTCTTCCTGTTCTTTCTGATGAGAAGTCCCGGGACACTGAATTGTTGCCAGCCTACGCAGCACCCATCATCGAGAAAAGAGAGACATCTCGGCTGGTCAAAGAGCTTTCCCTGATCTATCCTCTACCTGGTCTGCAGCACATAAAAAGAGTGAGGGCTTGCAAAGACAAAAGCAGCCCTCATCCGTTAGAGGTCATTGTGTGTTTGGCCAGGGATGTGGCCAAAGGAGTTACGCCTGCTGGTCTGCTTCGCTCACAGTCTTTTGACTGCAGTGGTTTAGGGGAACCTTTCCTTGTTGACATACCTGCCAATCCGCCACTGACCAGACCACAGTTTGAAAAAGCTAGTAAACACTGGCCTACGTCATTTCATGAGGACAAACAAGTGACGTTTGCTCTGAGAGGCCAGTTATTCACTGCCGATCAGAAAGCTAAAATGCAAGAATACATGACGGTAGCCCTCCAGGCTGCAAAATCAGGTCTGGAGATGGGAATGGATGCGGTGGGCGCCGTGATTGTTGACCCAGAATCCGAGCAGATTGTTGCAGTGGGTCATGACTGCAAGCGTGGAGCTCATCCGCTCCATCATGCCGTCATGGTCTGTATTGATCTTGTGGCCTGTGGGCAAGGAGGAGGCGCCTACAATTACAAGAAATATCCAGCATGCCAATTTATTAGTTCTGAGGCCTTTAGGAATGGCTGCAATTCGAAAGAAACTGGTCAGCCTTATATCTGCACCGGATATGACCTTTATGTCACTCGAGAGCCCTGTGTGATGTGTGCAATGGCTTTGGTCCACTCAAGAATCAATAGAGTGTTTTATGGAGCACCTTCTGCAGATGGTGCCTTGGGAACCAAGTATAAAATTCATTGCCAAAAAGATTTAAATCATCGCTTTGAAGTGTTTAAAGGGGTGATGCTAAATGCATGTGAGGCTTTACACGAAAAGTAAGTTGTTCTTAACAGACAATATAAAATTGACATTTTAGTTTTGTAACTCCAGCCCAATATTTTTTTTTTTTAATAGTACCATAATACATATTATGGAAATAAAATTGGATTCTTGCAATATTAAAAGTAGACATTTCTTTTATCAGAACAAGGCATGTCTTAATTGTTGTTGACTATTCACACACAAAAAAATCTGTTTTCTAAACAGATTAAAATATTAAGCAGCACAACTGTTTTCAACATTGACAATAAGAAATGTTTCTTGAACACCAAATCAGCATATTAGAATTTCTGAAGGACCATGTGACCGGCGTAATGATGCTGAAAATACAGCTTTGCATTACAGGAATAAATTACATTTTAAAACATATTAACCTATAAAGCAGTTAATTTAAGTTGTAATAATATTTCACAATATTACTGTACTTTAGATTTTTTTTTTTTTTTTTTTAAATGCAGCATTAGTGAAAATGATACAAATTTTTTTTTTTTCAAACATCAAATATTTGAACAGTAGTGCGTATTCTATCAGTTTTAGTAAAAGCGAACCACAGGGTTTCTAATGCTTTGCAAAGTTTTATTTGTTTGCAGCATGTCATACAACACATACTATGTTCATACCTTTTCTCAAAACAAAAGGAAAAAACAATTGGCACTGAGCCTTCGCAGATATTGTCAGAAGAAAGAAAGTGGAAGGATTCAAATAGTTTAATGGGTCTATGTTACAGGTTATCAACTTCAATAATACCGTGACAGAAGAGAGCAAAGAAATATGATGGTTTGCTGAAGCTTGGAAATGATACAGAGTTTTACAATCACATAATGAAATGAAGTTATTAGTCAACATGACATTTTTTGTAATGCAATTCATTTCTGATTCAAACAGAAGATAAAACAACGTAAGGAAGAACTTGATGTTTTGTTTCAAGGGCGGAAGAAGCGTGTTCTTTGAAATAATGTGTACTGAAACAAAATTAGACCATAAACGTGGATTAAAAAGCAAATAAGCTCTAACTTTAATTTCAAGTTGACTTTAATGAACGTGAAAGTACTTAAAAGCCTAAACTCTAAAAGTTTTGTAAATGTCAATAATATTTTCATTGTCACTTATAAACTGCACGACATTAACCAAACAAAAATATTCATAATATTGTGACGGAACAAATATTTTTCAGGAAATCAAGCAAATGGAGTTTTTATTTGTCTCTCTGAAGCAATGATAACATCAACAAAAGTCAAGAAATAGCATAAAGGTTTCATGGCTTTCAAACGATTTTAAAAACACATGGCATTATTTAAGAATGTATTCAGAAATGTGAAGTGACGCTAAAAGCATTAATCTATCTTAGCGGATCAGTGTTGTCAGCACATTTGAACAAAAACGAATTAACAAACAAACAAAAAAAATCTTTAACCATGAAACCTGGGCCAGCCCAGATCCACAAGGATCACAAAACTACTAACAAAAAATACATTAAATATCTTAAGTTATTAATGCTTGTGGAATTGTCCTCCTCCTAACATATCCCTACAACAATTTCTCAAGATATATCAAACAAAGAGACTCACAATTACACAGACTGTACAAAACTGCGAAGTGTACACAACTGCGGTACAAAGTACAAAGGGTTATCTCCTCTGCCGTATCAGGCAACAGCTCCGAGTTGATCGGTGCCCTCTGAACACTGGGCTTTAATACTTGTTTATTCCAAAGATCCTGACTCCATGGAGTTGTGGCAGTTTTGGGATGAGAACACTCAAAAGCGAAGCTGTGTTTATCACAAAATGTGCTGTGTCGTATTTTGTGTAAAAGCTGGCGAGAAAATATCTGCAAAGCAAAGAAGAACAAGTGTTATATTTCAGGCTCTAATATAATACACATTTCTAAAGTGCCCCCTTATGCTAATTTAAAGGTTCCTAATTTTGTTTTCAGGGTCTCTTACAATGGGTTTACATGCATCCAAAGTCAAGAAACGCTTCAATGTTCTCATTGGAGCATCTCCTCTTTTCTCACAGCGTCTGAAACAGCTAGATAAAAGGATTCAGTCTTTCTAAACTCCTCCTTTCTGAGGGCCTACTGTGCTCTGATTGGTCAGATGTCCCAGTCTGTTCTGATCGGTCTACCAATTACAGCGTGTCAGAAACGAAACACCCATGATCATATCTGAATTTCAGCTCCGGAAGCTTCCTCGGCGCTTGTATACACAGTGATACGAACGGCGTCTTTTTTACCGCATCAATTCAAGCCTGAGGCCTCATCCTTTGGAAGTGCATGAAAAGTGGATTTACTTTATCGGAGCAGAAATCAGAATTTTATTAATGTCGACATCACAAACCAAACTCTTCCAGACCTCAGCTACAGTTTGAGGGTCAAAGTAGATGTTGTTCACGGGCAGCTTTTCCCATTAGTAATGTCTTAATTATTTAATATGTTTAAATAAATTTGTCATGAAAACAAGTTGATGACACTAACTGTGTAAATTATGATATTTCAAAAATCAGTTGGAGCTGAAAAATTATTTTAGAATTAGATTTAGAAGTGCAAAACCTGCCTTATGTGTAATTTACATGTTTTTATTTAAGTGTTGATTATTATATCTAAAAATAAATGGTAACTGAACTTAATAGTTAGGGCTGTTCTTAATCGTAACCTTTAATATTAAAGTAATCTGCAAGTAAAGGATCCCTGTAGATAGATTACAGCATTAGCTGAGATAGATTTTTTGCTTAAGAAAATTTTAATTATAATTGAATTTACTTAAATAAACATTTTGTTCAATAAAAAAAGAAAAGAGAAGCAATTTTATGTTTAGTTTTATTCCCCTGCAGTACCGAATTATGACTTCAATACCGAGGTACGTACCGAACCATTATGTTTGTGTAGCGTTACACCCCTAGCTGGCGTTGTGCAAATTTGGAAGTAAGACTGGATTTACCGATGACTTGTTTCAGGTAGTTCAGAATTGGTTCTTTCTTTTGGGAGACAATAACTCCATTTGTTTTGCATTTAGATCTTTGCAGACCTTATACTTTCACAAAAAGCTATATTACAAACTATATGAAAGGCAATATCCAAAAAAAGCATAATGGGGCACTTTAATGACCAAAATATGTCTTTAATATTGAATATAACATATTTGACGTTTCATTCCCCCCTCCGATATTTAGTTCAAAATGTTGTGCAACACATTACAACAACTTACAAAATGATTGGAGAGATTGTAAAGAATTTTCTAGATGATGTGAACTGCACGCCATAGTCCAGCTGTTCCCAGTGTGTGAGAAGTCTTGCCTTGCCCTGGTCTGGAGTTTCAAATGGTGTGCCTTTCACTGCATGCATAAACACATACATACCCTGCGGGAAGACAGAAAGACGATCCAAATGTCATGGACGCCATTCTCAAAGTTAATAACAATTGGACCTCTTAATATGAAGCTCAAAGGGATAGATGAAGAATGTTTTAACTGGTTTTGCCCATACAGTAAAAAGCAAAGAGGTCAAAAACAACATTTCATTAACCCCTTGACTTTCATAAAGTGGATGAGTAAAAATACTTTTTGGTTGAACTGTCTCTTTAAAGACCTGTGCTGTGTTTCCCAAAAGCATCGTGAGTGAAGTTGGTGTCATTGGTGGGAATGTTTTTGTGATCTACTTAGGTTTACAATGCTTTTAGGAAACGCAACCCTGGTCTTTCTTTCCTATTAAACAACCCAAATTAAGATGACAGTTTAACCTCTATTCTATTCTAAGGATGCACATCTTGACAAGTCAAGAGCATAAAGTGCTTTAGCCAGTTTTATTTTAGTATCATTGAGACACTTGTAGTTTTTATTAATAATTTGAATGAGTTTTATTTTTATATTTTCATTTTATTTTTTTTGGTCATTATTAGTATTCAGGTATATGGTTATTTATTTATTTTTAGTTTTAGCTGAAAAAAATGTTTGTTTTTTTTCCATTTTATTTCAGTTAATGTTTACTTTATTTCAAGTAAGAATTTTTTTTTTTTCCAAAAAAAAGCCATATCCCTGACTGTTCATCACATGGGTGTTTGGGTTCACTTCACTGTGGACCAGACCGACGTTCATCTTGCTTGAATAACCCTCAAAACATGTCTTTGCAAATGAGATTTGAGAGCTCCGATGGAGGAGAAAATGATCAATGAACAATGACCTAAATTGCGGTCTTTTCCTCATGGGAACTATCGTATGGCTTCAGAAGACTTGGGATATAAACTTTAGATCATCCCTCCCTTCTTTAGAAGCATACTTAGAAAATTTGTCTTTCAATTCAGGACAACAGAAATATTACGGTATCCCTATGAATAGGTTCTCTCTTTAATTGTGGTACAAAAACATCATGCTTAAACTTGGTCGGTGATGTCATGCTGTTGACCTTGAATCTTTGTGCAAGCGAGTCCTTACATAACAATGCCACACAGACTACTAAAGAAGAATCAAATGTCGAGACTCCAACTAGCCGCAGGACACTGCTGAGAAAATGACAACCCATAGACAAGGGAACAAAATGGCATGTAACAAAGGATTATTCAACAGAGAATACTTACAAAATTGTGAATAACATTTGTGAGGGTCCACACAACAGGAACACTGAAGAAGGGAATGCTTAACAGTACAATGTGAAGCATTCCTACGCCGAGCGCGTATGTCAGCCATATCCCCCGACTGTTCATCACACGGGTGTTTGGGTTCACTTCACTGTGGGCCACACCGACGTTCATCTTGCTTTTCTGTCAAGAGAAAAACACAGCAGTGCAAAGTTTTTTTTTTTTTTTTAAATGATTAAAACTAAAAAAAGCCCAAACATCAAATTATTCAGCTGATCAATGAATTAATGGCTGTATTGATGAAGTGTGTTGTGATTTCTGGCGTAACACCAACAGTTATATATCAGTGTACATGAATGTTTGGTCAGCATCTTGAGTTTTAATTAGTCTAACCATTAAATGATGACGAAATAAGATCTAAGACTGTCATTTAATAACCTTTTAAAATAATTTATGCACTACTACAATTTAGGTGATCGTTTTGAATCAGTTTTCTCTTGATTTGGGGTGTTAGGTTGTCCACAATTATTTTACAGTTTGAAAAGGAGAGTAGAAGCTGTCTTACAGTCGGCATGATGTCTCGTCTATATGCCAACAAAGCATGTTCACACACTTACAATGGGGTTATTCTTCGTAGTACTTTGTCCTAATGCATTACTGTTCATGCCGTCTAACACTTATTCAAATAATTCGCAACAGTTCAGTTCTTCTTAGAAAGAGCAAAGAAAGTAGGATTGACATTTTATGGCATGTTTGGTTCATCCATCACAGTAAACATTTTAGGCAGCTGTTCGAAAGACAAAGTTCAATGTTGCCTAATAAACAGTGTATTTGTTTCTCTTATCTCAAGATTTCTCACTAAAATCATTTCACTCATCCTGGTTTCTACTCGGTTGCTTTTGTGTATATATATAATGTTTCATTAAATAAAAGATCCACAACAAAATGCCAATATTTTATATATTATTATTACGCTCATACAAATGCAATAAAAGGAAAACAGACTGAGATCAAAGGCTGAAGTCCAGCTACTCTTGACCACGTAAACATCTGTCATATTTTTTTTGTAAATTATATTTTATTTATTTATGGTTTATGCATGGTCCTGTTATTGACACTGTATGTCTGAGCCTCGTCACAAGCATTTCAATGCACAGTTTTCCCCAGTGGTAACTATGTAAATGATAAATAAATACCTGCAATGATCCTTTCCTAAACATTAATACCAGTTGTGAATGTGTAGTATGTTAATATTCCTTGAGACAACAACACAGCTGAGAGGAAGTGAATTGAATAGACATTGGTCATAAACAGCTTCATGCAAACAAAAGACAATTTGCATGCATTTAAAAATGCCTAAATAGTAGCTATAGATTAATGTTGGCTTTCCCAATAGCAGCTGCAGTAAACAAGTCCATGACACAGATAGTTAGCAGCACAGCTACATGACAAAACACTGTCTTCCTCCTGCACAGCTCACTGTCTTCTCTCCTTTAACCACTTAAATAACACTCTTTTAATACGCTTATCCTCTTGCCCGTGCTATGATAGTAAGTTGCTTTGGGGTTTGCGCATGAGCAATGCCCTTTATTTAGCATCAACTGCTTTCATAACAAACACCAGTTGCTTTTGTTACACTGTACTTCAATTAAACCCCTCAAACATCAATAAAAACTATTAAATCGCCCCATTATCGGCAGATTTGGGCATTTTTCGCTTCAAAGTAGCCACTCGAATGACTTGGTTTCATAAGAGATGAGTAACGGTACCTTACGTGTGTTCGGGTGAAGCAGGCTGGAGCGCTGCCGGCCTCCGCTGCGCGCACTGTGGGCTGACTCACCGCATTCACACCACTAGCACACAGGCTATCGCAGCTAACGGGATCACGACAGCAAATCCCGCGAGATTGACGCCCCACGCCCACTAAAGGCGTGATGTTTACAATTTACAACGGATCTCAAATCGCGATTTTATGATTATTGAATAAAATCTTTGTTAAGTACTAGTGAGTTAGTTGTTTAATATTTCGGGATGTATATTTGACAATTTCTAAATACAAAAAACAAACAACCTGGAAAAAATGTAATAGAAACGCTTTTTAAACGTGATAAACGTGGTTTTTATGCTTTTTAAAGGCAGTGATCATAATACACCGTAGTCTTTCTGTATATTTAACTTCACAATCAAACTTCAAATTAAATCACCACAATTTCTTACTGTAATACTTTATTTCATCTCTTGGAATATTTTAAAGTCTTATTTGCCACACGTTTTCTGTAAATATAACAGACAGATTATTTTTGGATACTATACAAATTACGTTTTTTATGTTGGTGAATGCATAATTATTAATGTATTATGTTTTCTTTATAAATGCAACATGTGCGAATGCACAAATTGTAAACCTCTCTTCATATATTAAAATATATCAACAAAAAAAATAAAAACTTTTAAAAATTTGCTCAAGCCATGATGTTTTCATTTATTCATTTATAAGTATTATAAATATATGAAATTTACGACAAAGAGATAACGGCCAATCAAAGTACAGAATAACAATTACGTCATTTAGGCGCCAGTTAAGCCATATCCGAGAGACTCACAGGAGCGAGTTAAAAACAGTGCACTTGTGTTATGAATTTATTGGATGTCTTTTAACGGATTGTTTCACTTTACACAAAGTAAGTCAGAATATATGTGGCCATTTAATAGGTTAACATATTATTAATGTTACGGTTGATCTGACATGTCGCTACCTTGGAAGTATAAGCTTTATCTACATTCTGAGCGGTTTTGAGTCTCAAAGTTTTTGCATTCCATAATCCGAACCTTTTTGTTTAAGTCCTAAAATGTTCACAACTTATAAAAAACATCACATAATGTGAGTAGGTTGTCTCAGAATAAGAATATGTAAATAACTCTGGAAAAAAAATATCAGAGAGAAACCTTATAATTCCAAGATACTTCCTTTTATAATGCATACTGCTCAATACAAGTTTGTGTCGACTTCACTTAAACAGGTTTATGAGCATTGTTGTCACCTTCTTCTTAGGGAGCACAATATGAAGGCACTTCCACCTGAGACTGTGCGTCTGTTGTGCAGCTCCCAGGTTATCACATCTGTCCTGAATGTTGTCAAGGAACTGACTGAAAATGCACTTGATGCGGGTTCTTCAAGCCTTGAAGTTAAACTGGTAAATTCATGTTGAATCATCTAACATTCTGACCAGTTAGTTTGACTTATAGGTGTGGGGTAAGTCAGTTAAGTCAAGTTAAGTCGTAGCGTATTGTCAAGTATGGTGACCCATACTTGAAATTGGTGCTCTGCATTTAACCCATCCAAGTGCACACACACCGCAGTGAGTAGTGAACAAGTGCAAACACACAGCAGTGAGTAGTGAACAAGTGCACACACACCGCAGTGAGTAGTGAACAAGTGCACACACACCGCAGTGAGTAGTGAACAAGTGCAAACACACAGCAGTGAGTAGTGAACAAGTGCACACACACCGCAGTGAGTAGTGAACAAGTGCACACACACCGCAGTGAGTAGTGAACAAGTGCAAACACACAGCAGTTAGTAGTGAACAAGTGCACACACACCGCAGTGAGTGAGTAGTGAACAAGTGCAAACACACAGCAGTTAGTAGTGAACAAGTGCACACACACAGCAGTGAGTAGTGAACAAGTGCAAACACACAGCAGTGAGTAGTGAACAAGTGCACACACACCGCAGTGAGTAGTGAACAAGTGCAAACACACAGCAGTGAGTAGTGAACAAGTGCAAACACACAGCAGTGAGTAGTGAACAAGTGCAAACACACAGCAGTGAGTAGTGAACAAGTGCAAACACACAGCAGTGAGTAGTGAACAAGTGCAAACACACAGCAGTGAGTAGTGAACAAGTGCACACACACAGCAGTGAGTAGTGAACAAGTGCACACACACCACAGTGAGTAGTGAACAAGTGCAAACACACAGTAGTGAACAAGTGCACACACACAGCAGTGAATAGTGAACAAGTGCAAACACAGCAGTGAGTAGTGAACAAGTGCAAACACACAGCAGTGAGTAGTGAACAAGTGCAAACACACAGCAGTGAGTAGTGAACAAGTGCACACACACAGCAGTGAGTAGTGAACAAGTGCACACACACAGCAGTGAGTAGTGAACAAGTGCACACACACAGCAGTGAGTAGTGAACAAGTGCAAACACACAGCAGTGAGTAGTGAACAAGTGCACACACACAGCAGTGAGTAGTGAACAAGTGCACACACACAGCAGTGAGTAGTGAACAAGTGCACACACACAGCAGTGAGTAGTGAACAAGTGCAAACACACAGCAGTGAGTAGTGAACAAGTGCAAACACACCGCAGTGAGTAGTGAACAAGTGCAAACACACAGCAGTGAGTAGTGAACAAGTGCACACACACAGCAGTGAGTAGTGAACAAGTGCAAACACACAGCAGTGAGTAGTGAACAAGTGCAAACACACAGCAGTGAGTAGTGAACAAGTGCAAACACACAGCAGTGAGTAGTGAACAAGTGCACACACACACAATGAACACACACCTGGAGCAGTGGGCAGCTATTGCTCCAGCGCCCGGGGAGCAATTAGGTTTTAGGTGCCTTGCTCAAGGGGACCTTAGTCATGGTATCGAAGGTGGAGAGAGTGCTGTTCATTCACTATCCCCATCTTCAACTCCTGATAGAAATTAAAGGTTCGAACCGGCAACCTTCAGGTTGCAAGCCCGACTCCCTCACTATTTGGCCATGACTACCCCCTTAATAATTAGCATTGAAACATTTGAACATTTAGAACACTGATCATTTTAAATGCATTCATGACATTGAATTAGAACACAAAATATCAAAACAAGCATTTCAAAGCATTTTACGGAATGAATTTATGACGCCCGTTGAGGCGATCTGAGTTCTTCATATATGTATTAAAAATCACATTTGAACTAGCTGGTTAAAGTGAAGTGAAGAAAAATCATTCTAAAATAATCACTACCTTTAATTAGTTATATAGCGTTTTTTACAATGCAAATTGTGTCAAAGCAGCTTTACAGTAATAATTGGCAAATAATTTTGGCTGCACAGCAGCTCCCAAAGAAAATGGTGTTATTATCCAGCTTATTCTATATATTATTGATTCATTCTGTTTCAAAGATCAATAGTTATTAGTCTAGTTAATTTATGTATATCAGCACTGCAGAAAACAGTGATGTAATCGTCCGGCTCAGCTCAGTTCGCATACAACGGTGCCAGTGCAGGCATATCAAAAACACTGTTGAATATCAAGCAAGTGTCCCCAACAGCGGCAAGGAACCAAAACTCCAACAAAATTGAGAAAAAAAATCTTGGGAGAAACCAGGCTTAGTCGTGGGGCCAGTTCTCCTCTGGCCAATAGTGAACACTTGCCCGATACTCAGGCAGAGTTACAGGTCCGATTTGGAATCGTGACAGTCAAAATACACGAGCATAATTAGTTTGCAGATGCAGCTTACTGATGTTTTGTTTCTAATGCAGTGACTTTCATACATTTCTAAGTGGTCAAAATATTTTTGTTTGCACTGTTAAAAGCTATGCAAAATCTATGTTAATGTTTCGATGTGATCAGGAGAATTATGGATTGGACCGCATCGAAGTCAGAGACAATGGTTCTGGAATCAAAGCTACTGATGTTCCTGTGATGGCTGTAAAACACTACACGTCTAAAATCTCCTGCCACGAAGACCTGGAGCACCTAGAGACTTACGGCTTCAGAGGAGAAGCTCTGGCATCAATATGTGCCATCTCAGAGGTTACATCTCACTTGTTTTTATTGTTTTAGTTAGAAATGCACTGATATTAAAACTGACAGATAATATTTAGAAAATATTTTCATGTTATTCTCTACCATGATGGCTGAAAATAAAAAATATGTATATATACTAAAAATAAAATACAAGGGAATTTTGGCATCACAACATTTATAATGTAAAATATTTTTTTTGAGATCCGTTAAAAATGTTTTTAATGAAATTAAATGTAATTTAAGATTCTTAAAATGTTTAAAATAACTGAAGTTATTGAAGATGAATGTGTGCTCCCTTGATAATAGCAAATGTACAAATAGGCAGTGTCTGCTGGTATTCAAATGTTTAACACTGATATATTTTAAAATAAATGTTAATATTGGCAGATAACTGATATGGTACAGAAATATTGTGCATCTCCAATAAGACCATGAGAGTCATTTTAATCTTTGAATTACAAATATTCAACGTTTTTCTTCTGTAATTGACTTTCCGTCACCTACCAGGTGGTTATCACTACCAAAACTGCAGATGATGATTTTAGCATTCAATATTCAGTCGATCACAACGGACAGATCGTCTCTCAAAAGCCATCACATCTTGGCGAGGGTAGGTATCAGTTAATGGATTTTTTAATACTCTTGATTTATGGGAACAGACTGCTTCTAAGATACCTTTTCCCTCAGGCACCACTGTGTGTGCAGCAAATCTGTTCAAAAATCTCCCTGTCAGACGCCAGTATTATTCCAACGCTAAGAAATGCAAAGAGGAACTGAAGAGGGTCCAGAACTTACTCATGGCCTATGCTGTTATTAAGCCTGAGTTACGGATCACGTTGAGCCACAACAAGGTATGGTACTGCTGTTATGTGGTTTTGGCTGTACAACTACAATGTAATTAAAGAAAGCCTATTCTGCTTTTTTACATTTTCAACTTTCTTTAGTGTTTTATGTTACTCTTTGAGTATGAAAAAGGCCTGCAAAGTTTCAAAGCACAAAGCCCGTTTCAAATAGTAAGCAGTTAATAGTTAATAACAGTTATTACGTACTGTTTATGAACCTGTAGTCTTGAGTTTTCTTCCGGTAATGTACACATCATAATATTCCTCATTTTAAAAATTTCTTCCCGAATGCATATGCAAAATAGGGACAAGGCCTGGTTGAGTCACATTAGTAGTGTGTTGAAACTCCAATCACAACACACTGGTTCAGCCGACCAATCAGAGCACATTGTGCTTTTCGGAATAAGATAGGAACTAAACAGAGCTTTACTGACAGACTGGGAAGAGATGTACTGCAATAATGTAAAATATGTGAAAAATAATGTGTTTTTTTTGAATATTCAAGCATGAAAACCTATCCTAGGTTTTCCACCAAACCACCAAAACAAAATCAAGATTCTCTAAAAGGGCATAATAGGTTCCCTTTAAGAATACTGGTCAACCAATATGCATGTTTTCAACTTGTGTTGGGGTCCAAAAAGTCTGAGAACACATTAAAAATTTGCAAATATACTGAATATTATACTATTTTAAATCGAGAATTCTCAAATCATGCTGGATAACATGGACTTTTACTGACTGCACAATTGACTTCTAGGATGAGTAAAAAGAGTAAAGAAATGCCATTAAAAAGTTTCACGTAAAAAGTCTCCTGTGTAAAAACAGTAATATTGTGATTACAATTTAAAGGAACTGTTTCTCTATTCAAAGCTGATCCTTCAGAAATCATTCTAATATGCTGATTTGCTGCTCAAGAAACATTTCTTAGATTTATCAATGTTATAATATTTTTGTGGATACATTTTTTCAGGATTCTTTGATGAATTGGAAGTTTAAAAGAACAGCATTTATTTGAAATAGAAATCTCTTGTACATACATGTCTTTTCTATCACTCTTGATCAGTTAAAAAAATTCTTGCTGAATACAAGTCTTAATTTCTTTAAAAAGTCTTCCTGACCCCAAACCTTTAAACGTTAGTGTATATTTGACCACAAGGTGGCCTCACGCATCAACAAATCCTGCACTATTAGTCTCTAGGGTTTTACCCACATTCAGTGACATTTAACCATCACACTGCACGATATCAGTTGTGCTAATAGTGTTCGGCTAACGTTAATTAGAACTTATGTAACTTGTTTATTGCTTTGGTTTTTCACTACTGTTTTGATTCTGTGCTCTCTCACAGTAGCTACAATCTTATTCAATCTTTACATCCTGATATTAACCAGCAAAGACAAGGCATTTTAGCTTGACATTCTAGTAAATAGGTGTATAGTTGTTATATAATGCTATTTATTTAATTGTTTTAAGCTCACAGCCAATTTAAATCCTTTCGGAAAAACACATTTAATCACCTTTATTCTATAACCCGAGCGTGTTATGATCACATTTAGACATGTTTTGAGTGTCATCAATTAGAGCGTAACCTGGACAAGTGGACATTTCGCTTGCTTCTCATCCGAAATTAGCAATGCAACCACAGGATGATCCACAAGCCATCGAATCTCACACTGCCACATGATCCTAAAGTAACAAGCTAAGTGGTATAAGTTCTCTGAGTGTTTTCGCAAGTCCACTAACAGCCTGGCCTCATGATAGCGTACGTATCTGGCCTTGCTCGCCGAGACCTCACGTACCTTTCATTAAATTCATATCATTCAGGTTGTAGATCATCGGGGGAGGGCCATACACTTATTTCATGCCATCAGCACTTCCAGGCATATCTTGTATCACAAACTTTGCACTTCGCCCTGCATTGGGTTTCATGACTTCTCAAAAAGCTGTTTACTAGTCTGATCTCTTTACAGTCACCAAATTGTACATTTCATAGCAGAGATGTGTGCTGCGGACCGCATGCTTTCAGAAATCAACACCTTGGATATATATACTTGCATGTGGAAGTGCCAACGACAGGCAAACGCATGGGTGTGAAAATATTTGCGTAACAGCGCTCCGCACGTTGAAATGACATTTGTGCAAATAGCATGTTTGCTTGATGCTGCCAAGTCTTCATAACATAAAGCGTCTTTTAATGAAAAGGAGTCGGTTTAAGATTTATCCATGTGGTTGCCTGCCGTGCTCCCTGCGCAGTTGATTTTGTAATATCCAAACATTCCCCAAAGTATAATTGTTTATTGTGAAGACTTGATTGGTGGCTAATGGCTGTTTGCGAGCATGCAATCCCACAGGTGGTCTTATTTTAGGATGACCAAAAAATAACTTGACCCGTTTTACTGTGTTGCTACAGGCTGTGGTCTGGCAGAAATCCAGGGTGTCGGATCACCGAACTGCCCTCATGGCCGTGCTCGGAGCGGCCTCCGTAGCCAACATGCTCCCCGTCCAGCATCACCAGGAGCAACCAGAGGTCAGTGAAGCGCTGAGAAAACACGGACATATTTATTATTTCCAGCATGAGCTGTAGGGTTCCACAGATGCACCAGATCCGCCGTGATGGTTTGCGATAGGAAACAGTTTTTTTTACACACAAAAAAGGAATGTTCTAACAATCAGGGCTTATTTAAAGGGTTAGTTCACCCGAAAATGAAAATGATTTACTCACCCTCAAGCCATGTCTTTGGTGTATATGATTATCTGCTTTCAAACGAACACAATTGGAGATATATTTAAAACTATCCTTGCTCCTCCAAGCTTTATAATGGTAGTTAAGGGGGGCCAGATTTTGAAGGCCAAAAAAATTCATCCATCCATTATAAAAAAAATAATCCTTAAGGCTCCAAGGGGTTAATAAAGACTTTTTGAAGCGAAGTGATGTTTTTGTGAGAAAAATATCCATATTTAAAACATTATAAATTCAAATAACTAGCTTCCGACCGATGACTGTACGCATACTGTGCAAGCCGACTTGCGCCAAATGAGTAATCCCATGACGCGATGCATGACGTAAGCTTAGACGCTTCTCGTGGTTCAAACAAATAGGGCTGGGCAACAAGGTTGCTCTTCTTTCACAAATTGATGCGTACAGCCATCTGCTCAAAACTCATCGCTTCGCTTCAGAAGGCCTTTATTAACCCCCCAAGAGCCATATGGATTATTTTTATGATGGATGGATGCATTTTTTTGGGCTTCAAAATCTGCCCCCCCTTAACAACCATTATAAAGCTTGGAGGAGCAAGGATATCTTTAAATATTGTGTTCGTCTGAAAGAAGACAGTCATATACACCTAGGATGGCTTGAGGATGAGTAAATCATGGGATAATTTAGATTTTTTGGTGAACTATCCCAAATTGCATGTGCAAAGTTAATGTGTCTTTCTCTGAGCTTGAACCTGCACTTCTGTCAGGTTGCTAAACTCAAAGACTCGTGTAACAACTTAATTCCGAACGGCTTTCCTCTCCCTGGAGAGCTGTTTCTCTTTTTCCTGGTTGTGCATTCCGCAGCGATGACTTTTTGCATGAATGACTCAGCATTCTTATCCAGGTTATACCTTCCATAAAGCCTTTTAATTTTCACGATGGGATTCAAATTTCTAGTGAATATTTGGTTGGTATACATCTAAATACTGTGGCCCTGAAGAGGATCAGGACACTTTAGCACACATCACCCATGAAAATGTTTGAATGCCATTGCAATGATGTCAAAATATCAAACCAAAATTTGAAGTCAATTTTCCTCAAGCTCACACAGGTGTCCTAGCAGTTCATTATATAAACTGTGAACATAATCCAGTGCTGTATAAAAAAGAATAAGTCTCTTTTATAAACTAATTTTAAACTTAAGAAATATTTTGTTTTTGCTTGGGAAGTGTATTTGTCCTATGTCTTTGAAATAAATGGCACTTGGTTAGATATTTTGTTCTCTAATGCAACTACTTTTATACGCTTTAAGGGTGACTTAAGTGTACAAAATACTATTTATGGTAATACTTTACAGTAAAGTTATATTAGGTAACATTAGTCAAATGCATTCACTAACATTAACAATGAACAATGCATTTGTTACAGTATTTAAGAATCTTTGTTAACGATAGTTAATACAAATACAACTGTTCTTTGTTAGTTTGTGTTAGCTCAGGTCCATTTAAGAAACATATACTTTTGATTTTAGTATTGTATTGGTAAATTGTTGAAATTACCATTAACTAGGATTAATAAATGCTTTAGAATTAATCTCCATTGTTAGTTCATATTAACTAATGTAGTTGACTAATGATAACCTTATTGTAAAGTGTTATCTTTACATTGAGAAATGTAAATATCTTTTTGTTTTTGCTTGAAAAGTGTATTTGTGCTTTTCTTTCATTAAAATAAATGTCTCTTTGTTTGCTATTTGATATTTTGTTCTCTAATGCAAAGATTTTCATACAATTTAAGTGTGATTTTAAATACTTTTTGGGGCCACTATAAATTTTGAGAGCTAAAATTGTGTTATTTTAATCATAAAGGCTGTAGAATTACACATCCTGAAAGGGTATGTGTCTTTGCAAGACCATATGCTGTCATGCGCCGTTTACCTCGCAGCGGTCAGTGACGGATCATGTTACGGTGTCAGCAATGGACCTATGGACCGAATGCGGCAAACTTTGCGACAAATGCAGCAGTGAATTAAAGGAGCCTTCAGGGACTGCAATGTACGTGGTGAAAGGGCCTCAGAGGGATGTAACCTGCCTGTGTTGGCCCGAGGCCACAATCCCACTGCTCTGGCATGGATTTAATACACTGCTGCAAATGCAACGAGCAAGCATTTGTTCAAGTAAAAAGATGTGTATTATACATTGTGAGCTTGATTTAGTCCCGTTTAGTGACATTTCCCGGACTCACAAAGATACATAGGGAGATTTAATGTTCGGTGCTGCAGTGGAGTGTCTGTGCTGCATGTGTTTGCTGCAGGTGTAACCTGCTCACTGCCTGCAGTGCTTCTCAACACTAATCCTGCTTGACTAATCTTGAACATTTCTGGGTCGCTCCTATTATGCAGTATATTTGCAAGTACATTCCCATCATTGATGTATTGGAATATAATAAAAATGATATTAGTTCATATTAGTTAGTTTTCTATTGCAGTATCACAATAATGTGAACGGTGCCAATTTCACTACTTAGATTTGTGTGTTGTCATGCCTAGGCACTATGCACTTCTAAGCAGAAAATTCCAAAATATGATTTAGATTAGGGATTTTAATGATTTTTTCCTGATTAAATAAATGTATTGTGAAATATTATTACAAGTTAAAATATATTTTACATAGCAATTTATTCCTGTGATGCAAAGCTGAATTTTCAGCATCATTACTCCTGTTACTCAAGAAACGTTTCTTGTTATTATCAATGTTGAAAACAGTTTACTTTATTTTCAGGATTCCTTGATGAATGGAAATTTCAAAAGAACGGCATTTATCTGGAATACAAATCTTTTGTAACATTATACACTACTGTTCAAAAGTTTGGGGTCAATGAGAATTTTTATTTTTTTGAAAAGAAATGAAAGAAATGAATACTTTTATACAGCAAGGCTGCGTTAAATCGATCAAAACTGACAGTAAAGATATTTATAATGAAATTATATTTGTCTTTATATTGTATATTTGAAATTAATTTCAAATAAACGCTGTTCTTTTGTGAATCCTGGAAAAAAAATCAATTGCCAACACAAGAATAATTTACATTTTAAAATATTGTTAAATAGAATAGTTATTTTAAATTGTTATAATATGTCACAGTATTACTGTTTTTATTGTATTTTTTAATGAAATAAGTGCAGCCATGCTGAGCAGAAGAAACTTATTTTAAAAACATTACAAATGCCAAACTTTTGAATGGTTGTAGTGTATATATATTTAAATTTATATTTAAATTTACCTCACACAAACATCACTAAGTGTTAGCAGTGGGTTTGATGAAATCTGTGATGTTTTGTGGTATTAGTTACGATATTGTTGGCATCACTTTCAGAAAGATTTTTTTTTGCAGCCGATGTAAAATAAAAACATTGACAGCCAATCAGAATCCATCCTGCTTCAAAGACCTCAAGCATTTAATGTGGCAGACGACAAACCTGCAGAGTGCGCTTAGAATAAACAGAACGATATTGTGCATTGGTATGGACGAACACTAATATAGTTATTTTTCTAGTTATCGTTCTTGGTGTGCACGGGGCATAAAATTGCAAAAATCTGCATAATGATAATATTAAAATTTGTTATTATATTAACAAGTGATAATAAAAATAACAATTAACGTCAAGTTGACATCCTCATTTAAGCGATTTCTCAATCCCTTACGGAACTTTAGCTCTTTTTATTTGGTTATATTCATTTTCAGTTGATGTTTGTAAGTATTCAAGTATAATGTCGATGTTGATGTGCCTGATTTGACCAGGGCTTATTTCTGAAAGTATTTTATAGAAATACATACTGATATTACAATAGAAGCCTATTGACTTAAAAGTTATAAGTTGCAGACACTGCATTACAGGAATGACCCATGTACCTTTCCTCTGGTCAATCTTCAAATGAACCATTTGACCTTTTCTCTCTTCGTCAGCAATAACACTCTCTTATCTCCCCTTCTTTCAGCTAAAGGCTCTCCTATCGCTGAATCTGCCTCTCGTTCTATAATTATCTCCCTGTTACGCAGAACTGTATAGGTCATACAGTACATGCATGACATGGTGATTCTAATTCAGGCATTTGGCCTGATCTCATCGCTGCCCTGCTGGAAAGGATGCTATTGTTGGTGCACACATGGTGTCCTACTTTGATATGTGTGGCTGAAGAAGAATTCACAACGCTAGCATTGTCTAAATTTGCTGGCTCATTTATGTGTGATTTATTCATGCTAAGTGTCCTCTTACAGAATACGCATTTAGTAGAGCACTGCGGTTTGTATAGAGTCCCTGCTTGCGTTTTGCGTTTGTGTAGGAATAATTCTCTGTAGGCACACTTCAGTATTTGGCCCAGGATGATTTTGGCAGCTCAATCCTCTCCTGCTGAATGTATAGAAGAACACATTGCGTATACAGATACTCTCAAGGATGGTTTTCGCTGAGTCTTGCCAATGTTCTGTAAAGCCATGTGCCAGATTAGAATGCATCTTTGCTGACTATTTGTTAGCTGTAAGTCATCCCAGCATTCTAGGAATTGGTGGGTTTTACCAGGAGTTAATTTATGGCCTTGAGAGGAGGATCTGTTGGAGTAATCAGTCATTAGGTCGAGCTCCATGCCAAGACCATTGCTAACCATTCACCCCACCCCTCACAACTTTGACACATCAAGCCATTTGCAGATTGTAGAGGTGCAATCAATTTTTTTTATAAATATTAGTAGCAAACTGCTACTGCTTTTGCTTGTCAAAATCTTGTATAATCTCAAAACTTGTTCAGAAATTGCGAGAATGGGCACAATTTCGTCATGTCGTCATGAAATCAAAATTGACCCTATTCATGAGGACTTAAATGTTAAGCTTAAATGTGCAATCTGTATTTTTCAAAATGATGCAAGATGCAACAGCAATTGTTTTTAAATGTTTTTAAAAGAGTACTGGCTGCAAAATATTCAGCTTTGCATTACAGTAATTATTTTATATTTTAAAATGGATTGAACTAAAAAAAAAACTTATTTTAAATTTTGTAATATTACTGTTTTTAATGTATTTTAATCAGATAAATGCAGTCTTGGTGAGCATAAAAGAAAATCTTTCAAAAACTTAAAAAATCTTACTGACCCCAAACTTTGAAGTTAAATGGATAGTCCACCACCCCAAAAAAAATGTTTACTCACCCTAATGTAGTTCCAAACCCATAAGTAGTTTTATTAAGATATTTTTAATGAAACCTTCAGTCCCTCCTTTGAAAGTCCAGGTAACAAAAACTTCCATAGAAGATCTAAAAAAAAAGGTCATAAAGGCATCATAAAATTAATCCATATTAATCGAGCGGTTTGATCCAAGTCTTGCTCGAGATTTAATGACACTGTTAGATAAAAATAATTTGGATATTGAGTTCAAGAAGACTCTTTAAAGTTGAGCTTGAGCAATGCAGCAAGAAATCCAGAATCGATTCTGGGTATCAAAGATGAGACCAGCAAGAATGCAGTTCAATCATTGACACAATTTATTCGCTGTCCAGGGGTACAATTTATGGGTAAAAAACAAGAAGCGAAACCATCAGTTTCAACTACTGGAAATACATATAAGGACATGATTATAATCACATGGTTTCTGGGTCAGTCTAGGGGTAAGCAAGATGATATAATGTCTGGATATTTATGAAAAAACAAGAAGAATCATGTCAGCAAAAACAGAGTCACATGATCAACAATGGAAAACGGGGCACAAGATGTTCCAAATCTTACAATGGCCACTTTAAGACAAAATGTCTTACTTTATGAACATTCTTGTGCACAGAAAAAGACTTGATTATCACATATAATCATATAAACTCGTATTATTATTATTATTATTTTTTTGTTTGTTAGTTCAGATACATCAGAAAATCTGTTACCATGAAATGATACAACAAGTTAGTACAACATCTTCTAATGAATTAAATTCCATTCTTAAAATAAAAGAAATCACTGTCTTTTCTGATTACAAATTATTACTGATTACTTATAATTCGTAGGTATGCACATATTCATTGTCACTGTCATCAATATCAAACTCCTGTTCATTTGGTTGAGCAACAGGTTGACGAGAAAATGTCTGGGTAGCTTGAACATTTAACATCACTTGGTATGTGTCTCTGGATGTTAGAGCTTGGAGGGAACGTGCAATGAAGCTACTGAGACATTGGAGCAGACATGGTGTTAACAGTAGTAAGATCAACATGAGTACAACAATAGGTATGACCGTATTGAAAATCCACGTTCCCCAGCCACCCCACAGGCTGTTCAGCCAGCCAAACCACGACTCATCTCTCTTTGGCTCTGGGATGGATTCTCTCATGTGGTGGATGATGTTCGTAATGTTGTCCGAATTATCTAATCTTGGGTCTTCCTCTAGGGAGCACTTGGCGAAATAAACAATATCTTCGCTAAACACTGCAACAGCTTCTGCAACTGAGCACTGAGCAAACTCCCCTAGAGATGGTATATCCATTAATAAGAATTTGGCCCTTAGTGCATGCAGGGGGTGTAAGGAGTTAACACTGTTTGACTCAATGGGCCATATATCTTCTAGCTTTGGATGACCCCCACCTCACTATTAGAGGTAGTTCTTTCCTCAGCTTAATCAGTGTTTTGCTCCTCCCTGCTAGGCAGTAAGGTGAATCCCCTTTTGAGATTCTATTCTAAATTGGAGCTTGCCTGCTCTCCTGAAGGACTGTGCTTTATCCTCGAGGCGTGTATCCACTGCGGCTGGTAATCTGTCAGAACTCCGGTCCTTGTCACAGCGATCACCGTGGCAGGTCCAAGATACCTCGGCTCTCCCACCTTCGTTGGTTTCAAGTCTTTGATCAGCACACTCTCTCCTGGAACAAAAGGGTGAGTGGGCTTTTCTGAGGGGAGAGGGAGACACAGAGAAACATCAGCACATACAGAATTTAGTTTTTCGATGAGGGAAGTCACGTAGTCCTCCTGTATCACCTCCAGGTCACCTAGGGAAGTAATGCCTGAGCGGCCTTTCACCCATGGAGTAGGGAAAGGCCTACCCATTAGTATTTCAAAAGGTGAGAATTTAGTAGTGGAAGATGGAGTCATTCTTATTTCTGCCAACACTGTGGGCAGCAAATCTAGCCATCTCTTTCCGGTGTCAATGGAGGCTTTTGTAAGCCTCCTTTTGATGGTTTGATTGAGGCGTTCGACATTTGACGAAGACTGCGGATGGTAGGGAATGTGGAATTGCCAGTCAATTGACAATGCCTTGGCCAAGAGTTGCGTTACCTTTGACGCAAATGGCGTCCCGTTATCGCTTTCAATAGTGGTAGGTATGCCAAATCGAGGAATTATTTCCCTGGTTAGAATTCGCACCACAGTTTTAGAATCTTCCTTTGCACATGGAAATGCTTCTGGCCACTTTGAGAATCGATCCACAATTACTAAAAGATATTTCAAATTTCCTATTGGCGGCATGTGCGTGAAATCAATTTGCACATTCTGAAATGGTGCTTGTGGATGTGGCAGTGCATCATGTTTAGCTGGTTTATGCGGATTTACTTTGGCACATGTAAGACATGAATCTAGCACGAGTTTAGCAGTTTTGTGTACTTCTGCAATACAATACAGTTGATTGATTACTTGTACTACCTTTGCACAACTTGTGTGCGACAAACCATGGTAATGTCTGATGAGGACTATTAATCCTAACTTCGGAAGCGCTATTCTTCCCTTTTCATCTCTCAAAATTCCATCTTTATCTGGGGCACATTTGTGTTTTCCCCAATGCTCTAAATCAGCTTGTGTTGGTTGGCTCTGTAAGATCTTAATGTCGATGTCGGATACATTAGTTACGTGCATGGTCATAATTAACTGACTTTGGTTACTCGTGACGAACGGTGATTTGATTTGTGCTTTTGCAGCTTCTTTGGCAGCTTCATCTGCATTTCTGTTTCCTATAGCTTGTTCATCATCTCCTGCTGCGTGACCTTTCACCTTTACTATGGCCACTTCGGAGGGAAGCTGTACTGCCTTAGTCAATTGCCCTATCAGGTTAGAGTGAGCTATGGGTTTACCGTCTGCTGTTTTAAAATCTCTAGCTTCCCATGTTTTAGCAAAATGATGTACTACCCCCCATGCATACTTTGAATCAGTGTAGATTGTTACACGTTTTCCTGCCATCAGTTCACATGCTCGAATTAATGCAACCAATTCAGCAGCTTGAGCTGAATTGTAGTCCAATGCAAAAGCCTCTAATACTTCACCAGTATCCGACACCACAGCGTAGCCACAAAGGTAGACACCATCGGAAGGTTTGGAACACGACCCATCAATATAGATATGCATTCCCCCATCCAGGGGCGTGTCCAACAGATCGGCCCTGGAGGAACATGAGGAAGTCAACTCAATGATGCAATCATGCTCTGTCACATTAGTTATCATGTCTGTCATTCCAAGAACGCCCAGCAATGCAGGGTTAATGGATGCAGTTGGCTTAATAGTGAGATTTTTGGTAGCCAGCAGAGTTGCCTCATACCCTGAACGTCGTTGCGCTGTCATATGCTGTGTTTGCATGTTGTGCAAAATAGCTCCTACCTGATGGGAGGTATAAAGGATCAATGGATGTGACAAAACCATTCTCTCTGCCATCTGTACAATCAGAGCTGCAGCTGCTACTGCCCGCAGGCATGCTGGCATACCCGAAGCTATATTATCTAGTTTCTTAGACAGGTATGCTAATGGTCTGTACGTGGAGCCGTGCTGTTGCAACAGGACGCCAAGGGCCACACCCTCCGCCTCACGAACATGCAGGTGAAAGTCTCGGGAATAGTCGGGAAGGCCCAATGCAGGTGCTGTGGTGATGGCTTCTTTCAGTGCAGTGAAATGCAGTTCCGCTTCATCCGTCCACTGTAAAGGAGTACTTGGAGGAACTTTATGGTCAATCAGGTGTCTCAAATGTCTGTCATGCAATGCACAATCAGGAATCCAAGATCTGCAATAATTCACTAACCCCAAGAAGCTTTGAAGTTGTTGTACAGTTCGAGGGGACTTCATTTCTCTGATCAACTGGACCCTGTCTGTTGAGATTGCTTTCAAACCTGGCATTATGATGTGTCCCAGGTACGTCACCTTCGACTTGACCCACTGAAGCTTTTCTTTCGAAGCCTTGAATCCAGCTTGGGCGAGCACGTTGCAGACGATGATGGAGGCCTTTTCACAGTCTTCCTGTGTCTCCCCGGAAACCAGGATGTCATCTGCATATTGAAGCACACAAACTGTAGAAGGCAAATCAGTCATTTTAGCCAATGTTCTTTGCACTGCTGCCGAGAAAACAGCGGGTGAGTCAATGAAACCCTGTGCAAGGCGTGTCCACGTCAGCTGTCTACCTTGAAATGTAAAAGCTAAGATAGGCTGAGTTTCTGGATGTACAGGTACAGAGAAGAATGCTGCGCAAAGATCAATAACTGTGAAATATTTGTGGGTGCACGGAATAGAATTGATAACAGTTGGAACGTCAGGTACAATAGGAGCTAAGGGTGTTATTAATTGGTTCACTACCCTCAAGTCCTGAGTCAATCGCCACGTCTTTCCATCCGCCTTGACCACCGGATTCACGGGTGTGTTGTACGGTGAATGTATTGGTATGAGGACACCCTGCTGCACAAAATTATCAATCAGTGGTTTGATACCAAGTTCCTTGTCTTTGGACAAAGGATATTGTTTAATATAGACTGGTTTGTCAGTCTTTAATTTAGCTTTGTAAGGTTCCATATCTATGAAACCTGTGTCATCTTTGTATTGTGACCACAAAGATGGATTAATCATGTGATGCACCATCCGAGGCTTGTCCAGTTGTGGCTCACTGTGGTGTAGTCTACTCTGTGGTTCACTGGTTTCTTCCCATGTCAATGTTGGCAAAGGATTCACAGAGACCTGCAAATTAGACTGGAAGGAAAACACAACTTGTTTTTCTGTAAAGTTAATGTCCATATTCAATTTATGCATGAGATCTCGTCCCAATAAATTCATTGGAGCTTCTGGAATAATTGTGAATTTGTGAAAAAATGGTTTAAATCCAGGAGCTCTTACCTCCAAAGGGGGCGTTACAGGACATGCAATGCTAGTTCCAGATATACCTACAGAATTAACTATTCGATTACTAAGTGGCCCTTCATAAAAAATCGATGAGATCGATGTCACATCAGCCCCAGAGTCCAAAAGGAACGTCTGTGGTTGACCATGTACCGTCAAAGTGATATAAGGTAAATCTTCGCTATGATTTGAGAAAGCTAAGGTCACCATCGATAATTCTGGAACTAATTCCTGGCGTCATTGCTGATTCTTTGGCCACATGGTAGGATAATTTCCTGTATCATTCCTGTGTTGTTGTGGCTTTACCCACGGCTTCCCCATTTGTCGCCCTCTCCACGCTCTGCAATCGCTGCGGACGTGACCTTCTTTCCCGCAAAAATAACACACTAAAGGTCTTGACCGGGCTACTGGCTGTTTCACTTCCACCTTTTGGTCGCGAACTTTCGATTGAGGGTTTTGCGTCGTATACATTGCAGTCTCTGTTTTAACTGCGAAACCACCAGATGAATCTAATTCCCTAATTCTCTGGCCTAATGCATCTATTTCCATATTGTGGAGGTTGGTCGTGGTGATTCTGATTAGTTTTGCGTTCGAAGCCTGCATATTGTTCAAGAAAGTATTAGTAAACAAAGCTTTCATGTCAGAGCTTGTTGGAAGTTTGGATTCTTCCACCCATGCCTTCTTGAACCGCATGTAAAAATCTGAAACGGACTCTTTTGGTTTTTGCTTGGTGTTGGCAGCAAAAGACAGATCCTGTTTTTCACCTATGCGTTGGTCTAAGAAGGTTTTTAGCTGTGCATAAAAGGTGTCGTGATTTTCAGGCTTTTCCCAATAGTAAACATGGGGCGAAGCAGCGGTGCCCGTCCCTGTCAATTTATCATTTTCATGTTTTAGCGCGGGGCATTTCTCTATTAAATTTGCCTCAGTGACATCCTCTGGTAATAGTCTCAACAGAATTGCTCTGTAATCTGCTCCGGTGAGATGAGCATATTTAGTATGCGTTTGTAGGATAGTCACGAATTTAGCGGGATTTTGAGGAGATGGTAAACTGTTACATATTGCTTCCATATCAGACATTTTTAATGGTTTCATATTTATTGCGTTTGCAGCTCTTGTCCATACCATCGCATTCTGGCTGGATGGCTTAGTTTCACTTCCTCTATTCTCGGTTTTAAAATCAGTCTGCCACTCTTTAGGTTTCGTTACGCAAGGTGCAGAGGGGTCATGGCCCGTATAGTAGGGCGGTAGCTTTGCTGCTGCGAGTCTCTTTTGTTGAGATACGAACGCTGTTACACTTTTTTTTTCTCGGGTCCTTCGTCCCAAGTCTTCTTCATTTCTTTCCAGACATTAAAACTTTTCGTCATATAACTATAATCCCATTCTGGATCGCCCCACCCTTCTTTCACTAGACGCTTTGCCAATTGCATATTTTCTTCGGTAAACGAACCCTCTCTTGGATACGTGAGTTCAATTTGTGGTTTCATCTGTTCTGACCATCCAGCCAAATTACTAATATACGGTTCGGTGTAAATTCCTTGGTCGTTTCTATACATGAATTCAGCGGGCGTTTCATTGGGTAATGGTCTAGAGACTGAACCCCCCATCTTCCACTTGTAGTGTATTATTGATTAGTTTCAGTTGTTAGTAAGTGTGCACAAAGATTTCTGTACTAAATTGCCCAACCCCAACTGTTGTGCATGTATCGTATTGTGACTTGGGTGATGGTCCTAGGTTAGGCTCACACAAGACTTTTCGTCCTGATCGCCTCTAAAATCACCTTCTTTTATTTGGGTGTTTTAATCTAATGTTGGGCTCTCGCCTTATCTGTCCAGCTTTGCCAAACAGAGTCCAGGTCGCCCCTAAAAACACCTTCTTTTATGTCACAATCTTTCAACATGCAATGACAATTGAAGTGATTTTTCAATATTAAAATTTACAAATTTGATTTTACGTAAGCCAATATGCGCTGCCGTGATCCGAGAGCACAGTGTGATCAGTACTGTACCCTCCAACCACCATCCCAGTTAATAGCTAATTAAAGCTACCGTTGTTGCGATCCGGCTAAACACAATGGCCGTAGTTGCCACAGTGTCACAACGATGGATATTTTTCCACTAACAATTGGTGGTTCCCAATCACTCCTGCTAATAGTTAATTAAAACTACTGTTTGCCAACCATAGTGGCACAACAATGGAAGGTACTTTCCACTAGCCTACAAGTGATTACAAAAAAGAAAACTTCTCATGCGTCCACGAGATTTGTTTTCAACAACAGGATCCTACAGGGTAGTGCTTTATTCAAAAAGACACTTACCCTCATTCCGTAGGTCCTTCGATCTTCGGCGCGCTTTTCTCTTTTCCCGGTTCTCAGGGAGAATCCCCCCCCCGTTCGCGGACGAGCCCCCAAACTGTTAGATAAAAATAATTTGGATATTGAGTTCAAGAAGACTCTTTAAAGTTGAGCTTGAGCAATGCAGCAAGAAATCCAGAATCGATTCTGGGTATCAAAGATGAGACCAGCAAGAATGCAGTTCAATCATTGACACAATTTATTCGCTGTCCAGGGGTACAATTTATGGGTAAAAAACAAGAAGCGAAACCATCAGTTTCAACTACTGGAAATACATATAAGGACATGATTATAATCACATGGTTTCTGGGTCAGTCTAGGGGTAAGCAAGATGATATAATGTCTGGATATTTATGAAAAAACAAGAAGAATCATGTCAGCAAAAACAGAGTCACATGATCAACAATGGAAAACGGGGCACAAGATGTTCCAAATCTTACAGACACTTAAAAAAATAAAAAATAAAAAATTGTCTGGTCATGTGATCTCAAAATGGAAGATAAGGCCATCAACTTCAATCCTGTAGACTTTCATTGAAAGAGGGACTTATTATTAGACTTGGAGATGGCCATGAGTTTTGTCTTTTTTTCATCATTAGAATATCCAATCCAATATTTTTGCATTATGTGTTGTATACGGTTACAATCAAAAGTGGTTCATCTCAGTTTTCTCAAAGTGCTGAAATGGTTATAGGTTTTCTGAGTTAGAGTGGAACATAAAGCAAGTTTGCAGTTGACTGTTTTTGTGCTGTGGCCGAGATCCTTCTGCAGTGGAAGAGTCCAGAATAATAACTTCCATTCAGTGCACAGAACAGAAAGGGCTGGGCCACCTACGTCACAGTAATTGACAAATGTGGCAAAGTATACAGAACATAAGTGTTGATTGTGAAAGTCACAATACCCCTGATTATCAAGTTTGTCAGAGACTCCAATTAAAATGTCCTCTTGCCAGCCAACTGCTGTGCTTGTTAATTCCAAATGGTGAGCTCAAGCATCACAATCTAGCCCTAGATCACTGATTAATTTGGAGCCGTTTCTCATCCCGCCACTTCGCCGGTGCTGCCTTGAGCCAACAGAAACATTGCACATTTTAGCAACTTGGCCACTCCATAGTTTGGAGATGACAAATGGGTTCTGATAGCACAGTGAAGTCTTAATTGGTTACTGCAAAGTGGGCTAAAGGCCAGCAGTGTGTCATTTTGTTTGTTTTGGAAAAAGTTCATAGAAGCCTCAATGTGCTCTGACAATTAATGAGTATAGTTTGTGGCAGAAAGGGAAATTAAAGAATAGCTATACTAGATTTAACCTGGAGGAAGATAATTGCTCAGTAGTTTCTTAATACGCATTTTAAACCTGGAAATAAATGTGGTGATATGACTCTTTTGTTATGTGTTCGTGGCTTAAAGTGATATTCACAGAAGTCTTATTGTTTACACAGATCTGCATTGATGGATTCCTTCCCAAACCGGGCTCAGATTTTAATTCCACCAGCTCCTACACGCCTGATAAAACATTTATCTTTGTAAACAGTCGACCTGTGCATCACAAAGAAATACTTAAGGTAAAGCAACCACCACATACAAATTTACTTACATTTTTTATTTTTGTGTATATATGTATATATATATACATATATGTGTGTGTATATATATAATATATATATATATATATATATATATATACACACACATATATGTATGTGTGTGTATATATATATATATATATATATATATATATATATATATATACACACATATATGTATGTGTGTGTGTATGTATATACAGTCAAACTGTAACAATTGTTCAGACACTGTTAACTGACATAATTAAGATTAATTTTCCTGATACAGTTTAACTCTGAGATCTTGTCATATTTATTACCATATTTTATTATTTTTTTAAACTATAGTGAATAAACTTTAATAATGAATGGAATGTCTGAATAAATTTGGTTTGACTGTATATTTTATATATATATATATATATATATGTATGTATGTGTATGTGTTGAAATTTCTTTGTGAATTTTCAGTTAAATTTTTCTATAAAATGATAAAATGATTGCATAACTGTAAAAACTGTTTATTAGTCTCAGTTTAGACAGACTTTTCATTTTTGGGCAAACATCAAACAGATGTTTCAGATGCTGGATTATACTCGCCACATCAATAATTTTTAAATTTACCATAAATGCATTTATTAACCTGTTACTGTACAGTATGTACAATAACTGAGGTAAAATATTGAATGAGGGACCGAAAGAATCATATTTGGATTCCAGAACATCTTAGCATGTTTTCACTCTCAAATGATTTTTGTCATCATTTTATTACTAGAATATCCAATAATTTTACACTATGCATTATGTACAGTTGCAATCAAAAGTGCTTTCAATCAGTTTTCTCAAAGTGCTAGAATAGTCACAGGTTTTTCTGTATAAAACATTTATCTGTTTAATAGATTTTACCATTTTTAAATCAATAAAATTGTGTACATTTTCCTGTCCAGTCTGTGCAGAAAAAGCTGATAAAAATCTATAGATTTTGTCTAGGTCTAGTTATTTTCTTATCAGATGATTTCTTAGCAACAATGTAATGAGTTAGAAGTAAAGTTGTAAACTTACTGCGACACTTGTACCCCTCCTTTACCCTGTAGCTTATCAAACAATACTACACCAGTGCTCAGTCGAATAATGAATCTGCAAACCGCCGATATCCCCTTTTAATGATGAACATCACCATACCCGCCTCGACGGTGGATGTTAACCTGACACCTGATAAAACTGAAGTGATGCTACAGAATAAGGTACAAAAATTTAGACTGTCTTTAAAACACTGTTTTATCTAGCTAATTGACATGATACTTACATTAACACTTTTCACCAGGAAGGAGTCCTGTTGGCAGTGGAGACTATGCTAATCTCCTTATACGGGTACTCCACTGGCGATGATAATCTCAAAACAGGAGGAAATCAGCCCAGCGCTAGTTCTCTGGACATACCAGAACACACTAATGTAGTTGGACGTACAACTACCACAGATATTAGTTTGAACGACCCAGAATTGCTTGAGAATTCTTCCACAAATGCAGATAAACAAGATGGTGAGCTATCCTTGAGCAACACTGCAAACACCAGCTCCTCTTCGATTTCTGAGGATTGGGTGATCAACAGAAGCTCAAGTGATTTTGACAGTATTAATTCCTCATTACCTGCTGACGATATTGTAATGAACTCTACAGCTTATCTAAACTGTAACTCCCCAAAGGCGTCTAAGTGTGACAGTGGCCCTGGTCAAGAAAGTGAAGTATCTGCTGAGAGCTGGAGCACAGGCAGGGCCTTCTCAAATCAAGTCACCGGAGAATCCCTAGAACCTGTGAAACTCCATGTCCCAAAAGCAAACGAAGACATCGGAGGAACTGAGCCCACAAGTACGAGGTCTAGCCCATCCAAGAGGCCCACTAACGTGATTATGGAGAAAATGGCCAAGCTCACAGCCTACGAGCTGATTAGCAACCGCTCTGTGCGTCAGCCCTCGTCTGCCTTTTCGCTGTTTGAGCAAGACACCAGATCGCAGGTCCTCCAGGAGAACCCAAGAGCCAGTCCTCAGGATGTCACAACTGCTGTGAAAGAGAGATGGGAAAGCCTCGGGGAGGAAGACCGCAAGAAGTAAGTTTCCAGATTTCACCCTTGAAGACACAGTTTCCAGTTGTTGTGATTCTGTGTAGCGAGAGAAAAATAGACCTGCCACTATTATGTGTAAAATATGGATTGGAAAATCTGCTTGGCCTGGTCGTGTTTCTATCTGAAGGAAGAATTGATGAACTTTTTGTATTTCCCAGAAAACTGTGTTTGATTACTTGGTTTGATGGTCAATATGCCTGTTTTCCATTGTAAAAGAGGTATTCCGTTTTTTCCAAAGAATGCCACATTCTTTCAGTTCCATGGAGTTTCAGGTGCCAGAAGATTCCAGTTCATTCTATACCAGATGAAGTCCGTATCTGCCTAATTTATTGGTTGTTTATGAGCTCCAGGAAAACTTGGGTTGGATATATGGATGTATCTTATTTTATCACACTAGACTACCAGTCAAATGTTTGGACACACCTACCAATTCTTTATTGCCACTATTTTCCACATTTTAGAAGAATAGTCATCAAGCCTTGAAATAACACGGATAGAAGTATGGGAAATATTTAGTAACCAAAAATAACCATGTTGCCCTTTGGTTAGATTCCAGCTCTGCACAATTTAGACATGAGGTACATCCTGGGATGCTTTTTAATCTGTACTAAAGGAGTTCCCATGTATGCGGGACACTTTCTGGCTGCTTTTATGACACTATGTGGCTTAAGTCATCTATTTAAAAAATTATAATTAAACTGCTTCTCTGCATTGAGTTAATTAATTTTTTAAACAAATGACCAGATATGGCCAGAGAATGACATAAATACAGCAAAAAAGGGCTCAGCAGACAGTTTCATTTGGGGTTTCATTTGGGGTTTCATTTGGGGATATTTTAATGTGAGCATAAGAAGTGCTCACCAAGGGTGCATTTATTAGATAAAAAACTAATATTGTGAAAAGTCATTACATTTTAAAATAAGTTTTTTATTTAAACATGTTTTAAAATGTTATTTATTCCTGTGATGGCAAAGCTGAATTTTTAGCAGCCATTACTCCAAATTTTGGAATCACATGATCCTTCACATGAATATGCTGATATGGTACTCAAGAAACATTTCTTTTTATTATCAACGTTAAAAACAGGGTTAGTTCACCCAAAAATTCTGTCATTAAGTTCTCACCCTCATGTCGTTCCAAACCCTTAAGACTTACGTTCATCTTCGGAACACAAATGAAGATCTTTTTGATGAAATCCTTTTTGTCCTGAGCTCTCCTGAGCTTCCTGTCCCTCCATTGACAGCTACATATGAAACTTTGACACTTCAAAAAGTTCATAAAAAGATTGCAAAACTAATGCATATGAATTGAGTGGTTTAGTCCAAATTTTCTGAAGAGACTTTATTTGATGAACAGGTTGAATTTAGGCTTTTATTCATATATAATCATTGATCAGCGATCATGAACAAAAGCTCAATCAAACCTGTTTGACACACGAGAACAAACCTCTTCCGTAAGCTCAAACGTGCTGCATAACACAAAAATGAACCTCACTGGTTCTCGCACGTCAACCAATAATGCTTGAGCTTCTGTTTACCACAACTGCTGTGTGTTGATCAATGTTTATATGTGAATAAAAGCCTCAAGTTCAATGTGTTCATCATATAAAGCTATTGAGAAAATCTGGACTAAACCACTCATTACACATGGATTAGTTTGATGACCTCTTTATGAATTTTTTGAAGCTTCAAAGTGGTAGTTGCATAGCCGTCAATGAAGAGACAGAAATCGCTCAGATCAAAACATCTTAATTTGTGTTCCAAAGATGAACGAAAGTATTACGGGTTTGGAACGACATGAGGGTGAGAAAATAATGACAGGATTTTCATTTTTGGTTAAACTATCCCTTTAATGTTTTTCTGATCATTTTATTTAGCATTCTTTGGTGAATAGAAAGTTCAAAATAACAAAATCATTTGTAACATTTATAAATGTCTTTAGTGTCTATTTTGATAAATTTAGCGAATTCTTGCGGAATAAAGGTATTTATTTCTTTCCAAAAATAAAAACAAAATAAAAAAATCTATCTGACCCCAAACTTTTAAACAACATTGAAGGGACATTATAATTCGAGAGAGCATTTAATTGACAAAAATGCAAGATGAGTCATCAAGATTTTTGGTGTGACTATAAATTTTGGTATCTCTGTTAAAAGTTCATTTTGTAAAGCACACTGGCTTATATACGTAGATTGCCTCAAAGCTAATACACATCAACTTAAAGTCACAAAAATCTCATTTTTAATTGTAATTATAAAATCTTTTTATTTTCCAAACATCAGATTAAAAGAGCAAAGTACATCAGGAATATAGTTATCGCTTTAAACAAAGAGGTTATACCCTCTTAAAAAAAGTCTAAATCACAGCATGCCAAGTCAGCATAATTAAATGAATGGAAAGTGTATCTCAGCATTGCTAGTGGCACTTATGCAACACATGGAAAAAGACATCTGAATCCTGTTGTGCATTACTGCCGTCTTAAACGTGAAAAAGCGAGCTTGTTTTCTTGCAGATGTACTGTACGGTAACATGCATTTCTGAGAATCATATTTACATGGATCCATGTAACATGGGTCCATCACATATGGGCATGCTGAGTTAAGGGGTCAGAGATTGTTGACATGGATGTTTGGGGGAGGGAGTACCATGCTTGTTATATTTTGGTTGCAGTGGTCTGATGCAGCTATAAAATGGCTGGCGCTGATCCAGCGACTCTATATGAACTTGGTTTACGTCCAAAGTGCCCACACCACGGGAACATTGCTTTCTTATTGCATGGTTTATGTGCGTTTGATGCTCGTTATGAATTCCAGGCTGAAAATGCAAACTGTGCTCCCTAAATGGCTTTCATCATGTATGCGAGTGTCCACTGAGGTCCAACTCAGAAGGCAAGAGAGGATGGCGTCTTCATTTGCTGTTTCCACACTCATCCTGTCAGTGGAGATATTGTGGTCGGCTTCTTGATGTGCATGGCAGTGTTAATTATAGTTTGTGTTAATATTTTGATATTTGCTGCTTACACTTTAATTCTTTTAATTTTCACTATTTTTGTCATTTTTATTAGTTATAAATGTATGAACATGTATAATAAAAATGTTTATATAGTTTTTAATTCGTTTTAGCTATTTTAGTACTTTAAGTTAAACTAAGCAAAAATGAGTAATGTCGCCTTTGCGATTAAAAAGTTTTTTTTGTTTTAAATAATTTATTTAATTTCAGTTAACATTTATTTTGTTGCAAGTTAAAACTTTTTTCATGGGCTTAGGTTTAGTTAATAACCCTGGTGCATAGACTAAATATGTCTATTTTTTGCCTCTGAAGAGCTGTGGTGAAATTTGAAGCCATCATATTTGGGCGCTCGCATGAAATCAAAATGAGAGTTTTGTATGTTGTAGTCAACGTGACTATTAGTATATACACTAAATGTACAGTCATTCTCCACTGGGAAAACAGACCAATGCTGATGACTCATCTTGCACTACACAGATGTTTGTCCAATCAAATGCTCTCTAGAGTGAGAAATTCCCTCCTAATCGTGAGACACTGACTAGTATGTCAGCAAATCATGGTTCACGGCTGTGTCTTAATTACAGCCTATTGCTAAATGAATACAGAGATAATTATTTTCAGCCACAAATTGTAAAATCATCAAATTAATTACAATTCATATATTCATTACGTCTTATAATCTCATGGTTCCACGGTTTCAGTTCCATTCTGTACGTAGCTCACAAATCTGTGCCCTTTCCAATGGAAAATTATGGTGTATCAGTGAAAAACTTTAAAAGGATTTTTTATTTTTTTTTGGTTAATTTTAATTAAACAGAACAGGACCTCAACTTGACTTATTATGGATGTAGTTACAGCATCTGCCAGCAGGGGTAAAGTTTTATCGCAATGATTTGACTATGTCACAATTTGTATTTGTGTAAATTTATACAATGGATTGCTGTGTGATAAAATATATATACAGTACTGTGCAAAAGTTTTAGGCAGGTGTGAAAAAATGCTGTAAAGTAAGAATGCTTTCAAAAATAAACTTGGTAATAGATTATATTTATCAATTAACAAAATGCAAAGTGAGTGAACAGAAGAAAAATCTAAATCAAATCCATATTTGGTGTGACCACCCTTTACCTTCAAAACAGCATCAATTCTTCAAGGTACACTTGCACAAAGTCAGGGATTTTGTAGGCATATAGTTAGGTGTATGATTAAACAATTATACCAAACAGGTGCTAATGATCATCAATTCAATATGTAGGTTGAAACACAATCATTAACTGAAACAGAAACAGCTGTGTAGGAGGAATAAAACTGGGTGAGGAACAGCCAAACTCAGCTAACAAGGTGAGGTTGCTGAAGACAGTTTACTGTCAAAAGTCATACACCATGGCAAGACTGAGCACAGCAACAAGACACAAGGTAGTTATACTGCATCAGCAAGGTCTCTCCCAGGCAGAAATTTCAAGGCAGACAGGGGTTTCCAGATGTGCTGTCCAAGCTCTTTTGAAGAAGCACAAAGAAACAGGCAACGTTGAGGACCGTAGACGCAGTGGTCGGCCAAGGAAACTTACTGCAGCAGATGAAAGACACATCATGCTTACTTCCCTTCGCAATCGGAAGATGTCGAGCAGTGCCATTAGCTCACAATTGGCAGAAAACAGTGGGACCCTGGTACACCCATCTACTGTCCGGAGAAGTCTGGTCAGAAGTGGCCTTCATGGAAGACTTGCGGCCAAAAAGCCATACCTCCGACGTGGAAACAAGGCCAAGCGACTCAACTATGCACGAAAACACAGGAACTGGGGTGCAGAAAAATGGCAGCAGGTGCTCTGGACTGATGAGTCAAAATTTGAAATATTTGGCTGTAGCAGAAGGCAGTTTGTTCGCCGAAGGGCTGGAGAGCGGTACACGAATGAGTGTCTGCAGGCAACAGTGAAGCATGGTGGAGGTTCCTTGCAAGTTTGGGGCTGCATTTCTGCAAATGGAGTTGGGGATTTGGTCAGAATTAATGGTATCCTCAATGCTGAGAAGTACAGGCAGATACTTATCCATCATGCAATACCATCAGGGAGGCATCTGATTGGCCCCAAATTTATTCTGCAGCATGACAACGACCCCAAACATACAGCGAAAGTCATTAAGAACTATCTTCAGTGTAAAGAAGAACAAGGAGTCCTGGAAGTGATGGTATGGCCCCCACAGAGCCCTGATTTCAACATCATCGAGTCTGTCTGGGATTACATGAAGAGAGAGAAGCAACTGAGGCTGCCTAAATCCACAGAGGAACTGTGGTTAGTTCTCCAAGATGTTTGGGCCAACCTACCTGCCGAGTTCCTTCAAAAACTGTGTGCAAGTGTACCTAGAAGAATTGATGCTGTTTTGAAGGCAAAGGGTGGTCACACCAAATATTGATTTGATGTAGATTTTTCTTCTGTTCACTCACTTTGCATTTTGTTAATTGATAAATATAAACTATTAACATGTCTATTTTTGAAAGCATTCTTACTTTACAGCATTTTTTCACACCTGCCTAAAACTTTTGCACAGTACTGTATATGTATATATTACAGCTGAATAAATAAAGCTTATTTATTCAGTATACAGCTGAATAAATAAGGTTTCCATTGATGAATGATTTGTTATTCAATTTGAGGAAAATCTTTGGCAGAGATACAGCTATTTGAAAATCTATAATCTGACGGTGCAAAGAATCTAAATATTGAGAAAATCACCTTTAAAGTTGTCCAAATTAAGTCCTTACCAAATATTTGCCTTGCCTTACCGTAACAATTTTTTAAAATATATTTACAATAGGAAATTTACAAAGTATCTTCATGGAACAGTCTTTATTTAATATCCTAAGGATTTTTGGCATAAAAGTTAAATGTTTCACTCTTTGTAATATTGCAGCCATTTGATAAAGTCATTTAAGTTAATTTTTTTCCTCATTAATGTACACACAGCACCCCATATTGACAGAAAAACACAGAATTCCTGACATTTTTGCAGATTTATTAAAAAAGAAAAACTGAAATATCACATGGTCCTAAGTATTCAGACCCTTTGCTGTGACACTCAAATATTTAACTCAGGTGCTGTCCATTTCTTCTGACCATCCTTGAGATGGTTCAACACCTTCGTTTGAGTCCAGCTGTGTTTGATTATACTGATTGGACTTGATTAGGAAAGCCACACACCTGTCTATATAAGACCTTACAGCTCATAGTGCATGTCAGAGCAAATGAGAATCATGAGGTCAAAGAAACTGCCTTAAGAGCTCAGAGACAGAATTGTGGCAAGGCACAGATCTGGCCAAGGTTACAAAAAAATTCTGCTGCACTTAAGGTTCCTAAGAGCACAGTGGCCTCCATAATTCTTAAATGGAAGATGTTTGGGATGACCGGAACCCTTCCTAGAGCTGGCTGTTCGGCCAAACTGAGCTATCGGGGGAGAAGATCCTTGGTGAGAGAGGTAAAGAAGAACCCAAATATCACTGTGGCTGAGCTCCAGAGATGCAGTCGGGAGATGGGAGAAAGTTGTAGAAAGTCAACCATCACTGCAGTCCTCCACCAGTCGGGGCTTTATGGCAGAGTGGCCCGACGGAAGCCACTCCTCAGTGCAAGACACATGAGAGCCCGCATGGAGTTTGCTAAAAAACACCTGAAGGACTCCAAGATGGTGAGAAATAAGATTCTCTGGTCTGATGAGACTAAGATAGAACTTTTTGGCCTTTATTCGAAGTGATGTGTGTGGAGAAAACCAGGCACTGCTCATCACCTGTCCAATACAGTCCCAACAGTGAAGCATGGTGGTGGCAGCATCATGCTGTGGGGGTGTTTTCAGCTGCAGAGACAGGACGACTGGTTGTAATCGAGGGAAAGATGAATGCGGCCAAGTACAGGGATATCCTGGACGAAAACTTTCCAGAGTGCCCAGGACCTCAGACTAGGCCGAATGTTTACCTTCCAACAAGACAATAACCCTAAGCACACAGTTAAAATAACGAAGGAGTGGCTTCACAACAACTCCGTGACTGTTCTTGAATGGCCCAGCCAGAGCCCTGACTTAAACCAAATTGAGCCTCTCTGGAGAGACCTAAAAATGGCTGTCCACCAACGTTTATCATCCAACCTGACAGATCTGGAGAGGATCTGCAAGGAGGAATGGCAGAGGATCCCCAAATCCAGGTGTGAAAAACTTGTTGCATCTTTCCAAAAAAGAATTATGGCTGTATTAGATCAAAAGGGTGCTTCTACTAAATACTGAGCAAAGGGTCTGAATACTTCAATAAATCTGTCAAGAATTCAATGTGTTTCTGTCAATATGGGGTGCGTACATTAATGAGAAAAAAAATGAACTTAAATGATTTCAGCAAATGGCTGCAATATAACAAAGAGTGAAAAATTTAAGGGGTCTGAATACTTTCGGTACCCACAGTCTGTATGTATATATATGTGTGTGTATATATTTATATATATATATATATATATATATATATATATATATATATATCATAGCATTCAATGTATAAATTGACACCAAATTTACTCCAGACTTCACTGTCACATCTTTTTTAACATTATTAAGGTCTGCATTATTAAGAAGGTGTTCTTTTTAATAATTTAGAATAATAATTTCTTTTTTCATTTAACTTTTTCCAATTTTTTTTTTTTTTACATAAATGTCAACCACAAAGTCAGTTTATACATTTTCACTGTGTTCAAACAGCAAACTAAAGTCCAAAAGCCCTCAAGTCAAGAACCCATTTCAGTGTACATGGCAGGGGATACCCTCAAGCTTCAACCTTCTGTTCCATTATGAAATCATTTATCTCCCCCATTGGCCTCTTACTGCTTTTCTCTTCAGCACATTTCATGCCTTCATCTTGATTGGTCTGTTTTTTTTTTTTTTTATCAGCATTTGCAAGTCGATTTGCATCTTTCTCTTGCACCCGAGCTTTATGCTTCGAAACCATACAGTGCGTTTGAAATAGTGCCCGGTCCTTTGTACAGTAGCGAGCTCCGTGCAATGGCACAGCTGTTAATTGGCAAGCCCATCGAGAAACTTCCAGTGGAGGGTCAGGGCTGCATGTTTTTACAGGCCCTCTCCCCCCTCCCTTGCTGCTCTCCGGCCCCCATCTGGTCACAGGTAGCAGATGTTTTTTATCTCGCCTGTTTCTGCACATTTTCTACTCTGTGATTTACAGCAGCCCACTTAGAATCACTAGAGCAAATTAAATCAAGGTTCCTTGTGTGAATTGAGGATATTTAATTAGTCACAACTTCTGACCTCTTTGCTAAAACTCGTTCGTACCCTGCCTGCAAATTAATAGGCCAAAAGCAGTGTTCCAAACCATCTGTCTTTTTTTGTTTGTTTTGTTTTGTTGTTTTTCATCTCTGTTATTACTATTTAGCACATATTAGTGTGATAGTAAAGTATGCAAAATAGTAAAGTAATAAAAATATTCAATAAAACTGGAAGCATATGAAGAATCCCCAAATAAATAGATAATAAAAAAAATGTAAACATCAAAACTCTTATATTTAGCTTCTTCAAAGTAGCCATGCTTTTGCCACAGTTGATCTTTTTTAAATTATTTAAAACAAATATTTATCTTTTTTATGGATCATCATAAACTAAAAAAAACATTAAAAATATAATTTTTTGAAAACATTCACACTTTATATTTATAAGCCAGTGTTATTTTTAGTATCGAGACATTTATATTTTCTATTATTATTTTGAGTTTGTTTTTAATTTTATTTTTTTCACTTTCATTTTAATTTAAAGTTCTAGTATTTTTTCAATATTAGTATGTATTTAGTTTTAGTTATTTTAGTACCTCAAGTTAAAGTAAATGAAAATGAGAAATGTTGCCTTGGCAGTTAGCTGAATTAAGATGTTTATATATATATATATATATATATATATATATATATATTATTTTATTTCAATTAATGTTTATTTTATTTAAAGTAATGAAAAAGTTTTTTTTTAATTAGTTTTACTTGACTATAATAACCCTGCTTCAAGCATTTAAGCATAAGTCTAAGTCAGTACATTTTTAAGATTATAAGAAACATAAATTCAGTCCGAAATGTTAGCTTGTGGGGATCATCAACAACTTTTTCTGTCACTTGTCCTTATTAAGTGTATCTTCTGACCACATTTGGAAAGTTACACAAAGGAAAATGTAGAACTATGACTGTAACAAAATACATCTTCTTGTATCACATCCCATCTTAGGTATGAAAGCAAGGCAGAAAAGTCTCTGAACGCCTACAACCTTCAAAGGAAGAGGGCAACGGAGGGAGGTGGCCAGTGTGGAGAGGGCAAGAAGCAGATGAGCGCCGAGTCTTCATTGAACAAAGCTCAAGGCGTGAAGCGCAAGGCCCCCCTCGCCAACCAGCAGGCCCTGGACAAACTCTTCTCCTCTCAGCCCTCGAGTAAAAAGAGCCTTGCCAAGCTCTCCAAACCCCTCCCGTTCAGTATTGCAACCCTCAAGCAGAGTCTTAACCTCCTCTCCTACCAGAACAGCTCAAGTGCGCAGGGCCTCAGGCTTGTAAACCGCTTGGCTTCTCACGGTGCCTGGGTCGTTTTATGCGGCAGAAAGCTCATGTTGTTGAACCCGTTTCGAGTGGAGGAGGCCTTGCTGTTTAAAAGACTTCTGAAGAATAATATACTTCCAACCGTGAGGCTGCAGACCCCTGTACCGCTGACAGATGGGTAGCCTGTCTCATTTTCTCACCTAATGATGACATGCTCGATGTGTGCAAACTGTAAATGTAAAAAAATATTCATGTGCAATATTAAAAATGAATGGTTTTAGTAGTCAAATTTAAATTTTGAAGTACAATATTTGATAAGTAGCTGTATTAATCTTCATTATTCTGAATACTAATGGAGTCTCTAATATTTATATTTGTACATTAACATAAACTTTCTTTCCCAGGTCACTTGGTGGGCCAGAGTACATGGATGTTCTCCTGAACATGGAGAAAGACAGTGCCTGCTTTAATGGAGACATCTACTTTTCTGATCCTAGGCTTGTGGCAAACGGTTTTGAGATTAAGATGATTCCAGGTAACGCTATATGTATGTAGAACCTAAAATTACCACTCTTTAAGCGCCAAATGCGGGTAAAAATTCAATCGTCAGTTGGCCTGTATTTTTATGAATTCTAACAATGCAATGTTGTGAGAATGTGAATGTAAACTAATGTGAATTGGGCAGTTGACAGGCCAGCGCAGCAAGTGTTTAAGCCTTGGCAATTTAAATATTCAAGCGCAGGTATTCAGGTTTTTACTCGATGCCACGCGTGCAAACTGAATTTAGTTCTCTTTCACGTCTTGCTCTTGAACCGACAAATTCACAAATATGGCTGTCTCAGCAAGTATCGTAGTAAACAGTCGGTTATGGCTTTAAGTGAACCTAAACAGGAGAGAAACCAGTATCAGCGTATTGGATCAGTGCATTAGGTCTTAAAGTGACAGCAGCCTCATATGCCTGCTGCTGTCTGTGTTTTGAATGTTACCCCTTAGCATTCCTAAGTCTCAGCAAACAACAAAGGACAAAAAAAAATCATTCAATGCTCAACTTTTGTAACTTTAATAAGGATTAATCTATGTCTAATTTATAGAGTGAAGACTGTCTAGTGTTATTCTCCATTGGATTATGTATGGTTTTCTTAAGTCACTGGCCATTGGCAGATGTGGCAAAAGGTTCTTTTAAGGCCCTGTATGTGTGAGTGTCTGTGTGTGTGTGTGTGTGTGTGTTAAAATTGAATTAATATTAATTAATTAACACTTTTTTTTTAAAACCGGCATAGTTCATTAAAAAAACAAAAAAACAATTGTATATATATATATATATATATATATAATTTTTTTTTCCAAAATATCTTTTATTTTCCATTTTATTAGATGATTAAGCCTGATATATTTACACTATTAGGCAATTTTGAGATGTTTGATACATTTTTCCAAATTTTGTGAATTTTAAATAAACACCGTGTAACATAAATGGTAATTTCAACAATTTGTGCAAATATAATTCTCTGTCATGAAATCATATTACTGTATGTATATATCGGCATGTATATACTGAATGTATATATCAGCCGACTTCCACTCCGACGTTCAAAACAACCTGCTCCCCGCAGGCAAAACATACAAACATACATCACTTCCCACTTGTTTCGCTCCACACCGCTCACATACTTCAGTCAAGAAGACTTCGAAAAAATAAATGAATGGACTGTCAACATACATCGCTCAGCCAATCAAATAAGTGGAGCGAAACTACCTAGTATATAAATAGAACCCTAAAGAGTCATAATCATGTAAAATAATGATGTTTGACATAATACAAGACATCTGATTTGGACTTACTGCTCTACCTTCATATAGACAGTGTGTTTAGGTGCTTTGGAGCCTGACACCAAATATTAAATAATTGTCTGCATTTCCATTACATTTTTCCATTACATATGCATCCCTGGACATTTTCTTGACTGCAACATGCATACGGTCTCTTTTTAAACCGAGTGAACTACTTCTTTATAAGCATTGGAAAATATCATTCAACTTTCAGTATACGATGATGATAATGGTTAATTTGTAGTTTTTAATAACTTTTAATATCCATGCTATTACCTTAGAGACATTAATTCTCGCTGTGCCGAGTGATGAAGTCATTGTTTATACAAATTGCTTAAGTGGAAAGTGCTTGGTCAGCACTTCTTTTTTCCCTACACAGACCAGTGTGGGCACACGTATAATATGAAATTGTTTTAAAAAGACAGGACCTGATTCTAAGGGACCGGGCCACTTCCTGTATGACTCAGCCTCAGGTTTTTAAGATGGTCATTAAGTGCATTCGCTTGAGTTCGCTGCCCTCTTTCTCTCCTCATGCTCATCATGTGCTGTGGAGTGGGAGAGATTCAAAAATACTTCTACACATGGTTTGTTTTCGGGTTTTTTTCTTTGCCAGGTTTCTCTTGAGAAAATGTGCCTTTATTAATTCAAGGGTCATGCTGTTTAAAGGTCTCTAGGATTGTCCAATTTGATTTAACAAAGGTTGGACCCACTGGACATCATTAATGCCACAGTTCACAAATTGTTTTGAAATGTCAAATATAACGGCTTGAATAACAGGATTACAGTCAATTATTTCTGACAGAATTGCTTGTGTCTGATTAGTGAAGAATGTGTTTGCTTTAAATGTTTTCTTGTGCATTCTTTAGGTGCCTTCAATTTTCCAATATTATAAAAACAACTCTTGTTAGATTAATAGAGGGGTTTCAATAGAGTCTAGTGTCACTGTGACCAATACTCAGACTGGCAATGAAGTATGGATCATGTGTGCTTCATCAGACATATTCATTGCCTCACTTTTATAATGAAGAATGTTTTAAACTTATTGTGAAAAATTATATTAGTATAACCGACAACTTTGTGTATTTTTAAGTAAGCAACGAGGTCAGAGAAGCCGCTTGAGTCACGGCAATGTTCAGAAAATACCACAGGATCAAGTGACTTACTGATTTCATACAGTGCTTACTAAATTCCTAAAGTATTTGTTTTAGTATTTTGTTTATTTTTTAAAAAGCAGTAAAGAGTTATAGACCGATTTTGAAAGTAACATTAATATAAATCAGTTGTTAAGTGCTGCTTATAATATTTTCAGGGAAACTGGTACTTTTATAAGGATTCTTTGATGAATAGAAAGTTCAGAGAAACAATACTTATTTGAAATAGAAATCTATTGTAACATTATAAATGCCTTTACTTTCACTTGATCATTTTAATGCATTTGTGTTGAATAAAGTATTATATTATAAATTAACAGCAGTGTGTATATGTGTATTAAGAAAATGAACTAATTCATATGCAGTGCTCTTCAATAATTTTTCTCTTAAAGGGTTACTTTTCCATACTGTATACTTTTAAGTTAGGATATAATTATCTTTGGACAGTCCTAGGAATCTGTAAACAGCATGACCCTTGAATTAATAGGGTTGTTTAAGACATAAAGTCAAGCAGAAACAATAAAATATCTAATATCTGACACAAATTGGGAGATAACTGATAAAGTTGTGATATATAAACTTTTTCAGGTTTAGAAAACCAGCTTATTCTGTAGTGTTGTCCTCCCTCTAAGGAGGCCGCCATCTTAGTCCTCATTTGACCTTATTTTGCCTGTTGTTATGAAATCCCACTCAGTCTGTTCCTGTAAGTGTTGTGTTGGCACTGGTAAGGGTCATCATGGCTGAAGCTGGCTCGCTGCCTGAGCTTTTGCCAGCACGGTGGATTTGGACTGGAGCGTGGTGCTGTGGAGGAAAATTGCCCTTTACAAAAGGGAATAGTTTCAGAGCCAATTTCCAGGGATTTGGCAAAAACATGCGCCAGATTTCTAGCCCTTTCAAAACCTCAAAGTAATAAACTTTGGTGCATAACTCGTCCTGCACAGTTTGTGCTACAAATAAGAATGATACCTGAAAATCTTCAGCTTGTTGAGGAGAAGTGTACGATTATATTTGCAAAGGATCATTTTACACCTGGCAGATAATAAAATAGCAGCAAAAAAAAAAAAAAATATCATGTCTTACATTGAAGGATGTACCCAAGACATGTAGGAAACAGAATATCACACAGACCAGCAGTGTTGTTTCTTACTGTTAAAGTTCAAATTTAAACTATTAAAATCGTTTTAGTTCATTAAAATAAAGCTGAAATAAAATGTAAATATTAGATGGAAAAACTTCAAATGAAAATAGAAATGTTGCTTTGTCAACTGAAGTAAAATAAGTTTCAGTACTTTAAATAAACTAATTACAATTACTAAAACTAAACCTAAACTTAAATACAAATAAATTAAACCTAAATAAACATAAAAAACTAAAACTATTAAAAATGAAAAAAAAAGCACAAATGGTTAAAAATGAAAATATAAAAATGCTCATTCAAAATGTTAATAAATCCTATAACAGTATATAAATAATACTAAAATAACTCTGATGTGAAGGTGGGGTCATTTGACATGCCCCAGTAAGAAACCACTTAGCAACCACATAATAGGGTTGTCAAATGCACCGTTACTAATGGTACCATGACCGGTACAAAGTCGGTTCTAAAAAATAAAGAAAAGTTGATGGTACCAGCATTTCTTCGGTACCTGTAGTACCGAGTGCCAGATATTTTCGGTACCCGCTGATATACGCTGCTTTCAAATGCTTTCGTTCGTGTTTGTTTGAGCACTCTGAGCTTCAAAGGTTTCTATTTACAGCGTGTTTTTACGGGGATTGAGCTTTGTAGCTAAACACAATCATATCAGTTGAGCGTGTGAACGCAGTGGCCTATCAGAGGTGCTAGTCTGTAGTCAGAATCTGCGTAACACCGCTGAAAAACTGACAAGGTTTTGATTTGTTCAACGCAAGCCACACGCTTGCGAATCCTTTTATTATAACCAATAAAGTGTACAGTATAAATAAGAGATTCATTGTACAGATTTTTTTTATATATAACGGCAGTTTTTGTGGAATTCGGTGAGCTTGTGCTTTAGAGATTGAGATCCTCAGTGATTATAAAGGGAGGGCTGTTCTCTGGCTTTCTGTTTATTACCCATTCGCAATATGAATACAAGTTTTTCCTGCTGCTAAGTTTCTGGATTGACAAAGGCATTTAAATGTGAAGTTGATTCAGAAACTGCGATAATTGTTCAACAATTTTACTCTGGTACTACAATTGGTACCGAGAATGGTGGAATTTTACTTTTATTGGTACCTACTACTGAAATTTTGCTACTGTGCCAACAATACCATATAGCAGTGCCATGGTGAAATAACAGAAAATATAAAAATATAGCACTTGCAATAAAACGAATCAAGTTCTAACATGATCATACATTTACTGTCAGGTTAAAAATGCATTTATTAACACTTAATTGATATAATTTTGTACGAACGGCAGATCAAGTGTCTTTGTTTAAAGCGCATAGGGAAGGAGAAAATGTTTAGTCTGCGCTTCCTTGATGTCCTGTCCATACATTTCACCTCTTCATTGAGATGCGTCTAGGGAAAAGCAATCATCTTTAAATCATCTGTTGAAAACCTCCTCCACCTTGGTTTTCCGTTCCATCCCACAAAGACATGGTAATAGCGTAATTTGGTGCAGTGCCCACCTGACTTGGTTTCCAACCAGTGTGTAAATCACAATATTTATTTATTATTTTTTCCTGGAGAACGCTGTACTTGGAGTTTATTAATCCTTCCTTGTTGCTTATCTTGGCAAGGTTCCTCGTCTTCTGAGAGGCATGTTGAAGTGATGGGCATGGCCGACTGCATGCCTTTCTTCGGGATAGGAGACCTGAGGGAGATTCTGCAGGCTATAAAGGTTCGGGATGCAAAAACCCTGGAGCAATGTAGACCTCTCAAAGTCGCAAACTACCTAAAGGTGAGAAATGCTCCTTGGAACATACTTTTTAATGACCCATTTACCATCACAGTAACGAAATATGAGCACATTTGGAGAGTTTACTAATATTAGATTACACTGTAAAAAATATTTTTCGAAGTTTTGAAGATGACTGAGGTACGTATTATAACAAAATACTATTTTGGAGAGTATTTGTCTTTCTTTAAATGGTTTAAGTAATAGATAATTTGCCAATTTAGTGGTTCCATTTTTTTTTTTTTTGGAGTTTATTTTGGAGGTCAAAATGTGTTTTTAGTGACTCATCACAAGTATCTTTTAGAATTTTGTGAATTTCTTTAGTAATTGTTTTGGGGTTTTAGCTGTAGTCAAACTTTCTCCCCCTTTTTCTTTCAGAGTGAGGCTGTGAGACTAGCTAGACAGTTACCTCTAAACCTCTCCAGAGCTGATGTTACAAGCACACTTTGCCGAATGAAACAGGAACTTGAAAAGGAAAGTCGGCTCTGCATTCACGGAAGACCATTTTTTCATGACCTGGTTACCATTCCAGAAACCGAGCAGGAAGCTCTGCAATTCGTGTCTAGTTCTTGCTAAGGATTTCATTATAAGACCATCCCTTTAATATAATTGCTACACACGAACATTTACTGTACCATGTAGAGGTATGAAAGTTGTCATTTGGGATAATAAATGAAAAAAAAAAAAAATCTACATGAGTTAATGTTTTCATTCATGATTTGAGGTATAATTTCTCATCACACTGGGTTCTGAGTGTTTAATCAAGATGCATCTGTATTAACTATGTGGGTTCGGCCCAGAAAGTCGTGCATGATCTATGCACACAAATCACTGTTGATTCCAGTGTTGGAGGTAACGCATTACAAGTAATGCAACTTATGTAATTTGATTACTTTTTTCCAAGTAACTAGTAAAGTAATGCATTACTTTTAGATTTATAACAAAATATTCCCGAACAGTCGTGGCCTAATGGTTAGAGAGTGATAGGTAAGTTGCAGAGTTTTGCAAGGTTGCGGGTTCAAGTCTCAATACCGGCAGGAAATGAATGAGGTGCCCTTGAGCAAGGCACCTAACCCCCAATCGCTCCCCAGGCACCACAGGAAAATGTCTGCCCCCTGCTCTGGGTGTGTGTGTCCACAGTTTGCAGTGTTCACTACTCTATACTCCTAAAGTGTGTTTTCCCATTTATTGATTGACAGCTCTCCTGTCCCCATGTTGAGAGAAATCAGGAGGTGCAGAGGCGTTGTGTGCTCTTTGTGAACATGATGGCAGGCATTTACTGATCTTACTTGCACAACAGATTCGGTATTCCTCAAAATGAATAGAAACGGTGAAATGCAAACTCAAGAGTATTACGCAGCAATAATTCAATGTTAAATTACGCAAATGTACTTAATGTATTTTATCTTACTTTATTAACCAATATCTTCGCTGCTGACCTTCGATGATCCAATTCTATCATACTGTTAGCAAAAATGACTTTAGATAAACGTCACATTTGCGTTTCGTTGTTGTTGTTGCTCAAGAAAGAGTGTTGAAATTCCTTCTACTGTATCTCCTGTAATCTTTTCTGTTATCCAGAATGGCAGCACAGCTGAAAGGCTTATTGGTTTCACTTTTGGTGTGAACGGTGTTCCAAAAGATTTTTGGGGTAAAATTTATTAGTAGACTGTTGTTGTTGTTTGTTGTTGAAAAAAAAGCCTAGGCGAGAAAAAGTCATGCAAAAGTAACATAACATTACTTTCCATAAAAAGTAACGAAATATTGTAATGCATTACTTTTAAAAGTAATTTTCCCCAACATGGGTTGACTCTAATACAATATCTCAAGTATTATTTTTTATAACACCATATGCAAAAAAAAAAAAAATAGCGGGCCACAGTAATTATTAATGCATTATATAGCTGCTTCAGGGCAGATTTGACAGCCCTGGGTCAATGATGTTACTTTATATGAATGATTTTATGAGGGCAAAGCTATGAATTATGACACGTTAAGAAACTTAATTTTTTTTTTTGTAATGTTAATAAATATATTTTGCTTTTTTTGTCTTAATCTATTGTAGCAAAATTGTTTTGGCATTACTTGTAATGAAGGGAAGGTCAAGCACCCAACTTTAAAAGTTTGCCTTGTTGACTTCTGATTAGAAAAGAAAACAAGCCAGAGCTACTGACCCCACAGCAGATGCCAGTGAACCACAAAATTTAATGCAGTGTGGTTGTAAATTCACTCTCCCCCAAAAATCAGCACCTTAAATGCTGATCATGAAAGCCGGCACTAGGGGCCCATAAAGCCGAAAGAGATGGGCTCTGGGGTTTGCCGAAAAGTGTGCAGTCGCAGTCAGGGACCTCCAATTACCAACTGAAAATAAGGCTCAGATGCTGTGAAGTTTTAACAGTTGCTCCCCTGTAGACACATGGTTTGTGGTTTTCCAGTGTTTGATCAGTTCCACGAACTGCATTTTAACCTCTGGGGACCCAGCAATTCATTTTTGTCCTCTACAGAGGACATGAGTCCACAATTTTAAATCTTAAAGAGAAAATTCTGGGTTCTTCAGATATATTAAAATGTTTGGAGGTTTGGATATGACAACATCCTCTCGTTGGTTGTAATAAGGACATTCTTCTAAACTTTTATTGAAAGAGTATCAGTAGGTTTATTATTTTGTACATTGTATTTACACTACTACAAACATTTAGGGTCAGTAAAGAAATTGTGTTAAATTGACCAAAACTGACTGTAAATTATTAAATGTTACAAAAGATTTCTATTTCAAATAAATGCTGTTCTATTGAACTTTCTATTCATCAACTCACTGACACTGTGATGAGATTTCAGTGGTTAACAGCTCACAAAGCCATCGTATTCATTCAGAATGTCCAACCTGTTTGCAGTCCCCTTGGTGTCCACAGTGTCACAGTATTGGTTTCAAAGTGATTCCTGTACAGCATTAATTGTGGCAGCAAGTGGTTGGTTTTAGGAGAGAGTAGATGTAATTAACGGAGCTATTGAGTTCAGCCTCTAATGCAGAGCTAAATTGCTCTGTTGCATGTCCTCTTGTGGCCATAATTTTGCCAATCGGCTGCTGTAAAGCAATTACCTTGCACTCCTTAACTCAGGGACTCAAGAAACATGTGCTCTGTGTTAAATATCACTGCTGTGAAAACATGTTAGTCTTTATTGTCATTTAAGCTCCTAAAAGTCTTTTGAAACAGGTCTCTGGTGTCTCGAGGTTAAGCTGGGCCCAGAACATCTGGGATTTATGCCTAGTTTCACAGACAGGGTTTAAGCCTAGTCCTAGACAACAATGCATGCTTGAGCTGTCGTAACTTAAAGCAACTTGCACTGACATATCTTAAAATATGCTAGTGCCATTGTTTTGTCTCAAGATTCTCTTCTTTCAGGCGAACAGAATGAGATATATTTAAAAATATCCTGGCTCTTCCAAGCTTGTAGAACGGGGGGCGCGATTTTGAAGCAGAAAAAGTGCATTCAGTATGTAGTAAAAAAGCTTTGTGGAGTACTTCTTTGATGGATGGATGCACTTTTTTGGCCTGAAAATCAGGCCTCTCATTCACTGCCATTATAAAGCTTGGAAGAGCCAGGACATTTTTAAAATATATCTCCAATTGTGTTCGTCTGAAAGAAGAAAGTCATATATATACCTTAGATGGCTTGAGGTTGAATATATTATGGGATAATTTTCATTTTTGGGTGAACTATCCCTTTAAATGTCCTAATTTAACTAAGGCTTAGCCCTGTCTGTGAAACCAAGCGCATATATATAAAATATGTGTGTGTGTTAATAAGAATAAGAAATTAAATGAATAGAAATAAATAAGAAAAAAATGAAGATTTCCTGCAAATTTATAGCAATTTTGAAAAATGATTTTCCAGGTATCACAGACCTTTAATACGCATTAATACTTACTGACTCAGCAAAAGATTATGAGCATGACGTTATTATTTGTGGTCTGCATTGTCCCAGCAAATTTTGTTCAGTCATGCACTACGCCATGTTTCCGTTTGCTAAATTAAAACAGGTGGGTGTGGTGCTGGGTTCCTTTCTCTGGCCTTTCTCAATCCTCATCACTGATCTAAAAATAGTTCAGAGTAGATGCACGTAGCATGTGTCGTTTCATTTTGGATCCGAAAAATGTTCACAGTTACTGTACCTAAAGCCAAAGAGGGGCACAAGCAGGGGAGCTTCGGGCAATGAACACCATCAAAATAACCCATGTGATCCGCCAAGCTCGCTTTTTCTCACCACAGCTCATCGTGCAATATGTGAACCTGTTGCAATTGCGGTATTCTGAAAGAAACTGATTTTTGGCCTAAAACGGATGACAGCTGGTAAAATGAATCCAGCGTGACCTTTTTAACTGAAGGGTCACATGTTCTTGAGATGATCGTCCCGACTAATCAGTCTGATATTCATATCCAGAACATATACGGTATAGGCCGATCTGATCTGCTGTCCTGGCAGTTTCAAGAGAGCGGGCACACATACTCCCAGTTTTAATGGAAGCCTCAAACAAGGGTCAGGGAGAAATGAGGCTCCTGAGTGCTGCTTCACCTCTCCCCTGCTTTTAGAATTTGCACCCTGCAGCTATACGAGAGCGAGTGCTGAAGTCGCAGCACAGGGCCGTGAAAACTAAAACGTGTGCTGTGGTTTGACCTTTCCCTATGTTAAATACAATATTATCATAAGACGTGCTATCGAGTTGCAGTGCCGTTGCATGATCGGATTCACTGCCACGTGGGCTCCGCGCTCAGGTTCAGCACATGTGAGCTCATTAGTGCTAGTATAGCATGCCAATGGTATACACAAAGCAATGTTAATTTATTTTATTTTATTATTTTAGTATCGTCTTTTTATTAAGTGCATGTGCAGGGCAATTATGCCTTTTGTCAAATATTGGGGAAAGAATAGCTTTGGCTCAATTCTCGAATGAGATGTCTTTCTCTCAAAACAATAACAATTAGTTTCTTGTTCACAACATCAGATCTGAATTTAGGCAAATTGCATGTTTTGGCACATGTGTGCAAACGAGTTGCACAATAACTAATGCACATGGCTTGTTAATCAAAATTGATGAGTTGCTTCTCTTCTAAACATTCTTTCATCATGTGAGCCATCATATTGCAAAATGATCCATTCAGTTATCAAAATCGGTCAGACATGCATGTATATTCCATACATATCTGACATGGAGTATTTTTAAAAAAGAAAATTCGGTCATTAATTACTCACCCTCATGTCGATCTACACCCGTAAAAGCTTCGTACATTTTCGGAACACAAATTAAGATGGTTTTGATGAAATCCGATGGCTCAGTGAGTCCTCTATTGACATAAAGGTAATTAACGCTTTCAGATCCAAAAGGTACTAAAACATATTTAAAACAGTTCATGTGAGTACAGTGGTTCAACCTTAATATTATAAAGCAATAAGAATACTTTTTGTGCCGCAAAAAAACCCCAAAATAATGGCTTTTCAACAATATCTAGTGATGGCCGATTTTAAAATACTGCTTCGAAGCTTTATGAATCTTTTGTTTCGAATCAGTGATTCGGAGCGCCAAAGTCACATTCTACATTTTGCAGGCATTTAATAGAGTTCTGATGTTCCAGCAAACAGTTGTGATAATTGCACTTAAAGTTTAGAGAATGTTAATAAATGTTAAAATGTGCCAAAGCAATTAAGAAAAACTGTATTAGATTTTAAGGCTCCTGGGTGCAGTGAAATCTGCACCAGCCCAACTTTATCATTAAGCCATTAACTTAAGATGGAAATGCAAGCCAACAGAATTTTATGAGTAGAAAAAAGATTTATGGTCAAGGAAAATGTGTTGGGAATATAAGCACTCGCTTCCTATTGTAACGTCAAATTAGCTAGAAATACATCAAGTTAATATTTAATGATTACATGCTTATTTTGCAGTAGAAATCATAAGTTGAAAACACTGACATCTATAAATTATAGTACCGTTAATCATTAAAATATTGATTTAACTACATTTTATGCTGATAAAGCAAATTAATTGCAATTAATTTTAATTAAAATTATAGGAGCCTAACATTAATTGAAATAAATTTTCTCATGTTTGTTAGAAAGAGCCTGAACACTGTTATTAAATTAATAAATATATTTAAAAATGTAGATATAGTTAATACAAAAAAATACTAATATAGTACAAATATTTATTTGTATTAATTAGTGCTGGGCAACGATTAAATATTTTAATCGCGATTAATCGCATGATTTTCTGCGATTAATCGCGATTAATCGCAGCATGCACAAAATTCAATAATGAAATCAAAAGTAGTGTATTGTGTAATTTTATTCTTTCAAAGTACTGCTGTATGAATAGAAGTGCAATAAAATTTGGTTTGTCAAAATTTTAAACAAAAAAAGTGCTTTGTTTTACAGCAGTTAAAAGTTAGTAGCAGTTAACATTTCTTGAAAATCTTAACTTAAACATTAATGTAATCAAATTAAATATAACTAACATATAAATAAAACATTAAAACATTAATGTTTTATTAAATAAAACATTAACGTTTTTAGATTGTAAATATATATATTTATATATATATATATATATATATTAGGGGTGTGACGAGACCACTATCCCACGAGACGAGACGAGACACGAGATTGGGTTCACGAGATGAGATTTTTATAGTATTTTTAAGAAATCCTCAATAATGAAACGTATGAAGGGAAAATAGTCTTTTATTCAACTGAAAATCATAAAATGCAAAAATGTTGGTGCATTTTGAAATCAACTTGTAATGCATGCCATTTTACTTCTATTTTAATGAATTATTTGCAGTAAAACAACATGCAAACACTGATAAATGTTTTGCCACAAAATCAACCAATTGTTTTCTGCCCTGTGTAATTTCACATGAGAAATCTCACTGAACTTCTTTCTATAGATTCAACATAAATTAAACAGTATAAATAAAATAAACATAAAAAATTCAAATAACACTTTAAGTGTCACTTTAACTGCAGTACAAAGCTGACCATTTCCCAGTTGATTGTGTGGCTGTAACTGTTATAAAGCTCTGCGTACACCCAGAAGTCCAACCGTTAGCAGTAATAGCAACGCTTTCTGCCTCTTTAGGGGTCGTTCACATATCGCGCCTAATAAATAATTCTTTTGCAAGCGTTCGGGAGCTCGCGCTTCTGTAGCGTCTGTCGTTGCTATGCAACCATGAACTGTGCTCTCCACGACCATCGCTTGGTTCTTGTCACATGACAAGACATTCTGAAAAGTTGAGATGTTTTCATCTCGCCGCGGCACAGGCGCGCCAGGAAAAAAACGAGCGCGCCGCACAGAAAGCGCGTCGCGACCGCGTCGCTTCCATTTTGCGAATGAAAATGCGCGCGATATGTGAACGGCCCCTTAGAGTCTGTACAACCTTGGCCGAGGTGTACGGCATAGTTTTCTTACAATGTTTACACATTGTTTGTGTCTTGTGTGTTATTCTTGCGCCAAAAACCAAAATGTTTCCACACAAACGATTTGAAAGTGGCGGGGGCATCTTGAATAATAATTTCACCCTCACACTGATAGCACGACGAGACAACTTTTCAACTCGACGAGAAATCTCGTCACACCCCTAATATATATATATATATATGAACCTCGATAATAACATTATAACTGGCCAAGTACTTCTGTTTCCTATGCATTGCATTTAAGTGATATTTCAGACTCGAAGTACTCCGATGATAGGACAATTCAGCTTTGCAGTGGTTACAAATAGCTTTAGTTCTATCAACTCCGCCGTGTGGAAGAGGTTTAAAATAAAAATGTCTATTTAAGATTTCGGTACCTTTTTCCATTTTTCTGTCCGCATCAGATATTTTCTGTTTCGCGCTGTAGCTCTCTTAGGCAAACAACAAATGCTTTCATTGGTTGAGACGCGTGATGACGCTCATCGCAAGCAGCCAGTAGCTACTGATAAACACCCCACCCCTCCTGCGACCAGTGCTTTGTGTTGTATTCGGTTGTATTATTACAGTCTGTATTCAAACGCAGTGAGCAACGGACTTTCAAAATAAAAAGTGCGTTAACGCGCGATAAATTATTGTCGGCGTTAATTAATTAATGCGTTAACGCGATAATGAGGGTAGTCGTGGCCTAGTGGTGAGGGAGTCAGAAGGTGTAATCAGAAGGTTGCTGGTTCGATTCCCACGCCGGCAGGAATTGAAAGTGGGGATTGTGAATAAACAGCACTCTCTCCACCTTCGATACCATGACTAAAGTGCCCTTGAGCAAGACACCTAACCCCAAATTGCTCCCCTTGTAAGTCGCTTTGGATAAAAGCGTCTGCTAAATGATGAAAAATGAAATGAAAAAAAAAATGATAAAAACGCGTTAACTTGCCCAGCCCTAGTATTAATACATCTATATTAAAAATATTTACCAATTTTATAGCAGTGGTCAGGCACTTTTTAACATGCTGTGGTTATTTAATTGTTGATTAGAATCTAAATTGTGCATTGCTTTCTCTTTGGCAGTGTCCGAAATTGCATACTCTTGAGTACCTACTTATTTTATACTTGAAAAAAAAAGTAAATTCTATATAGTATGAATGTGTGTTGTATGAATCATAGATATATGTAGCCTACATATGGCTATATTCACCATTTTGACATCATGTGACCTACCAGAGTCAGTTGCGTTGCTTCACAAATCCTCTCCCATTGCCTCATGGGATAATTAATGTATAGCTGTGTCCGAAACCGCCCACTCGTTCACTCATTCACTAACCCCTATATAGTGCATGACAGTTGAGCGCACTATATCAGCAAAGAGTGAACGAAAATGAGTGAGCGAATTCGGACGCTGACGTTAATAGCATGCGCCAGACAATTTCGTCATTAACATTTCCTACACCCATCTGTAATGTTCCTGAATTGTATATTACTGTTTATTTGTCATATTTATTGAGAATAAAGAGAGAATAAAAACACTTGTGTCATGCTATTTAGTAAATTTATATTGAAAAATAACAGAACAAAAACACTACACTGTCACATTTGTTTATAAAAAATATAATGGTAAATAAATACAATATAAACAACAGTATACAATGTACAACAGTTCACTAACATATGAGAAAAATCGACCAAATTATCATATGATAATAAGTATATATATATTAATTAATAATATATTAATATATTCTAATTAATAAAAAATTACACTTACATTTGTAGAAGTTGCCGTCCGCCATATTTATTTTTCCTTCGCGTTCGATCGTCTCATCGCGTTGGATTTTGGGTAACGGCGCTTTAACGAGCGTACATCGAATGTACCATATGGAATGTACACTCAAAATCAGAGAGGATTGTGGGTAAAAGTAGTGAACGAATGTAGGGAATGAAGTCGTTCACTCAGAATTCGGACAGCACTACAAAATGGCCGACACCCGATATAGTGCACTACATAGTGGATAGGGAGCGGTTTCAGACACAGCTGATGTCTTATGCACACTAAAGTAGTAGGTCATCCGGGTACTTTTTGCCTACTCTTTTATGAATACTAATCTTGGCACATAGGCCTACTGTTTTTCGCCTATGCCTTCGATTTCGGATCGGAATCAGCCTCTGGCTTTCAGCGTCTGATGTCGTTTCAAGTAAAAAAACAAAAAAATTGAAAACCCTCTGTTTTCGTTTTGTTTAGCTCCATCTAGCGGTTATGAACACAAGAACCACAGACGAGTGGCAGTTGCGTAAGGACGTAACCATGGCAACAAATGGCTCTCGGTGCCAGTCGTTACAAACCTCAAGTACTGTCATTTTTATCACGTTTTTATTGATTTATATAGCACAAACGTACCAAAGAAATGTTATTTGTTTCATTTAAAACGTGTTTAAGAAAGTTGGCGGTTTTGTTTGGTGCGTTAAAAGAGACATGATGCTTGTAAAAACAGCTGTGATTTCGGACGGAGCTTGAATTGCTCACAAGGTAGGAAAATCTCATAAACAAAATGCCCATAAATATAGGGCAAAATTATTATTATTTTTTAAATATAAAATTAATCCCACTATATTATGTACTAATTCGACAGCAACTTTTTCCACTGCTGTTCATTCAGACGCCATTTTCTTCCTCTCAACCGAACGTTTCGCACGCAACCACAGTGCAAATCTCCAAAACGTGTTGTACATTAATAGTATATACAATTAGCTGTCAAATGGCATCCATTAATTGAAGACCGAGCAGCTGGCAATGGTAGAAGGAGAGTACTGTAGGAGGGTCTGGCATGAGATGGACTGCACATCGTGGTCAGGGAACGTGCCAAATGCCATTCCAGTGCCCTGCAACAGGGGTCGAAGGTTTAGAAACATTGTGGCTCAGAAGACAGATGTCCATGTGGCCCGGCTAGATATTATCATTCTGCTTGAGAGCTGAAATCACCTGCACATTAAAGAGTCCACATTTGTCTGTCAAACTTTAGCTCTCGAAACAAATCCAAAACGCAGATCATTTTTACTCAATTTGCCACAGAAAATGTATGGTGTTATAATGACCCATTTTACTGTATTCTTAACTAGTATCAAGTGTGTCACCATATGGTGATCACAGTAGGTGGATCCACTCTTCTAAACATGCATTCTTGCTGCTGCTGCTTTACATTGGTGGACTGCATACTGTCCACTTTAATGCTCTCGCTATGAGGCTTGTGGTACTTGGCAGCATCCACTGTATAATGACCGACTGCGGCTTTCAAGTTGTCCTTAGAGACATTATAAAAGTTAGATTTATGTGCTGGAATGGGGGTTAACTTTTCTTATTCCCTATCTGAACTGTATGTAATTGGTGTTAGAGTTTTGTGAATGCAAATTAACAGTCTGTTATGTGTCTTGCAGATTTGACTTGTCAAAAAGGATCTGAAGAATCTCAGAGAACAAGGTAAGTGTCATGCTTACTAGGTGGTTGCTAGTCGTCAATTTCTTAGGCGTTCTGGATGAATCGGATAGATAGATAGATCCAGGTAGTCAAGACAGACAAAGTCCAGATTGATAGATTTCAATGGGCAACATTTTATTCGAACAATATTTGATAGAAACATTATTGCCTTGATTGCAAAACAAAGCAGAACTGCTTCTCCATATGACAAAACACCTCCGATTCCTGCATATCCAGCTGTCTGACAGGCGTTGTGATGACACAGGAGGGGACATGTTTCCATTTTTCCAAATGATCCAGACATCTCGCAGTCTCCTCAGAGGAGCATCTATCCTCCATCACTGTCAGTCATTGGTCTCCTGGGGGCATATGGTTTACTGCCACAGACCTTTTCCACTTGAGTCATTAGGGTGCCTTGTAAATGAACTTAGACTTATGGACAAATCTTGCTGAATGACTCATTCCAGCCCAAATGTGATCTTGAGTTACACATTGCTAAAACAGGACACATTCCCGTCCTCGACGTCCGGAAGCTTTACGATGTAATTAATCAAATGTTGATTCCACAAGGGTCAATAGAGTTTCGGGAGAGACGGATGTCGATTTCTCAGCTAAGTGAAAAAACAAGTGGTGTTGAAGGCAAGGCCCAGTGTGGATGCACTGGATAAATCCATCAGGGGCGCTGACAACCAGCCGTCAGTGGCTGCACATCTGCGCCCATCTGCCCGAGGCTCGTGTCTTTTATTGCTTTTCATTGCTTTCTTCAGACGAGAGCAGAAGTTCACTGCGACTGAGTCTCACGTCCCTTGGAAACTGAGGCGATTATTACATTGCAAAATGTTAGATTAATCATTAAATTAAAGGTACTTTAGCTTGTGATCATTGAGAGAACCTGATTGTTGACTGAATTCAAAGAGATCAGTGCAGAGCTCAACATTAAGCTTGGTCGAAGTAACGGAGTTTTGGGCCAGTTGATGGAAATGCATTTTCATAAGCTCTCGTTTGATGAAGTGGTGTGAATTTGTGCTCTCTATTTCAAATGCTCAAGGGCAGCTCAGTTATGGGTAATGAGAGCGCAAGAGAGCGCTGTTCATTCAATCCCCCCACCTACATTTCCTGCCGGTACTGAGACTCGAACCCGCGAGCCGTGTTGGGGAAAGTTACTTTTAACAGTAATGGACTACTATGTTGCATTACTCCCTAAAAAAGTAACTGTGTTACTTAGTTACTTTTTATGGAAAGTAAAGCGTTACATTACTTTTGCGTTACTTTTTCTCATGTGGGCTGGGCTGTTTGTTTTGTTTTTGTTTTTGTAACAACAAAAAAGTTCTATTTTTGGCAAATGTAAAGGCCCTTTCACACCAATAGTGAAATGAATAAGCTTCAGGCTGAAGGAAATGCAAATTCATACCTTTACAATAGAGGGCGCAAGTAAGTAAATGAGTAAAGGTATGCTCACATTTAGTCTAGAACTAGTTTAGAATAACCATCATGGTTATACAGCGCACACAACGCTTCACGATTTCACTCAACATGGGGACAGGAGAGGTGTCAGTCAATAAATGGCATAACAAAGTAACTTGCGTTACTTATTAGAAAAAGTAACTCAGATATTTTGTTGTACATTCAAAAGTAATACATTAGTTTACTGGTTACCTGAAAAAAGTAATCTGATTACATAACTTGCATTATTAGTAATGCATTACCACCAACATTGCCCATGACCTTTGGGTTACAAGTCTGACTCTCTAGCATTAGGCCACAACTGCCCCGTAACATTTCTGGCCAATGTTGGGGTGGGAACCCACAACCTGAAAGGTTCGGGGCTTGTGGCATTACAGCTTGCGCCACTCATTTGAACATGTGCGTTTTGTTTTAAGCACCTTACAACATGTAGCCTATTGAAGATTGTTGATGCAAATTCAGGTAATTTAAATGTCACCATGGTAGAGTTGGTTTAGTTTGTTAAAATTGCAAGAAGCATGAGTTAGATCAGTTTAAATGATAAACAAATAAGCCTATGCCATGTTTTTTCGAGCCAAATTACAGATTCAGAAGTTTGGGGTTTTTCAAAAAGTTTTTGAAAGTCTCTCATGCTCACCAAGGCTGCATGTATTTGATCAAAAATACAGTAAAACAGTAATATTGCAAAACATTATTGCAATTTAAAACAACTTATTTGAATTTTAATATATTTTAAAATGTCATTTATTTCAGCAGCCATTACTCGAGTCTTAAGTGTCACATGATCCTTCGGAAATATTTGTAATCTGCTGATTTGCTGCTCAAGAGACATTCCTTATATTATTATCAAGGTTTAAAAACAGATGCTTTATATTCTTATGGAAACTTTTTTTTTTGATGAATAACAATTTCAAAAGGACAACATTTATTTGAAATTATATTTTGTAACATTATAAATCTCTTTACTGTCACTTTCAAAGAATTTAATGCATCCTTGAGTAATAAAAGTATTTGTACTGACCCCGAATTTTTGATTAATAGTGTATGTTTATTAATTTATGGTGAAGCTGTTAAAATATCAGCTGCGCATGTATAAATCTACTTGACCAGAACAAACAATCCTTGAAATATGAAGCATAAAACCATTTTAATTTGTATAATATTTATAAGCAAACAAACTTTAGAATCTTTAGTAAAGTTAGAATAATCTTATGATTCATAATATTTTGTCTCTTGTTCAAAACCTGAAGGACATCTGTCAACTTGAGATGAAAAAAATGTCATGGTTTGATGGCTTTTTGGCAGACAGGTAATAGAAAAGTGCATGTTTACCACAGCCAAGGACCAGGTGAGATGTCAATAGCATAACGTGCATCATCGGTCACCTGTCTTCAACCTCGCCATCAATATTCGACCTGATGCCTCATGGCAGCGTGTACTTTCAGCTCATCACTCAAACCAAGCGTTTCCCCAGCTGCTCCAGAGACTGTGCACATTAGTGTGAAGATGCAGATGTTTGACCACACCTGGCAGCTGTCCCTCTTCCCCCTTGTACACGGTGCTTCCCTCCTGTCCGAGCGCACGCAGCTCTACCCGGCTCCCCTGCAGCTCGTGCGGATATGGGGAATCCTGGTGACTGAGATGAGCTATGTGTTTCCCCCCGGAGTCTCCTGTCCCCTGAGGAGCCACGCTGCCTTCCCATTTTCTCACAGTCACTTCCTCTCCTGTCAACCTGGGAATGTGCTGGCAACCGTCAAACCACAGAGACCAGGAAAACTTTTCCCGTGTGACAGATATAACAACTCGGGGAAACCATTACTGTTCCTGTTTATCATACACTTGCCGTTACCTGGCACAAAGGATGGCGTTGCAAATCAGATGCACAAGAAAACAAATCAATCATTCTTCTGCTGATCGTGATTCATAGCACGAACGCTCCTGCATATAGAACAGGATGAATTACGAAGGGATGCACCTGATTATCAGATGTTAAAACGCTTATCGGCAGTTCATGTGAGATGTTTTGGGGCTGTTCAGAACCCACCTTTAACTGTATGTGGCAAACGATCCCGAATCCACGGCGCATTATCTCAACCCAAATGTGGAAAGAAATGTTATTGCTCGGGGACTTTTAATCTCCCACAACCCTCTGTTCATTTCAGAGCAGTTCCCACCTGGTTTCCATGGCATCTGTCCAACTCACAGCAGGAAAGGAAGCAGATCTCGGCAGTGCTGAGTTCGCCCTCTTCTGGACGGAAGTGAGGGCTCCAATAAGCCCTGGTCTAATTAGCCATGCTGTCAAAACATTTCTGCACAAGTCCTTTTAGAAAACTCTGCTGCATGCTCACGCTGAACTATTCCGAGGGGAGATTTGTTAATTTGGGCTTATGTAACACTGCAGCTTGCTGCCATTGCAGGAAAAACAAATGAAAAGGTCAAATGATAGTAAATTCAACCCAAAAGGAACCTCTCAACACAGTTCGGACTTCATCCACCTAAAGCGTTGTGCATGAAAAGACACAATCTGGAACGATTTCCTCTATAAATGCTCTGATCGGGTCCCATATTTATCAACTGATTGGATGAAATCATTCAAGTACAGAATGAGATAATTACATATATTGTAGATTCAAAACTCAATGCAGTTTTAACCTTTCCTGTGAAGCAATTTGAAATAATAGAGTTAAACATATAAAGCAAGCACCTTTATTTGTTTGAACAGATACATAGATTTATATTGTACACTTTTTTGCTATTTTGTGTTCTTATACATGTACTAACCGTGGTTAAAAAAAGGCAACTGTTAATGGAAACAATGGCAAGTATACAATACAATTAGCAAACATATCAAAATCAGTTTTTACAACATTTTTAGCAACCAATTCTTTCTATTGGTCTGCCATAGTGCAAACTGTGTGGTTTGAAGACAGAGTGTTAGCGTGATATTAACATTCATTCTTACAGTTCCGATGTCTCTGTCTCGAACGCTTGTCAACGTGTAGACCGCATTCACAGCGCCTCTGCTTCAAGTCCTTCTCTCCCCTAATGCCGATCTCAATAATACTTCAAGTGTGTAGGCCTGTTCGACAGATGAGTAGTGGACAAAAGCTATAATTAACAATTCGATCTGTGTGTTTATTGCAGTGTATGTGGAAGTTGGCGTCAGATAACTGTATTCAAGCTCTGTTCAATGTTCGAGAGTCCCTCTCTGTTTCTCTTGGATACTCTTCTTAAACAAGCTCACCGGTTACAGCTGTTACAGCAAAGATCTAAATGATTGTATTTTGGAGTGGTTGCGTAATACGATTTTTGTATGTTGTCTGCGTATCCTAATGAGAGTATTCTGACAAGGTGAAAACATGAAATAAAGCAGAGAATGTCGTCCATTTCAATAGTGTCCATTCCCAAGTCCAGCCAGTAGACATTCCTTTAGTATATCCTTGTGACATTGGACTCCTGTGGCAGAGATACTGATTTAGAGGAAAATGACAAAAAACATAGTCAAATGAAGCAGTGCCCAGAGAGTGAGTGAGCGTCCTTCTATTGCACAGTGTCTTGCAGAAAGCACTGATAATGGATGGTGGGTGGTGTGATCAGATGTCCGGGTCTTTGAGACGGATCAAGTCCTGTCTGGGCACTGGTTCACGAGCAGCCACAGCGGTCTACTACCATTGAGGGGATCTTGCCGTAGATGATCTGCTCTTTGCCGTTGAAGTAAAGCATGTTGATGGGAGACATCTTGGTGGGGGTGCAGCAGGGCCCGGCGGTGCCTCGCGGATTGGCCTTGTTCACCAGATGGGTGTGGGGATACTTCTGCAGGTGCATGTAGTCGCATTCTCCCGAACAGTAATTCGCCTTATAGCGTTTCGGAGCAATAATCCAGTCCCAGCCGAAGTCCTCGAAGTCCACAGTGAGAGGGTATCTGCAGCATCGAGACTCTGAGGAATTCTCGTCGCAGTCCAGTCCAGAGTCCCTCCGGATTCGCTTTGGGCCCTCTGAGATTTTCACCTCCATGAAGGGGAGCTGTGAGAGAAAGAAGCCAAAGAAACCAGCGCTTCAGTTTACTCTTGGTACTTTTATATCTATGGGTTATCGACAACTCTCAGTGTGATCCCGAAATTGCTCTGTCCAACCATTAACGAATGCTACAGCTAGCCAACACAGACATGAATTTAATGACTCTAGTTCCGATTCCACTTAACAATTCCCATTCGTTAATGGTGCCATTAAGGATTCTTCTAGTTAAAAAAAAAAGAAAAAAAGAAGTTCATTCAATTCACATTGCATTTACTGCCAGCAGCAAATCATCAGATCGTTTTAGATTTCAGCAGAACCAATATACAGAAACACAGACAATACAGTTTTTGATTTTAATTACTTTTCACACACTTTGCATTATATTTATATTAAAAATACTAAAACATTCTTTTTATAATGTACCACCGATCACAACACAAGTTGTCCACAACCACTAACCACTCTGACTCAAGTTTCAAGAGCCTTAGCATTTTTGTTTCAGTTCATTTCGAGTCAGATATGGCGAAAATAAGTTGCGAATCTTTGAGTCGTTTTAATTCTGTATCCGTTTCGACTGAGTCATACGTGTTTTTCACGAAAAGACCGGCTAATAAGAGTCATTCGGAATCGGACTGTATTAAGGTGATGAATGCTGCTGATTCATTACAAGAACTAGGTCAAAAGAATCGTTAGTTCTAAAACCGAATTACAGGGGTCGCGCTGTTTGTTCGCGTGCGTTTGATTCACTCAAAAGAACCGGGTTGAAAGAATCATTCGTTCAGGTGTCGGACTACATTGGTCGCGCGGATTGCTTTTGATTCACAAAAACATTCGAGACAACACTGATCACAGAATGTTTCGAGCTCTAAATTCTGTTGCGCGCGCCGAAACACGTAATTAATAAAGATATTGACTTTTTTTTTTGGAGATTACTGATTTAAAACAAAGTGTTTTATTACAAACCCACATAATTTCTTAATATTGTCATTCACGGCGATCACAGAGCTCAGTCTAAAAGCGGTTGTATTGTGTGAAAGCCGCACTTTGGTAACCCAACAGCTCAACTCACCAGTCCATCCTCTCCAGCCTCAGCTGAGGTGACGGCCAAGTCGTTTCCCTTCGCGTCATACGCGTTTATCTCGATGCCCCAGTTGGTCTCCGGTTGTCTTAACCACACCGTGAGCACCTGCTTTACGTCTATACTCTGCCAAGACGTGACTCCTGCGTTCACGTCGATCTTCAGGGATCGTATTCGTATGTGTCTTCCTCCGTCCGTAACGGGCATCAGCCGTGATATCTGTAAGAAGACGGTGGTCACTTCTTCCGCCGGTCTCAGATGAACCCAGAGCTGCGCTCTTACGATCCGGTTCGCTTGGATTTTCGGACTGAAGGAGAAAAAACAACACTTCGGTTTCCGATCTACTTGAACGATGGGGTCAGCTGAAAAACAAAGAGAAAGTAAATCAGAGTGATTATACGGGTTTTCAGTGACAGTTCTATTAGCCTATCAAAAAAATGACGCACTGATATAGAGAAAAAATGTAACTTTTAAAGAAATAACGCCCACAAAATCAAATACATTACAGACATAAAAGACATGTATATGTACAAATTTGATTGACTATATAGCTTTTATAGTTTGTATACATATAGTTATTTTAAAAATGAAAAAGACATAAGTCATACATACACGGTATTGCGTAAGGAAATATTTAAAAAACGAATGGAGATATAATGTCTATTTTTAGACATGACATATTAAAGACATTACACATAATACTCATTTTAAGCTGAAGATTGGCTAAGATATGAATCGAGTTAAACTACAATGTATAGCCTATCACGTGTGGTAAAGGTGAAAACATTTTCACTGGTGCGCTTTTGTCGCGCTTCCATGTTCAGCGTGCGTAAAATTGCTTTAGCAAGACTGAGAAAAGAGGGGCAACGAAGCCTTAAAAAACAGGAAACGTATTTATACCTCTTAACTGTGCATTTTACGCACAATAGCTGGCTTGTGAGTGCGACTGGCTTGGGCACAAAGACTGCGTAAAGGGTCTCTCCAAGATTCCCTATAGATTCTTTGTCCATTGTTAAGAGGATACATTTACATGAATGAATCTGTGAAATAGATGATCCTTACGCTCTGTGGCCATGGTCATGATGGTCTCTGTGGTGGCATGTTCATCATCCTCTTCCACAGCTCCATCCTTACTGTCATCCCCCAGAACATCGTACTGATCCAGAAGTTGTTGCAAAGGCGGTGCTTTGGGTAACAGCTGCTTGACCACGTCCCGGCTGATGTTTGGAGCCTGTTTGAGTCGGAGTTTGCTAAGAATTTGGGACTTGATGGCATGCAGTCTCATCAGCTTGCTGTGTTGTCTGAACTCACATGTGGAACACTGCTCGCTTTCCTCCGTGGCTGTGGAAGGCTGCTGGTGCGCCGTTATATCTCCATTACCCACTGGACCACATGCAATTAATACACTTAGAGAAATTAAAACCTGCGTAAAATGCATGTTCCAAGGCGTGCTAGAGGATGTTTGCTATGTTTGATCTGATTTGCTATGGAAATGAACCTCACCACGCACCGGACAAGTAGATGTCATGCTTAAATTCGGCAAGGCTTTTTATACTGCAACTTTGGCCACTCTATTGTGTCGTAAGATTCAATGATTGGCTGAGCTGGCAACAATAAACCTAATGGACAGAGCTGGACTTCTTTCGCAGTTCTTAAAGTGGTATGACACATCTTAGAGGACTCGTGGAGGAACCAGTTGAACTTGAATGCAAATTATGTATAAGAAAAATGCGCACACTTGTTATGATCTTTCAGTGCGTGCATCCAGCTGACCCATAACGCTACATGTGATATGTATATGCAATCATAAGCAGCAGAATATTTGTTTTAATATTAAAAACAGTACATTGCAATTGATGTTGACATTTAGGTACACATGTGCAGCATATTGTTGGTAAAAAGGTGTTTGGCAGCCCTAACATGTGGGTTCATTTGCTAATGTATATATGTGAATAACTGTTCCTAAGATGTTCTCAAACACTACCTTTGTGACATTCAATTTCCCTCTCACATTTTTGTTGTGCTGGCTATTTGGAAAACATTCACGTTGCTTCCGTCAATTCAACGCAATGTAACAGTAACAGGCATACCGAATAATCACAATTCATCTTGTTTGCTTAACACACTCCATGGGTAAGATACATAGCGCCATCTTGTGGAACGACTAGTGTAAAACGCGCCCTGACCTGAAATTTCTCTCAGTGCGAGTTATTAGTAGGCCTATAATGAGATGAGTATTAAACACGCAAACATAATAAGCAAAAATATAAACAATTTTTATACAACTTCTAATTTACACCAGGAAACATAAACATGTTGGATCACGACATTAGAAAATATGTAGGCCTAATTAAAAATGACTTTTGGGAATACTTGATTCTGATTGGCCAATCGAAGCTGTAGTTCATGAAAACCGATTTCGCATGCATTACGCAGTTTCTCATTCTCACATAATAATTTTTTTTTTTTTAAACTCAAATCAATATTTTATGTCCATTTATTTATTAGGCAAGTAGCTGTATAATTAACGAGATAATGTGTGGTCATCCGGTCATTATTGCAAAAGAACTCTTTCGGGGCAATATAAGACTGTGCTCGGCGTCTGGAAACATTAGATCGATGACAGGGCATTATCCCTTACGTAATATCAATTAATATCGCAATATATTTTCGGTTGTGAAAGTAAGAAAGTGAGGGAAAGACTGAGAAAACTTTATTGATTAAGTTCTAATGGATTTTTATGTTTTTAAAATTTATGTTATGCTATTACAATGCATAAAAATATAAAATGATCTAACCTGGAATTATTGTTTATATAACAGTTTCTTTTTTGGGGGATAAAAACTCACACTCTGATGAAACAGCCTATCACTATAGACTGTGATATAAAAAATATATTCTGCACATGACAAGATAACAAATGTATTTATATTTTCATATTTCACTAGTTTCTGGTGGTTCTCGACCAAGGTTGGGGAGTAACGAAATACAAGTAACTTAGTTACGTATTTAAAATACAAAATTTGAGTAACTGTATTTCATTATAGTTACATTTTAAATGGGTGGTAATCAGTATTTTAGATTACCAAAGTGATTACTTTGAATTTGAATGTCATTTAAACAGCAATTAGTGATTCTCTGACTGTGACAGTCTGAAAAAGCAGAGTTAAGTTTCATCAACATTTTAATACTTTTAAGAGGATCATAAAAATTTTGTTATTTTTATTTAAGTACGGTCCTGAACAAGACAAAATGACTGAATTTTTTTATAAAAATTGCCGAACTGTCAACCTAACTTAACTGTCCTGTCATGACCTGGATGATCCACGACTGTTTTCATGTTTTGTGATAGTTGTTTGTGAATCATTTTATAATTATACTGGTCACTGTAACTTTTCTCACAATTGTGAGTTTGCATTTAAACTCACATTTGCAAGTTATAAAGTCAGAATTAGGAGATATAAACTTGCAATACTGACTTTTTTCCTTGCAATTGTGAATTTAGTATGTGAGTTTATATCTTATCATTTTGACTTCACTCAGTATTCCGAGTTTATATCTCATAATTCTGACTTTTCTCAATATTGTGAGTTTCTATCTCATAGTTTTGATTTTTCTCAATATTGCGAGCTTATATCTCATAATTCTGACTTTATAACTCACAATTGCACCTTAATATCACGCAATTCTGAGTGAAAAAGTCAGAATTGTGAGATAAAAACGTGCAATTATCTTTAGTATTCTAACGTATTTAGATTAAGTTACTAAACTTGAATAATGTAACGAAATACGTTACAAATGACTTTTTAAAGCACGTATTTTGTAATCTGTAGTGAAATACATTTTAAAAGTATAACCTGCCCATCCCTGATCTCGACTATAGGCCACATTATACATCTCTAGGCAGGTTAAAAAGTTTGGGAAGCAATATTTGTCCATCTATAGTATGGAAAACACTCATTTCACTAGATGGCGACATTGCATTTAAAAAGACAATGAGGCGCAACCTGTGTCTGCGTGTTGCAGTAACCTATTTTACCCAGTTTACAAACAAATGTTTAGGCAAGGGTAACATGAACTAAGTGTGTACGTGAAACAAAGCATTTCCCAGCTGCAAATTCAGTCATAAAGACGGCCATGTCTGAATGCACAGGGAGGAATTCAAAATCAACCCGGATTAAAGCGCGGTGGAGCTCCATCGCTGTCCTGTCACTGGAATGAAACTGAAACGTTATCATCTTCATCATCATTATATGTGGACTCCGGACGCACATGCTGAATTCTGACCCGACTTATCCTACAAGAGCAAGTTCATCAACATGCTTTCTCATTCTCCTGTGGAGTAACCCAGACGAGGAAGGCGCTTCTGGATTTATCGCAGATTTCCTTTTAAATAACGCATTTCGATGTGGATTAAACGATTTCTTCGATTTTTATATCCATAATATTGACGCTTGCAGCCTGCAGTCCACAGGGGGGTATGTACCCATACTGATTATATCACAGGAATGAGCACTTTTAACATTAGACTACACAAACGGACCATCGAGCATTTTTAAAAATCAGAAATCATTTTGACTTGACCTTGAAGCTTTCTTGACACAAACACGACCATGCAATTTACTAGACAAAACGTCAAAAGTGGAATTTTAATCTCATTCGCCCTGGCTATATAATCCATCATGATGTTATTAAACTGTTGATCACTTCAGGATTGCAGACTGATTGTCGGTTGTCCTTGGCGGATATGCATATGGTTCGAGTAGTCATTCGAGAGAATAACTATAGAGTAATAACATTCTTATAATATTTACAGACGACTGAAAGAGCATGTGGATTTAGAATATACAATATTTTTCAAAGAACGCTTTTCATATTTAAATAAGGTATTATCGACGTTTGTGTCTGTGTAATAGCAGCAAATGGAGTGAACCACCGGCTTTCGTCGTGAGGAGAAGTCAGTCAGGAGCAGCGTTTCACGAGATAAACGGCCAACTGTGATACATAGTAGACGTCCGAATCGTGAACGAATCGTTCTTTTGAGTCGGATCATTTGAATGATTAGGTTGATCTCGTTCACAAAATCGGTGTGAACGATGCGTTCGAAAATCGAAGTGAATCGTTACGAGCGGTTTCTAGTCATTCTTTTAGTAGCGTGAACCGGTGTGGAGATAGACAGATTTAGTGGGTATGTTCAAAATAAAACATACTATGAAACGTTATCGCTATTTGTACGCAATGGTTATATGTAAGAGTTTGTTTTTATAGCATTTTATTATCTCCTTTAGCAAAGAGATAATTAATTGTACTAGTGTTTCATGTAAATACAAATTGTTCAAGGTTCAAAATGATTGGATGAACTTAATCTGAACTGGGCTAAATACGCTTATAAATAGAAAACCCGTAATGAATAGCATTATGCACCTAAATATGATTAAACTGAAACGCTGTATCAGAGCATCTTGACGTAAAGAACCACTGAATGGCTCTTTGGTTTAAAAGAATAAAAAAAGATTTAGTGGATTTGTGGGAAATTAGTCACACTTGCCATCTCTAATAAAGTATCAACGTACTACATGCTATTTAAATACCATTTTTAAGCTCTTGCAGTCATATATATATATGTACAATATAATATAATATAATATAATATAATATATATATATATATATATATATATATATATATATATATATATACGACCTCTTGAGGAAATTTTCATTCTTGTGAAAATACAAGACAAGGTTGCCAAGACACTGAAAAGTAGTCATCATGAAAATTTATTTAGCCAGGCAAAGACAAGCAATAACTCACTGAAAACATGCGTCTTCTTCACACAGGGCAAGTGTGAGAATGCTATACATCATGGCTGACCATCTGGAGTGTCTCAACTACACTTTGTACAGAAATACCTACATCCTCGCTTCATACCCATACAAAACCCTATAAACTGCCAACCAAGGGATTATAACCTCTGTATCACGCCATTTTTGCATCTCTTCCCCTCACTGCTTTCAAACCAATGCTACATTATTTATATCATGGGATGCATGAAATCCAAGCACCGCGACCCTACTCAGAATTCTGGCTCAACGGAGAAAGTGGATGGCAAGTCAGGAAAGCAAGGAGATAAAGCCCTTTTAGTTTTTTCAGAGATCGGCTCCATGGAGGACCCAGTGCGGGTCAATCCGGTGCTGCTGGACTATGCCCAGAGACTCTCAGAGGAAATTGTGGCCCGGGCAGTACAACAATGGGCCGAGGTGGACAGCCGGTACAGTGACATCCCCTACATTGAGTGTGACGTGCCATAAGTTTTTAACTGTGCGGAATCAGATTGGATTGGTCTAGCTCACAACTCTCCTGTACGTAAAGGAGAGCTTTCAGATCGACATATGAAGGCCAGTGGTGATTCATGTCATTTTAGGAAGATCTGAAAATTTCTTTAGGATTCACATGAAATATTCAGCCATTTTTTTGTGTTTTCTTAAGAATTGACCATGGAGCTGTTATAATACAAGACTGTATCTTTTTATGTCTCTTGTTTACCCTTAAAGGCCAGTTGTTTAATTGGAGAGTCCCTGAAAGTGTCCAAAGGCCACAATCATCCCAACCATGTTAATTATAGACTTCATCTTTTTGCCTTTAGTATTTCATGTTTACGTGGCTCAAGCACATCAGACAGTACCTCATTTCTATTTTCCATCCATCCATCCATCCATCCATCCATCCATCCAGTCTGTCTTAAGGTGTGGTCACATTGGCTGTCTGTGAGATTGTATGGGGAAAAAGGTTCATTGTCTGTTGCCAAGTCACTTTCAAACCAAGCAGCTTTCTGTTGGTCAACGTCGTGAATTTGAGTGACCAACTTGTACCAGTAGGGAAATCTATATGGGGGGATCTTTCATCCTCCGGTGAAATTCTCAATCACCTTGTTGTAAATGACTGGGTTTTCACCATGGATTTCGCCATGGATAACAGTAAATGTTACCACACATTTACAGAGCATCCGCTCAGGGGTCACGGTTTCTGTTTAAGGGGCTAGTGCTGGCTTTTAGGGATCAATAAGTGTACATTACTTCACCAGTAACCTTTTTTTTTGACATGACAGCTGTCAACTGCAATTCCTGGTACAAAATCAAAGACCTTGTGGTCACAATGGCCAGACATTGTTTATCAATGACACATTCTTAGAGATGTTTAAAGATGTTAATCATCCTGTATCCTCATGATGATGGCATGAGAGAATACATTCAAGGGGAACGATTACATCCATCCATCCCAAAATTTGTGTACCAAGCCATTATATAATTTTGTTTAAAGACGTTTTCTTCTGTGCAGCTCAAATATGCAATTCTTAAAGGCTAAGAAGTTTTAAAAGAGAACTGAAAATTACATGTTGCTACCAAGACTGCCAAACCCCTCACTAATAGAAAGAAATCATTCAGACCGGGGACCAAACACGCCAATGTCCTTAATGATCGTTAATACAAGCACAATTACTCTTCTGGTAGTGTTTTAGCAGCTGCTCACCAATGCTTTTTATTGATAAGATATATTGGCACTTCTGGGTCTTGTGCCATGCTGTCAGGTAGCCAGAATCCCTTTAATCATTTCCTGATCAATAAAGTGCAACAGTTGGGTTCTGGAAGTAAAAATCACTTTAGTTTTCTCCATAGAGATCGATAGTCAATGATAAATGTATAAAGCTTTTAAGACCTACCTACCATGAGCTCTGAGGTGGTTAAGTGATGAAATATGCTTCTTCACACATTAGTGTGATTTCAACTACATAAAAAAACATTAAATTCAGAGGGAAGGATCTACTTATAATCATAAGGATACCTTGATAACCTGTTCAGTGGCCACCCTCTCCCATAAAACATTGTGAAACCTGTAATCAAATGAATCTCTCAAATAAGTTATATATTTTTTTGTATATGTCAGAAAATGTTGAATTATATGAACTTAAAATTGTCAAATTTTGTTAAAATTGTCAGATTGTGAAAAACTTTTTTGCTTCGAATAAAAGGTTGTTGGAGCTGGCTTTGTCATTCATGGCTTTAAACTCTTTACTGAGGAACTTTTTCAAATCCCTATGGAGAAAATTAATGAGAAAATTACTTCCGGAACCAAGGCCACTGAAGAAGTGGGTAGTCCCTGTTACGGCCTGTTGCAAAGAGCAAGGACTGCACTTTGACCATTATACTTTTGCATAGAAAGTCATAAATGCAGAATGAAATATTAAGATATGAAAGTAGGACTTAAAAGGTGTATTTTACGAGGCCTTTCAGCACATTACTGAATGTGCTCAGAGTAGAACTTCAGTATATCTCAGTATCTCAAAAAACAATCAGTACAGGATTCATGGTGTTCATTACTCTCCTTATCACCCTTAATTATACTAGGCCAAATAGAACCTATATTTGGTCTAGGATGAACTACCAAAAGTGTGTGATCATGTATCTCAGAAAAATATGCTTCAAATAAATACATAAATAAAATACACTGCAGTCAAACTACATTTGTACTAGCTTGTGCTGTCAAGCTGATTTCTCTTGAGATCTCCATCTCATGAATGTTTGATAAGGTGCTGATGATTCTGACCAAAATGGTTCTTTCACATTTCAATGTAAATTTCAGACAGAAGTGTAACACTGCTACGCCAATAAATAAAGCCTTCCTCAATACCTCAGCTGTTACCTTCTTTCAGTTTCTTCTGTTTCATATTTATCACATAACTTTGTAACACGACAGAATAACTTTTAAAAAAAATGCCCTTTATGGTCCTTCAGTCCCTCCTTCAGTGCAAGTCTATGGGAATTTTATTGTTGTTTTTGCATCCACTAGGTGAAAATAAGTACGCCTGATTGCTTCGAAAAGCAATAGCAAACCTCTCCACAAAATGTCATGCGATTTGAGGTAACATCCATGTCTGTATACACAAATGGGCTGCCTAACTTTACTACTTAGTGGTGTTTAAGGCATATTTAACGTTAGAGGTCTGCTCTAACCCTGCTGCACGTTGTTGAGTCTGTCAGTCAAGTTGCTAATTAGCTCAATTAATGCAGAAAATCAGATTTTATTATTTTTTTACACTGTTTTATTGAAAGGTTCTGTGGGCATGTTACAATTTTATGACATATCCGCTATCAAAATCAAAAACAATCTTTTTATGTTTTGCTTTTGCACAAATATAGGTCACACACCTTTTATGAACATCAGATATAAATGAGCAAAGCGAAGGAGAACCGAATCATTTGAATTCAAGGCATCAGAGTTGTCTCAACCTCATTCAGATTTATTCTGTCAGGCTTGATACATCTATAGTCTAGGCCAGTGGAACTGCTTGTGTAGTAAATACTGTGGTTAATGGCAGTCATACTGCATGCTCCACATGACAATACTTTAATCCCACCAAACTGAATCATGGCCAAAGTGGATGTTAAGGTTGTCAAGGTTAATCATGGATTGCAGAATGTGCAAAAATAATTGTCTGCCATTCTCTTTCCACAGCGTTTACACAAATGTTTACACAGTATGGAGGAAAATGACACCTCTAAGAATGAAGTATGCAAGATATGATTCCCAGCACCTCATCCTGACAAGTCTGCTGTAAATTCATGTTCTCATATAGCTCACCCAACAATGGAAATTCTGTCATTATTTACCTATCCACATGTCATTTCAAACATGTGTGCTGGTATTTTTTTTTTCTTTTTTTTCTGTGGAACACAAGTATTTGTAGAACCTTATTCTAGTTCATTTTACAAAAAAAGATTCTTCAAAATTGTAAGATTAAAAAGCATATATGGCTGAAATGGGGTTGCGTAAATAATGACACAATTTACAATTTTTTGGGTGAACTTTTCCTTTAAAATATGACTAGGCTGCTGTGAATTGTTAGCTTATTTTAAATGCCGTTTCCCACTGGAGAAAAAAAACCTCCCCAAACCTCCGAATTTCCTCAAGAAACCAGCATTGTTCATTTCAACACAAGGATCAGCGGATCTGTGCAGAAGTCTCAGAGGAACGTTTGCTTTAGCTGTAAGCAGCAGAATTATTTTTGTATTCGTCTGTTCTGCTGACAGATATAACAATGCAGATTTCTTTGATAAATTTCAGAGGTTTATGACAACAACTTGCAGAATTTTTGAGGGGAGTTTCTATAGTTTGAGATCTCTTTCACCCAGGGAGCTGAAGCATTCCTCTACAGCCTGTTCTGAGACCCCGGACAGGGTAGAAGGTTTCCACTTCGGACTCTGGTCTTTATCGATTAGAACTGCGAGTAGAGAGGAAAACAAATCTGTTAGTTATGCACTGACCTTATTCTGGGGTTGTAAATTAGTCAGGTGACAGGAGGTGGCCAAGAATGTCATACAAAGTAAGAGCACATGATGTACTTTAATTTTATTATTACCATTAACAGACATCATTAGATTATATAATACTTCTATTTTTTTTTCATATGCATTCATTCAGAATTTTTAGGAATGTCTTTAAAATGTCAGTTCCGTTCAATTCAGTAAAATTAAATTTAAAAAAAGAAACTCAAACAAACAAACAAAAAAAAAAAACTCATTTCATGTGTAGTTTTAAATAACAAAAATATGAATTACCCATAAATATGCTATCGTGGACACATGGGGTACTTCCAGGAAGGAATTAGAGCAATTATCGAAATGCCATTTATAGAAATGTGTATGTAACATAAATATGCGTTACATTTAGTAAATTACAAAACTCAAATATTATTGATTACTGTGGAAGAACACCATTTCCCAGAATGCTTTGAGGCCCTGCTTTATATTAGGCCTTAATTACAATGTTCTTAAATTTAAACAATGTATGTAAAAGTTTTTACATTGTACTTATATTTTTAAAAATACCTGCATGTAATTACATTTATAATTACACTGTTGACCCATCCCTTAACACCTTAATCCACCCATAAACCACCCTTAAACCTACCCATACCACCAAACCTGTCTCTAGCCTTAACAATATCCCACCTCAATTGCAGCAAAAGTGTTTTGCAATACAATATGAATGCAAGAAGTACATTGTACTTATTTTTTCATGTAAATATATAATAGTTAAGGCCACCTAAACTAAAGTGTGTCCTGTGGGTGTAGCCAATTCAAATTTCAAACCATGACTTGAAAGGGAGTCAATTCTTAAATTAAACTTAACACTAACCTTTTGACACCTTATATACTATTTATCATAGAAACAAATTTACTAATATGTGAGTTTCTCAAGAAAATGTGCATCTCACCTGCTCTGACTCCCTCATAAAAATCGTGGGCTCTCTGCAAAGCAAGAGTAAAAACTCATGACATGAATAACACAAATACTTCCCCTAAACTAATAAGCTTAAGCTGATTTGATTTAGGTAACGAAATGATAAAGCATAGCATTTACATAAAATTGCATTACATACCATACAGGCCTGACTGAGTCTATACTCCATCACCAGCACCTCCTGCAAACTCATTTTTGCTCCTTTTTGAATCTGCCTGAAAGTTAACTTCAGAGAGGTTGGTGACATTTTGGCCAGAATCTGTAAAATTCAATACAAAAAAACAAACAAAACAAATTTCATTAATGAAAAAATAAATAAATGACAATTAAAATAGTTGATACAGCTATCTAAATGCAAGTTAATCTTATATAGTGTGAGCCATTAGTCCTTTCTATGTGGAGTTTCATGTTCTCCCCGTGTCAGCATGGGTTTCCTCCGGGTGCTCCGGTTTCCCCCTCACAGTCCAAAGACATCCAGGTTAGGTCGATTGGACATGCCAAATTGGCTGTAAGAGTGTGTGCGAGTGTGTGTGCCCACACAGTGCTGGGTTGCGTCAGAAAGGGCATCCGGCATAAAGCCTGTGCCAAATCCAATGTGTGCGTGCTGATAATTCTGATGAAGCAGACCCTGCAAATGAGCGGGACTAATGCTAGAAAATATAGCGTGAACGAGAGAGGTCCACCCAAGATCATAAGGTACAAACAAGGAGTTCGCACAAGGGTAATGGCCAAGTGTACTGTTGATAAAAAGAGGCCCCATAAGAGCAAAGGACCAGTCCAGAGAACCATGCATGGCCTGCTCTGACACCTCACATTCAATGCAAACAGCATGTTCTTCTGTTTATATAAATGTCACTTTGTATAATACTGCATAATACTACAACAAAAGTGTTGTGATTATTTGTATTGTAACTTTGTTTAGGTCATGATAGGACAATAACAGGAAACAGAATTTCACTTTGAAAAAGGCAGTCCAGTTCACACATTTACTGAGCAACAGGAAATGTAAATTTTCAACAACGAAACGTCATAATGTCAAACATCAATTTCCCTTCTACAGCTCACTCTAAACAAAGTGATGCATGGCAAAGTAGCGCTATGGGAGGAAAAACAGAATGGCTTTGAAATACTAATGAGGTATAATATGATTCAGGGCCCATTACGCAATACGAGAGAGGGTTTGCATGCAGCAGACAGCATGCAGACCTCAAATGAGAACCCATATGCGCTCATTGTGTTCATCTCGCCAAATATCCCGGAAACCATCACACTCTTAATCCAGATGCAGGAGTAGGATGTGGAAACACTCCTGAATGAAGAAAACAAGGCAAACCCTGACGTGGCCTATTGCAGTGTTATTTTATGAGGTTCATAAAAACATCACTTGCACTTGGGACTTAAAATGAATAAATGGCTCACCTTCATGCAGGGAATGAGGTATACTCTGCGTCTGAATATGCCTATGTCTATGCTGTATGGCAGGTAAAACAGCATGCAAGCCAACTATATCTGAATTCATAGTTTTCATAAAACGGTAGATAAAAAGTACCTGCATGGCATTATAATTAAGATTGTGAAGTGCACATCCAATGGACACTTTATTCTACCATGAGGCCACAGGAGATGATTTATGAATGGTAGTGAGGCAATGCAACTGATGTCACATGACAACATGGTGGAAGCAGTCCAAATTCATTCATACTACATACATTTATACTATATAGTGCGGTCGCAAAGAAAGTTTCAAACCAAATGTAGTACTTGCTATACAGTATGTGATTTCGGATTATTTCGGAAAATAGTTTTTTTTTATAAACAATGCAAAATTATATTTGAAATACTAGCTATTAGATATTACATTAAAGCAAGAAGCCATGGTTTACAGAGAATTTATAACAGCTGAGTTGAATTTTGTATAGACCGATTTGTATTTATATTTTCAATTTATTTTATATTTTGATTTGTATATACTCTGAATATACACTTATATACAGGTAAGGTTTTTTTTAATGTTTTTGAAAAAAGTTTGTTCATGCAGGCTGCATTTATTTGATCATTAATACAGTAAAAACATATCATTACAATTTACTATTTTCTATTTTAAAATGTAATTTATTCCTGTAATGGCAAAGCTGAATTTTCAGCAGCTATTACTCCAGTCCTCAGTTTCGCATGATATTTTAGTGCTCCAGTAATATTTATTATAATGAATATTGAAAAAAGTTGTGCTGCTTAATGTTTTCATGAAATAAACCATCATACATTAGAAATGTCAAAATAACAGCATTTATATGAAACACAAATCGCTTTTGTTCAAATGTAATGAATCATTGTTGAATGTATATTAAACATTTCAGCTCATTAAAACAGATGTTAATATTACATTTATGACACAAAAAAGTGAGTTTGAGTTAGTCAAATAAAAAAAAAGTGAGGGAAAAAAAAAATCTGGTTTGGTATGGGTCTTGCCTGCATGTTAACTTGCTCTGCTAATTAATGAAATAATTCATCCAAAAAAGAAAATATGAAAATTCTGTTCATTTATTCACCTTATGTCGTTTAAAACCTGTATAACCTTTTCTTTTTTTCTGTAAAACATATCCTGGCCATTCTTTTCGATATAATATAAGTGAATGAGGACTGGGGCTGTAAAACTTCAAAGTAGCAAATAACATCATAAAAGTATCATAAAAGTGGTTTAAATGACAGTATGCACTATATGCCATGGACTTCTGAAGTCATAAGTTTTATGTGAGGACAAGACAATATAAATTGTTAATCACAACATTTGTGTTGCACGGAGGAAAGTCTAAGGGTTTGGAAATGACATTGTGTCGAGTAAATGATTTTCACTTTTGGGTGAACTAATTTTTTTTTTTTCTTCTAATGTGTCGTGTCACCATCCTCGAATTCACCTCAGTCTGTTTGAGTGCAAAAGCAGAGCCATCTTTCTTAAGGTTCTCCATGATCTCCTCCACACTTCCAGCTGAAAAGAGCCTGAAACAATACAACAATAACGAAATATACGGGATCAGCCCTGCAAACACAATCTGTGAAAGTTTTATTGCATCATTTTCAAACAGGCAAGCCAAATTAGTCATCAGGCTTAATCCTGGGACAGCAGATTAGTGCAGCATCAAATGATGTTGCATAAGACTCATATGCAATTCAGAGTCAAACTCCACAAAAACAGGTAAACAAGGGGTTTATAGGTTTATGAATAATTTGTTAATTTGTTCCACTAAACACCGGAAGGAAAGACGCAAAGAGAATGCTGCACATTGTCACGGTGGAAACTAAGCTTTGGAGCGTGTCCAGTGTTTATCAATCTGATAATTTCAGGCCTTTGATCAACATACCCAACTTTTCCCCAGCACATTGAATTATGGGCCTTTCAGAGTGGCAAAAATTGTCTGGAAGCCTAAAAATTTTACCAGCACCTGAAGGCTAAAGCTTATCCAGTGAAACAGACACAAACCCAGAAGTATAACTAATCGGTTCAAAAGTGTGAAGTTTACTGATGTCAAGCCAGCACGGTTCACGCAGGAGATTTAGACTTACAGTGACCACACTGTCACCGTCTTGTTATGCAAAACAGTGATGCATTCATAATTAACCATTATAGATTAAATTCAATGCTGATTAATACTAGGGCTGGGAGATATAGCTAAAAATATGCACCACCATTCAAAGGGCAGTAAAAAAATTTTTTGAAGAAATTAATAGATTTTTAATAGAGATTAATCAAAAGTGACAGTACAGACATTTATAATGTTACAAAAGATTTCTATTTCAAATAAATTTTGTTTTTTGAACTTTCTATTCAAAGAATCCCAACAGTGATAATAATAATAGTTTCTTGAGCATCAAATCAGCATGATTTCAGCATTAGAATGATTTCTGAAGGATCATGTGACACTGAAGACTGGAGTAATGATGCTGAAAATTAAGCTTCTCATCACAGGAATAACTTACATATTAAAATATATTAAAATAGTAAACGACTGTTTTAAAATGCAATAGTATTTCATAATATTACTGTTTTTAGTGAATATTTTGGTCAAATATGTGCACATTTCAACAGAGTTGATGTTGTATTCAACCCAGAAAATTCTTATAATAAAAGATAATTCCTCCAAAAATAAATATTTATACAATAATTACAAACTACTTTTTAACAAATTTTAAAAATATATATATATATATGTGAAAATGGGTGCCTGCCCATGCTGGCATGACGCTAGATTATTGTGGGTGGTTACTAGGGTGTTGCTAGGTACAGTAATTGTTTACAGAACCAAGTCAAAAGAATCCACCATCACTAATAACCATACATGGCCCAATTCAAAACAATATCAGGCTGAATTATACTTAAAACCTAATTCCTTTGTCCCTTATTTAAAAAAAAAAGAAAAGAAAAAAAGATTAGTTTTCCATTCAGAGGGGGAGCTTTAGTTTTATTCTATTCTGGGTTAGGCATATGACAATAAAGCAAGTAGTTTATTTTAGGTTTAAGTTTACCTGTCGATGGCCTCTGTCTGTTCTTGCAGGACAAAAGGTTTCTCAGCATCCAGACTGCTCTGAGGAGACATAACAGCAGCCTGTGTTTAGACACCCGCTGAAACACATATACAGTGCTGTATTTCAACCTAGACAACTGCAATCCTCAACAGTCTGTGTGCGAGTATGTTTGACAACATTTCTGCACTATCAGAAACCGTGGCTGTGTCTGAAAGCAGCAAAATTGCTCATCAGGACAGAATGGAAAAATTGTATTTTAAAGAAGTAAATATATAGCCTCCAGCCTCTAGCATCAGTCGCTAGTGCACCTAGTGGGTGTGAGGTTTATTTACACAGCTCACAGCATGGGAGGTGGACGTACTTACAAGGACCCTAAAGACAGTCTGTGCCGATGGCCTCGTGGGCAGCGCGCCAACATTTAACGCCGATGCGCTTTGGGCGACCCGAGTTTGAGTCCCAGCTCTCTCTCTCTCTCCCACTTAAGCTTTGAACGTAGTCCTATCGCAATAAAAGGTAAATACACCAAAAAATAAATCTTTAAAATAAGGATGCTAAAGACAAGAGACTCTAGCATCAGTTGCTAGTGCACTTCTTGAGGCCAGTGGAGTGAGGTTTACTTACATAGCTCTTTACTAGCTGGCCTGTTACACTCACCCCCCTAAACCTCACTCCCACGTGGGTCACGGCACCAATGTAACTGGTACTACTCGCACTATTCAGAGTGGGATTTGCAGTGGCATGGGAGGCGGACACACTAACAAGGACACTAAAAACTGCAACCTCTAGCATTAGTTGCTAGAGCACCTCTTGAGGCCAGGGACATGAGGTTTACTTACACAGCTCTTCACCAGCTGGCCTCCATTACACTCACCCCCCTAAACCTCACTCCCACGTGGGTCACGGCACCAATGTAACTGGTACTACTCGCACTATTCAGAGTGGGATTCGCAGTGGCATGGGAGGCGGACACACTAACAAGGACACTAAAAACTGCAACCTCTAGCATTAGTTGCTAGAGCACCTCTTGAGGCCAGGGACATGAGGTTTACTTACACAGCTCTTCACCAGCTGGCCTCCATTACACACACCCCCTTAAACCTCACTTCCATCTGGGTCACGGCACTATTTAACTGGTCCTACTCACACTGCTCAGAGCGGGATTTGCACTGTTATGGGAAGCGGGAGTACTAACAAGGACGCTAAAGACCACAGCCTCTAGCACATGGGTGAGTGAACTTGGTCCTGGAGAGCCACTGTCCTGCAGAGTTTGGCTCCAATTCTAATCAAACACACCTGAAGCAGTGAATCTATGGATTACTAGAAAGCTGGCAGGTGAGTTTTATCAGGGTTGGAGCTAAAATTTGCGGGACAGCGGCCCTCCAGGACAGAGTTTTTCCCCTAGCAGTCGCTAGGGTGCCTCTTGAGGTTAGGGGAGTGAGGTTTACTTACACTGCTCTTTCTAGCTGGCCTGTTACACTCTCCCTCCTAAACGCCACTCCCACAGCACCTTGTAACTGGCCCTTACTCACACTGCTTAGAGTATACAAATATAAATACACAACAAACTAACACACTGTTCACAGATTGTTTCAGATCCAGCACATCCTTATCATTTTATCTTCTGTGTAGGCGTGTACGGAGGGTTAAACTAATTTACTCCCCTCCTAGTGCTAAAAACCTGTGACATGAATCCCAGTGACATTTCATTTTACGCTTGCTCTAGAGATACATAGACGTAGACATCTCATTTCAATACATTCTCACAGAATCCATGACAAGGAATCACAATTCACCATTATCACAATCTGAATACAGAATGGAAGTCTTATCTGCTGGGGTCTGGATACACCCAACTAATCTTTAGTATCGAACAATCTACAGACTTTAAAGTGCAACCTTGATGAACAAAGTTGATATAAATGTATGATTTTATGGTTTAGTGACAGCTGCTGTAGATAAAACTCTCTTTGAAGCAGGAGCATTACCAGATGTAAATAACATCCAGAGAGCCTAGCCCATTATAGGTATACCATAATGCCAAGGCTAACTGTAAATAATTTATAATATATTTAATTAGGCTACTATCAAGATTTGTTGGTAACAGAAGAGAATAATATCCGAGAAATGATCAGAAGGGGCCTGGGAATGGTCTGTGGAAGCTAATATATTTGTCCAGAGCATGAAAGCCACGTGTCATCTGTCCCTCCCTCCCTCCCCGAGGATCTCTGGAAAGCATTGTGATGTAAAGACTGTATGAGTCATAATAATTCTCACTTGGACACTCCTGTTTAGCACACACAACTTCACAGCATTAACCACAGATGGCTATAAATCCATACCACCAAGCCATTATGAGTGTAATGAGTATAGTAAAACACAGCAGAGGACTTTGAGCTTTTGGAGAGGCTCAGGAATACTCTCACATAGACCTGTCACGATCATGAATTTTGTGCTGATGATTAAATGACATTCAAATAATTGCGACTTATGATTTAATTCTGTTTTGTCCATTTCACTAACAGTGTAAGCCTAATACATCTTTTTCCTTTTTTTTTTTTTTTTACTGTGAATCGTACATAATATAATATAATATAATATAATATAATATAATATAATATAATATAATATAATATAATGTAATATAATTAAATCCACAAAGCATCATTTTGTATGAAGGAAGGACCTTTGGCTGTCTTAACTTTTTTTGTATTCTTTACTCCCAGCCAGATTTTAACTCCACTTCTTCTACCGACCACACATTGCGTATTTTAATGGAACTTTTTTAAGTGCCGAATTTTCCATTATTTGGATGGCAAAATATGATCAAAATTTAAGCTGCGCAATTATTGCTAAAATAAATGTGATTAGATCGAATAACGTCAGATGATTAATCAATAATTGCAATAGGCCTAGTCTCGCAGAACAAATTTCCTGTATTATATATTATATTATATTACATCTGTATAATTGTATTATTGTAATAATTAATATAACTGCATGACTTTCTTCTGTGGAACACAAAAGATCTTTTGAATTTTTTTTTTGTCAATGGGTTTCAATGTTGTTAAAAACAATCAACATTTAAAAGAAATATTTTCTTTTGTGTTTCATAGTGATACCGGTTTGGAACTACACAAGGCTGTTAATTTTTCGGTGACCTATCCATTTAAAGAGAAAATCTACCACATTTGTGTCGCCACATGGCATTTAATTTTAACCATATAAAGATGCACGGAAAGCAGACCCATCAGTGTTGTATACTGTGGCTATGGTAACAGATTATACAAGCCCACCACTGCGTAGAGTAACTGCAAGCACTGCGGCTGTAAAAGTCTGCACAGACCGTTTTAAAAAGTCACGTCTGTCTGTGCCACATACCTGTTCTTGATAAGAATCCAGTAGTTGGGCCACGTCGCTGATAGATGGGGACTTCAAATCAACAAGATCTTTCTCAAGAGATGCAATCTGGAAGGAGAAAAAAAAAGGGAAAATTCTTAAACTCACAGGTAGAAAAAAAATCTAGTGGGACTAGATGAGATACTAAAGAGCTGAAAAGGGAATGTGTTGTTTACAACAGGACTTTTTTACAAGGTGTTTCCTGATGGTAACTGCAGGGGCACAGTGAAACAACATAAAACAATAGATCTGATCCAAAAACCTCCAACACCAGCCTTTTAAGGCACCACATGTGAGCTCTTAACATGACGATAATACCTTCTAGCCAAATTCAAAGTCAACTTTTTTTTGCCCTCATGCTAAACTCATGTTCACGCGGATTTCTAACGGAACGACTTTGTTCATAAAATTTGCTGAGGAACAGTAAATGTGACCGTACCTTAAATTAATGCACTGTGACCAGGTTTGTGAAAAATCCCATCCAATATGGCAAACAAGCCGAGAGAAATGTCGACCTGTATTTCATTCCGTAACGGAGAGTATCAATAAAAAAAGTGTCATGTGATGTATTGGTTAATGAGTCACATAATTAAAAATAGACTATAACTAAATATTTGTGCCCCATATGTATTTGTACGCTTATTGGAGCATCATTTGTTAGTGTAGCAACATACTAACACTAATCTCTGCTGAAATCAATGGTGTCTCTAGTGCACTTCAGGAGTCTATTTTGGTGACGAGTTGCTCTCAATGTAGAGTCTTCTAAAATAGTATCATTTAGGAGGTTCACTAGGTATTGGAAACCATGTAGTGTACGAGGAATATAAGGGTTTTTTTTGTCACCCTTCAGAGTCAGATAGCCCTTCCCTTCCACTATCTTAGGCGATCTGCAATTGTTTAGTGCATGAAGTGTCCACTTCTTTTTTTTTTGGTTAAATAAGTGCATCATGACATTGAGTCAGTTACGCTTTTTTCATAAGTTGAAAATCGAAGGCATAGGACATAGTTGAACTGCAAGATGCGTTACACTTTCTTCCAAATTTGAATATGGAAGGCGGTCTGGCAGAAGCTAGATATTTACAGTCATGTACACCTAGGATGGCTTGGGGTAAAACTTGGGGTTATTTTCATTTTAAAGTGAACTTATCCTTTAAGATGCATTTTGGTCGATCGGATCACAAGTGGATGACACTAAATACAGGTCTAAAATGTTTTGAGCTTGTCCTTTCGATCATTTCCAGAGGCAGTTGAAAATCCATTTTGCCGAATTGCTTTCGTAGTGTATAAGCTCATGTGGTAGAACACATTCAAACTGCCACAAAAGGCCGAATACTCTCCGTTTAGTGATCTAATGCCAACCATTAGAAAAATCAACAGTCTATTAAGCTTATATGGTACTGTAACTGTTTTGGAACAATTTGTATTGTGAAATTCAAACAAATTAAAGAGAATATAATGCATTACACCAGGATATAAAAGGGACCATGTTATTTAAATAAATAATATTTTTTTGTTTTATTAATTAAATAATTTTTACCGAGATTAGACTCAGAAAGAGTAATTTACAGCTGATTTTAGAGGGCTATAAAATGCATTTTCACATTGTTTTACATTGCTCATAAAACAGTGAATCAGCTCACAACTAGTTCTGCTGTACAAACAAACGTCCTGTCCTCAGAGCCCTTTTGTGGTTATTTTTATCACAAGTCACTTCTGTGAGTAGCGTGTATGTCAGATCCTGCTGGTCATCTGTCCTTGGCCAGAGGATGTGTGTGTGTGCGTGTGTACGCTTGTATGCCCCTCTCTCTCCAGCAGTGCCAAGCCCTGGTACTCATTTTCACCTCTGGCACATGAACTGGGCATAGTGTCAGTGCTCAGTCGCCCCCTGCTGCCGAACGTTCGCTGGCAAGCCTGAAAAACGCTGACTAAGTCCTCTCCTTTCAGTACCTTCTCTCATTTCACCATCAAATGCAAGAACTGCATCCCAAAAGCCCAGGAGGCCAGCACCTGCATCATTACCTTGAATTATTTGAGTTTCATCCTCTCGAAACTAGTCTATAACTGTCCTACAATCACGATAGTTTCTTCTTCTTACTACAGTGGCCCAACATTACTTCTGTGTCCCAAACATCACCGTAAGATGTTCACATGACACAAGCAAACCTCTTCACTCCCATTTACATGCAATTTTCACCATTCAGATTTTTCCCAATGAATTGAGGTTATTTTCACTGCCATTATACACATATGGCAATGCACAGCATAAGTTATGGACTCACATCTTCACCGCTAATGTTTACAAATTGCATTACAACGCCATCTGTGTTACAAGCGCACTTTAGTCAGAGTGGAATAGATGTAATTGAAGTGTTTACATGCCTGTTTATTGCAATTAAAATCATATGCAATTATTTAATTATAGCAATTAAAATCACATATGCCACATAATACTACAGCTATGGTTGCTACAATTATGTGCTTAAGTGCATCACTTTGAAGCATTGTTTACCTGAGGTGTAATATTCCCTAAATTTAAATATAATCGCATTAAAATGGTGCATGCAAATGTAGTCATTGATGAATATGATATATTTAAAATGAAATAAAATATATATTATATCAGTTGTATATTAATAAATAAACCATAATAACACTTATTTTTGCTAATTTATAAACTACATATACTATGTTTTAAATAAATAAATATATTTATATACTAAATTGTAAATTACACATTTATATTTCATTATATATATAAAAAATATTTATAATTAATGAAAGAAATTAATGAAATTAACACTAATATTTTACAATATTTACTCAATTCACAAAAATCTTAAATATACAATATCTATTTACAAGGCCATCAGTAGACTATGAAAAATTTAAACATGATACATTAATGTCAAATATTGTCATATGAAGTAGCCAGTTACTCGAGTATATATAGTACCTTCTCAGACTGCACAAAGTGAGTAGCCACCCCAACTTTTTGAACATCTCTTCCTTTGAGGCGAAACCCTGTCAGGGCGAGAAAAAGGCCAAGCTTGCCTTGAAGTCTAGGCAGGAAGTAGCCACCACCAACATCAGGAAACAGGCCTATAGAAACAAAGCACACAAAACAAGTAAAAATCTGCTATGAGACATGAGCAATGACACATGACTTTTAATGATCTATACACAAAAGATTAATTTCAGGCCACAGGAGTAAGGGACATTTGTTAGGAAATTATTACAAATGCTCAAGTGATTTCATAAGTAATAATATTAGAACTGTGACTGAGGAAATACTTAAATAAACCAAATGACTTTGATTATGTCAACTATTTCATGGTAAGAGTCGCATAAAACAGGGGATAGGCAAATTTTAGATGCCAATGATCCAACAAATATGATAACGCCACGTAACGGGTCACAAATATGACCCCCTTCCTTAAATGTAAAGGGAGCTGTATATTTCCATGCAATATACAGTGGATACATACATATAGTGTGAAAAAAAAGAATAGTATAAAGACAACATGTTTACAAAATTAAATAATTGGATTTTATATTGTCAAAACCAATAGATGATATGTGATTAGAAAATTCTGTAATTAGATATTAAGAATTAAATTGACAGCATATCGTTATCTTTTGTTAGAGCTATGTTAAGACGTATAAATCTAAAAAAAAACAATCGTAAAAATAATAAAATAATCTGCAAGGGGGTCCCTGGCCTCCAGTTTGTAAAACCCTATCATAAATAGTCACGAATTATGCCATAACCATCATAACAAATGCATTGTTCAGTCTGCAGGATCTGGTTATGAAATGTCACAGTGCTGCACGACAATCTTATTAACCTGATGTGCTTTTTTTAGTAGCAAGGGCTGAGAAAATGGCATCACTTCCCTCATACACACACACTCTGCATGAGGTACAATTCTGAATAAGGCGCCGGCAGGATTAAGTCCCCTGACCTGATTCCAGGAGGCAAATGTAATATCATAAATGCAGATTACGTTTGCCGTTCACCCAGTCGCTTTGTCTTATGACCAGCATAGTTTTAAGACTCAAATAGCCCCTTAATCCATAAGCAGAAGGGGGTGAAGAGGAGGGGTTCAGGTCGCATTGGCTGGTTGGGGGGTTGCATTTTCGGCACACAGATGGCTGGCACATTGTCAAGAGAAGGTGCCGCAATGGGTGAATGGCACAGCTCAGCACAAATGGCTCAAGGCTGCTGCCACCATGCTGTTCTTGGTGCTTTCCTTCTGGAATCCCACTTTGCCTGAAGCATTTAAAGGATATTATTACAAAGAAGAAAAAAAAAATCAGGGAAAAAAAGTTTTTTAAATAACATATAGTGTAATTTGTATGAACACCCCCACATAGTAGCAGGGGCTCAACCAATGGCATGAGTCGAGGGGGGACTATGTGTATGTGCAACTTATGGCTAATAATGGGTTAAAATGTTCATTCAAATCAATCCATTGTTATGGAACTTTTCACTGAAACTTAGATTACACTGCTGATATGACTGGAGTCTCATCTAATAAATAGATAAATAAATATGTATGTACTGTATGTGTGTATGTATGTAATTGGCTATTAATGGCTTGAAGTTTTGGTACTTTTTTCAGAAGAGCAACGACTCATTCTAATAATATTTTTCAAAAGTACTAATTTATGTGTGAAACTTTCCTGAAAAGTGTAGACACTAGAACTATCAAATATTGTTTGTTTGCGTGAATCTGCATAGAAAGACTGGCTCAACAGATGACATGAGTCAGGGTTACTATCGTTACATAAAACTAAAACCATTTACAAAAACATTTTGTTACTTGAAACAAAAAAAAAAATAGATAAATTTTAACCCCCCCCCCAAAAAAAAAAGAGTTACTGACTAGAAGTACCAAGTACTCACTGAAGTACTAAAATAACTAAAACTAATATACAAATTCTTATATTGTTTTTATATTAAAATAAATAAAAATATTCTAATTCAAAAATATGAACAAAAACTACAATAATATATTAAATGACACTAAAATAACACAAGTGTGAGTCAGAGGTGGTACTAAGTTTGTCTAACCTATTACAAAAAGGCAAACATATGAAACCTGTAGGGTAAACTAGTTTAAAAGTATTATTTATGCATATTTACACAGAAAATAAAGTAGTATTTTTTTTGCATTAATAGCTTCTAGTTTGTGAGATGCATCTTTATAAGCATTTATCACAAAGTACTACTAATTTAAGTGCAAGACTAAATATATATATATATATATATATATATATATATATATATATATATATAAACATAATGAGGGGCAATTTTTCAGCAACTGGCAGGCAAAAAAAAAAAAAAAAAAATACAAGTCTGTAAATACAGTGCAGGTTTTTAAACCTCATTCAGGATAATTGGAGATTATCCAAATGTTCTCCCAGTGCATGCACGATGGGATAGAAGTGGGAGCAGAGCCAAGAAGGGGGAGATGCTTTGTCAGCAAAGCCAGTCACCTTGTTTGCCAGGGGGATACACCAGTATAACTGAGTCACACTTCAAACTGATCAGGATTCGACAGCATTCTTCAAACCAGAGGAGCAAAATCCACACGAATCTCACGTACACATGATGATGAATTACTTGTTTAACCTCCTCATGTCAAGGAAGAAGAACTATAAGGAAGCACCAGTTACAAGACAGATGAGGCTGTCCGCCTTCCCGCAGAATAAACCATTAAGACAAGTGCTAACCCAAAGAGGATTATTCATTCATCTGGGGTTGAGAAACAGAGGCTCTTAATGGAATTAGCGGGTGATGGCACAGAGACGCTGTGCATTCACTCAATCAAATACACACACACACGCAATTGCACAGACGCTTAACAGATGTGTCACAGACCGTGATTAGCACTACTTCCTGCCACTCTAACAGTTCTGCAGGGAGTCTTTGCCCATGGCTTGCAAGAGTGAAGGACACAGTGCAGCCTGGGAGGAAATGCTGTAAAGCGCTCTCATTAAGAGTCCGGAATGATTTACAATAGCCAAGGCAGACTTCTGCCTACATGTGTAGGAGCATGTGATAAGGACAAGGGCAGGGTATTCATCAGACAATCTGATTTATACCGCATCAAGGCTCTCAACATACCGTTCACAGGGTGTGTTTAGAACATGGAATGAAAAGAAGCACGAAAAATCTAAAGCATGTGCAATAAAAGTGAGACAGCAGCACACATGGATATATTCTGAGGGAATGGTTATGAAAGATGGATGTGGAAACATTCACTTTGGACCCAAAAATGAACATTTTGTCTTCATTTTCTCAACCTCATGTCCTTCTAATCCTGTATTGTCAGGGTGAGTAAGCGATGACAGAGTTTAAGATGTAAACTTTGTTACAGCAAGGTCAGTTTCTCTTAAAACATCAGCATTGGTGTAACACTACAACGTCCCCCAGGAGTATTTGGAGGTCAAAAATTGGGGTCAGTAAGATTTTTTTTTTTTTTTTAAGATTAAGAAATTAATACTTTTATTAAGCAATGCTACATTAAATTAATCAAAAGTGACAGTAAAGACATTTAAAATGTTGCAAAATATTTCTATTTCAAATAAATGCTGTTCTTTTGAACTTTTGATTCATCAAAATATTGTAGAAAAAACTATCACGGTTTTTTTTTTAACAAAAAATTGATTATAATCAGCATATTAGAATGATTTCTGAAGGATCAAGCAGCAGAAATTCAGCTTTTCCATTACAGGAATAAATATAATTCCTGTAAATTAAATTGTAATATTTTACAATATTACTATTTTTATTGTATTCAAATAAATGCACATAAAAAAAAAAAATCAAACAATGAGCATAAGTGTGGAAGCTTGTTTCCACCACGAAATAAAAAAATACAAAAGGTAATTCCGACTTTTTCACGCAACTGCGTTATAAATTCAGAATTGTGAGATATAAGTCGCAAAACTTTGTTTATACTTTGTTATCTAATGCAATTAATGTCACCACGAACTGAGCTGTCCACTTTTGAGTTCCACCAAACCTAGACCAGATGAGAGGTTAGGAAAGGAAATCTGCATACTGCAGCCGAAGAATCATCTGTTGGCTCCATGACTGGAACAAGACCCACTCACTTACATATCAGCGGCAGATTGATCAGATGCCGTCTGCATTGCCAGAATTCCTTCCATGAGCGAAACGGAAATTCACGCTGTCTGTGGAGCGTTTCAGCATGCCGCTCATTCAGAGAGTAAAAGCATCAGACAGGTGCTCCACTCCACACCATCTCTCAATCCAGTTTCCACATAATACTCAAATGAACAAACAATCTACTGTGAAAGATTTCTTTGAGAGGTCTTTGGGCCTAAAGGGTTTTTTTTAGCTACAAAAGGTGAGCACTGTGTCTTTTCAGAGACAGACATAACATCTCCATTTCTGCTTGTAATTTGGCCGGTCATGAGTTGAAAGATTTATAAATTATATCTAATACCCTGCCTTAAATAGACGTGACACGACAAGATTCTGACAAGCAATTTGTCTGTCCACATAGGATGCAGAACAGCTATGAGACGTGACAAATATCAATCAAAAATATCACACAGCCAATCAGAAGAGTATGTGGGCGGAGGGGTCCCTGCACTCGCAATGAAACACAGTACTGTGCAAAAGTCTTAGGCGCGTTAGTATTTTCACCCCAACAAAACCAGTTATTTATATCTTTTGCGGTAATGTGTCTGTAGGAAATATCAGTTTACATTTCCAAACATTCCTTCTGCCTTTTGTATGCTCAAGGAGTCTGACAACAGCCGGTGATCCACATAGGGATCTGATCTCACCATCATCGAGTCCATCTGGGATTACATGAAGAAACAGAAACAACAAACTAAATCCAGAAGAACTGAGGCAACGCATCCAAGACATTTGAAGAAACACACTTGAAGAGTGACTGAAATCATCTTTGTCCCAGAATCCACTTCACACTGTTCACAGTTTGCACGTTCTTGTTTCCTTTCATTTGTTTTCAAGATCTGAGGTGAATTATCCACTATTGGTTTAAGTATGGTAGTATTGGACACTTTTAAGATGAAATAAAGCACATAATCATTACCTGATTATCATTGTCATAGTTACATGTTATTTCAGCCGCAAAGTCACACAGAAATACAAACCGTTTCTATAAGAGAGTCCCATCATGATTGGTTAGGACATGATTTTACAGTCAAAATGCAAAGTGATATTTAAATGTACAATTTTGAAGGACAAAAACCCCCACTAAAACAAAACAAAAAACTTCTCTAATTATAAGTGAATTATAAGTGGGTAGTCGTGCCCCAGTGGTGAGGGAGTCGGGCTTGTAATCTGAAGGTTGCAGGTTCTATTCCCACACCGGCAGGAATTGAAGGTGGGGATTGTGAATGAACGGCACTCTCTCCACCTTCGATACCATGACTAAAGTGCCCTTGAGCAAGACACCTAACCCCTAAATGCTCCCCTTGTAAGTCGCTTTGGATAAAAGCGTCTGCTAAATGATGAAAAATGAAAAAAAAATAAAAATAAATGAACCACAGGGAAATAAATGCTACTTAAAAAAGATGTGCCAAAACTACAGTTTCTTTTTGCCAAATGCTGCTTCATAATCACTTTTTACATTCACTTTTTGGGACGAAGTACTATTGATTCCTGTGAAACCGACGCCATCTTGCATTATTAATGAAAACTCAGATTATAACCCAGTTACAGCCCGCAGGGAGAGAGAGAAACACAGGCTGGCTCTTACCGATGCCCGTCTCTGGCATGGCAAACAGTGTTTTCTCAGTGGCCACACGAAACCGTCCATGAACTGAAAGACCCACGCCCTGCAGAGACAGAGAGAATGGTACAGATCAATAATTGGGTACCATGTTCACAGACCAGAAGGAAAGAGCCGTAGAATGCGGGTTAAAGTCTCCACACTCATCTACTGTAAGACACTACAAGAAGAGTTGACTCAAATGAAAATGTATTACTCATCCTCATTTCGTATCAAATGTGTATGCATGTTCCATTTGACTTGTGCGGTATATTACAAGACTACTAAAGCAATCCAATACCTTTGTGTGAGAAACACAGAAAAGAAGGGAACAGAAGAACGGAAAGATTGTGGGCAGTTGTAGACAGCTCAGTTCATGGTGCCATACTAGATAAAGTATAAACGGCAGTTTGTTTTAAAGAATAAGTACAAGCACAAATTAACAAAAAGACCTAAAAGATTCTTCAAACTATTGTCATTGCAAAAGTATCAGAAAAGTTCCTTGCAGATGCAACTTGCTTTGGTATTGTGTTGTCTAATTTTTTTTCTTACATTTTTTTTTTAAAGGATTAGTTCGCTTCTGAATTAAAATTTCACGATAATTTATTCACCCACATGTCATCCAAGATGTCCATGTCTATTTTTCTTCAGTCGAAAAGAAATTAAGGTCTTTGAGGAAAACATTCCAGGGTTTTTCTCTGTGTAGTGGAATTCAGTGGAGTTCAATGGGTGAAGGTCTAAATTGTAATTTCTGTGCAGCTTCAAAGCACTATACATGATCCCAGATGAGGAATAAGGGTCTTATCCAGCGAAATTATCCTTTTTTTCTAAATTAAAAATTAAAAAGTATACGTTTTAACCACAAACGCTTATCTTGCACTAGTTCTCTTCTTCTTCTTCTCTGAGAATTCCAGCAGTGTAGATGCTGTTAAGTGTATTACTGCTCTCCACAGGTCAAAGTTTGAACTAAATTATCATATATGCTAGTGCAAGTATATAAGAATTAGTTCAAACTTTGACCTGTGGAGGGTAGTAATACACTTAACAGCGTCTACACTGCTGGAATTCTCCAAGAAGAAGAAGAGAGCTAATGCAAGATGAGCATTTGTGGTTAAAACTAAAAAATGTTTAGAAAATGACTGATCATTTCACTAGATAAGACCCTTATTCTTCGTCTGGGATCATGTAGAGCCCTTTGAAGCTACATTGAAACTGCAATTTGGACCTTCAACCCGCTGGTCCCCGTTGAAGTCCAGTATACAGAGAAAACCCCTGGAATGTTCCAAAAACCTTGATTTCTTTTCAACAGAATAAAGACATCTTGGATGATATGGGGGTGAGTAAATTATCCTGAAATTTTAATTCAGAAGTGAACTAATACTTTAAGCATGATTTACACTACTGTTCAACCATTCTCTTATGCTCGCCAAAAGCTGGATATGTTCTTTGATAAATAGAAAGTTAAAAACAACAGAATTTTGTTATATATATATATATATATATATATATATATATATATATATATATATAAATCAGTTTACTGTCACTTACGTTTTAAAGCATCCATGCTGAATAACAATACTAATTCCTTAAAAAAAATATCATACTAAAAGGTATGCATGTAGTAAACAATTCATACTGTGCCTGTGGTTACTACAACCTATCATTTTATGGAAAAGATCTGTGAAGATGTCACAAAACAAAACAACAACAACAACAAACAAAACAGGTTCGCAACAAAATAAACTCCTGTAAAAAATTGCAGTGGAAAAAGAGTGGACAAAGTCAGATTGAAACATTGTGCACCATATGCACAGTGTCAGAACTTAAGCCTCTCCCTAAGCACTGTTGCCATAGTGAAGCACCAACAACATGTTTGGTGATTTACTAGTGTTTGAGACCCTGCATCATTACTGCATCACCGAAGCAGCAGACGTAGGAACGGAATAACAAACAGTCCACTGATGTACGGCACGTTGTATCTTTATGTGCTCTGAAACTCAGCTTACTCAGTTCACACTCCGTGTAGGATTAGAAACAAATGGTACAACACAGCAACCCAAGCACACGGCTGATAATCTTGGTGCATTCCAGACACAACTAAATGATTACCAGGTCTTTTAGCAGGAATGACAGGCCAATTAATCGGCTGAAATTTTTTAATTATCGATACTGACCAAATATCTTTCTGTCAGTCTATCGCTTCCAAATCACTAAACACCCTTATGGATAGATAAAAGTGTTAACTTCTTTAAAAAAAAACAAAAAACAAACAAAAAAAATCTAAACTTTTGAACGAAAGTGTATGTTATCATTATATCAACCGCCTTGCTTTAAATATCGGCATCACCACAGAAAAAAGAAATATACTAGTTGGTCAATTAAAGTAATTTCACTCGGCAGCCATATTTGAAACTCTTCTCAGGCATGCAAGTGCAGTTCCTATCTCTTTGAATTGGGAAATATCAAATCCTCCAAAGCGGTTCACCAAGCTTACAATTAAATTTCATATTTGAAATCACCAATGAAAGATTGTTGTTTCTTATGCTCAAACAGAATTAAAAATAGTGCTATCGAAACAATTAATCGCATTTAAACATAAAAGTTTGTAAATGTATATTATATTTTCTATGCGTGTGTACATACATATGTGTGTGTGTATGTATGTATGTACACACACACACACACACACACACACACACACATATATGTATAATATACATTTACAAACTTTTATGTTAGATACGATTAATCGATTTGACAGCACTTGTCTTTTAGGCTAGATCTGCCAATTCGCATGTGGAGTCCTAAGTGCGCATCTCAGAAAACGGACAGTTTCTATAGCAACCGGATCTTCTAACAACAGCTGCAGTAAAGCAAAGACTTTACCAATTGGTGATTGGCTCCTTTATATAGAAGGCGGAACTTATTCCACCATATTCCTTGTTGCACTATCATTCATTGTAATATGAGTGCACCGTCTGCGTATATCTAAAGTCTTTGCCTCTAATTAGCACTAGTTATGAATCATCCTCAAAAAATTAGAAAAGGTTTATTCTTGAATGTCAAGAAAGAAAATTTGAAAACTTGTCGTTATGCAAAATAACCTGGCCAAAAGCGTACCTACAACTTATTCATTGTCGTCACGGCAAAACTCGACCTGATTCTGTCATAACATCAGCATCATCATCCTCATCATTTCAATAAATGTAGCTGATGTGACTCATCAGATCACAGCACATGACTGACATGGACTCATCTAGTTGAACAAAATACACATCATAAAATCAGTTATTAACAAAACCACCTGGGGACTGCATTCTCAACGGGCTGCTCATTAAAAGACAATGATGCACTTCTCCTGGGGGATTTGAGACGCATGTTGTGATCAGAGCGGCACATGTGTCCCCCTACATGAAAACTCATTAGGTTGATTGCGATTAAGTGAGAAGAATCATCTCAAACAAGGGCAGAAGGAACAGTAGGAATAAGATGTCTGAATTGAATTTAAGTATTCCGAGTCAAACGGGAAGCACATGTTGTAGCTGGAGGCATCAAAACAATTACCTAGAAGCAGTGGAAACTTATACATTCTCCAAAATGTTTGGCTGGAATCGGACAGAAAACTTGCCGACAATGTAGGCAGCATCTAAATTTAAGAATCAACTCCAGGATGGAAAACGGTACCCATCAAAAACAGCATCACTCCCTCTTTAGGAGACTAATATGGAACATAAATTTAGCCAAAAATGTTTAAAGACCATCTTTAATCTGGTAGTTTTTTTTTAACATGAAAGCGCTCTGGAACGTTTCATCATAGATATCACAAAAAAAAGGCAAAACAGCTTTATCCGGTACTTGGCAAACCACTAAATCTAAAAATGCCAGTGGTGGAAAAAAAGTTCCTGTTAACTTAAAAGAGCAATGTCATACTTAAATATTGACATTTACAGATTATATTTATATATGTGTGTATATAATATTTTAGTAACATCTTGTCCAAAAGTGTATACACTACTATTTAAAGTTTTTTTTTATTTGTTTTTTTTTTAAAGAAATGAATGACATTCATTAATCTTGCAGAAGATTTCTATTTCAAATAAATGGATTTCTTCATCAAATAATCATGAAACAAAAAGAGAAGGCATAATGTTTTATATTAATGTTTAAATATTAAGTATGCAGCACAACTATTTACATCTTTAGCACCAAATGAACATTATAGAATGATTTCTGAAGGATCATTTGACACTGAAGACTGGAGATACGATGCTGAAAATTCAGCTTTGCATCATTTTAAAATATAATCAAATAAAAAGCTTATTTAAATTGTTGTAAATATTTTGCAATATTACTGTAAAACAAGAACATAAAAACATTTTACTGATAGTTCATGCTCATGTTCACTATAGTGGATCTAAAATTTACTCAGTTGAATTGTCAAAATGAATGGTGCACTACATGTTTCAGAATGCAACACTGCACAAATTCTTCCAGGATTCAAGTTGTCTTGTTATACAACAGCTGTCCTTGTCATTACTGCATCTGTCCTGTGGCTCTGCTTAATTATCATTTACGATATGGTGAGCATCAAGCTACAGAAGTACCAAAGGAGTGATTTTTCATTACATAAATGAGGTGGTCAAAATGAACTCAACAGAGGTCATATAAAAAATTTTTTTTTTTTTGTGCCTTTAATGATTTCAGATGAATCTGAGTTGATATGAACTACTTCCAACTGCTCTTCCAACATCTGTAACACTGAATTTATTATCGTCATTTATAATGTATAATTTATTCATAACAGATGCCCAAAAGTGTGGCATCGCATCCTGCTGCCCATATTTGTTGCCGGGTCCATGTGCATTCTGTGACTGTAACTCTGTCCCAAAGACAAGCAGTGCTTGAAAACTAGACACTCAAGCAAAGTATATGAGATAAGTTAATCAGAACGTGAATTCTCTGGGGTCCAAAAGTCTAAGACCATAGTTATAGTGATCCACAATTGCTAACTGTACATATGATCAAAGCAAAAAGAAAACATTCTTACAAATGCTGGAAATACACTGAAAAAAAAATGCTTGGAATAAATGATAAAGAGCAACGGTCAGGAAGGTATTAAAAGGTGTGGCGCAGGCACCCTCTGACAGGCCAGTGTGTGGGATCAAAGAGATGCTCATAGATCACACTGAGACACTGCAGGTGTGAGCTATGTTACGCCCATCGTGAGTGATTGCATATTTGTTCCATTACTAAATGTGTTCCATTCAGCTGGACCACTGAAGAACATCATTTTGATGTTCATGATGATTAATCTACTACCGCTTATATTGACGGGATGATATGTCGTCTTCCGTAGAACTCTAAATAGGGATTCTGGAAGGCTGTTTCAGACTAAGTATGAGAGGAAATCATGTATAGCCACTTCATGGTGTCATTTCTAAAACTAGATTTGAAATTCCAGGAAACACCAGTGCCAAAGGTTTGGGTAAGTTTAGGTGGTTGTAAACTACAGTTTAAAAGTTTGGAGTCAGTAAGATTTTTTTTAAGTGATTTTAAAAGAAGTCTCTCATGCACAAAGGCCGCAATTAATTGTTCAAAATACAGTATTATTGTGATTATAACAATTAAAGTTGCTGATTTTTCTATTTTATTATACATTTTAAAATGAAAATCTTCCTTGTGATGCAAAGCTGAATTTTCAGCAACAATACTCCAGTCTTCAGTGTCACATGATCATTCAGAAATCATTCTCATATGCTGATTTTATACCATTATAAAACCATTATATAAATATATATATATTTGTCGATTTTTATCAATTTAATACGTCCTTGCTGAATGGAAGTATCAATTTTTTAAAAAAAAAAAAAAAAAAAAAACTTGCAGACCTTAAAGGCCCCAATATACTTCAAACGAAATCGATGAACGAACTGATGTGACGACATTTCGAACAAAATCATGCCAAAACAAAGTTCGCTTGGAGTTTTGGAAGTTCGAAACAGCTTGCCAAATCAAACTTTCTGGAAAAGTTTGCTTCAGCTGGTAAAGTCAGACGTCTGCGAGTGAAAACATGAACACTGGGAGCTGCTTTATAAAAGAAAACGAAGTTGTACTTTTGATGAATGAGAGACTGATGCTGTTTTTTGTTTAATACCGTAAAGCTCCTTGATTTTAAACAATCTATTTTATAGTGTTATGATATAAACACGACGTGACTTTACTGGAGTGTTTTTTGTTTTTTTACAGAGCTCGTGCAAACAAACATATCCACGATCCCGTAATCAGATGCTTTTCTTTAATTGCAGATGCTTTATTAAAAAAAAAATACTTGCTAGTTTCTCAATTTTGTTGTTTTTATTTTGTTACAGACAGGAAAGCGCGCAACATTTTTTCATTATCACATTTTCATCTAACCGTCGCTCTCAGCAGTGTGGATGGCGTCAGATGTTCGATTACAGTATAGCTCTGCTCACGTATTTCAAACTTCGTTTTACCCCTAAATGAAGAACGAAAAAGAACTTCGCTTGAAGTATATCAGGGCCTTTAACCTTTGAACAGTAGTGTAGATGAAAGAAAAACAAATGAAGACGTCAAAAATAAATTAGTATGCAAAAAAAAACCCCAAAACTAGAAAGTGAACCAATCACAAAAAAAGGACACAAGTGCCAGTGGTTAAACCATTCTATCAACCCAGGAGATTGTAAATATTTTAGATTCAATTTATTAAAAAGTAGAAACAGCTACAAATATTGAACACATGGGAGAGTCTGCAAATAAAAGAACTAGATCCAAAAATAACAAAATTATAAAAGCTATAGCCATCTTATGCTCCAGGAAAACAAAGACATAAAAGAAGTTTTTGTATGGTTAAAAATTTTATCTTTTGCTGCTAAAAAAAAAAAAAAAACTAAAAATTTGAATTTGTGTTCCACAGAAAAATATATAGAAGTCATTTATAGTCATGATAAAGTCATTTTTCATTTTGGAGCGAATTATCCCTTTAATGATAGAGAGGAAGGAAAAAAAAAAAACTAGAATGGTTGTGGAATATCAATACAGGGCCGCCCTGCCAACAATATAATGACATTATCTGTGATTCTGCAGCTACGCCCATTTCTTTTTCTCAAATATCTGAGCAAATGGAAAAATCCATTTCTAAACCTTAGAGACATTTGAGGTCAGCATGGGCTCAGTGAACTTGCATGGTCATTCTATTCTTAAATAACAGTCCTCAGCTAACACGCATCACACAGCAGCTCTGCATCAAACGACCAAAAAATGTACGGCATTGAAGTCGACCCACCATACTTCGACCTTGACAGAATCCCTGATCAATCAAACAGCAGGAGGTGACAGATTCACTCCTTGACATTGCTTTCCTACTGCCAGAACCCCATGAAACTATGAAGTCAGTAATATATTTTAACTGCTCCGTACAGTCATCAGTACAGGTGAATATATTCATGTTATAGTGAAAGTTCTAATATACAACATTACTGAATGCTGCTTAACCTTCTGGTGCTCTTTGGTCATTTTGGACTGAAAATGTTTAACTTTTGTTTTGTTTTTTTTTAGAATTTTTTACTTCATTAGAATAGTATGAAACTTGGTTTAAAATGTTTTGGCACTTGCTATGTACACGCACACACACAAGAAATCATGGACATGGTTTGAAAAGGTTAAATGGTCCTGAAAAAAATGGTCACAATGTCGTGCTCCTCACGGTAAAAAATGACAACATTGGAAAGGAATGAGAATCAATTTTAATCAAGTGGAAACTTCTGGTACTGAGCCCAAACAAATTCTTACTGGGAGCTCATTTTTTGAGATATCAACTTCACATTTGGAACGCAACTCAAGTACTTATAGTAAATATATTTAATATATTACACTTTGGAAAATATATATTTCATATAAAAATTTAAAGTAGTAATTTTGTGCATTTTTCATAACAATAAACTCCAGGCTATTTTTGTCTTCACTTCAGCAATAATCTGCCAAGTGTCATCTTTTAATTAGAGACCAAACTTAAGTCTGTGCTCCAAAAGCATTCAAGATTTTTGATGGAAATTTCATTTTCAGATCAACGCTAAAAAATGTGAATAAATGTATTATAACTACTGCATAAATATAATTTAGTACCATAAAATCCACAAAATATTGTTGAATAAAAAAAATAAAAATATCGAACTAAAATACAGTATATTCATTTTCAAAGAAGATAATTGTTGACTGCCACGTGAGCACTGAAAGGTTAAAGGTGTATTAAAGGGTTGGCGCACAAAATTTTATCCAAAGCGACTTACAAGTGAGGGAAACAAACAAGCGATTCTTCATGAATTGGCAAATAACACAGGAAGTGCTCACAATACTTTGCTCAGTACCATAAGCTAGAGTAGGAAGGGAAAAGGGAAGGATAGGTTTTTTTTTATTATTTTTTTTAAATGTATTCTCGTTGCTTTATAATGTTAAGGTTTGAACCACTGTACTCACATGAACTGTTTTAAATATGTTTTAGGACCTTCTGAGCATCTGAAAGTGTTAATTATTTTGCTGTCAATAGAGACTCACCGAGCCATCGGATTTCATAAAAAATATCTTAATTTGTGTTCTGAAGATGAACGAAGCTCTTACAGGTGTAGAACGACATGAGGGTGAGCAATAAATGACATAATTTTCGTTTTTGGGTGAACTAACCCTTTAAGTAATATTAACAGCAAGTAGTTGAAATGGGTATTGCAGTCCAAATTCAAAATATTGGAGAGAGCCATTCCCTCGCCCTCTCCTCCTCAGACTGACAGGTTGCCAGATTGGTGACACACACAAGAGCAATTGACAATGGATGGCGACAAGCCTTATACTGTACGTTGATTTATCAATGTTTTAACATGCCTCTGGTCATCAAGATTTTTAGACGGATGCCGAGGCTTTTTAGACTGTTTGTTTGCAGTCTTCCAGGACTGCAATACGCGGTGTTTTCCAACTGGCAACCCTGGGTGTTGAAAATCTATTGGATAAATTACCAGTCGCCAAGATAACACAGACCAAAACATTTCGACACAGAACGCAAATCTCAAAGTAGAACAAAGGTGTGTTCACGCCATGTTATAAAACAATGAAATGACCAATTTGTAAAAAGCACTCACAGAACTCATTATTACAACTTTTCTCCAAGTTCATGCTTGTACCACGTGACCACTGAGAGAAACAAGTGTGTGAACTAAATATCTATGAACATATTATGGTATTTTGTGCTCTATTGCAGCAAAAAAACAACAACACACACAGCACCTTTAAGCACCATATTTATCAGATTATTAACTAAAGGAAATTTTACGCAACTTTTGGATTTTTTTTGTAATGAGCAGAATAATTAGAAATTCATTTAAAAGTGTATAAATGAGTATAAATTTTTGTGGGTCAATCCAGAAGTTTGTGATGCATTACTAATTACTTTTAAGCCTACATGTAATATATGCAACATGGACACAATGATGTAAAGTGTTACTCAATCCAAGACTAATCAATATATGCTATTGATTAGTCTTGGATTGAGTAACACTTTACATCATTGGAAAGATACTGATTCTCAAGAAACCCAAAGATTGTTTGCAAGATCAGCTCATTGCTGACACCTACTGGATAAAATACACAGTACAGGATATAAATTAAGAGGATTTAAAGAGGGATTTATGACTCATAGTGCGTCACAGCTTTTCTGCAGCTTATATAGTCAAACATGACAGCAAGATATTGAAAATTGCACTAAAAATACATATAATAATAGTTTACGTGCTTGGGATGTAATTAGTATTTTTATGCGTCTGTTCACAAATGAGATCACTTATGCTGAATTCGGAAAAGCATACAAGTATACTACTCTTACCATGTCTTTCTATGGAAGAAATAGTAGGAGTAGTATGCTAGTATGCAGTTCTGAATTCAGCACTAGACCGTGCTTTATGCAAGGAAGCAATGGCAATGTGAGTCCTTCTGTTTTGCACAAATTCTTAGTGACGCTGTGAAAAGAAAGCTACAGCTATACGTTTTGCTTTATATAAAACAGGACACTTTGTCCTCCATTCATTTTTTTTGTTTTGTAAACACAAAGATAAGCTGGCCCACATTGCCTCTGGACTTCAATGCCATATTCTGCTCAATCAGAACAGACAGCACCATCTGCTGGTGTACTTGTGCAGCAAGATGACAACTTTAGATAAATACTTACACCTCCCATTGTTATTCCATCAATTAGGGCCACATAAGGTTTCTGATATGTACCTAAAAAAAGTTAAAATAAATAATACATAAATAAACCTGTTCATCCCAAAAAAAAGAAAAGAGAAAAAAAAGTGTGAAAACATACCAATAGTATTGTTCAGAATGTATTCCTCACGGAAAAAGTCTTGAGCAAGGGAATCGCCTGCTTTTCCAGCCTCTGTGACAGCTGGGAAAATAATTGTAGCATTTCAGTGTGAACAGCAGATCTGCACAAATTCATAAAAGAGTGAATGAAAAAAATAAAACGCATGTTTGTCTTACATAATTACCTCTGATATCCCCACCAGCACAGAATGCTTTCTCTCCGGCTCCTTTAATGATCACAATATCGGTTTCTGAGTCGTTGTCCCATTTCTACATAAAACACGATCAGAGATTATCAAATAGAGATAGACTCGGTGACAGTAACGCAGGGTCAATAATGTTTTGGGTCTCCTCGAACCTTGAGCTGAGGGTAGATGTGTCTGATCATGGTGAGATTCAGAGCATTGAGAGCTTTGGGTCTGTTTAGTGTGATGACACCAGCATTCCCTACTTTCTCAAACAGAACTTCCGACCCGGCTTTACTGGACATCTGAAATGAGACATACAGCAAATAAAACATTGAAGAAGTACCAAGAACAAAATGATATTACACTAAAACATGTACATTTTTACACACATATATCTTTACTATAACGAAATCATTTTATGTATATGCTGGACACTTGTTGCCAGTTTTTTCTATCATGTCCAGCTCATTCATTTATTTGTTTTATTTAAATGCACAATTTATATTTATTAGCCAAACTAATTCCAGACATTTACGCATAAAACATAAGCCATAATAAGGTTAAAATAAAGCATACATTTCATTAATTGTGTCCATACTCTTGACTAGCTGAATAACACACACACACATATGAATTTTTTTATGAACTCACCATGTGTCCTTGAATTCTCTGCAATCGAAAGATTGATCGTAGTCTGTATGGGATAAAATCAACATTTGTGTTACTGTTTTTTGTAATATCGAATTGGCATGGATATTGTTGTTCAAATTAATCTCTTGAAATAAAGGCAATTTTGACTTTGAAGCCTTTTTATTATTTGCAAGATAATGGAACACGACACACAACAATGTATATCTACAAAAAAGTAATAATAATTTTCACAATAATTTTCCCGTGTGTGTGTGTAACAATATATTATTATTACATTTAAAAATAATAATAAATGGACAGTCCTCAAAGACATACAGTGCAGATGCATTTAGACAAGTTTAGTTGGTTTCTATGCGTTTTAAAGGCATTCTAAAATGTTCGAGACAACGTCCAAACTTTTCCCCATTCATTCTTTTTGGAAAAGAGACCTTTAGTGTTGCACTGTCTGCAGATGTCCTGCACATCAAATTGCATGCAATATTTTACCTCTCGAGTCAATACAGGGGGGAAAATCCTTGATAGTATAAAACACGTGACACTTCAGGACCACTTACCTGTGTGCTGATGTTAAGATTATTAATGACATGGTTAAAACTCAGACAGTTCAGGTGAAGTTCTGGATCACTGTATACAGAGAGCTTTCACCCTGTCGCCACTGCTCATTGGCCCTCCTTCATGACGTGGTGGAAGCGCGACACTATCGAAGAAATCTCGCGATGTGTCAAAGCTCCGACACTGCCCACTACAGTTTCATCCGAGTCTCGTCATTGAACAATAGCATATCTTAAGCTCCTTTTTCTTAGAAATTGTCGGTTAATTGTATTATCTATGAGATTATAAGTAATTTCAAAGGAGTAAACATCGATATGAACCAGTTCTGTACAGAGGTGCCAGAGTTGGGAGAATCGAAGCTTTTCGAAACTTTGAATCAATTGAACCAATTGCTTCTTAGAATGATTCGAAGCTCTCGTAACACCACCCGATGCTGCCGCCTGCTGGTCAAAACGGTATAAACGCAACGTAAACTTGCATATAAAACACTTTTACAAACCGTTGCAAATGTTTTAATGACAGTCTATCTATTAAATACAATTAACAAATCATCTAATACCATTAAATATGAAGTATCTGTATAATAAGTGTTTTTTTTTTAATTGTGGGGCTTGTTTTTTGAAGAGATTTATTAATCGGGGCAATTTGATAGTTATAACTAAACCATTTAATTTGTATTATAAAAATGAGTCATGCCAAATTTATTCACTGAGATCATTGCCCTCTAGCCGCGAAATTTCGAAATAGTTAAGACCTAACGAAGCCGTTTATTAAAATCACGTGACTTTGGCAGTTTGAAACGCGCTGTGAATCACTGCTTCGAAACAAATGATTCGCAAAGGTTTCGATGCTTCAGGAGCGCCTTTGGAAAGCGCCCATCGCGAGCCTGAGTTGCTAGGCAACTGTACCGACGCCGGAAGTGCGTGGCTGTGAGAGACATGGCGAACAAGAGGGGAACAGCTGTGCCTGTCCTCTTCCATCATATTTTGCGATATTTTTCAGTATTAATCCTCACTGCTTCGGCCTCAGAGGACAATGCTTTTCGTGCCGGGCAGTCGATGCTGTCTCCGGTGGCTGCAGCATCACGGGATGTTCGGTAGGACTCATATGTTGGAAAAGATGCTTCCTGCTTTTACATGGCTGATGTCCACACAGCTGTTAAACTCACATGTGTTGGTTTATTCATGTTGTGTTGTGCCCTTTAAACTCTTTTAAAAATAAATTACTATGTTTATGCGGTTATACGAGACTTTCGGTATGAAAACATTTGGCTTCTCGTTTTTTGTCAGCACTATCTCCTCTTTAACACCCAACCAGAAATGTTTTTATATTGACTAATACTCTGGATATCACCATTATAATATATTACCATTATATTATAAAAATGGCCATTATTAGAATGATTCGCACAATAGTAGGTTTCTCTCAAACGAAAGCATTTAGTTTGGATTTGATTTCCAATGAGAAAAATAATTGAAAGAATTTCAGATAATTTCACAGTAAAAACAGGATTTATTTGAAACATTTTGATCAGAGAAAGGACATAAGTAGATGTGGGAGGTAGGGGGGATTAATAACATTTCAAAATAAAAGCATGTTTTGTTTGAAACACTTTAATTGGAGAGAGAACAACATTCAAAAATCACTTGGAATATTTCACACCAAATATAACGAACAATTAAATTGCTCGAACTAATTTATTAAAAGTTCAATTCATTCATTTTTATTAACTTCTTTGTGATAGCATTCTGAGAAATATGTGATTTTATAATATATTATTTAGTTTGGCTTTTCAATGAGGTAGAAGTTGGAAAAATAAGTGCAATAAAACATTTAACTTTTAAAATGGAGAGAGGACAAAAAAAATTACATGGAATATTTCACACTAAATTTTAAAAATAATTTTTAACTTTAGGCAAAAATAATAATAATAATAAAAAAATGCTCAAACCAAGGTACAATTAAACTTTATTATTGATTACCTTATGAGAAAAACAATCTTTTAATGATGTGAACATAGCATTTTAACCAACATATTAAAGCATAAAATGGGAACCTGAAACTGTAGGAATGACGCTTTTTATGTAACGCTCAGATACCTCCTGTATGATGTGAATCCACCCGAGGGTTTCAATCTACGCCGGGATGTGTACATTCGCATGGCCTCTTTGCTGAAGACATTGAGGAAAGAGGGTGACTGGGTGCTAGTGTTGCCTCCATGGGGTCGACTGTATCACTGGCAGAGCCCTGATATACATCAGGTTCGCATCCCCTGGGGGGAATTCTTCAGCGTCACCAGCCTGCAGGCTAACATACCAGTCATCGAGTATGAGGAATTTATTGCTGGTGAGTATTGTTTGAGAGAAACTGCAAATACATGTAATTAATTAGCTTAAATATAACTAGCTTTCATTAGTTCAGAATAATAAAAATGTTTAGCAACACTTCACCTCTACACCCTTCCCTTGCGTGACTTTCTTGTTAGTCATATTGTATTTAAATATGAGTAGGAACATTGCTTTTATAAACAATAAAAGCTGAGACTCAGTTATGATTCCCACATTCTGTGTCTCTATTATTGCTCTCAGAGTCTGGAGGTCCCTTCATTGACCAGATCCTTGTGCTGCAGAGCTATGCAGAGGGCTGGACAGATGGGAAATGGGAGGAGAAAGTGGATGAACGACCGTGCATTGAAAAACTGATGTACTCAAAAGACAAACAGGGCTATTACAGGTACTGCTTTAGAACCAGGGGTTCATCCGGTTTAGGTGCTCTTGACATTAACAAGGCTGTAAGGAATGTTTATGCAACTTTTAAAGGTGCAATATGTAGTTTTTCGTCCGCTAGAGGTCGCCTATTCAAAACGAAGGCGTAGCTTGATGACGCCAAGTTTTCGCGAGGAATCTTGGGACATGTGGTCTTCACCTCACAGGCGGTGGAAAAGAATCGGGATAGGACTCGGGGGAGAAATCATGTTCATGGATGCGATTATCAACGTTACTGTGGTATAGAGTAGAGCAGGGCGAGTGTTGTGGTAATTGAATGAGACCGCTGGAGTGATTGTTGATGAGAGACGAACGCGACACACTCCTCACGAGCATTGGGACTTTTATTATGCCACAATCGCGGTGCCGCGTCTGCTTGTCCGGTCACAAGTATGAGGTAACACAACTCTGTTTATCATATTAGATACATTTGAGTGTGTTGAAAGTGATGTTGTAAGATTATTCTGCGCGTTCGCTCGGCGGCTGCTGTCAGACACTTGTTGCACACTGCAGTTAGATAGATCAATTTTATAATATCATATTAAATTCTGGATGGACTGTGTTGATAAATGGCATTCGATTCATTTTCATTCATTCGTATTGTATGAAATTCTGTATAACTATTACTAAAATTAAAGGTGCACCTGATTATGCTATGTTTGCCAACGTCACTTCTCAAAATAGTGTCTCGCAATAGTACTCGCAAGAAACGAAACAAAAATTAGATTTAAACAATAAGACAAACGCGTTGATCTAGCTATATAACAATAATTAGTTTTCTGTCTATAAATCTATCAAAACAGATGTTCGCTTGTCTAATAAAATTTTTAAAAATATATTAAATTATTATTATTAAATTATATAATATATTAAAGCATCTCTGGTGTTTCCATGGTTTCTACAAAATAAAACCGGAAATCGAGGGTACTGCGGATATGACAGGCGACTCACTCACACGTCCTTGGGTAAAATTGCAATTTTTTCATGATTTGCCAATAGAAACATTCGGGATATTATAAGTATTCAACTGAACAAAATTTATAACACTGGCCCAGTGGTTTTTGGATATTTTACTGCAAAAATCTTACATAAATCCATACATGAATAGTTGTTAAAAATATATATTTTTTTTATAAATATTATACATATATATATTATTTTTTAATAAACTTTAAATTTTTATCCTATACAAATACATTTATTATTATTATTTATTATTTTTTTTTTTCAAAAGGCCATTTTTTGACTCCCACTCAAACACATATGCTGTTTATTACTGTGGAACACAAAAGAAGAAATTGTGATGATGCAACTCTTTTCCATATAACTTTCACCATATCTGTTAAGCTATAATACCATTCAAATATTTGGGGTCGATAAGAGTTTTAATGTATGGTGACCAAAGCTGCATTTATTTGATCAAAAAACAGTAAAAATGGTAATATAGTGAAATATTAGTACAATTTTAAATATCTGTATCTTTATTTTACTATATTTTAAAGTGTAATTTATTCCTGTGATGACAAAGCTGAATTTTCAGCGTCATTACTCCAGTCTTCAGTGTCACATGATCCTTCAGAAATCAATATAACATGTTGATTTGGTGCTCAAAAACATTACCATTCAAAAGAGTTAATATTTTGAAGAAGAAAAGTATGTCCATACAACTTGTGTACTATACTCCAAGTCTTCTGAAGCCATACATTGGCTTTGTGTGAGGAACAAACTGAAATAAAAGATATAGTTTGTGTCATCATTTACTCACCCTCATGCTGTTCCAGTGTATTTTCTTTGCTCTATTGAAATCATAAGATTATATTTGTAACTTTTTTGTCCATATAGTTCCATCAAGTCTCACAAGTTCAAACAAAACAACACTGGACCTTCTTTTATTTGTTCCACATAAGAAAGAAATCCATAAGATTGGAACAAAGTAAATAATGGCAGAATTGTCAAAAACTATTTCTTCTGTTAAATCTTGTTTGTCTTTCACCAGAGGTTGGTTTTGGGGATATGAAGAGACCAGAGCATTGAATGCCACCTGTTTATCTGCTCAGGGACATGCCTCTATTTTGGCTCCTGTCCTACAAAACAACGTAACAGCCACGTAAGTCACTTTGCAAATAAATTTGCAATAAAAAAAGCTTGTAAATGTCAATAGGGGTGTTGTACAATTGTTGTCATGGAACCACAGGTCAGTCATGCTGGACAGAGCTGAGACTGTCCTTCATGATCACTATGCTGGGAAGGACTACTGGGATGTAAGTCCACCAACAAATATGTTTGTGTTTTAGAAATAATTTAGCTAAAACATAGTGTAGAAATATTTCTCACCTGATTGTTTGAAATGGAAACATTTTATTATATTGCTCTACAGACACGGCGAAGTATGGTGTTTGCCAAACACTTGCGTATTATAGGAGACGAGTTTAGGGCCAAGTATCTCAACTCTACAGATAAACAGGACCAGACACCATACCACGAGGACTGGACCAGAATGAAAGTACGTTTTATTTACTTTAAAGTGTTAGTTCACTCAAAAATGAATTTTTTCATCATTTACCTACCCTCTCGTTCCAAACCCGTAAGACTTTCATTCATCTTCTGAACACAAATGAAGATCTTTTTGGTTAAATTTGAGAGCTTTCTTTCCTAATCCAAATGTGTTGAGTGGTTTAGTCCATATTATCTGAAGAGACATGATCACTTTATATGTTGAACAGAGGCCTTTATTTACATATAAACATTCATCAACTCACACATCAGTTGTGGTAAACAGAAGCTCAAGCATGTTTGGTTGACATATGCCAGAACCAATGAGGTTCATTCTTGTGTGTTTCACAGCACATTTGAGCTTCCAGAAAAGGTTTGTTCTCGCTCATCAAACAGGTTCCGTTGAGCTTCTATTTATGTTCTCTGATCAATGTTTATATGTGAATAAAAGCCTAAATTGAATCTGTTCATCAAATAAAGTCTCTTCAGAAAATTTAGACTAAACCACTCAATTCATATGGATTAGTTTTACAATCTCTTTCTGAACTTTTGAACCGTCGAAGTGTCAGTTGCGTAAGCTGTCTATGGAGGGACAGAAAGCTCTCAGATTTAAGGGTGAGAAAATGACTCACTTTTTATTTTTGGGTGAACTATCCCCTTAATACTCCCTTCTCATTGGTCAAATATAAGTGCTGGTGTCACTGCTGTATGCATGATAAAGTCATACTGGTGTTTATGCAACACGAGGAAGGATTTGAACTCTTTTGTTCGAGTGTCAAGACAATGTGTGTGGAATGTTTGCAATGTGTTTTACACCTACACTCATTTCATTCTGACAGCAGTCATATTTGTTTCATGAACTTTTGTAAACTTTTGGACCCAGAACAGGTTGGGGAGTGCTAAGGGAGGCCCTTACCTGGGAGTCCACTTGCGTAGGAAGGACTTCATCTGGGGCCACAGAGATGATGTGCCTAGCCTTAAAGGAGCCGTGAAGAAGATACGTAGCTTAATGAAGAAGCACAAGCTTCAGCAAGTCTTTGTTGCCACTGATGCAGACGAAGAAGGTACAGTCCCCCCACCCCAAATTAAAACACCGTAATACACGAAAGTATTTAAGCTTCCATTCAGACATATTTTCTTTTTTTACTTTCACTGAATAGAGGTAAGGCCATACTTCCCAGCTACATTCTATAGATAGATATTGAGATGTTTTAAGGAATATTGACGCAAAAATTCAGATATTTGTTATTGTTTACTCAAATTGATGTCATTCCAGAACCGTGTGCTGATATATTTTTCATTTCAGATTTGAAAGAATATTCATGCATGTCTGTCAAGCTTCAAAAAGGACAACAACCATAAAAGTAGTTAATATGATCCGTGTGCTATTATATTAAAAGTCTTCTGAAGCAACTTTGATAGCTTTGTATAAGGAAAAGACCAAAATTTGATTTGTTATTCACTGATAGTCTTCTCTACGGAGCCCTGAAAGGGATATGGTGAAGGGGACATGGTGAAGGGAGATAGGAGGAAAAATTAAATTTGTCAGTGCTTTTGCATTCTCTCACAAGTGTTTTGCAGTCCCTTGAGAAACTTTGCATACGCTCACAGAATGTTTTGCATTTCCTGAGAAACTTTGCATTTGCTCACAAAGAACATAAAAGTTTTGTGAGACAGTGGGGCTCCGTATTTCTCTTCCTATACACAAGTTTAATGTTTGCAGTCAGCATTTAAAAAAAAAAAGAAAGAAAAGAAATTAATACTTTTATTCAGCAAGAACACATTGATTAAAAGTGACAGTAAAGACATCTTAATAATACTTAAATATTTTTAAACTTATAAAATTAGGATACTACTAAAAAGTATCACGCTTTCCACAAAAAAAAAAAGAAAATTAAGCAGCACAGCTGTTTTCAACATTGAGAATAATAAGAAATGTTTCTTGAGCACCAAATCAGCATATTAGAATGATTTTTGAAGGATCATGTGACACTGAAGACTGGAGTTATGATGCTGAAAATTTAGCTTTGTCATCACAGGATATAAATATATATATATTTTAATTAAGCAAAGTTATTCTTAAAATCATACAATTTTACAATATTACTGTTTTATATTTGATCAAATAAATGCAGCCTTGGCAAGCTTTAAGAGACTTCTTTCAAAAACATAAACATTTATATGTATATATTTGTATGTGACATCAGGCTTTTTCTTCTATCAGACCTTGCTAAACTGAAACGGATGCTTCCTGAGATGGTTCAATACGAGCCCACCTGGGAGGACCTCGAGCTCCTGAAAGATGGAGGGGTGGCCATCATAGACCAGTGGATCTGTGCCCATGCAAGGTATAGAACCACACCCTCTGTTGTGCTTTTTTTTTCTGTTGCAACAAAAAAAGGTTATGGAATGAGATTGCATTTTTTTATGATGTAAGTGTTCAAAACCTGCTTTATCAACTGTAAAGATCAATCATCTAATCCAGTTTTAGTCAGAGTGGCTTTTCAAGACAATTCAAAATATTTCTTTTAGTCTTTAGTTCATTTTTCCTTTATGTCTCATATAAGTTTTCTTTGTCTAGCTTCATTTTAATCTGTCCCTTAGTGTCAGTGTTATAGAAAATCCTTCAATTTTGTTTCGATTCAAACTTAGTGTTGGGAACTAAGTATAATATAATCTCATTTTTCCTTTTCTTGGCAAACTATCTCAAGTTAACATTTTATTTAGCAGAAAGGATCATTACAAATATGATTCTTGCTGCCTCATTGAATTGGGTGTGACTCTGAAAGATTATTTCCATTAAAAACGAAAAGTATGACCAATGACGTTATGGCTTGCACCACAATCTTTTCAGTCAACTCAAGTACTTGTTCCACTGGAAAAAATGCTCATTGTTTTATACGACAACCTTTGATCCAACCTATCAGCATGTCTTTTGTAAAAGAATAATGTATCGCCCACTCATATCTGTGTTCTTTTTTGTCAGGTATTTCATTGGGACATCAGTTTCAACCTTCTCTTTCAGAATACACGAGGAAAGAGAAATCCTAGGTTTCGATCCTAAAACCACCTATAACCGATTCTGTGGTGACGATGAGGACGAATGTGAACAACCAACACACTGGAAAATTGTGTACTAATAACACAGAATTCACAGAAAGCATGATGCTGGTCACACAGACTGCAACTGATTTCTCAGATTTAAGAAGATTCTATCTATTTTTTTAATGTTTTTGCTGAAAATGTTAAAAAAATCCACACTTTTAAAAGCAGAGCCGATGGATTCCGATTGCCTAAAAAGTAGGATTAGATAAGGAGACCCATAACAAATGGCTTTTATGTCATATCTTGTGTCAGATATGGAATGCTGCTGCTCTGTACTCACAGTTCTTTCATTCGGATTGTTGATACTCAAGCCGAACTGTGTATAACACTGTGATCAAACCTGTTTGAAAATGGCCGACATGATTTTTCACCACCGCTCCAGTATTTGATGTCTAGCTTTTTGTATAATGTTGTACTTGCCAATTATTTTTATCTCACCATATTTTATGCCTTTGAAAAATAACGTGTAAACATACAGTATTAGTGTTTATTTGATGTTTCTATCAGTATTGTGCCTGTCTGCTATTTGAATTACATTGCTTTCACAGATTTCGGACATACAGCGTTCTTACACTAAAGTAGTGAAGTTCTCTCATGTTCTATTGATTTGAATACCACAGTGTGCTTTTTACTTTCATAAAGAAGTATACCTGGAGGTGTCGTTATGAAATAATTAAAGGTTATATAAGTATCTGGTGTGGCAAGATTAGCTTTGATTTCATCACTTGATAACAAGCAGCATTTCCTTGCTAGGTTTTGATTTGTGTATTTCTTTCGTTGTTTGTAAATGTTTGTATGTTTATCATCACCAATCAGAAATGTACTGTATATGTGCTCTTTCTATAAATGTATCTTGTTTTTATTTTATTATGAAATAATAATAAGTAACGATCACATCAGTTGATGTGAATGTGATCAAGTGTTTTTCGCTTCATTTCTGTGAAGAGTTTTCTTATAAAGATTTAAACTATCATCAGTGCCTTGGTCTCATAGTATGTGTCTAGTATATCTGCCAGATACATTAGTAAACTTTCTGTAGGCTTTGTTCATTTTCATGCGACTGTTTTGTTTTTTGCAATCTCTCTCCTGGGGGTTGAATCTGGTTTCATGTGATGCCCAGCTCAAAGCTATACTGATCATTTTACCTCAACTTGTGGGTGGAGACAAGTGTGTGACTTACTCTCAAAGAAAAGGGACAATATGAAGTGTTCAGTCTTTTGTTCTGTTGACGCTTCTAGAACTTTTCTATGTGGATCCTAATCTTAGCTGTTTATTATTACTATCAGCTTTAGAATTGAAGAACTATGGTCACTAGGTGATGCACTATATTTCAATATAACATATGTGCTTAGAATTTAACCTAAAGACAAAATGAAGGTTTAACTTCAAGAACTTTACAATCTATAAAACTATCACAAAACACTGAATGTGATCTCTGTGTCATAGAGAATCAGATAGCCCTTTCAAGAAAGTTTAATGGGTTTGACTGGAATTTTTTTTTTTCGACCAGCTCTTCATTTCCTTCATTCTGTTTTTAGACTGAGGGGGGAAAAAACTTCAAACTTGCGTCAGTTAATATTTGTTAATATTAAGTTAGTTAATATTTGTTAACCCCAACCTGACATTTAATTCATGGTATTTTAAAACACGGTTCAACCTTTCTGTACGAAGCAAATCTTGGAATTTTAGGTTTCACTCTTCTTATGAAACCTTTCCAGTTTGACATGACTATTAATTTCCTCAATAACAATAGCTGTGAGAACAGCACAAGAGTGATGACAGATTTTTGTCTTATACAGACTAACTCTTATAGTCTCATTTTTTGTTATTGTCTGTCTCAGACTAGGAACTATAGTATAGTGTTGCAGTCAAGATCTTTTACATCCATGCCCATATGTTATAATATAAAAAGTACTTTTTTGCAAGCATATCTTGATTTTGTAGGTATTTGTATTCATTTTGGTGACATTTTTGATACAATCCCTTTGCTGATTTCTGACCCGGCACAACAGTAACAAAAGAAATCAAATTAGAAATAAGTTGTTGATTGCATTTGAAGCAGGAAGTTTTACATTCAGTCGCATTAATGATGTTAACAACTAAATCAAACAGTGAACTGGCAATTTAGTGATATCCCCACAGGAGTCTTGACTGGTCTTGAAATAAAATCCTGAGTCCTCTTATTAGTCTAAGACCGAGACAAGACCAAAGCCTTCAAAAATGGTCTCGAGACCGATCTCAAGTTCTACAACACTACTAGATAGCGCTGCCAACCACTGTACATAAATATTAATAAGAAGCCTAAATACGTTAAGCTGAAATCGACCAATTAGAGGAAGTGAATGGGACTTTTTCTAAATTACTTATGTTCAGTTACAGTTAATTTAAGCAACTTCCTTTTCAAATAAATAATAATTTATAAAAAATAGTCTGCTGTAATTTGATGATTTTGAAATCTAATACAAGTTTGTTAGTCTAGCCTACCATGGCAATACCAGGCTATTCAGGTAGGCTATTTATGGAAGAGTATAGACCTACTTCAAAGACTATCCAAAACATGGTAATGCAATAGTTCTTTATTTGCTTTAGTGAATTGTTAGCGTGTCGACTTCTCTTTTGTTTGGAAAATGTCTTGACCTACAGTACATAGTGCTGGGCAGGTGTTGAACCTTCAAATAAAGAGCTTCCTATCACTGGCAAACGATAGAAATAATACTCATATCTTATTTCAATTCACTGTAGAGGCCTACTTTTCCCCTTGATCCACTTATGTTTTTGTCCTTTGCTCCTACATATCACGTTACTGTTGTAGTGAGAGAGAAACGGTTCCAAACTGAATCGCGAACCGATTCAGAGCTGAATATGCATGCACAACAAAACTAAAATATGTAGGCTAAATGACATTTGTATATATTCGAAGTAAAAGACATACATTGTACTTAATGTCAACTTGCTCAATATGACGATTTATTAAGTACACATGTCAAAAAAACTACAGCTCGAGAGCGAATGTTCGTTAGAGCTATGTTTCGGGAATCACCAAATCGATGAACTATGTTAGTATCGGAACTTGGGATGTTAGTTGGCTAACAATGCTTTTGGAAAACGCACCCAGTTTGATTCACTGAAAAGAACCCAATCAGGTCGTGATTCATTCGTGGTGTCTTAAAATGGTTATTAAATATTGTTGAAATATACAAAAGCAATGTAACGCTTGCTAAATTCTGATTAAGCGGCATTATAATCACTGACTGGTCACAGCAATGTAATTAAACCAACAGGTACAGGTGTATTCGACATTGGCTGCGGCTGGATGCAACCAATAGGCGAGAGTAGCCGCGTGCAGTTCACGAGTTCACACTTACCAATAATCAGATAGGGAATTAGTATGCATATTTGGCGTGCTGTCCGAGGAGAGGGCTCCGAGCTCGGTATTTGGCCCGAGCCCAGAGTACTCCCCCCGTATCTGGTTTAGGAAGTAACCAGGGAAGTGTGAGGAGATGGGGTGGTGGAGGGATGCTGAAACTGTCCAAAAGCAAGGGTGAGTAGACTGCATCGATATATATATATATATATATATATATATATATATAGGTTTCTGCTCATGCTGATTGGGCAGGCATGTTGATTGCTGATTAATGACAGCTGGCTGGAGTGATGTGATAATTAGCTAGATCATTTGAACGTGTTCCTCCCGAACTTTGTTAATAAAACATTATTTAGGGAGGAGCTGAAAACGGAGACGTTATGTCGGACACTTTCTGCTTCCCGTAGTGATGTTCGCGCTGCATTTGCACTTTATCACAGCTGAAGTGAAATGAACACACCTTTTGAGAAACTGCGCTGGCTGACTCAGCCGGCTGCTCTCGAATCGCTCTTGCGGTACTTTGAAGCAGTACGTCACAGTCACATGGCGTCTGCACTGTCTCAAGTCTGACATAATTTCTTACCGGCATGCACTGCTTCAAGTCAGACGCGGTAAAGACTAGAAGGGATATAGATACAGCCACTGGGCATCCGTACATCAATTTTGCGTCATTTAATAATATATATTTATTTAATTTAATAACTGTATTTGCAGTATTGTAAGGGTAGCTTTAGGGTTGATGTTAATAAAACACAATTTGATAAGTAGCACATTTAATTTACTGTTATTTATCCTGAAGTTTTGCCTCACTTCCAGCCGTAGCTGTTTCCCTTCTAGACATGGCTGCATGGCTGTATGAAGTCGAACAAGCCTAAGAACTTCGCCACAGAAATGTCACAGGATTCAAAAACTAGCGACCATATGAAATAGCAAAGAATGAATAGATTCGCTGCTGAAAAGTCACATGATTTAAAAACTAACCGCGTCGCCTCTTCGCTACTAAGAAACGTGGAAAATGTTCGTTACCTTAAAAATACACGATTAACAAAGTAGCGACATAGATGCATAACTTAAAAATAACGCATCGTGCCTTGCCTTTTTGATTTGCAAAACAAACTAAATGGTTTAATAAGCCTGTACTAAATAACTAACATTACATTTAAAGACAAGCGATACTACCACCTTTATACTGTGACATTTATAGTTTCGAGTTTATATTATACATACATACATATGTATATGTATATATATAATATATAATATATATATATATATATATATATATATATATATATATACATATATAGGCCTATATATAAATAATATATATATAGGCTATATATTATAATATATAATATCAACTCGATATATATATTTGTATAGATAGATAGATAGATAGATAGATAATAGACGGATAGATGGACGGATGGAAGGACGGACAGACAGACAGACGGACGGACAGAGGAATAGATAGATAGATAGATAGATAGATAGATATAGATAGATAGATAGATAGATAGATAGATAGATAGATAGATAGATGGACGGACGGACGGACGGACGTACAGACAGACAGACAGATAGATAGATAGATAGATAGATAGATAGATAGATAGATAGATAGATAGACAGACGGATAGATGGACGGACAGACGGACAGACGGACGGACGGACGGACAGACAGACAGACAGACAGACAGACAGACAGACAGACAGACAGATAGATAGATAGATAGATAGATAGATAGATAGATAGATAGAAAGATTGATAGATAGATAGATAGATAGATAGATAGATAGATAGATAGATAGATAGATAGATAGATAGATAGATAGATAGATAGCTTGGTATTGTTTAGTTATCCGTTCAGACATCTTAGTCTAGGCCAGATTCCTGGAGCCTCCTTAAGACTCCACGTTTTCCATGTCTCCCTAATCAAACACACTTGATTCAGATCATCAGCTGGTGATGAGTAGTGGAGAATGAGTAGAGGAGAATCCAAGACCTGAAATGGGCGTGTCAGACAAAGGAGAGCTACAAAATGTGCCCCGCAGCACAGTGTTTAGGAACCCCTAATTGTTAGTGGTCTCAAGTATGAACACGATTGCATATTTGTGCTTTGCAACACACACACACGCACGCACGCACACACACACACACACACACACAATGGAGACGCACGGAATCTTCAAACCGGTCATACAAGCTGTGTGTGAAACTCCCGCCTCTCACCTGTGCAGTCATGAGCATAACACAGAGATCCCTGACACCGGTGCAAACACCTGACTAGAGGATACAACAGCTCTTCTACGGCAAATCATTAACAGCAGCTATACGTGATTTTCGTTTATTATTCATTTTTCTTCAGGTGGTTGAATATCAAATGGAAAGAGCTCTTTGCTAGGAATAACCTAGCAAAATGTCTTCATTATATCAAACGAATCGGACCCAATAACGATACACTAAATTCAACCCAGGCTAAACAAGGTAAATATAACTTCATTTATATTATTTTATTGATCTAATATTGAGTTCTGGTATATAGTCAAGTAGCAGATTTATTACTTTTTTATTTGCCTCACTGAGATTCTATCATAAATGTCATCCATGAAATATTAGTTACCGCTATTAAATATATATAGAGGTATATGGAATTGAGTGTGGAGTTACTAAGTAGTTAGGAAAAACTCTTTTTAAACAGTTTCTTCAGAAGCTCACGACTCTCAAGTAGTAAAGGAGCCAGGAGGGACTGGGTTTTAAAAATAATTTTTATGTTTGTATATGTGTTTATTATTTTATTAAATGTATTGTTATTAATTTAGACAGCATCTATATAAATAATAAATGGCATTGTATTATAAAGTTGGAATTTTTGTGGAACAAAACATGGTATATTATAAAATGGCAGTGGATTTATGGATTTCTCATTTAGCAGATTTATAATGTACTTGCCGAGATCAGTTAGATGTTGATGCTTGATCATATTCACTATTACATTGTCATTAATAATTACCTTGTGGTAATTATTAATCACTTTTCTTTTGATTGCTTCTTGATATTAAAGTGCAATTGATCTTACAATTGATTTTATCTGTACCTCTGACGTCTCACTTTTCCTTAACATGCCATGAAATGATGTTTTTATACTCCATTCATTTTCCACATAAATATTTGCGTCTGAATCAATGCTGTAATTTCTGAATCTTTAACATAATCTTCATTTTTCTTTTCTTTTATCTCAATCAGCACATCTCATCTGATGGCCTCCTTTTTACAACAGTTAAGACTTCTTCTCTGGAAAAATGGCCTCGGTGTCATCCGGCAGCCAGTGAGTAAACGCAGATTGTACAATTGAAGATTCTCATTCTTTATTTTTATCTAAGTATTGAATTATTTATGTGGTTTCCAAAAAAAAAAAAATCTTGATTCCCAGATTAAAATGATAATTATGCTCGCACTGAGTTCTGTGGGTTTCTGGGTAAATATAATATACAGACTTACAAACATAACATATTAAATATTAAAATGTAAGAGTAAATTCTACATACCTTTTGTCTTTTTGTTAGCTGATTAGTTTGCATTATTGCTGCGATAAAATTTAAGTTATTAAGTTAATACTGTACTATGAAGTGATATTTAACAGGGAAATGACTTGCTGTGTTGTACAGTAGCTCTTAGATTAACTGTGCTGTATTGCTTTAATATTTTTTGTATCTTTAAAACACCTTTTTAAATGTTTCAGATGACTTTAGTCTACATATGCATGTTCAGTACAAATGTAACCAACTGTAAAATCTGACGGGACATTTGTTTGTTGATTTTTTTCAGGGCTGGTCACTGGCTCTCCTTGTCTGGCCACTTGTGATCTTCATCATCTTGGCGGTGACCCGTTCACAGTTCCCACCAAAACTCAAAGACACCTGTATGTACCTCTATTACACAGTGTTCTATATGAACTGCAAAATGAAGTCAACTAAATACAGTTTGTTGTGATCACAGTGAATAACTGAAGGCATTGTTAAAGTTGGTGGATGCTTGGTCAGAAGCTGTGGAGTTACTGAGGTCACAATCCTGCTTTATTACTATTATGCCCTTGAGCAAAGCATTTATCCTCAGGTTAGCCCATGGGGAGTGTCATTGGACTTAGTGTACTGTATCTTGAAGCATGTCTGCTTATCTACAAGGAACAGAAACATGTTTGATTCATGGTTTGATGGAGATACGCAGCTGAACATATTTTATTTCCTATCTAAATATGTGTAATATGGTGCAGATCTTAAGTAGGCTGATCCGACAGATCTCTTGAGAACATTTGACATTATCCACCATGTCTTGCTTGGGAATGTTCTAGACTAGTGTCTTATTTCTATGTAATGGATGCCCAGCAGCTAATCCCCAAATCAACATTTTTCTTCTTTAATGTAATACATTTTCCATCTGGCTCCAGGTTCCTTTAAATACGATATCGGATTAACTAGTAAAAAGACGTATTTTCTGATTTTTATGTCCCTTCCCCTTAAGCTGACTGTCCTTTGGGAGTTTTCTGTTATTTCACATCTCTCTTTTGAGGATTGGGTTGTTAGGCCTGGACTTCCCTGTAAGTAGCTCCCTTATGCCTTGCAACGTTCTGCACAGGCAGACTCAGTGTTTGTCTAATTGTAAATGCATTCATAAGAAACTCGAAACTCATTTGATAATGTGAGAAAACAAGTGCTTTTCTGTCTGAATATGAGGTGAATATTTAGTTGAATATCGTGGCCACTCTTTTCCATAGGGTGAAGTTAATTGAGTGAAATATTATTTGTTGTCAACTATTTTTACCTTTAATAAATCTGCAATGGCTGAATAAACAACATTTGGATATGATAATATATATGATAAGATAAGATATGATAATATCGCATCTGTTATTAAATTTTAAATTATTAATGACTAAATAAAACCTCTGGTGCTGTTTGGTCATATTTGACCGAAAACATTTATGAATGGTACGAAACTTTGTTTTTGGCACTCGCTATGCGCGCACAAACACACACACACACACACCCTCACACACACACATTTGTTGTGTTTTCATTTTTTATGGGGAAAAACCCCTAAACCTACTCATCACAGAAAATGTTCTGCTATTTTAGATTTTCAAAAAAGATAATTCTGTATGATTTATAAGCTTGTTTCCTCATGGGAACCAAAAAATGTCCCCACAAGATCAAAATTTACTAGTGTTACTATACCTGTGGGGACATTTGGTCCCCATAACTCAGGGAATACCCACACACACACACACACACACACACACACACACACACACACACAAATCATGGACATGATTCGAAAAGTTTAAATGGCCCTAAAAAAATAGTTACACTGGTAGTGTTCCCTGTCAAAAATGACTATATTGGAAATGAATGGGAGGCAAATTTCATCTAGTGGAAACGTTTGGTACTGTGCTTGTAATAAATGGACTATTCCATAAATAAATTTTATTCCAAAAAATCCCCTAAGAATACAAAAAACAAACTAAAAAAACATTATCACACTAAATTATAGTACATTCATTTCATTGAAATAATGAATGTTAATAATACTTTCTCTGTATATTTCAGGGAGTTGCAGTGATCAAATAATTTATTTGCTTGTCACACCCCAAGTAGCTAATGTCATGTTTATTTTATATCTTTCTCTATGGTTTCTCAATGGTTTTGGTTCATTCAAACGCTATTTGCTGCGCAAACATTACATAAGGTCAATAATCCTACAGTATGAATCCTTTTAAGTGGTCACTCTCAATCTATAGTAATGTATGTTTTGACTCATAGCATTGTGTTTTTTATGCAAGAGCTGACGAAATCAAAAAGGGTATATTGCCATTGAAAGTCCCCCCCCCCACCCCCCCGGGAAAGAAAAGCCAACCCAGGTTGAGAAACTGTGTTGTCTGGTTTTTTTTTCCCAGACAGCAATACGATTAAATGGAGAATGAACATAGATGTTTGGTGCTCTGCTTCTCACATTTTTCTCCTGAGAAAAGGTTTCTGGTAACACTTTAGAATACTGTTTCATCATTAATGAATAACTACACAGGAACAAATGAGTAACGCATTATTAACACTCTAGTAACTACTATTAAATAACAAGAAACTGGTTAATGAATTAGCAAGAAACTAATTTGACTATATTTGCATATGTAAACCCTTTACCTATACACTCTGAGTGGGCCTCATACCCGGGTCTTCCGGCATGGGAGTCATATGCTCTAACAAGGAGGCTAAAGGCTGTAATTTGAGTGAAATTTACTCGCACAGCAACTACTAGCTGTCCTCCGTTACACATACCTTCTAGAGAACTACTAAGAACTACTTTATACAGGTTAATAATTAACATGAATAATGCATAATTTAAAATTAATTCTAAAGTGAAGGTGAAGGATTGACTGTGAAGGATTTCGTACTGTAGTAGGTAATCAGATACAACGCCCTCCACTAATATTGACAACCTTGGTAAATATGAGCACAAGTGGCTATGAAAATAAATCTACACTGATTATGCTTCATTTTGTGGTTAGGGAAACATTTTTGTGTTGATTTTGATGTTTGTTTTGGATCATTGTCTTGATTTTTTTCGGTATTGGCTCAAATCCATTATACCATGTATCTGAACAAGATGTCCAGGACCTCGAGCAGAAAAATGGGCCAACACCATTAAAGATCCAGCAGTATATTTAACCATGGGCATGGGGTATTATTATTTTTTTTATCCCTGTTTGCACAAAACCCATACCCATCTGGTGGGTTTGCTGCCAAAAAAGATTTTATGCATTTATTTATTTTTTAGATTTATCTGACCACAGAAGCCTGCCCTGTTTAAAGTTCCATAGTGTCTGATGACTGAATTTTCTGGAGTTTGTTCTTGGACGAGAACAGAGGATTTTTTTTTAAAAAAAACAACTTGTGGTGATGTAGGCTCTGTTTCATAGTTTTTTAGGCTTTCTGACCCAAAGACTGCAATTCTCCAGCCATGATCTCTGGAGAGTTTTTGGACACTCAAAATCATTGATGAATGATTAAGCGAATTTGGCCTTTCTCACATTCATACTTTTGTGAAACAGGAAGTCATGGCTGGATAATTTCATTTTCCTTGTCACCCTGGTGTTCTAAAACCCCCATACATATAAATGGGAATATACTATTTTACTCATAAGAATTTCTATAGGGGTGTCAATAATTGTGGCTTTGGAGAAAAACATTCACAATTCATTTCATAATTTGAGTTCCCCCCCCACTTTCAATTGTTTTACTTCAATGAAAGGATAGAATCTTGTGATAAAAAAGATAAATAAAGCAAATTTATATATATATATATATATATATATATATATATATATATATATATATATAGTGTATAAGTGTGCCAATATTAGTGGAGGGGACTGTATCTACGATTTCAATATGAGCTTTACTTCAAGACAAAATTATGTGGGATATTGTAAGAGTTAAAACACATTATGTTAACAGATGAAAGACTCAGTCGAGCTTTTGGGGTTATTAACAGTCTGCTGATAGTAATTTGTTAATACTTTTGCAATTTTAAGTTTTATATTGTTGATCTATGACTGAGGAGAATAATGTCAGTGCTTTTGCCAGTGCTTATTATTGCATTCATAGATCAAACCTTTATACAGGTTTATTGGTATTGTGTACATTTTACTGGAAGTCACTCCCATAATTTTTAAAAGCATCACGGGGCAAAGGTGGATACTATCCGCATTCACTTATTTTATTGTCTGTCTTCTTAAAAATGTCAATGTCTCATCACATTTCTGTTTCTCCTAAGGAATTTTAAGAGACACATGAGCGGCTTTTAGTCCAAATCGGATTAGATTTGAGGTCATCTGTACAAGTGTACCTATATATGCATTTAAATTCATTGTGAAGTGGCAAATACACACAAGAAGTGCTCACTTTACAAAGTTTCAGACTTTGCAAGCTGGAATAGGGAGGGATAGAGAGAAACAGTCTTTCTCTTTCTGGAAAACAGTCCAAAAATATTGATGACTCATCTGGACCACAGGGGCGTATACATATTTTTGTCCAATGAAATGTCTCTAGAATGAGAATGTTCCTACTTGCCATTGACCAGCAGTAGCAAGTGGCAAATTTTAAATTTGATACGTCCTGTTTTAAGTAGGAAATATGTCAACACAAGAAGTAAAACTGTGCTCAACAAGCACAACAAAGAAACAAAGAAAAACCAAACCTCTGAGCAATGGAATTGAACTCTGCTCTGTTTCTTTCAGGCTATGTGGCGCCAAAAAACCTTCCGAGCAGCGGATTCTTCCCTTTCCTGCAGACACTCATGTGTAGCACCGACAGTTCATGCACTGGTAAATCCTACCTAACAGAAGGACAGTCCAAATCGCAATCGTACGCAAGTCATCGTCGCCGCAGGGATGCCGAATCTCACAGGTAATGCATGGCACTTCTGTGTAAAATAACACATTTCCAGAAACACATCCCCCCACACACACACACCCAAAACAATGTTTCGTGTAGCAACATATTCTTAGAAAGTCTGAGATCTGCTTTTGTTTTGATGTCCAGTGGTGATATTTCTGACCCAGCACCTTAATGCCTTAGATGTCTGATAAAGATGCCTCAGTTCACCTGTATTGCAATACGTCACTATGAATACTGGGGCAAAGGGGACAGCGATGTCGCAGGAGGCGCAGTATTCTGCCATGAGATCCATTGTCATTTCATCAAAGTATAGAGTATTCAGTATTCACAAAGCTAAGAATACCCTTGTTTGGTCAAATGATTAGCAAAAGTGTTTGGCTGTTTAATGGACGAATATTTACTAAAGCCATTGTTCCACGTCAGTTCTTTTACTGTAGTGTGTATAATGTCCAGGTTGAGTCAACAGTCAAAGTCTTTGTTGGCAGTTGAGTCATTGTTGTAGTATGTTTGGTGAACTGGAATTTTTTATTTTTATATTCTCTATTTTCCTTTAATACAAAAAGACACTGCAAAGTCAAGTCATGTAAGCACACCCTTTAGATTTTTGAGTCAAATGGGCTTGAGTCCTGCTACTTAAAAAACAAATATTTTTGATAATAAATTGCATGATAATAGGTAAAATGTTTTATCTAAAGCATTGTAGTAGAAATCACATATTCATTGTTAAAATTCAGATCATTTGCTTTAAAATTAATTTTGTCATCATCTCTATCCATATCTATATTTTCATGTTGTTTGAAACTTTCTGTGAAACACAAAAAGACTAAAAGTCAATATATTTAGGTTAACATTTGGTCTTTTGCCAACCCTTTGGTCAGAATCCAGATCAAAAACTTTAATAATAATATGTCATTGAACTGAATTTAAGTATTAATTAAGTTAAAGAATGAAAAAAGTGCCTCAATAAAGTAAAATAAAATACTTTTAGTTTAGATAGATCAGTTGAGGAAATGTAGAAAAGGCACTAAAGACACTTACTTATACTTATATATATATATAAAAATAAGATGAAGGTAGGGCTGAAACTCCCATGGTGACATTCCTGTTTTTTTACTTCCTTTTATAAATTGCATTTCTTTGTGTACTTTCAACAACCCACTACCTCGTGACTTATTTGTGTAGTCCTTCACCTAGTGCTTATCTTTAAGTAATGCTCCATCTTTCATTGTGACGTGTGCTTTATAAAAGTCTGTCTATCCTGTTTCTTTTATGTGTAGGCTTGGGCAAAAAAATCTACATTTACATAACCATATGTCTTTGTTGTGTATTTATCCATATGTTATATAACCATTAATGATCATATAATTTGACCATTTGCTAAAATTTTAGTAACAAGATAAATAATTGTAGTTCTTGTTTATATCAATGGTCCTCTATTTATTTCAGTCTATCAGCACTGCTCCATGGTTTACCTCCATTGGCCCATCTACAGAAGGGAGGACTGGTTCACTCAATCCTGAAAAGAGATACATCAGATCATCCAGAGCTGCTAGAGATATGGGACAGAATGCTCAGTATGTGTATTGTCTTTTGTCTTTTATTTCAACACCACTCAGTTAAAAAAATGGGTAATTAATCAGCTTCTATGTGTTTTTTTTAACTATGTTGTTTACTCTTTTTTTTTTTTTTTTTTAGATTCCAGCCTTCAAAACTTTCCAAATGTGACTTCAGTCACGCACGCATTTAACAACACTGTACTTGTTGATCAGGTTAGTGTTTGTTTTACATATTCTTATCATGGCCATGTACACGTTCCACATTATTCAAATTCCTCATTTTCCATTTCATTTTTAGTTCCTTTTAAAGGGAGGATAGGCTGATTATTTTGTATTTTATAGTTATACAGTCTATTCAAAATCACAAAATGTATTGTATTCAAAAATACAAATACTCACATTTTTTTGTAATAGTAAGTCAATGTTTGTTGTGTTAGTCAAAACCTGAAAGCCTCCAAATTAAAATAAATTGAGCCTGCCTTTTTGCAATTTTATGTGATGGCTCATCATGTCTTGAACATTGGGGGACCATGATCATTGTTTTGTTTTATTAAAAGGAACTAAATAATTAAAATATTAATAGAAATTTAAGGGAAAAAAGAAACAAGAATGGTAAAAGTATTCTACTTATTAAGTAATCAACATAACTTTTTTGCAAATAATATATATATATTTATTATTTTTTTTTTAAAAATATATTCACTCTTATTTGTGTGTCTAATATGTCAAAAACACAAAACATTTCTCGTCTTGTTATATTCAGTTATGATTACTTGAATATCTTGGCTTGATTAATGCAACAGCAACGACCAGGGATATGGTCAGTTGCTTAATTCATTGTTTGTTTGTTTTTAATTTTTTCATTCTGTGTTTTAGACAATGGAGTCTGTTTGGGAGTCAGTGAACATCCTGAAAAAATCCTTATGCAGCCTCTCCATGACTGCCATCAACACTTCAGCAGATACCCAGGATTTCGCCACACAAGGCTTGATAAACTTCTGCAGCTCTAATGACACTGTTCTAGAAGCATCCTTACTAACCCTGAACCAGGTGGGGTCAGACCTCCCACACTATTCATATTCTTTCACATTAGGCCCAAGAATGTCAAATGAAAGAGTTGTTAAATGAATCATTAGACATCATCTTGGCTTTTATGTTTATCTGATTACTTGTGTGGGTCACCAGGTACTTTCAGAAATGCTGCTCAGTAATCCGGTAAAAGTGTTTGAATTGATTGGAGGGACTGTGGTGGTCCTAGATCATCTTCAACAAGAGTCGTCAGTGTGGGACTTCATGCTTGGCCTGCCTGATCCTTTCCTGAAGCCCACAGATGAAGAGAAACTAAAATCTGGAGCAGCGGAATTGGAGAATCTTAAAAAGTGAGTTTTGAAGAAATTAGTAAATTAAATTGTGTTCACATCACACATACGTTCATTCAAAGGTTTAGGGTTAGTAAGACTTTTTTTTTTTTTTTTTTTAAGATATTAATACCTTTATTCAGCAAGGAGAACTTTCTATTCAGCATATAAACCTGAAACAAAAATTCACAACCGTTTTCAGCATTGCTAATAATAAGAAATCTTGATCAACAAATCAGCATATTAGAAGGATTTCTGAAGGATCAATCAGAATGTTACACTGAAGACTGAATTGCTTTGCCATCACAGGAATAAATTACATTCACAATAACAAATATTACAGTTTTTTCTGTGTTTTTGATAAAGAAATACAGCTTTGGTGAGCATGACGGACTTTTTCATAAACATTTAACACTTTTATCAACCCCACACTTTTTAACGATTGTGTAAATTAAGAGCAAGAGATAAAATATGTTATTTCAGACAATACATCATATTAAACTCTTTATATGATCAATGCCACACTTCAGAGTAAATGAGTGAATTCAGACATAGTTGTGTTTGTTTTGAAGTTGCCTGTATATTTAAAGCCAAAGTTCAGCCATTTCAGTGCCTGTTTTATTCTTGCTCATATATCTGCATTGAAATGTGGGTGCTCTGCATGTCTGATATGCATATCCACAACAGCACATTCCCGTTATGTGCAACTTACATGTAATGTTTGTTGTTTTGACTTGATTCAAAGAATCTTAGCCTCTCTTTACTTATTTTCATTTAGTGCTTTGACATTCCTCCAGAGGACTTTCCCACAGGCCAACATCTCTACTGCTGTTACAAACCCAGTCATCAATAAAGGCATTGGTTTTCTCAACTACATGGGTGCTTGGAAAGGGAGAGGTATGCTGAAGATGACTTGCTTTGAAAATGTTTTGTGAATTGCATGCATGGCATTTGTGGCAACCTATTTAATGTGATAGCATTATTTTAATGACCTAATAGTGAGTACAAGAGAAGGTATTTTCAGTAGTTTTTCCACTTGTATTGACACTCACATTCTGCTCAAGAATTTTTGGTTTTACACGCACACACACACTCACACACACACACATGTTGTGTTTTTGTGTTTTGTGGGGACTTTCCATAGGCATAATGGTTTTTATACTGTACAAACTGTACATTCTGTCCCCCCCCCCAAACTTAACCCTCACAGATAATGTTCTGCTGGTTTAGATTTTCAAAAAAGATGATTCTGTATGATTTATAAGTTTGTTTCCTAGTGGGGACCAAAAAAAGGTCCAATGTCAAGATTTACTGGTTTTACTTACGTTGTGGGGACATTTGGTCCCCACAATGTAAGGAAAACAAGTTCACACACACACACACAAACTGATATTCAAATTCATACAGTATTTAAACTTGGATGCACAAAACCCAGCATTTGGTGCCGTTGTGTCATGAAGTGCCAGTAAAGTGACTCTGTATGTGTCAGATTTGTATAAGGTTGGATGAGTTTTTTCCCATTGGATTAGGATAAACAGAAAAAGTTGTTAAACAGAACATTGTTAGCTTTAACCATTGCGCCATTGAGCAAGGTATGTATGGCTTCCAGGTTCGTTACTGTCTTGGGCGAAATGTTGATTGTTAGGAGATTTGAAGATTTGGATTTGGAGACCAATGGTCTATTGTCAAAACCTGTTTGGACTGCTTGTTCTTTGCGCTCCACAGCCTGCCTTAAATAAAGGTGAACATCCGACTTGGTATTGTGAAAGATTATCACTTCACAATAATAGTTGTCAGAAAAGAAAACCCAAGAGGACCTTTTAGTGGGTTTTATTATTTTGAGAGCTTATTATTTTGATCCTTGTTATATGTTTATCATATGTTTATATGTTATCAACCAATGGTATGAGGTTAGGGCTTGGTTGTTTGACTATTGGCAGGAGTGTTCACGAAATCAGTTTGAAAACAATTATTATTTATTATTATTATTTTTTATTTTTTGCAAATGTTTTACAAGGACCCTGGCGCTTGAACTAGCATATTCCCCAAAATGTGGATTAACGTTCAACTTCTTAGTGCTTTAGAAAGCTCTCTGCATGCTCACACAAGAACTCTCATGTGTTGGTCAAAAGTGCAATCACATATTTTTCTTGTTTTATATAGATGCGTACGTCAAACTGAGTGATGTGATCAGCCCAAGCAGCATTGTTGTCGTCAGCTCAGACATACAGGACCTTATCAACCAAATCCAGATTCCTCTTGACAAGGTAGGCCTCTCTTGGTTTCTCAATGCAGGTTCTTTGTTCAAAATATGAACAAATAACATGATACAGGAAACTTGATCCAAACATTTAGTTGTTGTACGACTTTTTAGTATTTATTCTCAACATTTCAGGGATTTGTCACTTTTTTATTTTATTTATTTAAATTGACAATTTTTTCAAAATGTTTCATTTGTTTACATGTTGTTTGGCTAGCAACAACATGCTACTCTGAAGGTGCGGTTATCTTAGCGAAAGTTCAAAATCTTTTGTTTAATGTCAATAGTAATGACTTATGAAGCACCGCTAACACAGAAGTCACTTTGAAACCAAGCAGGTCTCTGTTGGTCAACGCAGGTCAATTCGAGCGATCCAACTTGAATCTTTTGCAAACTGTGCATGGGGAAATGTTTCGCCCTCACGAGAAATTCTCTATTGCATGGATTGCAAACAGCAGTAAATGTGACCACACCTTAACTCGAAACTGTTTTAATCCATATATTTAGGTATTGTATGACTTTATACACTAATGAATAATTATTAATAATTATACATTAATAATTAATTAATTAATATAATTATTCTGATTTCATGATATGATTTTTTTCATTTCTTTCGTTGCTTTATGTGTACCTGTTTTGCGAAGGATAAATAAAATGCTGCCTTGGAATTCGTGCAAAAGAAAGCTAACTAAATATATTGTATGCTGTCTATATTTTGGAACATCTCTCACATTGGGAGGATGCTTACAATTCCCTCATGTTGGCTATAGTTTTGGGAGACCAACTGTTTTACTTTGTTTGAAGATTAGTAGTTTATTTAAACGCACACAAATAACTACACAATCGTTCACACCCACCCATATTTTAACTTTCTCAGATTCCAGTCCTGTTCAACGAGGACGACTTTCGTACCTTTTTGTGTGACTACAACATCTCAAACTCCTATTGTTGGAGTTTGGAAGTGGGCCAGGTTTTTCAAGGCATAAATACATGGAAGGTTGTTGAACAGGTAAATCTATTTACTAATATCTGCTTTTCAATTTTTATAAATCAGTCATTTTAAGAAAAACTTCAATGTTGGACTTTACTAACCTGTTGTAGGGTGAGAAATTCTTAATTGCAGTTCCTCCTCCTCACCTGCTATCTTGTGGGAAAACACACAAACATCAGCTGATTGTTACCTAGGAAACCAGCTCAGTCTAAACACAAAACAGCACGCAAGCTACGCTCAGACTTATTGCATAAAAAGCATGTATATGGAGCAAACCTCCAGGGAGCCCCAATTAGATATTCCCCTCACTGCAGAGGGGACTCCACAACAATATCCAATCACCATGATTTTACTTTCAAAAAGCACATAGCATGTTCATAACAAATGGCATGCTGAGTAATTATGTTAATTTAGGGTCATTAAAAAAATAATGCAGGCACATTGTGAGGCTAGTTGGTCTACTTTTTTTTATTTGTTAACTGCATAACTTCCTGTAAAGTTGCTTGAACAATGTGCATGGTAAAGAGCACTATACAAATAAATATACTTTGATGATATATTTGGAACAAACCCACTTGCAAAAGTATTTAGCTTTATATTTTAATTATGTATGATGGTTTAATATTGTAAATGACCAGACCGGTAACATTTTCATGTCTCATGCCTCAGGTGCTGTTGGCCTGGACTCAGACCTCTGCCTCAGCAGACCTGGCGTTCACTAAGGATGTTTTCAGCAGCTTGCTGGGCCTAGTCTCTCCGTCGAGCTTGGATGCTATTCTCAAACACAGCAGGTCACAGCGCAGCAGTGACGCCCAGCCACAGAGCCTAGGGGAACAATTGTATGTCAACCTAGATTACTTTGCATAAGTTTAGATTGAGTTAGATGCGGTAACAAAATGAGAAACTGATCTGTTTTTCTGTAACAAATAGTCGGTTTTACTTCAGGATTCATATTTAATGTAGGCGGGAGTCATCATCACTTATCTAACCAGTATTTATTGTAGGTGTGGGTTATATTATCTTTAACATGCATAGTTTTGGTTGTTTGAATGCGTGTCACGCAACCTGGTTATGTTGGCATCTGTCAAATCTGGTTTGATGACGTGATGGTTCACAGGTGACTCTGTGCTTGAACAATACAGAACACCTACATGGAGCAATTGTTTAAAGTTTTTAGCAAAATTAGATTTTAAAAACCTGATATAGTTTACCATGCATTTTTTCAAAAATAGCAACAGAAACTGGCATGACATTAAAAAACAAACAAACAAACATACATGATGGAGTTGCATGTTACTGCTGGTTTAACAAGATAATTTATATCCTATGGGTATTTGTGATAAAAACAAATAAAAATGATACCAGGTTCTTGTATAGTTTTTATTTTATTATCAATAGTACTTGCTGCTGGTTCATCTGATATCTGAATAAAAAAAAAAAAATCTGTTTTTAAAGTTTAACCGAAAATCCAACCTATTTATTATTCCTCCCCCACCCCCTTACAGAATCTTAGGATTAAGCAGTACAGCGTTTGATTTTCTACAAGGGATGCCTGGCTGGGAATACATTCAGACTTTCATGATGGGTGGCCATTCATCCATGCAGGTGGCAAGAGTTGCAATGGAAGCACAGCTATGTATGTATTAGCATGTGCAGAGATTTATGCTATGCAAACAATTTCTAATGCTTGTCACATAGAGTTCGTCTGAATGATCACTCTCTGTTTCATAGCATTCATTGATGTGGTCCTAAGGGATGCCAAATATGTCCAGGAGGTGTTCCTTTCTCTAATGCAGAATGAGACATTTGCTAATGCCTGGGCTGACCATGGCATGGACTCTATTGTTCAAACAGTGGCCAAGGTGGGTTAAAAAAAACAAAACAAAAAAAACAAGTGCATGTGGGCTTCATGTTGTTTGCATCAAGGACTTCATTTGCCTTATTGGATGTCCCCTAATACAGGTTCTAGGAGGTCACACTAGCTGTAGAGATCTTTCTTCTCCCTGGGCTTGGATGTCAACATACAGCTCTATAGACCCTCAGCTGTGGGACACTCTACTTTGCTCTGGGAATGACACAAGTCTTGAGCAAATGCTGTTAACACCACTTTTGCCTGTAATCGAGAAGGTAAAGGGATGTGTTTTGAAGTGATTTGCAGAACACTTCAAACTTTGTTACTATTTGACAAAAAATGGGAATGAATGATTATTACTGCCTAATAAAAATGTTTTCACAGGTCCAACAGTTGATTGGTGTAGTGAATGGAACCGAAATGTACAATGTCACACCATCCATTCTTTTGGAGGAGTGGCACAGTCTATACACAACCTCCCTGCAGTATGGCTCTGCCCTCCAGAACTTGCAAATTGAGCTTAATGAGGAATATTTTGCAGCTTGGATCCCAGGGAACATTTCAGTCGGTTTGACCCAGATTTTGTTGACCAGGTCAGAAACCTACTAATTGTTCAATTGCTACTATGTGATTAGGATGATACTTGTTGAGAATTACATCAAATAGTGAACCAGACTATTACAGTCCCCATATAAACATGTTTCAGGGTGTTTTATATGTGTATTTGTATTTCAATTTCTTGTTAAACAGAGGTATTGATGCATTTGAGACCGTAGGCCCTCTGCTAGAGAAAAGCTCTCTGTGGCCCTACATGGAACCGTATTTCCATATGGTTTATTGGATTTTGACCTACCAACCTAATGCCACTGTGTCACCAAACTGTAAGTGTTAAAAAATTATGAATCTGTGATAAATCTGTAGACTGGTACTTAATATTTAATTATGTTGTTGAATATGATGTTGTAATATGATTTCACATAGTTTTGTTATTAATTTTATAACAATGAGTAATCTTTTTACAGGATTTTTGAATCTATTTTTTCCTAATGTATATATACTTTAAATAAGTTGTATAAATTAAAATTAATGTATTATGAACAGATAGGAATTACAATGAACATTAGTATATTTTTAAATTAATATTTAACATAGATTAATAAATGCTGTAAAATCATTATTGTATATTGTATATTTGTTCACGGAATCTAATGCAAATTCAACCTTAAAGTGTTGCCAATTTCAATGGTATGACATAAATATGACAATATACTGCAAAGTGTTATGATTTACTATCACTTAATATCATAGAATTCAGAATTACTGAAGCTATTGTATGCTTGTCATTTTATTTATTACAGCAAAATTATACTTAGTGTACACAAAATTATAAATAATATGCAGTGAATAATGCTCACCTTTTTGCAGGCACTCTTACTTCATCGGACGTCACCTGTCAGACTGGGTTTACCTGGGAAACTGCTGTTCCACTTATTCATTCTTTGATCTCTGAAGTGATCTCTGAACCTGACAGCCTACTAAGGTAATGACTTTTTACTGCAAAACCTGCAAGTTTATTACCTAATAGTTTATTTATTTATTGATATTGATAAGAAATTTTGTATATATTTGTCTTCAGTTCTACTATGTGCATTCTTGATATTCAAAGTTTATTAAATTGCATAAGAAGACCCATAGGTGATACAACAAGTAAATATAAATTATTTTGTTATAGATTGAATGACTTTAAATTCCACCATAATACAGACATTTTTCTTCTGATTTTAGACCTCTCCAGGGAACAGTGGCTCTCCTCCAAAACAGTTACATGGCACTTTTGCAGCAAGTTCTTGTCAACAGCATACCTAATCAACTGCTTGGTAGTGACATTTCACTACAAGACTTGTTGCTGAACCTCATTAATACAGTTGAAAAAGAAATTCAGCTCCTCTCCAACATTGAGTCCACACAGCAGTTTGACACTCAACTCTCACTCAGTCTCTTAAATGACATCATGGCAGCTCTTGGACTGGGGCAGATAGAGAACCTGTTGTCAGGAGGATCCCAGACAACCAGTGTGCACCCAGTGATCATGGACATTCTTCAGTGCTTGAACAACAGTCCAATTCAGATGTTAAACAGCGAGGAGAGTTTTGCAGTTCTTCAGACAATTTTGAGCCAACTTGGAGCCATTTTGCCTCCAGAGCAGCAGTATCAGTTAGAAGCAGGGCTAAATAAGACTCATGCCCTCATTCTAGATCTGGAGATCTGTTCAGCTCTTGGCCAGGACTGTATTTCTGATGTCCAGAATGTATTTGAAGTTTTTGGTACAATGCTTGCTTTCGAAAATAACATCACCGTCCCAATAAAACCTCTTCAGGGTAACATGACTCTCCCTGTTGTAGCTGATGTGCTCGCTCTGCTCCTGCCATGGAACATGTCCCAGCCATCAGAAGGCTCCATGGAAATTGTGAGAAAGGTTCAACTTCTTCTCGAGCAGGCTTATGCATCTGATGTTTTCAACATCAGTCAAGGACTACAAGCCTCCAATCTCACAATTTTTCAAATAGCACAAATCTATTCTACAATTCATAGATGGTCACCGTCAATACTGCAGACTCTGAATATGGCTGTTCAAATCCCACAATGCTTGAACACTCAAACCACAGAATCTCCCCAATGGCATCCTACCAGTGGAGAAGCCAAATGTGTCCTTCAGCTCATTCAGAGTGCTTCTGCTTTACTTGAAGTAATACCAGTGGCAGGGAACATTCAAGTGAGTCTTAAAGATTGGCTGAACATCGCTCTGGTAGAGTATCAGAAACTAAATAACATGTCTAGTTCCGGATCTGATCCACTTGCATTGACAGAAGAAGTGCTGATAACAACACTATCAGCCATCAGACAGAACCTTCAGGGTCTTGGTGTAGACAACATATCTGAAATTACAAGTGAGCTAAACATTCTGGAAGACCTCTTAAAAAAGGTTATCAGAGAACCATATCCATACCACACCATTAACTCGACATTGATGGCACAGGGGCAGTATGCACAGAAGGTGTATGGAGATATCATACTGTGGTATCTAAACAAGCTTGGAAATGCCACCAGTGGCAGTATGTTTGCAGAGATTCTCAATCAACTGGTATACATGACAGAAATGCAGGTGGCACTCATCAGTGCAGAGACCGATATAGCAACACTGGTGATGAATCAGATCCAGAACTTGACCCACGTGCAACTTCCTCTGGAAGGCGGAGATTTTGCACAAGTTGCCAATACAATTATGATTATGCTGCAAGGTGAGCTGGCCCTGATTAAAAGAAACCTTGAGCTTCAACAGGCATTCTATGATTCTCTTGGCTTTCCAATGAACATTAGTATTCCTGCTGAAATTGAAGCTCAGATCATGACCTACCTCAGCTTTACAAGGGACTGGATCACTAACCCACAATTGACAACGGCACTTGCTGCAATTTTCCAATGGGAAATTAGCTCTGTAGATATCACAACACCTGGGATGGATCTTGAGAAGCTCCTCCAAGCCTTGACCCCCCTACTCCCCCCTAAAGAGAGAGAGTATATCGCTGTTGTTGACCAGGTCTCTCAGGCAGTAAATTCTGCTCTACAGGTGGCTAGCACTGAAGGTGGTCTCCAAAATGAAAACTTCACCGAAACTATCATCAGTGCTGCCAGAGTGGTTCTGGAGAGTATGTATTATGAGACTGGAGCTCTACCTCAGGAGGTGGTTGAAAATATTCTTAGTACTCTAAGCGGTTCACTTCAGCTGATCCTGAACACCAATATGAGCTATGCTCAAGCCAACCACCTCACACAGGAGACTATCACGAGGGTGGAGGAACTGATTCATACACTTTTGCCAGCAGAGGCAGCTGAGGTGTTGGCTCCCATCACAAACAGCATTCTCACCTATTTGCAGACTATCTCCCAACCTAGTGGACCTGACAAATGGAATGAAGTGTAAGTCAAGATTGTGTTACTTCCATTGTTTATTTGTTGTTGAAGTGTCTTTCTTTTTGATTAACTGAAAGAGATAGGAAGATTCCATAACAGAGTTGATGTTTTTTTTCCCAGCATTATCACTGTGATGAAAGAACTTCAGAATTTCTTGCCATCAAACAACACCGCCCAGCCTATTGTATCCATGTTGATGAAGATCTCAGAATTCATTCTGAGCTCAAATGAAGGCAACTTGACAAAGGACTGGATCATTAAACAACAATTAACAATGGCACTTGCCAGAATCTTCCAAGGGAATGCTAGTTCTGTAGATCTCACAACAACTGGGGTGGATGTTGATCAGCTTTTGCAAGCCATTTCCCCCTTACTCTCCCCGGAGGACAGAGCCTTCCTCTCTGTCGCTGAACAACTGTCTCAGACACTAACCTACGCTCTACAGATGGCTAGTGCTGATGGTGGTCTCCAAAGTGAAAACTTCACAGAAGCCGTCATTAGCATTGTCAGAGTGGTTCTGGAGAGTGTGTCTAACGAGACTGGAGCTCTACCTCAGGATGTAGTTGACAGTATTTCTGGTGCTTTTAACAGTTTACTTCAACTGATCCTGAACACCAATATGAATTATGCTCAACTTGTCAGCCTCACACAGGAGACTATCCAGATGGTAGAAGGAACGATTCATGCTCTTTTACCAGCAGAGGCGGCTGAGGTGTTGGTTCCCATCAAAAACATCATTTTAACCTATCTGAATAATATCTCCCAACCTGCTGGATTCGATCAATGGAATGAACTGTAAGTGCAGAGACTATATATTTGTTGCATATTGTCCTTTCTCTCTGTTTCACTCTCACTCTCTGATTACATTTATATTATTTACTTTATGTATATTTGGATTAGAGATGACAGTTGTATGGATTTTGTTTTTCAGCATTATAAACGTGATGACAGAACTTCAGAATTCCCTGCCATCTAACAACACAGCTCAGCCCATCATATCAATGATAATAAAAGTCACAGAAATCCTTCTAAGCTCAAATGAAGGCAACTTGACAAAGGACTGGATCATTAACCAACAACTGACAATGGCACTTGCCAGAATCTTCCAGAGGAATGATAGGTCTGTAGATCTCACAACAGCTGGGGTGGCTCTTGATCAGCTTTTGCAAGCCATTACCCCTCTACTCTCCCCAGAGGACAGAGCCTTCCTTTCTATCACTGGACAACTGTCTCAGACACTAACCTACGCTCTACAGATGACTAGCACTGATGGTGTTCTCCAAATTCAAAACTTCACAGAAGCCGTTATCAGTGCTGTAAGAGTGTTTCTGGAGAATACTTCTAGTGAGACTGGAGCTCTACCTCAGAATGTGGTTGACAATATCCTTGGTGGTATTAATGGTTCACTTCAGCTGATCCTGAACCCCAACATGAGTTATGCTCAACTTGACAGCCTCACGCAGGAGACTATCCAGATGGTAGAAGGAGCGATTCATGCCCTTTTACCAGCGGAGGCGGCTGAGGTGTTGGTTCCCATCAAAAACATCATTTTAACCTATCTGAATAACATCTCCCAACCTGCTGGATTTGATCAATGGAATGAACTGTAAGTGCAGAGACTATACAGTGTATTTGTTGTATATTGTCCTTTCTCACTGTTTCACTCTTGCTTTCTTTTTACATTTGCGTAAACTTAATGTATCTTTAGAGAAGAGACGACAATTGTACTGATGTTCTTTTTCTTTTTTAGCATTATAAAAGTGATGACAGAGCTTCAGAATTCCCTCCCATCTAACAACACAGCTCAGCCCATAATATCAATGATAACCATGGTCACAGAAATTCTTCTGAGCTCAAATGAAGGCAACTTGACAAAGGACTGGATCATTAACCAACAACTGACAATGGCACTTGCCACAATCTTCCAGGGGAATGATAGCTCTGTAGATCTCACAACAACTGGGGTGGATCTTGACCAGCTTTTGCAAGCCATTACCCCTCTACTCTCCCCAGAGGAAATAGCCTTCCTTTCTGTCGCTGAGCAGGTCTCTCAGACACTAAACTACGCTTTACAGATGACTAACACTGATGGTGGTCTCCAAAGTGAAAACTTCATAGAAGCCGTCATCAGTGCTGTGAGAGTGGTTCTGGAGAGTGTGTCTAATGAGACTGGAGCTCTACCTCAGAATGTGGTTGACAGTATTCTTGGTGCAATTCATGGTTCCCTTCAGCTGATCCTGAACCCCAATATGAGTTATGCTCAACTTGACAGCCTCACACAGGAGACTATTCAGATGGTAGAAGGAGCGATTCATGCTCTATTACCAGCGGAGGCAGCTGAGGTGTTGGTTCCCATCAAAAACATAATTTTAACCTATCTGAATAACATCTCCCAACCTGCTGGATTCGATCAATGGAATGAACTGTAAGTGGAGACACTATATATCTGTTGCATATTTTTCTTTCTGTCACTTTCCAATTGCATTTGTATATTTGTACCTGTATGTACAAATTTGGAGGAGAAATGACAGTTGTACTGATTTTGTTTTTCAGCATTATAAACGTGATGACAGAACTTCAGAATTCCCTCCCATCGAACAACACAGCTCAGCCCATCATATCAATGATAATAAAAGTCACAGAAATCCTTCTGAGCTCAAATGAAGGCAACTTGACAAAGGACTGGATCATTAACCAACAACTGACAATGGCACTTGCTGGAATCTTCCAGGGGAATGATAGCTCTGTAGATCTTGCAATAACCAGTGTAGATCTTGACCAACTTTTGCTAGCTGTGGCCCCCTTACTCTCCCCTGAGGAAAACTTCTTAATTACTGTCGCTGAACAGGTGTCTCAGAGAGTAAACTACGCTCTACAGGTGGCTAGCATGGAAGGTGGTCTCCAAAGTGAAAACTTCACAGAAGCCGTCATCAGTGCTGCGAGAGTGGTTCTGGAGAGTATTTCTAATGAGACTGGAGCTCTACCTCAGGATATGGTTGAGAATATACTTGGTGCTCTTGATGGTTCACTTCAGCTGATCCTGAACCCCAATATGAACTACAATCAAGCTAGAAACCTCACACAGGAGACTATCCAGATGCTAGAGGCAGTTATTCATGTCCTTTTGCCAGAAGAAGCGGCTGAAGTGTTGGTTCCCATCACGAGTGGCATTCTAAACTATTTGAAGACCATCTCCCAACCTAGTGGACCTGACAAATGGAATGAAGTGTAAGTGTACACTATATTACTTCCAAAGCTCTCTGATTATGTATTTCTTTTGAATAAGTAATTACTTAGTGACTGCTAAAAAAGTTTGTTCTATATAGTGTAAATCTATGTAGAATGTATGTAATCCAGACATTCTACATTCGTCATGTAATTTACCAACATTTGTTGTGTGACTTCACTGCCATTCATAAATCCTCTCCAGTGGCTTCATGAGATAGTAAAGTGTCCATTGGATGCACACTTCAGAAGTAATAGGTCATCCGGGTACATTTTGCCTACTGTTTTATAAATACTGTGAATTCAGACATACTACTCTTTTCACATATTGTTTTTTTTTACTGTATATAGTGGGAAGCATGTTATTTCGAATGCAGCTTCAGTGACAGAAATGTTCACATGTTTCTTTTACCATTTCTCTGCACCTATTCATAAGGTGCATTTCCACCTCCTAAAGGACTGTAAACCTTATTAATCAGAATTTTTTTTTTTGATGAATTTTGTCCTCCAAACAAAAATTGCAGTACCATAATATTTTGTAATATCTATTAATGTGATGCAATAAAAAGAGATTTTTACAATAAATAAATAAATAAATAAATAAAAAATTGGGCTAGACTCAACTATATTTTGAAGGTAGATTTTTAAAGGGATACTGAACTCAGATTGGGGCAAATTGTCAAATGAGGGCATTTTATTTTCTCTTGAATTTTATTTGGTATAATTACTTATAATGTCTGCTGGAAATAATGGTTCTGTAGTTGTGAATGTTTTTTTTAAATGTGTTTCATGAATTGTGTGGGTTTTTTTTTTTTTTTTGCCTTTTCTGTTTCAGTTTTGGTAAAAAGCAATAGCATGTAGTTAAATAGTTATAATAAACAGTCTATAATAATTTAATTTTAAATTCTGATTTGATGTGGAAATTTGATTTTTCTTCTTAGATGACCGTTAATAAATGCTACAAATCTCTTATGAAAGAGTCATGAGAAACTTGACAGTGTTCCTTTTCTATTTCAGAATTATAAATATCGTGAAAGAACTTCAGGTTTCCTTGCCATCAAACAACACAGATCAGCCCATCATATCTATGTTGCTAAACCTCATGGAATTTGTTGTGAGCTCAAATGGAGGCAACTTGACAAAGGACTGGATTATTAACCAACAATTAACAATGGCACTTGCTGGAATATTCCAGGCGAATGTAAGCACTGTAGATCTTGCAACAACTGGAAAGGATCTTAATCAGCTTTTGGAAGCACTGACCCCCTTGCTCTCTCCTGAAGACAGAGCCTTCCTCTCTGTCGCTGAACAACTGTCTCAGACACTAACCTACGCTCTGCAGGTGGCTAGTGCTGATGGTGGTCTTCAAAGTGAAAACTTCACAGAAGCCATCATCAGTGCTGTGAGAGTGGGTCTGGAGAGTGGGTCTAATGAGACTGGAGCTCTACCTCAAGATGTGGTTGACAGTATTCTTGGTGCAATTCATGGTTCCCTTCAGCTGATCCTGAACCCTAACATGGACTACAGTAAAGCTAGCAACCTCACACAGGAGACTCTCCAGATGGTAGAAGAAGTGATTAATGCCCTTTTGCCAGCAGAGGTGGCAGATGTGTTGCTTCCCATCAAAAACAGCATATTAAGCTATTTGCAGACCAGCTCTCAACCTTCTGGACCAGACAAATGGAATGAAGTGTAAGCAATAGACTATATTACTTCCAAAGTATTTTGTCTATATCTCTCTTTCAGGCTTGCTTTCTTTAAATATGTATAGAGCAGTGATTCTCAGCCTTTGCATCTCCAAAGCCCAATGAAGTGTAAATGTAGAGAATGTATCATGACAAGGGAGATCTGTAAATATATAGTAGGTAGCTAAAAACAGACATTTATCTACCCATCCGTCTATTCATCTATCCACTACCATTGAAAAGTTATGGGTCAATAATATTTTTTAAATAAATTAATACTTTTATTCAGCAAAGTTGAATTAAATTGATCAAAAGTGGTAAAAAAATCTTTCTGTTTCAAATAAATGCTGTGATATTATATTCATAAAAAGAACCTGAAAAAAGGTATCATCCACAAATATATTATGCAGCACAATTGTTTTCAATATTGATAATAATATGGAATGTGTCTTGAGCAGCACATCAGCATATTAGAATGATTACTGAAGGATGATGTGACACTGAAGACTTTGCCATTTGCAAATTTAACTCTGCCATCACAGGAATAAATTACATTTTAAAATATACTAAAAAGAAAACAGCTATATTTTACTGTATTTTTGATCAAATAATGGTGTCTTCGAGAGCATAAGACTTCTTTTAAAAACATTAAAATATCTTACTGACCCCAAACGTTTGAATGGTAGTGTATATGCAGTACATGTATTTGTGTATTCATGCGTCATGAAACTTATATTCTTCTTGTTTTCAGCATTGTAAATGTGATGAGAGAGCTTCAGAATTCCCTGCCATCAAACAACACAGCTCAGCCCATCTTATCTGTCATTCTTACGGTCACAGAATACGTTCTAAACTCAAATGAAGGTAAGATAAGGTGTTTGTTGGAATTGATTGGATGATTATTATTGTGGGGCTGTGGGCATCATTCTTTTTTTATTCAATCAAGGTGTCATATGTTGGATATATATTTTCGCAGGATATACAAACATATGGGACAACTTAGAAAACTTCAGTCTTGGCAGCCTGAATGAAATTACGGAACAGGTAAATTGCTTTTATTTCTCGAAGGCCCGTTATTGACAATCCTTCACAACCAACAGATCTTTTGACACGAAAATATCACCGTACTGTGATGTTGATTTATTGCATAAAAACACACAAAAATAAATATCAATTTATACTTGTATCAAACTTTTAACTTGATTTGTGATGCCACAGCTTGCCATCTTTCTGGGCTCTATGTCACCACTCATGAATGAGTCCACCCAGACTGTTACAGAATCTGTAGCCGTTCTGGTCCAGATCCTCTCTGGGAGTGCCGACCAACTGACCTTTGACAAGTGAGGCTTTCATTGCATTCTCTGACAACACTGACCATGTTTGAAATGATCGTAGATAGTTTTTGGGCCAGACTCTAATGTTCTTGGCTGTGACTAACACGTTTTTTCTCACACTGAAGAATCTGATAGATTCTTTTTTTAGATTTTTTTTGCACTTATTGCATATACTGATCTATCATGATTCTGTAATAAAGCTTTTGTGGGTTGTATAATCTTAAATGACTAAAAAATTATGAAAGCAGTGTTAGATATGTCGTTTATTCTGTCACATTACAATTTCAGCATAGACGATCGGTAGGTGTGGGAATTTTTTTTTACCAAAATTGAGTGGAATTCTGCCATATTGGTCAGGATGGAGATTATTCTTCAGAATCTCAGAACATTAATACACATACATTTACAATTATGGATTTGGCTGACACATTTATCCAAAGCAATTCAAATTGCATTTAAGCTATAATTTTTGTTCAGTGTATGCATTATCTGGGAATCAAACCCATGAGCATACATAATCACAGACTTTATTAGAAAACAAATGTTTTGTTTTTCATTGTCTCTCAGCGATTAAATGTTAATCCGACTGTTTGTTAAACAACAGGTTGGAGGAGATGCTGGCTGCTCTGTTTTCAACCTTCAGAGATACTCCTATGTGGGATTCATTGCCGCCTATTCTGTCCACGATTCAAGAAGCCATTGTCAACGGCACTCACAACATGCAGGCACAAACAGGTGAGAAAAGCCTGCCTACAGTTGAATACAGCTGCAAAAGATTTGCGGGGTAGCTGTCCATGTTTACCAACAGATTCTTCCACATCTGAACTATATGCATCTATAATACAAGTGCTTTCTTTTCCACAGAGCTCTTGCATGTTCTCCAGCAGCCATTCTTCAGCCTTTTGTCAGACATTTTCCATGTTATGAACACCAGCACTGCTCAGTCTTTTGTTGGTGGACTGCCACAAGCCATTGTGTTGACTGCAGAAGCTGCTCTACAGGTTAGAACATCATTTCTCTCTACCGTTGTATTGAGACACTTGTATAGAAGTTTCAGAGACGTGCAGAATGTAAAGAATTCAGGTTTGTCAGCATACAATAGAGGGTTGGTTTAATTTCTATTTAATCCCACTAAAGCTTAGCGAGGAATGATTGACCGTCTCATTTATGACACATACTACATCAATAACAAAGTCATGTGCATGATACTGTGTTCTCAGATTCCTCAGATGCGTTTGTTGTGGGTCCATCTTAAAATAGTCCTCCGTGACGGTAGAAAGAAAGAATGACATTATATAAGCATAACAAGTGTAAAATCAAAATGGAGAGTTGTATGTATGATCAGCGCCCCACTAGCCAATTAAAATGATATGATTTTGATCTTGAATCCAAACTTTTGGCTAAGACAACATTTTGCGAGTACTCTATTAGATGCCTGATTAGAAGTGAGAGAAATGCCAACTGAAACCACAAAGAGAGGGAATTTGAAAGGTTGGCTTAGAGCTAACAGGTTAGGATCTCTTTTTATTAGTAAGAACACAATATCACAGTAATGTTCCTTGTATGTGATTAGGCGTTGAGGATATAATATCTTGCATAACTGTCGTTATTTGTTAATAAGCTTGTTGTGTGTCTCCAAACAGCCATAGGCACAGTTAAATAAATAGGCCTAAAATGCCCACTCTGTGTGCCAAGAAGTGTATTAACATTAGCCAACATTAGCTAGCGTTCGTTAGATGCTGCTTTTCGTCCCTAGAGAGAATTTGGTTTCCTTTCACAATAGAGGCTCAAATCCTGGCTGCAGTCATATATACCTACTTTCCTGCAACTCGTTCAGTGAAAGCTTTGTCTATGAGAGTATCAATGATCACGTCACTTGAATTCACAAGGCATAAAACAAGATCATGGAGGGGTCCCCCTCCCCTTCCCTTGGGCCCAATGTATGAATTATGGTCAAAACATTTTGCCAAGCCTGACAAACTGAGACAATGTGTTTATGTTTTTATTTATTTATTTAGCTGGTATATTTTTTATTTTGTTAAAAATGTGTCCCCACAAAGAATGAGATGGAAGAAAAGAAACTTTCCTTAATAAGCCTTTATCTAACCAAGTTCTTCTGTGCTCTATATCACAAATCTTTTGATAGTTCGACAATCTCGATCCAGTTTTTACAAAATATTTGTTGTTTTCATGCCTTTTGCAAGACAATGCACCATTTCATGCTGTTCATCTTCAGAAAGATCTATCTTCCTCCTCATATTGTATGAGAACTGTGACTTGGTTAAAAATGTGGAAGAACCTCTTTAAGTAGAGTTTCCATTACCTAAGAAGACATGGCAAACTACATAACAAACCTGTCTGAGATTGATACCAGTTATCTAAAAAGATTAAAACAAACACTTTCTTTGAAAACTAAAATCTGAATGTTTATTGTACTGAAATCCTACTGATATGTCACTTGAATGATAATTTGAACATATATATAGTTGTGTGCATTAATATGTGTATACTGCAGTTTTTCTTGCATTTACAAGCTGTCTCTGTGAACAGACATTCTGTCTTTGGTATTAAATACAAAATTGCTAAAAATAAAAATTGAACAAAAACAAAAAAGGTTCATTGTCATCCTACATCTCTTGCAATCTCATTATTACACTGCAGTGTGTTAGCCTTCTCTGATAATTATTTTATTTTCAATGCTCACCCCTCAGGCTGGTTTGGAGGGTCAGAGCCTGAACTGCAGCTACGTGCAGCAGATATGGCAGGATATCAGTGCTGTGACTGGAATAAGTGAAGACAGTGTCACTTTGTGGTGTAACATCAGCCTACTGCCAGTCATAGCATCCTTCAATAAGCCAGGAGATGCAACTCCAGCCTTCAACATGACAGTGAGACAAGTTACAGTTTTATGAACAATTTATGGTTTTTCTGTTAGTAGTTTCCTATAGCAGTTTTTTTTTATGGCTCTCAAAGGCAACTGTCATATGTCACCACTAGATGGTGGTGTGCACTAAAGACTGATTTAGACATTGTTCCTCTATGTTTCTAAACAGGGAATGGAGATGAACCCTCTTTGGATAAACGTCACTGCAGGAATGATGGCCGGGTCACTGGAGACCTTCTATGGGGCGATTCTGAACAATACCTTTGCTAGCACTGAGCTATCAGAAGTCCTGTTGTATTACACATCAATGCTATTTAACCTCTCAGTGTCAGAATTAACAAACCAGGCTGACTGGAATGCCCAGCTCTTCCAGATGCAGCTGTACCAAAGGTATTATTGCGCTGGAGTTATTTTTACTAGAACATATTTTCTCACCGTGATACATGACCTGAGTCATATTAAATGACAGAAAACAAATGGCAGTCTTATAACAGACAAAGATCTTTTACAAAGATACACTCTCTGCTTCAGTGTGTATTGAGCTTTTCACCATTATTTTTCAAACTATATAGCTTGAATAAATTGCAGACAACAAAAGCATGCAGCAATTCCACATGCACTCATGTGCCCATTATACCTCGACATTATCATGAGCCCGATTATATTACTGAAATACTTCCTCAAATTTGCAAAGAGATTTGCAGTTATTACCCATAAGGACCAAGGGTTGGAATCATGCAAACAAACTAAGTAAGAGTAATTAAATTTGCATTAAGGTTGATTTATTCAGTTTGACTCCTTTGCTTCCAAACAGGTTTGAGCAGATAAAGTAGTTTCTATTATTCTGCTATCTCTATCTCCCTGCTCTTAAATTGATTCTGCTTTATGTGCTCATCCCTGTAATGAACTGACTACTGATAGGAATCAAATTATGCATTTGTGCATATCTGGGCAAATCAGTCACTTAAGACTGCAGGAACATTTATGCACCCAGTGTAGATCATTAAACATGATAGAAATTGTCTCTGTTATAACTATGTGGTTCTATTAATATAATGTGAGTGCCCACTGAAATGGAGAGCAAAATCAAGATGAACTCTAAAGTGTTTTGCAGCATTTAAATATAAATAATCCAATTTAAAAATTGTAGACATTTTATGTTTGTATGGCTGATTCATAATCATGATCGATTTAAATATCTTGGACTCGAATAGTTCATAATCTCTCGCATAACAGTACATTATCTAATCTAGCTAGTGAATGGATCCTTAAAGAGACATTTTTTATTTGTAACTCTTTTTTTTTGTGTGAACATGCAATAATAATTTCTCTTTCATCAGCCTCTCCACAGTACAAATGGCTCTGGAGCAAATTAAGACAGAAGCTCCCTGGATGACGCCATACATTGGGGCAATTGAAAAAACCATTGAGGTGATCCTACAGAATGGCAATCTCTTCCAGAACTCAACTGCAAGCCCTCTGATCATCATGCAGGCTTTGGAGATCACACTCACTGGAATGAATTTCACAGAGGATATCATTAACTACATCCTGAGTGGAGACATATTTATGAACCCCAATGGAAGCATGGTTGACAATATAATAAAAGAGGTGATCCAGCAAATCATTGGAACAGGATTGTTGGTAGAGTGGCCCACGCTTTACGAAGTCATGCAACAGGTTCTGTATTTGGAAGATACAAGTGGCACGCTATGGAAATCTGTTGAGTTTTTCAACTGGCTGTACACTACTGAAGATACTGGACTATATTTTGTCTTGGAGATCCTGCGGAAGTTGTACGAGATATTAAGGGATGCCCTAACCAACATGCCAACTCCACTGTCGTGCTGGTCAGACACTTTTATCGACCTTGCTGGGAATGCTTTGTACCTGCTGAAACAGATCAAGCTAACGAGTGACCTCTTCGCCCCTGTGGAACAATATCTAAGCCCATTTAAAATGCAAATTGCTCATGGACAGCACCTACAAGATCTTGTGTCTCATACAAGAAAAACCAGAAATGTTGCACGTGAAGTACAGAGGGAGCCGGTGGATGACTTCCTTGACCTTCTTGACATCGACTACCAAGCCTTGCTTGAAGTTCTCTCCATTCCACCCACCTCGACTGAAATTTTCGAGACTATCCATGTTTTCTTCGCAAATCCAGATTTGGGTGTCATCCTGAAGGGTCTTTCAAAAGAAATGGCTGGAAACACGAGTCAGGAGGAAACCATTGACACAGCTCTGAGTGTGCTATCTTACTTGACACTCCCTAGTAATGGACAGCAGTTCCTAGAGATGTTCATGGACATCGCTAGTGAAGGATGGAGTTTTCAGGACCTTAATAAAGTAGAGAAGCTGGCAGAAAGCCTAGGAAGAATGATTGACGTGGCCATGGTGTTATCTGACCAGCCACCCCTAAACATTGCGCAAAGAATCGAGCACATGGCCCAACAACTTCAAGCTTCAGTGTCAAATATCGTCTCACAGGAAGGAAATGGCACTGACACTGCGATCCAGTTCCTCACGACACTCAACAACATCCTTAATGAAAACTTTGAGGAAATCAAGGACATCAGCCCTCAGGTTACTGGCATTCTCCAAAACATAATTGGCTCATTTTCCAGTCCAGGGTCTCAGATGAGCATAGCATCATATCTAACTGCTGTGGATCAAACTGCTGAAGCCTTCGCCTCGCTCCTCTCTGGAGAGATAGGAGTGTATTTCAATATATCTGGACAAATGCTCCAAGCCTTTGCATTGCTCGAGGCATATCCCGGAGACATAGAAAAAGTCATGATGTCCACCAGCATGATTTCTAACTCCCTAAACCAAGTCCTTGCCCTCTCAAATATCACAACTCTTCCAAACGGACAATCCATTCAAGAGGTCACCCATCCCCTCATTTTTAGCAGTGCCACGGCCACCCACATCCTATTCAACCTCTCCATGTCAAACTACAGCCTGAGCAGTGATGCTGAGAGGGAAATGCTTTTGACTCAGACGTTCAATCAGATGGTTGTCATTCTCCCCAAGGAAACACACTCATACCTCTTTGCCATCAAATCGGCTCTTTTCGCTGCACTCTCACGAGTATCCAACACTGCAGACATCACATCCCACTTCCCAGAAATCTCTCATTTGGTTACACAGTCTCTCCTTAACTCTCTAAACGTTAGTTATGATCTGACATCCACGCATATGACTATGACTCCAGATGGCCTTGTTTACATCTTGATGACCGTGTCTGATCAAGTGTCCATGAGTCTCTACCAGAGCCTTATGTTATCCGGTTCCCCTATCCAAATCTTTCAAGTTGTGAACTCCTTAAGTGAGGTTGCATCTTCCATATACTCGGTAATGCCTGTTGAGGCAAAGCCATACATCAATATCACGCTCGAACTCATGGAGACAATGTATTTTGTTCTTAATGACACCAGCGCCTTTGGGGATGTCAATGAAGCTGTATCTCAAGTTGTCACTTCTATCAACAACCTTCTGGCCATGGTGCCCGACATGAACACCGACTCTTTCAGCAGCATTATAGGTGACCTGGGGAACACCCTGAAGACGATCTTAATGATCATCCAAGCAGGCCAAAGCCCTCTCACCCAAGCAGCTGATATTACCCAGCAGCTGCTGCACACCATCCAAAATCTCATCTCGCTGGACAATAGTAGCAGTGTGGAGTCTGAACTTGCCAAAATAGTGCTGGGGGCTTCTAGCATGAATATTGGCCATCTGCTGGGGATGAATGACACTAACTGGACCGACAAGTGAGTTTCTTTGAGCTTCTGCTCTCAAGGCTGGTTTCTGGTTATGTACTCATAACAAGGCCCAGTTTTTCATTTCTTTTTCTTGCTCATTGCAAGGCTATTACTTTGCTCTCATATTTTCAGCCACCATGGCATTTACCCTGCATAACTGCTTACTTTTTAAAAAAGAACTAGGGCTGCCCTAGACTAAAGATTTTTCTAGTCAACTAGTAGTCGTAGATTTAAGAGATTAGTCAACTAATCACTCATTTATATTAATAAACCATATAGCTAAATCATAATAATGAGCCTTTAATTGCCTATATATAATACATGGCCTAATAAGCTCTCAATTGCACGCATTAAGCTTGCAGTAGCGCACCAGCAAACATAATGATTATAAATGTTGCGTGAAAAAACAGGAGACCGTCTGAACATGCAATGAGTAATTTACTGATAAATTAGTGTTTTGTGTGATTTCGGCTGAAGAGAATAAGTCGATGATGTTGACTCGTCATCTCCTTGGTAGTGGACGCGCCTAAATGCACGTTTCATATGGATTACATAGCCAAATCTGAGAATTTTTGTTTTAGATTTGAATCTGTTCATTTAAAAGTCAACATTTCAGGCTTTCCATAGATATATTTCTCATATCTGTATGGCAAGAATATGCTGAGTTTCGGTAAACCACAGCATTTTGTCATTATTGTGAGTTTACAGCAAAAAAAAGCAAACCTTTTACCGTTTCGAATGTTGGATTATTCTTATCTGTATGACCAAAAGTGACGGAGTAGTTTAAGTTAGTGATCGCATCGGCGCCACCATGTCATGCAGTAAGCGTGCTCTCCCCTTGGATATGCAACAAATAATAGCACACATTTAGAGCGAGCAGACATGTAAAGTTGCTACAACTTGCGTTTCAAGTGATAAGCCATATTTGAGGTCAAATGAATGACAAACGAATGTTTGGATTTCCTGCCGTTAATGATCAGTCACAGAGTGCATGATTTCACCACTTCCTTTTTTAACTAACTGACTAATACCAATTTTGGTAGACTAAGCCTCTTCTCGTCGACTAACTGTTAGTTGACTATTAGGGGGCAGCCCTAGAAAGAACACAATCTTGAGGTCATGGAAATAAATGATTATAATCCATAGTGTAGTGTATTATGATTAAGTTAACCCAGCAAAAAGATTAATTTAACTGTTAATTAATGAAACTTTTCTATGTTTACATAGGCTGCCTGTACTGCTGACAAACCTTGCTAATAGCCTTCCAGATGACCTGCAGTATTCTTCTCTTATTAAGTCCATCATGAGGAGTCTTGCCAATGAATCCCAAGGTACATAAATCATCTTGCAAGATCTACTGACCTCTAACACTGTTTGATCAGGGGGGTTATTTCCACAATCTTATGTGCTGACTAGATATCCACAGTTGCACATAGCGTGTATAAGTATTTTGCATTCAGCCGTGTGAATACATAATTATTTTTCTGCATAATTTACATTTCTTTAGCTCAAGAACAAGATGCATGTGCACAATAAATGCTGCAGACTCCATATTCTATCACTGAATACATTTCTCTTAGTAATCCCCATAGACATTAAACAATGTATGCTGCTTTATGTTTATGTCATTGCAAACATTTTTTGGTTTTCATAGCAGTGCAGTAAATGGTAGGTTTGATGTCAGCTTTCTGCAATATTCAGCCAGGAGGCATGTGGCCAGACAGAGTATATGAGAAAGCCTTTTACAGTGCCTGTGCTCTATAAAATAGCAAATACTTCTTTCTTCCTTGCTACTCTCTTTTTTTTTCTATTATCAGCCCAGCTGCTTTAATTGAGTTGTTCATCCAAAAATTGTAATTGTCTTTATGTACTCATTCTTGTGTCATTCCAAATTTTTTTCCATAAAACACAAATGAAAGTTTAAGCCATACTTTTTCTGAGAATATATCTTAAAATAAGTGTACTCTATTGGCAAGTTGTTTTTATTTTAGGCATAAATCTAACAAAACAGAGACATTTGTGCAATTTAACAATGAGGTAAAATAAACCTAATTGAGATATATGGTCTGAAAACATGTCTCAAGTATTAAATTCATCTTGGTTTACAGATGTTTAGATTTTTTTTTTTTTACCAGAAAACGAGGCAAAACTAGATCAGTAGTTGGTGCAAGTAAATCATTTTTATTTCTATTTTATTTTTATTATTATATCTTTTTAAGAGTTAACTTTAAAATATATCTTCATGCTGTTCTTCAGTGCACCATTTTTCCCCACCTCTGGAGATCCACAGTTTTTCCCTACTTTCTTTGTCTGTAGCACACCCTCATTTTCATTGATAAGTCACTCTTTAAGCATCTCAGTTAGCGTTATATTTTCTTTAATAAAGCTGATGTCTTCTTGAGCGTTTAATTCCCCTCATAAGTGTCTGATCTTTATAGCGCTTGAGGAGTTGTACACGTAGGAGCTGTCAGATCTAAATCAGCACAAGGCACCATAAAGCTTTTCAATGTCTCTTTTCTAAGGGGGGGTTTCTTTGCTAGATCATTTGCTGCTTGCTGCACTGTGAGGTTGGCCTGAAAGTGGAGTTAGGTGCCAGTAATGATGCCTGTAGGGAATTTAAGTTACTTTAGCTTTACAAAAGCTTGATCCTTTGTTTTCTGTCTTCCATTTCTCTCGCCTCTCTGCAGAAAATCTGCAACTTCTACTGCAAGTGCTAAACACTGCCTTTGAATTTGGCTCAAGCAACTGGGCAAATGAGAGTTCAGGCATGATACTGGACCACCTGTTAACTCAGGTAAGATTTTTGATGGTTTAGATTTTTAAAATCTTTAGTCCATTTAAATGCTTTTATGTCAATATACAGTAGCACTTGAATGGATTTCTGTGTAGTGCTGGTTTAACTGTAACTTTATTTCTTTATAATGTAGGTTTGTGCTCTGGAAAACATGGCCTCTGTGCAGCTGATCAGCCAGGTTCTGCCACTGGGCCCTAGACTGCTGTGTGACACCGTTGTTCCCGCTATCCAGGCCTTGCATGTGCTCTCAACCAGCCTGATGAACCAAACCAGCGACATCTATGATCTGATTTTCCAGACATTTGTTGGAGACCCTAGCACTTACAACACTGCAGTGGACTGGTACTGCATTCTATAGTGACGTTCAACCTTGTTGTCGTAACTTGTATTATGCATGCTACCAGTGTTGGAACTAACATTTTTAGAGTGAAATCAGCTAATTTCTTTTCAAAACAATGAAGCATTTCCAGCTAAAAGCTACTTTTTCAAAAAATTGCACTAGATTTTTTATTAGTGTCACATTCTCTAGTATAACTGGGATAGCGATTAACCTTATTTATATAATACACTTTACAGCATTTTGAATGCTTTGCTTACAGGAATAATACTCATTGTTTTAATCTTTCTCTCTCTTTTTAAAGGACATCAACTCTCTCTCAAATTGTGGGCTTCAACGTCTCCACTCTGAAAACTCTTAATATCAATATTACATCTCAAGGTGTGTACCGCTGTTGCTTCCAGCAAAAGAACTGCAGAAACACCAGTGTTCCTTAGCTATCAGATGGTGGTTCAATCAGTCTTTTTCAACTTTGCCATGCATGCATGTCAGCTCTCTCACTTGTCTTTTGTCTTGCATTTTGACAGCTGAAGTGAAAGTTTCAGAGCTGCTTAAAAACACAACTCAGTTTGTTCAGGATGTCAAGCGGTATACCAACTTTCCCCCTGATGTTCTTCAGGCTCTGCTAGATTACCCTCTACCCAACAGCAACACGGAGGTACACCAAAACTCATGCATACATCTGAGGGGCTCAAAAGAGATATCCAAAAATCATCCTCTTCATCCTACCTAAACATCTTTGACTGTTTTCATTGCCATTTTTTCCTTTCTCATGGAGGGATGTAGGGATTCTTGATGTGAAGCAATACAATTTAAAACCAGTATGCGGATAAATAGAGAAATGAAATTGAAAATCTTAATAGTTTGTTTGACATTCTTTGAAATAGTTTTAACTAAAAATGTATATATTGGTAGATTCTTTTAGTAGAACACTACTGTTAATTGGCAAAGCATGTATGGTTATTGCAGACAACCAATAAAATAACCAAATATCAGCTGATATATTGGCCTATCACTAGTGTGGAGTCTTTTAGGTACCAAATGATTGCAATGGTCTCTGTTTGTCCCTTTTCCTCTCATCACAGATCTTGACATGGTTGGCAAACCTACACCAGTGCTCAGACCCCTCGTCTTTGCAACTGGACCCTACAGGCCAGTTGATCTTCAGCGCCTTCTGTGAACTGTCAGATGATTGGTACAGAATGACGGTTCTTTTTCTTCGTCATGTGGACATGAAGGCAGCTTTGTTCAGGGTAAAGCATATACTGTACATCCAATGAAATAATGTTTTGCATATGATTACTATGAAATAATAATAGTTTTTTCTTCTACATTCATTATTATGGATTATTCTTTATTATTTCCTTTATTTTCTGTATTATTTACTTTATTAGATTAGGGCTGGGTCAGCCTGACCTTGCTGTTAGCCGGTCAACATTTTGCTTTACTGTTCATCTCTAATGAAAAGCTATTTATTATTAATAATAATATACCCAATGGTGCTGCCTGTCATAACCCTTTGACATTTTGTTGCAGCTGATGTTGTCCAAAGAAATTCAGGATTTGGTGGCAGTCCTGCTAGAGATGATCAAGTTTTTGACGGACATAATGCAGAAACTGGTACCTGCCATTAAAAAACTGCAGGAATACCTGACAAACATAGAAGAACTAAACCTGGTGGCCAATAAAGAGTTCCACAGTGTAAGTTCTCCTAAATTTAATTTAATTTAATTTTTTATTGTATTGTTATTTTTTTTTTATGTGTCTCTGATTATGTGATTCTCTCCCACAGCTGGTGAGGGGAAAGCGGTCCACCATGTCTAGCAGGGCCACCTTTAACACCATCTCTCGTGCCTTGTGCAAAAACGGAATTCTGACGCTTTTCGCCTTGACGAATGTTCCTATCGTAACCGAGACGGATCCTTCTGTTCAGGCGGACCACAAGAGAGAAGAGCTCATTGCGAAGTTCAAAATTCCACATGATGCTAGTATGAATGCATAATCTCAGCACACTGCTAAATGTGCAATAAAGCATTATGATAATGAGCTGTCAAGAATCTGCTTACAGCATATTGAGTTCAGATTGATGAAGTGCTGTGGTCAGGCTTAATTAATATACTGCTTATGTCTTGGTCTCCAGGTCCCTTCTGTATGAACCTCTACTTGGATATGGTGAACACTACAGGCGGTGCGGTGGCCTGGGCTTTCCTCAAGCCCATGCTGTTAGGACAGGTCCTCTACTCACCAGACACACCGCTGACGAGAGAGATCATGAGAAAGGTGCTGCTTTAAAACTAAATCCTCCATTATAATAAAATACATTAATGATAATGGACAGAATTTTTGCATGAATGTAAAAAGCAAAAAAATGTGAGATCGAATTCCATTTTTAATGCGTTTAACATTCTCGAGTTGAAATTTTTGTATTGTCTCCACTGAAATGTGTGATAGAATATAAACTGGGGAAATTGTGAATGTATGACATCATGCACCCAGAAAGAAGTATGCTCAAATAAGTGTATTCAAAAAAGTATGAATCATGATGATCAAACGCAGTAAATGGCCCTTTCTGTTGGTAATTGATAGCATTGCATAGCGTCATCCATCCTCCACAGTTTGGTTGCTAGGATACATCTTTGATGAGAATCAGATACCTGCAAAGTAAAGTAGATAGGAATATCCCACTTCCGATTTGGGATGGACTGCAGCATAAATCCTGCATTTTTACACAAGGTCATCTGACCTTCATGTAAACAATCATGTCGGATTCTCCTCTTAAGATATAGACCAAGTCTGGTCACATAGATATAAAATTGACTTTCTTTTAACATCTTGTGTTTGACTGAAACAAAACATTTTTTTTTTTTTTTTTGTCCTGCAGTCAAATTCTTCACTGCACCAGTTTGGCGATCTAAAGCTTTATGCGTCTGAGTGGATAGAGTCATCGTCCTATGTGATGCAGTCTGCTAACATTCTGACGAAAACTTTGCCAATACTTCAGGTATACTACAATGAGTCAAGAGAAAATCACTTTTCATCACACTTTTTATTTGATTTATTTATTTTAAATCCCCATCCTCTGTATTAACTGTTTCTTCAATACTTCACAGAATTCTCTGCAAAATCCCTTCGTCCAAAACTTCATTCAGACTCAGACTGGAATTGATGTTGCACAAATGAGCTCAACTCTCAACCAGTTCGGTAAGTTCTCAAGAGTTTGATATATGCAATGCTTGGACCATGGTGATGGATCATTCCTTGTTTCTCTATTATGAGATGATTAGTCAATATAACACCAATGTTTTATGAGAAACAAAGTTATTAGTTCTCATTATTATGAGTTTCTAAGTGAAAGTTTTGCGTGATAATTAGAAATTCTAATAATGAGGTGTATAGATATACAGATAATAGTTTTTTTCTATCAAACTCGAAGGCCCTGCAGTTTGTCTATAAACCGTAACCGGTGGTAATAAACGGACTAACGATTCACTCAGCAATTAAAAGGGTCAGTTCACCTAAAAATGGAAATTCTGTCATCATTTACTCACCTTCAAGTTGTTCCAAACCTGTATGAATTCCTTTCTTCTGCTGAACACAAAAGAAGATATTTTGAAGAATGTTGGTAATCAAACTGTAATCATAGTATTGAGGGAAAAAAATACTATGGAAGTCAATAGGGCCCATCAACTATTTGGTTACCGACATTCTTCAAAATATCTTCTTTTGTTGTTCAGGTTTGGAACAACTTGAAGGTGAGTAAATGATCACAGAATTTCCATTTTTGGGTGGATTATGCCTTTAAAGTACAGATTACCATCTATAAATGCTGAAATACTGACTCCCTGAGAAGTTATTACTCTCCGAATAGGGCTTAAGTCTGTGAGACACAAAATTCCCAAACCTCCTCGGGGAAAACTAGCTCTGTCCGAATAGTGTTTTACAGCCGAGCATTTGACAACTCGTGACAACAGCCAGAGAAGCATTACTACTATACACTTAAGCGTGTCTTATCCTAAATCTGCAGTGGCTTGAACAGTTTTTCTAACTCTATTTTCAGCAAACATGACAGACCTGTTAGAGAAAAACAAGTTTATCATGCAGCAGATCACCACACTCTCTATGCTTATGATGAACCTCTCCTCCTGTGTCAACTTCGACCGCTACCGAGGCTTCAACTCCACTGATGAACTCGACAAACAGGCGGAGAAACTGGCTCAAAACCGTGAGCTCTATGCCAGTGAGTGCACAAACACACACACACACACACTCTCATCAGGAGATTCCTCTTCAACTGACTGCTCCACTCATGCGTTTGGTGATACTCTTGGTTGAGGACACCACAGACACTGAAGAGCCATCGGGCTGTAAAGCCTGTAATTCATTGCAATTCGATTCAATTCCATTGAGATATAGATTTTCGCTGTTATCGAGGAGCAGCAGGCCTCTGAGGTTACCATGACTACAGATCACTCGCACGCTGAACTTCCCATTTATACACACGAGTTCTGCTCATCTTCACAGGTATCATTTTCAAACTTCCTGAGGAGACCTCCAGCAGCCTGCCCCCGAACATCGACTACACCATCCGCATGAACATCGAGAATGTCATGCGCACAGACCGTTCGCGAAATCCCTTCTGGGTGAAAGATGCCTATATCTCGGCAACAAAAACCCAGCGGTACAGCCGAGGCTTTGTTTTCCTGCAGGAGAGCATCGAGAGAGCCATCATCGAAATGCAGACGGGTAAAGCTATGGATGGGCCCGCGGTCCAGATGCAGGCATTCCCTTATCCCTGCTACTACAAGGATGAGTAAGTGTCTCACAAGCACAAACCCCAAATACACATTGAGCATCTCATATAAGGTCTGAGATGGACACTTAAAATGCGGCGTCTGTACAAAAAATCAACAGCTTTACACCAACACTGAACACCTGCTTCATTTTGTTTATTAGAAAACAACTCTAGTATGACAAATGTCCTCTTGTATTTCATAGAAAAATTAGATTTGCATTTGCTACATGAAACTGTAGTGCTTGCAAGGCAGCAAAACAATTGTGTTGGTTTTAGGTAAGCTTAGGTTTGGCTTTGGTTCTGTGTAGATGAAGTGCTGGATCAGAGCTGTTGTCATGGCACTATGTTTTCTGTTGGCTATGCATGAGATTCAATATAAATTACATTATTTTTGCAATGCAAAGATGGCTTTAGATTGTTTAACAGATGCCGGTGTTGTTTTTGTTTTTTAAAACTAGTAAGAATCATTTTTATTAATTGAAATGAAGGTGAAATAAAAAGAAAGTATACATATTACACGAAAAACTGTTCAAGAACTAAAATGACTTAAACTAAAAGATAAATTAATGGTAAATAGAAGTGACAATTACTAAAAGTAATTAAAAAATACTGAAAAAAAACACGCTTTTGTCTGTACTGCATTTTGGTTTGCAATTTAACATCACTGCACAGTCACGTTTTGAGATCTGTAAAAGGGCTTTCAAAGTTCACATATTAACGCATGAGATTAATTATATATAATTAATGCAGAGATTTTCAGGCATTCAGTTTGACATTATCAATTCCATTCTGTTCTTTCTGATTTATAAAACGGCATTCTATCATGATGGGGAACTTTTTGCATTTTTATATTTACACATTATTTAGTGTAAGTCACTTTTCTCAATGATTTCAGCTTTTACTGTCATTGTGGGGACCAAATACACAATCATTTTCATTTAACTGAAATAGTGGTGAAATAAAATAAAGTGTAAATATTAGATGTAAAACTGTGATGTTCTGATTGGTTATTGTTGTGCCACTTCTCTCAGGATTTTCACCTTCAGTGTAGATAGATAAATTACTTGACACTAGAAACTTTATCATGCCAAATAAAATATAAAGGTGCTGATACATTAGCAAAACTTCAGCAAAAAATTGTGGGTGAAATAGATCGATTGTCAATAGTGTGGCAAAGCATGAAGGAACGCTTACTCGGAGGTGTCTTCCAAACCAAGCAACTTTATATTGGTAAACGCTGCGAATTTGTGTGTTCAAAGTTGAACAAACTTGAATCCTTGTGGGGAAATGTTTTGTCTCACATGTCCCTCATGGAAAATTCCTTTTGTTTTTTCGTGGATTTTTTGTGCCATGAAATTATCCATACAAAAGTAAATGTGAAAGAAGGCCAAGCAGTGTGCAAACGTTATTATAACATCATCACTTTTTGAATGTTCAATATTCAGAATCAGTCAGTGAAAGAGTTGTAAGGTTTAAAGTTAAATTCCTTAAAAAATATAAAGAGTACAAAAACCAAAAATAGATTACATACCGAATTAACATCTGAATTAACTACAGTAGTTTAAAGGTTCCTTGATTAGGATTTCACTTTAGTTAGTGTGTAATGTTGCTGTTTGAGTATAAACAACATCTGCAAAGGCACGACGCTTAAAGTTCAATGCAAAGGGAGATATTTTCTTTTATAGAAGTTGCTTCATAAGGACAACAACAAAATGGCTGGTAGGAACTGCAACAAGCTTCTTCCCGGGTTGGTGACATCACAAACCCCAAAATTTACATAAACCCTGCGCCCAGGAATCCATGTTGGTCCACTTTAGAGAAGAAGAAGAGTTTTTGTAGTAGAGTGTTGTTGTTTCACAAACAAGGGTCATTTCAATGCTGGATTTGCACAAAAAATTAACATGACGGCACATGCTAGTCGATGAGTTTAATTAACTCAAAATTAATGTAGTTGAATTAACTATATAAATGTATCCACTAACCATTCAGAAACGTCCAGTATCATTCTAAAAGTTGTAATTACTTCTTGAGTCTTGTGTCAGACTGTGTGAGATTCTCCAGCTTTGTTGTTATTGAGTGACCAAAGCACAAGCTGTTAAAGCTCCACCCTCTAATGGAGAGCGTCCGGGAGCTCATTTGCATTTGACAAGTGACACACACAAAAACGGCATGTTTTGGTCACACCCAAATAGGGGCAAATCTGCCAAGTTGTAATAAATGATCTGTGGGGTCTTTTCAGCTGAAACTTCACAGACACATTCTGGGGACACCGGAGACTTATATTACATCTTGTGAAAAGGGGCATGAAAGGTCCCCTTGAACACTTTGGGCCATTAATTTAGAGTCTTATTTTCAACATTAATCAACAATGACTTTTAAAACAAGTCAGTCAGCTCATCAGTTTCTCTTCTTTAAACATCCGATGGGATATTGTTGTGTAATTGCAACAAATATGGCCTATATTAGCAGGTGCTAATCTTAAATCTTTCTTCCTTCCAGGTATCTCAACAGCATTGCTTTTGCTTTCCCAATGGCACTCATGATTTCCTGGGTGCTGTTTGTTGCCAACTTTGTGAAGAAACTTGTCCACGAGAGAGAACTGCGACTTCATGAGGTATGGATCCAAACATATTTTTCCTTTGTCTGTTCCCACAAGCTTCCAATAGGTCCCTAAACTCTTTTCACTCATCCCACAGTACATGAAAATGATGGGGGTCAATCCTATCAGCCACTTCTTTGCCTGGTTAATAGAGGGTGCTGTGTTTTTGCTTGTGACCATCATCATCCTCACCATCATTTTGAAAGCTGGCGGCATCCTTCCTCGCAGCGATGGCTTTGTGCTCTTCCTCTACCTTTGTGACTACGGCTTCAGTGTCCTTGCAATCAGCTTCCTGGTCAGCTCCTTCTTCGATAAGACCAACATCGCCGGGCTGAGTGGCAGCCTTATCTATGTCATCTCCTTCTTCCCCTTCATCGTGCTGATCCACATGGAGGACAATCTTTCTTTCTCTGTGAAGAGCGCTCTGGTCTGTACTGCATTTCAATTGCTTTGCAATTTAACATCATTGCACATTTTGAGTTATGTGAAAGGGCTTTCAAATTTCACATATTAACACATGAGACTAATTATATATAAGTTTTTCAGAAATTCAGTTTGACATTATAAATTTCTGATTTATAAAACACCATTCTATCATGGTATGGAACTTATGCATTGTATGTATTTTTATATTTACATATTGTTTAGTATGATTGTTAGGTCACTCTCCTCAATAATTTCAGGTTTTACTGTCATTGTGGGGTCCAAATACACAAGCACACACACACACACACACACACACTCACACTCAGGGGTTGTTTTGCTATCTTAGTGAGGACATTGCCTAGACTTCCATTGATTTTATATCAGGTCAATGATATTTTCTTTCACCTACTCCTAAACCTACCCATCACAGAAACATGTGACCATCACTAGATTTAAATTAAAACATCTTTTGGCTGATTTATAAGCCTTTTAAACTAGAGAGGACCAGTCACATGTCCTCAATAGTGGGTTGAGAAAGTATTTCACAATACAAGTGAGGACATTTGGTCCGCACAAGTATGGTCAAAACAAGTGCACACACACACTTTATGGATAATTTATTTATAAATCAAAGCCAGACGGGACATTTAACAAAAGTCATTTGCAGTCTTTGTTTGGTGAAATTTAATTATCATAGCAGCTCCACAAGTGAAATATCACCCACAAATGTGAAACCGCATACTTCATAGAAATGTTAATGCGAACACCAGCAGAGGACTAATGCACAGGCTGCAGCAGCGGCAAAAACATCTTTACATATAATATTATGCCCAAGAAGTGTGGGGTTATAAAGTTGTTTTGTTGAATTATTGCAGACTTGTATTTTTATTGTCATTTTCTGACTTTTTATTTTTACGTATAATGTCACAATTTGATGACAGAATGTTCGATTTTGGGTGAACATCAAATGACAGCTGTAATATAAATCTATGTTTGATTTTTGGTCCACAGAGTCTCTTTTCTCCTACATGCTTCAGTTATGCCAGTCAGTATATCTCCCGCTATGAAAAACAGGAAGAAGGTAGGTCGGCACAAACCCTCAGACTCTCTGTAATTAGTTTTTGTTTGGGATAATTACATTGACTGAATGTATTGTGTATTTACACCTCAGGCATCCAGTGGAGCAACATGTATATCTCTCCTCTGGCTGGTGACACTTCCTCCTTCGGTTGGCTCTGCTGGTTGCTGTTGATTGACTCAGTAGTATATTTTATCATTGGGATTTACATCCGCATGGTCTTCCCAGGTATTTGTGAGCTGCTCAATTGAGCATATCCCATTTTTGTTGTCAAATAAAAAGAATTTTGACATTTTAATTTTACAAGTGAAAATTACAATATTACTGTTGTAATCAAGTGTATTTTTCTCTCAATCAGGAAAATATGGCATTGGTGTTCCATGGTACTTCCCTGTGACACGATCCTTCTGGGCGGATGTGTTCAGCTGCTGTAGCAGAGCGCCAAAGAAAATAGGCAGAGGGCTGCTGTTTACCAACGTGATGCAGGAACAAAAGAGCACTAACAAGGGCAAAGGTACACTATTACACACTGATTTGGAATGCTTGATTCTGATTGGTCTATAGCATCATTGAGCAGTAAAGAACTTTTGCACAATTGCTAATCTGTAAGTTTGTTTGTCTCACATATCACTCTTTTTAATAAAAGTGCTAATTGGTGGATCCGATTACAGAGGATTACATGTCATATTGCAGCTAAAAATGTTAACTGGTTCATCGAAAACAACTTCACCTGCTTTGTGGATGCTTTGAGCTCATTTAAGGGGAAGTTAATCAAAGAATTTCACAAAGAAATTAAATGCTTCAATAACTCTACATTTATAGTAGGGCTGGGTATTGACACAAATTTCAATTTTCGATTCGATTCACAAGCTTGCAGTTTGATTCGCTTCAATATTGATTTTTTTGGATGTATATCAGGAATAGTGCATGGCAAATATTCTCAAGGAATAAAAATCTCAACTAAAGCTGTAAACTATACTTGAGAATCAGTTTGCAGTGGTACTACATTATAATATTGAAGGATAAAATTAACTGATTTGTATACAAACACTTTCATGACACCCAATGAAATTTGAAATTTGGTATCTGTCATAAAAAACTTGACGGATTTATTCAAACATGCATTAAATATTGAAGAACACTAAAAATTGCAATGAATATGTACATGTTATGCAGCAAAACGCTCCTCTCTAGAGTTCATTTACCTTGCTGTCTAACGAGTTATGGTCGCTGAGTTTGGTTTTTCTGAGGTAAATGTGGCGTTACATGACATTCCTTACAAAAGCTGTTTTATTGACGTCTTTCCGCGGTTGAAACACTGATTGAGCTGTTCCATTAGACAGGATACAGATTTTGGTAAGTTGTACTGCATCTTTCAACATACCTTCGGGTGCTCATTCATGTTCATTTAGGTATTAAAGTGGAGCAATGTGCCCTTGCTAAATAGAAGTGGTAATTTTTTGACCCCAAACAAATAGAGAGATTTGCTTCAGGTTTATTTACTCCAATATACTTGCACTCTCTACCCTCTGTGAAGGTGACACAAATTGCAACTAGAATTAAATTTGAATCCTTTTAATTTCTGCGCAGTATTTTAACATCTTTGTCTCTCTTTAACTGTGTTAGGTAAAAGTAGCTTGGCCGGTAATGGAGAAGAAGACTTCTCAGGATTGCCTGTTGGAGTGTCACTGCATGGCCTGACGAAGACCTACGGAAGTCGGCATGCTGTGGACAACCTGAACCTTTCTTTCTATCAGGGGCATGTCACCTCTCTGCTGGGTCACAATGGAGCTGGAAAAACCACTACTATGTAAGGACAGAACAGCATATTTTCTATTTAAATAATGCTGTTGATTGCTAAGATAAGAGTCCAAATGATTTTTAGATCAAATAGTACATTTTTCATTCGATTGAACTATATTTTTGTATTTTCTGTTTCAGGTCACTTCTGACGGGGTTGTTTTCACCCACCAGCGGCACTATTGAGGTTTATGGGATGGATATGCAGACGTTCATAGATGAAGTCCGTAAGGAGATGGGCGTGTGCATGCAGTATGATGTCCTGTTCGACCATCTTACCACTAAGGAACACCTGTTGCTATACGTTCAGATCAAAGCTCCCCACTTGAGCAAACAGGAAGTGAATCAACAAGTGCACAGGTAAGTTTCAGCACTTGTCTTACAGTGTGCTATTTTGTTTTAGAACTTTTCCTGAGAGAAATTAACTTTTTGCATTTTGTTTATCCATTCGTTATCTTGACTTATATGGCATGTAGGTTTCTAATGTGCCCTTAATGGTGTTTGGGAAGCTATTTTAAATCTGTAGCTTCCCCTACTCGTAATTTAAAGTAGTTCAGCTGCTAAGAAAAAGTATCTAAGTACAGTGACGCTCTTTAAGGCGACATGTTTTCATTGACAAATAATCATAAACAAAATATGAATATAATATTCATTCTAAATAATATTTTATATCAAAATATTTAGATACAAGTCCTAAATTTGTGTTTTTCTTAATCAGTTTTGTTTTCAAAGTTATTCATCTTTATATTTTTTTTATGAAGATGAATTACTACATCACATTTATATTTTATTTTATTCCAGCTTTATTTCAGTTTAGTTTTAGTTAACGATAACGGTTTCTGACAAAAAGTGCAAATTAAAAAAATATATTTTACAGCATATTTAGTGTGTCCCCAACATTGCTCCTTATCTTGGGAATAGCCTGTCTTAGTGTTTAACGAGTGGGATTGGTAAAAATTTGTAGGATCAAATCCCATAATGGACAATCCATGAACACACTGTGCCCTTGAGCAAGGCATTTCACCTCAGATCATTGTAGATAAAAGTATTGGCTAAATGAGAAATTTGCATTAACATGGTCCCTCTTTTTCCTGTCTTAGAATCCTAATGGAAACAGACATGCACGCCCACCGCCACAAGCGTGTCGGCACCCTGTCAGGTGGTATGAAGAGGAAGTTATCCATCTCCATTGCCTTCATTGGAGGCTCGCGGCTGGTGGTGCTAGATGAGCCGACCACCGGGGTGGATCCCTGTTCCCGACGCAGCATCTGGGACATTGTCCTTCAGTACAAACAAGGTGAAATCCCTCTGCAATTCAGACCAGGGTGAAAATAATCTCATGGCTTGTACCTGTAGCAAACTCCCCAAAGGATTTTGTTCTTATCGGGTATCTGACACTTGGTTTAGAATTTAATTAGGCTTGAATGGATTTTCTCAAGGTGCGTGCAGTCAAATCAAGACAGGGAAAAATACAGACTCAGACGTAGTAACGACTGATTGTTATCCGTCATGCTCCCTCTGATGTTTAATTATCTTCCTCGGAGACAGTTAGGGAATTTATCTCGAGCAAGGATTTAAGACCGTAAAAGAGGGTCATGTCAGATTCTCCTGTTTTATCTTTGTTCATCAGCTCTTTGTTCAGAGACTGTCTCTCTCTCTGTCCGCCTGTGTCAGTGGATCTTTGATTTGACATGCCTCTATGTTCGTTTTGTTTAACTGTCCAGAACGCACCATCATTCTTTCCACCCATCACCTGGATGAGGCTGAAGTTCTCAGTGACCGCATCGCCTTCCTGGAGCGTGGAGGCCTCAAATGCTGTGGTTCGCCCTTCTACCTTAAAGACAAGTTGGCTAAAGGCTACAACCTCACCCTCACAAAGAAGGTACATCTTATGGAGTCATTCACTCCAACTGAGTTCTCACTTGAGTTAACTCCCAAAGTACGGTAATGGTATCAAATATTAATAGCAAGACACATTGATATACACTACTGTCAGGGTTGGGGAGTAACAAAATACAAGTAACTTACTTGCGTATTTAAAATACAAAATTTGAGTAACTGTATTTCATTACAGTTACATTTTAAATGGGTGGTAATCAGATTACAGTTACATCTGAAAAGTATTTTAGATTACCAAAGTGATTACTTTGAATTTGAATGTCATTTAAACAGCAGTTGGTGATTCTCTGACTCTGACAGTCTGAAAAAGCAGAGTTACGTTTCATCAACATTTTAATACTTTTAAGAGGGATAAATTTTTTTTTTTTTTTATTTAATACTGTCCTGAGCAAGATAAAATGACTGAATTTATAAAAGAAAATGCCCAACTGCCAACTTAACTGTCCTGTCATGACCTGCATGATCCTGGATAGTTGTTGGTGAGTCATTTTATAATTCACTGGTCACTGCAACTTTTTCTCTCAATTTGTTTTTTTTCCCCTCACAATTGTGAGTTTGCACAATTTTGACGTCTTTTTCTCATAATTGCGAGATTTAAACTCACAATTGCAAGTTATAAAGTCAGAATTGGGAGATAAAAACTTCTTTCATAATTTTGACTTTTCTCAATATTTTCAGTTTACAGCTCATCATTTTGACTTTTCTCAATGTTGTTATTTTATCATATTTTGACCTTTCTCAATATTGTCAGTTTATATCTCATAATTCTGACTTTTCTCAATATTGTCAGTTTATTTGTCATAATTTTGACTTTATAACTCGCAATTGCAACTTTATATCACACAATTCTGAGGGAAAAAGTCAATGACCTTTTTTGTCTTTGTTCCACACTCATTAGTATTCCAAAGTATTCTAAAGTATTTAGATTAAGTTACTAAACTTGAGTAATGTAAAAATTACTTTTTAAAGCATGCATTTTGCAATCTATAGTGAAATACATTTTAAAAGTAACCTACCCAGCCCTGACTACTGGTCAAGTTTGAGATCTGTAAGATTTTTTGAAATGTAATGTTCACCCAGACTGCTTTATTTATTTTTTGATCAAAATACAGCTTAAAAACAATACTATCGTGGAATAATATTACAATTTAAAACATTATTAATGTTTTTTACTGTCACTTTTGATCAATTTACTGCATCCTTGCTGAATACAAGTATTTTTTTTTTAAGGTAGTGTATACAATGGTATATAATGATTATTATATTCATGTATCATTATATTTCATGGTGGTAAAATATGACAACGTGGTAATCGAGAATTTATATTTTAAAATTTGTCATATCAACATGTATGTGTTTCTATGCTTTTGGTTCAGGTTCAGACTCCTGGTTCAAATGAAAAGTTTGATATTGAAGAACTCAGGGATTTCATTCAGTCCTACCTGCCTGACGCTCGACGGAAGGAGGGAGAGGTGGGCGATTTGGTCTACGCCCTCCCACCATACAACACCCAGAACGCAGCAGCGTACCAGTCTCTTCTCACCGATCTGGATCAAAACCTGGACAAGCTTCAGCTGGGCTGCTATGGCATTTCCGACACCACCTTGGAAGAGGTAATTATCGAATGAAGACCCAGGTGCAAGATTGGATTATGGACTGAGCCACTGACACTGGGGTTCAGACTGCCAGCCCAGTGAACATCAAAGCCTCAAACAGTGCAGCCCAAGATTGCGAAGATTGCTGAACTGAACTAGGTTCCCAGGCATTCTTGGCGCATACAGTACAAGCTTCATATTTTACATCATTTCAAGAGCTGGGATCGAGCTGGGAGATACTGAGTTATTGAAATGCTATTCAAATTATTAAAGCAATCAATCCATGTGTAGGATACTATTTTTAGTTTACCCAAGGGATAGTTTACCCAAAAATAAAAATTCTATCATCATTTACTCACCCTCAAGCTCTAAATCTCTATGGGTTTCTATGTTGTGTTGAACACAAAAGACGATATTTTGAAGAATATTGGTAACCAAACAGTTGCTGGCCCCCATTGACTTCCACAGAATTTGTTTTTTCATACTATAGCAACTGTTTGGTGACCAATATTCTTCAAAATATGATTTTGTGTTTAGAACAGGATTAGAAAAACTTAAGGGTGAGTAAATGATGACAAAATGATCCCTTTCTATTCATTTCTATTTTCTCTATGAAATTTTATTCACTTTCGTTCATTTCAGAACACAAATGAAGATGTTTTTAATATTCACTAGTCATTTTTCAAAGATGTATGTGAATGCTGTTTTCATTATATTTCCAAATCACAAATTCCCACACATTTTCTACACATCCTGCACTGAAAGAAATTGGTGTAGGATGTACAATTCTCACTCAGAAATTGCTAGTAAATATCACAAATAATTACAAAGAAACAGCATGCAACACATTGAATTAAAAGTAGAATGGCTGTTTAAAACACACTTCAATAATCTTTTATTCACAACTTTGAAAAATAATTTTTTTTACAGTGTACAAATAGGATTTCAAACAAAGTGCATGTTTTTTTTTTTTCGGAAGGAGTGAGGATCATGACACACATCAAATAAAAAATGGGAAAAAGTTGCTCTAATGTTAATTTAACAAAATCATGAGGAACCATGATCCAACCTGTCCAGGTGCACTCAAAAAGATTGTGTTTTCTCTTAGGTTTTCCTGCAGTTGACTCGAGACGACATGGAGCCTAAAGATAGTGAAACCTTGTCTGTATCAGAGTCTATACAAGAGAATATGTATGCTTCAAGAGACAGCATTCCTGATGACATCAACAGCATGTACCTTGGAGAGAAAGCCAGTAAGTGGTCTTTTAGGACTCTTAGTTTCTTGCAGCATTCTGCAGAAAATTAGTTCAATGGCCTGTACTTTCCCAGTTACCCCTTTAAAGCTTTGAACTTTGAAAGCTCATCTTCACAACTTACCTGGATTGAAGCGGTTGAGATGATTGCCTCTGTCTCAAGTGGCACACTCTGTTCTTCTCTCTTATAGGCCTCACTGGGACCTCGACTGTGAGTGGGCTTGCTTTGACTGTACAGAGGGTGATGGCCATGTTGCTGAAACGCGTGCATCACTCCAGGAGGGACTGGAAGGGGCTGGTCTCCCAGGTGGTTTTGCCCGTACTCTTCGTAATTGCTGCCATGGGTCTGGCCTCCATCAAGAGTGATCTTCAGCACTTTCCTAAGCTTGTGCTCTCTCCTGCTCTGTACCACGTTGATGAACAATATGTCTTCTTCAGGTTAGACTCACTCTGTTGTTTAACTTGCCTGTGATTCAAAAGTAGATCTGATTTCAGATAGAAAATAAGGATTATGCTGAACTACAGACAATTAACTTGTTTTTGAGATTAATTTATTTACACTTATGCCATTTGCAGACTTTTATCCACAGTAATTTACATTGCATTCAAAGTATACATTTCATCAGCTCATGTATTCTCTGGGTATTGAACCCATGACCTTGACGTTACTAGTGCCATGTTCTGTTTTTTGAGCTACATGAACGCTATTCAAATTGATGTATTCAAATTTAGATTTTACTAATCAATTCAAAGATAATGGTGATAACGAGATGTTATATAATGTATATGGATGTATATGTATGCCCGTATATGTATATAAGCATACATATATTTATATATCATTGGGTGTAGTTAATGGGGAAATGAGTGTGGTATGAAACGCAAGAACTGTTATGTGATGTGTCTAACTGAGACTGAGAACTGTGAGAAAAGCTTTGCAAAAAGTTTGTTTTACAATAGAAAACTGAGCGTAAAACATGTAATGCTTTTAGTTTTGCAGACTTGGTCTGAAGATTGGGTACATGAGTGAATGGTTTCACTGAGTGGGCCTTAAGTACCTTAAGTACCCTTTTAGTGTGTTTGCAATTTGAAAAAAACGGTAACCAATGTCTTTGCTGCTGACCTTCGATGACCCAATTCAACCATAATAATAAGCAAAAATGACTTTAGATGAACATCACATTTGTGGCCTTTACATTAGCCAAAAATAGAACTTTTTTGTTCTTATTAAAAACAAAGAAGCAAGCCCAGCCCAGGTAAGAAAACGTAATGCAAAAGTAACATATTACTTTCCATAAATAATAACTAAGTAACACCATTAGTTACTTATGACGCAGTAATGTAATGCATTATTTTTAAAAGTAACTTTCCCCAACACTGCTTTTTAAAAAAAAATGTATTTATTTAACTCTGAAATTGCCTAGTAGGGTGATTTTTAATAAATTCAAAAGTAAAATACAGTAAAATGTAGGATCTGGCAAATTCTAAGGCTTTTTTCTCACAAAATGAACACAAAGCATAATTAAATGTAATGATTTTTATTTATGCAAAATACATAAACAACAGTATTAACCTCCATATATATATATATATATATATATATATATATATATACACATATATATATATATATATATATATACATACATATTTTTTTTTTTTTACGGCAACTCTTTAAAGCATGTAAAATGCCTCATCAAAACTTGCATGAGCATTTTTGAGTAATTATGCTAACAAATAATTCATTGACTGATTCAAAATAACTAATTTACTGAAATTATTTGAACTTCCTTGCTCTGTTGGCATTTAATGAGGTTTTTTTAAAGAGATGCTTGTAAAATACCTCTAATACTCACGGGTCACTGGCGCACAACTAGCCAATTGCCACTTTAGCTGATGCAACCTACAGTAAGAACTTAATGGGCAAATAAAAGCACATCATTGCAGTATTGCCAATTTTGGTTATTTTTTTCATGTCACCACCAAAATATTATATATAAATATATAAAATATTGTACTGTAAATACTCAGTATTTTGCACAGCCTTAAACATTGCTATTGCACATTCTCTCCACAGCAATCAGAATCCCTCTGCCAACAATCTTGTAGATACCATGATGTCCTATCCAGGCATTGACCACGTCTGCATGAGAGACCCCACAGATTCGTAAGTAATCATCCATATGTCATAGTGATTCGCAGTGCAGTTCAGCACTCTGAGCTCAGTAATCAGACTGCAGGCCGCTATAAGCCATGAGTGATTACATATCACAGCATCAGCTCACCTGGACACCGCAAATGGCTTTCATTTTTGCCGGCTATGATTTTAGCCTCTCAGATCTTCGCAGGTCTGTTCTTAAGCTCTGGTCGCCATCTCCTTAGCTGAGCCCTGGGACTCTGGTACTCTGTCTGCTTGCATCAGCGAGTCTTCACATGCTCCTGTTCAATTTCATCACACTAATGTGCCACTTTTAGTTTTCTATCACTGTTTTTTATCACGCTATTTTCCCATCTCTTCTCATCTTACTCTCTTCCCATCTCTCTGTAACTCGCACATAACACTCTCTTGCTTTCTTGTTCTGTGTTTTATTATTTCTCTCATTCACCCACACATCTGAAAGCTTTGCCTTTTCTAAATTCTCTGTAAGAGCTTATAATAATGCTTCTGTATAGGGGCGGAAATCTCAGAGAAGAACCTCACTTGCATGTATTTGTGAGATTCACCCAGGGATCATTTGCATTTCTCATGCATTTTCTGTTTATAGGATTGATTTTCCAAACAGACTTTATCACTGATACCTTCAAAATAATCATCACACTGTTTGAAGTGGTTATTGCATGTAGACTATTGTTTTCTTCTTCTTTTTAATACAAGAAAATATATATATATTTTTTTTACAGGGTTTGCAAAGAGAGACCTCCTACAGGAACTCAGACCTGGATCTCTAGAGGAAACAGCTCTGCTACATTTACCACCTGCAAGTGTAGCAACCAAGTGCAGGTGGGTCAAACCGAGCATAACCATCATAACACAAACAACATTATCACTTATCCTCAATGATGTGCATCTCTCGCTGTTTAAATATTGATAAAGACCATTAGTGTTTTGAAAGCGTGAAGGTGATTGTTGATCACAGCAGGGTTGCACGCCCTTCGGAATTGATTTGAGAATCCTTTTCACTTTGAATCAAGGCAGCAAACAGAACACAAAATCAACATTCAAATGTAGGAATGTTTGATAATTCATCATTAAAATAATACTTTTTAAAAATCATATAATGAAAAAAACTATTTCAGTTCAAATTACATGAACATGTTATAATTCACAAAAGACATTTTATGATATTATTTCATGTTTTGCAATGCCATATAAAATATGTATTTAATTGATTAAGATTTTTTTTTTTTTTTTTTTAAAGCTTTCATTTTATGAATTTTGGTAGAAGAACACTCAATTTCTCAGAAGACTCTATATTATCAGAATTTAAATCAGTTTTTCAAAAACAACAACAACAAAAAAAGAAATAATTTTTTTTTAAATGAGGTTCACTGAGATTCTGTATGGAAATTAAAATAGTGTTTTTAGCTGTTTTTCTGCAATATTCCTTAAAGGGACTTAAAAAAATATGCGATGGAGGAAAAATTATTTCAATGCTTTTGCATTCTCTTGCAAATGTTTTGCGTTCATCCGAGAAACTTTGCATTCCCTCGCAAAAAGCTAAAAAGTTTCTCTGTGAGAGAACGCAAAAGCATTGACGAAAATGTTTTCCTCCCAGTTCATTTTTTTTCCCACCACCATGTCCCTTTTGGGGGGCTCTGTAGTATTCAACTTGGTTTAACTTACTTAAGAGAATTGAACCCACTGTAGGGAAATATGTCCACTGAGGAAAAACAATTACATATCATATAAATGGGCATGATTAGTTAAGTTAATTATGCAATTAATAATGTTTTTTTTGGTACCAAACTTGAGTTGGGCTTATGCAGTTTTCTGTTGTGCGCCTGCTAATTTGTTTCATTTACTTGTAATTTAGTCAATTCCTCTTCCTGTTATTTCAAATCAACTTCCTGTGGGGCGTGGCCAATTGACGGAGCAAATTGTTAAATTCAGAATTTTGTATTGTGGTATGGGCTCAGAACATCACTCACTTTCATGTGCCTTTCAGTCGTGTCCTGCATCCGGTTATGACCCACCTCACACAAGAAATCCATCATCCCAGATTGTCTACAACCTGACGGGCATCAACATAGAGAACTATCTGCTGGCCACTGCGAATGACTTCATCAGAAAGAGGTAAATTTGAAAACGCATCACTTCATAGCTTCATTAAACTCATTTCAAAAGGTAATTCCTTTATGTCATAAGTTCAGAATATGGTGAGGTGAAATATTAAGGAATTTATGAACTGCTGGTAGGCTGATTAATAATTAAAGAGGAAGCACTTTGGTTTATCCCATCTTTACCATGGCATTTCCAACCAGCTGACATTTTCCATCCTAGTCAAATAGCACACAGCGCTTGGGCGTGCTGCTGGCATGAAAATACTTTATTACACCTAAAATAGTAAGGCAAGCATTTATTATTCATACATTGTTCTTCCAAAGAAAAAAAGTAATAAAACACACAGCCCTGCTGCAGTTTGGTGGTGGAAATAGTAATAAAAAAAGGCAAATCACTGGTCTATTAAGAAATTGGATGAGAATTCAACAAAGGCATAAAACTAATAATTAAGAGTATACCATGAGGAAAAAGTCTTTAGTGTCTCAAAACACTAAATGTATTGTTAAATAAATTGAGCTTTAATATATAAAGAATGTGGGAAATATAAATTTGCAGGCTGTGAGTCCAATTAAAGTTACCATATACAATATAAATATGTACATATATAATGTATGTGTGACCCTGGACTACAAAAGCAGTCATAAATAGCATGGGTATAGTTGTTGCAATGGGGTATATTTGTGGCAATAGCCAACAATACATTGTGTGGGTCAAAATTATCCTGCCGTAAATATATATTTATTTTTGTTAGTGGACATACATTGCTAAGGACTTCATTTGGACAACAGTTTTCTCAATACTTTTTTTTTTAGATTCCAGATTTTCAAATAGTTTTATCTCTGCCAAAGATTCTAACAAACCATACAATTAATGGAAAGCTCACTTATTCGACTTTCATATTATGTATCCATTTAAATCCATTTAAAAATTGACCCTTAAGACTGTTTTTGTGGTCTATATATATATTGAATATGAATTTGTCTCATATTTGATGAAGTTTACATCATTGGTTCTGCTGCTTTGAAACAGTATTTTCAAAGCAGCAGAACCAATGATGTAAACTTCATCAAATATGAGACAAATTCAAATTCTGCTTCTAAAAAGAAAACGTTTTCATTATTCAGCTCAAGTCCAGTGTTTGTTCAGTTCAATTCAATAACTGTGTAAAGTACATCAATTATTGAACAAGAATTATTGAATATGTACAACATGTGAAAAAGATGTTACACCAGCCAGGAGTTACATGTTCTAATGTTAGATGTTTTGTGCTTTGTTTCAGATATGGTGGCTGGGACTTTGGAAAGCCTCTTCCCATTGATCTCAAGCTGGACATGCTAGATGTGCCAGAAAACAGAACCCTTAGTAAGGTAATTTGGATGAGTGATATTACATTGCCCCAATGGCAAAGTGGCTCATTGTCCCAATGTAGCAGTTTATATAGACGCTAACAGGCTCTGTTCCAAAACCAAGTAAGCTGCCACGTAGGCAGCATTTTAATGCATCATAATCACCCTCCTGATGTGAAAGCTGTTCCAAAAGGTAGGCAGCATCTTTATGTTGCCTTCTAAGATATCTTTTTTGCATCATTTTAAGGGAATATTACAAACATCCTACATGAAGAATGCAGTGTTCAGTGAAAAAAATACTTTCAAGATGACAAATGAAATAAGAGAAAATTCAGTAGTTGAGTCTAATTAAGAGTTATTTTTGTTTGAGCTATGTACAGTATCTGCCAGAAGATAAAACAGTAATACTGCAAAATATTATTACAAATGAAATTAAAAGAACTGTTATTCTAATTTGAATATAGTTTAAAATGTAAAAACTGATTTTTCGGGAACATTACTCCAGTCTTCAGTTTGACATGATCCTTCAGAAATCATTCTAATATGAGGTATTAGAATGATTTCAGGTAGTAGCTGTATTTTTTTTTTTTACACATGATAGGATATTAGGTTGTTAGTTTTCCTGTTAAAAGGCAGCTGTCTATGTAGGCATAGATGGCAATGCAGCTCAGTGTGTTTTGGAACAGGACCTTAGCCTCATTTACAAGGTGATTATAGAAGAATTGTGGTGCATTGTTTTGATATTTGTTTTCACACAGGTTTGGTATAATCCAGAAGGTCACCACACCATGCCTGCCTACCTCAACAGTCTTAACAACTTCCTCCTGAGATCCAATCTGCCACCTGAGAAACGACAGCAATATAGTTAGTTAAACCTCTCTCTCTCATTTTGTAAAGTTTTGTAGATTCTAGTTTTCTCTTAGAATCTATAAAATCTCATGCACACTGTTGTTTAAAAGTTTGCAAGGAAATGATTTTTTTATTTAGCGAGAATGGATTTAATTGCTAAAAAGAGACAATAAAGACATTTATAATGTTATTATTTAATGTATAGTGTATACATTATAATGTTATATTTTCAATCCTGAATTTTTTTTTTTTTAATCAATTTCCCTAAAAATTAAAGCTTTTAAGCACTGAATCAGAATATTAGAATGATCTCTGAAGATACTGAACATTCAGCTTTGCCGTCACTGGAATAAATTACATTTAAAATATACATTTATTTTAATTCCTAATAATATTACACAATATTAAATAAATCCAGCCTTGACGAGCACAAGATACTTCTTTCAAAAGCATTAAAAAATCCCACCCCAAACTTTTAAATAGTAGTGTATATCTAATAATTTTAAGTTCCATAGCAGATAAAATGTGTTATGCATTCTGAATTTTCATTATTGTGTACATAGTTTTTGCGTATCTAGAGTTTTGACTTGCAGCATAAGGTCTAATCCACTTAGCAGCTTATTCTGAGCAAGAACCGCCCACTTAGACATCAGAAAACCTTCTGACGGACTGCAAAGAATCCAACCAAGTTCTTTTTGTTGATATTTTGTTGATTTATCTGAAATATGCCTGTTTGCAATATGCTGAAATATCATCCTTGCCCTCTGAGATTGAAAAAATTGTAATACCACTACCCTTAGACAGGGGGCAGTATGTCTATTCTATCTCCCACTCAAAGGAAGAGTGGTTTGAATGCTAATTAGAGGTGCTGAGAACTGAAATGAAGGAATAGAGCTGGTCTTATTTCAACACTGCCAGACTGGCCCAGTGGCTGAGATTCACTGTCCGCCTCCAGGCAAGATTAATGCAATCCCAGCAGTCAATAATGGAAAGGGGGGGATGCATTCATTCAAATGTAGCCGGTGAACTCATTCAGGGCAAAACAGAGCATAAATTCAGCAAAGGTTCATAGGAGGAGCAGATTGCTGATCACGTGTTGGCCGGGCGAGTGTGTATTTTCTCATTTTTCTCATGTGCTAAAATCTCTCTTTACAGCTATCTCCATATCCAGCCATCCTTACCCTGGCCAAGTGCAAGATGAGGATGTCATGTAAGAGCACTCACTCACTCACTCACTCACACACACACACACACACACACACACACACACACACGTCCTTCTGTCTGGCAGCTAAAGCTGATAAAGTACTCTGTGGGACCAAATACAGACTCTGCGTACTAGTTGGGCTGGTACCAAATCACAGACCCAGTGGTGGGGAAAAGAAAGCAATCAGCCAAATGATGGGCTTTAGATAAGATATGCAAACATTGCTCTGACATTTTCATTCTAGTGGAGCACTTGAACTAATGTAATTTGACTCCTGTATTTACTCCTCTTTGATTTTTTTTTTTTTTTTTCTCCTGAGCTTGGCTTATTGATTACTAACCCAATATAATGTGTGTTTACTCTGAAGGTGGTTCGGAGGTTAATTGATTCAACGTCGCCACCCAAACATGCTTGTATTTTGAACACTGTGGGCAATTTCAACCGTGCCTAAATTTGAAAGACACGCTCTGTAAAATGAGCGCAGTTGTTTCAGTCTCACAGCTGGGATGAGTCTGGCTTGACGCCTGCTACTTAGGCTTAGGCTGAGAGGAAAAACATGCAGAGAAGGCAAGTGAAATGAAGAAGAATAGCCTGGCTACTCAAAAATAAAAAATAAACAATTCTGCAAGTAGCTGAAAAGAGCAGAAAATAATTCATTCGTTTTCCAGATACTTAAAACAAAAGCGAAGTCCCTTTAAGGCAAGTCAAAACACTTCGTGGCCATATTGGTAACAGCCTCAGGCAGCTGTTTTAAGTACAAATAGAGTGCTGCAGGAATGAGTCCTAAAGCCCAGAAATGATTTAGCATTTTTGAACTTCTCGTTCCATTATTCTACAGTCAATGAGTTTTTTTGAATGGGGTTTTGGTTATATGACTGAGATAAGGTCTGTGGTTGACACAAGCTTAAGATATTTTTTCTATGACATCAATAATACCCCACTCGTTATTTTTTTTAAGCTTTTACTGGGACATTAAACTTTATCACGCCACACAGGAAAACTCATTTACTCACTATAGTCAGTTTATATAGTCAGAAATGCACTGCAGCTAAAGCCACATGTCTGACCATGTTATATTTCAAGTCTGAGGATGATACGTCTAAAACTCTGCGTTTTATTAAATGATTTTCAAGATCACGTCATGTGATTTTATTTTGAGAAGACATAAAATGCTAACTGATGTTAATTATCATCATCTAAGCATCCATTCAGTGTATAGTCTCTATTATTTTTGTGGTGCGAACTGCCCCATTCAGTTTCAGTCTATATTATTATTACTAACAAACAAACTTCTCGCTTCACCTTATTTGAAACTGTATTAAATGCGCTTCTTGAAAAAAAAAAGTTCAGTGAGCTATACAATTCAAAATGATTTAATTTGCATTATATTGACCTCAGAACAGGTGTATTTCTAAGGGCATGTAGCTTAGCACACCAACAAAACACGACAATTTGAGATTAAAACCACGTTTTTGCTCCATACTTACAAGTCGAGTGTTTTAAATAACCTTCTGTGATGTGGCTTCGGATCAAAAATCTGACAAAAAATATTATTTTATGGCATTCTGCACAATGAGAAATGCTATCTCGATTAGCATTGCACAATAAATATAATATATCATTATGGAAATACCCGACATGGCATGAAGAACACAGATCTCCATGTTATAGTAATCTCTGGAAGCCTCTATTAGTTCCAGGAATGCCACATGGTATGCCTGTTCTTCACTAGTGCCATTTGTGGACAAAATGTGTACAGAGCGCCCTCAGGCTGCCAGTATGAATTGAAAACACAGTACATCAGATCCAGCGCTCATAATGATGATAACGGGTAAAAATGTATTAAACGGTACTCCTCAGTATAGAAATTTGACATAAACATATGAGAATCCATCAATATTTCTCCAAATATGCATGCTTTTAAGCTAAAAGCCCTGAGGGATGTGGTTTTGTCAAGTGTTTTCATGACCATCTTACAGGAGTTTTTTTTCACAACATATGTAGCTGACATATTTCAAATCAAAGGTATCGACTCCATTTTCATATTCATAACTCCTGACGCATATTAACAAATTCACTATAGGATTTTGAGAGTAAAATAGAGGTCAAAAATTGAAGTTTTGAGTCTTAGATCTTTTTAAGGATGTATAGTTTGTCAAGGTAATTACATTACATCTAACAGTAAATTTGAGCTAATTTAAACAAATAGGCTTTAGTGCATCTGCGTCCTTGTGAAGATTAAAGCCTTGCATTAATACTCGTGCTCTTACCATTCTAACTCAAACTTTCCAACTTGCAGATTTAAATAAAGCTTAAAATCTTTGTTGGAAACTAATTTTTTCATCTCTGGCGATTATATTTAGGCTTGTATTCAGAGCTGTGAAGATGATCTTAATGAAAAGAATGTGTAAGAATAGTAAACTTTTGATGGTCACAGAGCTTTTTTTCAGAAATAACCAAAAAACCAATGCCCATTTGGCTTTTTGTTGAGGTAACTAGGGTGATGCTAGCTTCTAGGTTGGCATACAAAATTATGTCACAAAAACTATGAAGATTATGTCTCAATAACATATTTTAATGAGTGATTGCTAACCTTGCCTCATACCTAATGAAATCTGATTTGCTGATGGCAGTCATAATTTTGAATTTGTTTTTCAAAGTTGTTGTCATTTTAGTTTGTCACCAATTGGATCTTAACCATAGTTTAGCACCTTTTCATCATGAGGTTTATCATTTTTATAGTTTCAACAACTGCCTGAAAAAGTTTTCTGAGTGAAACCAAGAGTAATCAAAAATGACTTTTGGAAATAAAGGAGTTATAGCTGAATTATAAAAGTAATAAAACCTGTTTCAATATGACCAAGTCAACCTTAGGAGGCAGTAAGAAAAGCTGCAATACAAAGTTCCAAAATTGTCAAGGAAAGTCTGAAGCTGTAGATGAGTTCATTCTAAGTAGTTTCTTATCCCTTGACTTTAGTGATCAACCAACCTAGCCCTTCTTATCTGAATATAAAATGATCCTTGCTTCTGCGTTCATGTTCAACTCTCTGTGGTATCTCTCTTCAGTCTTTTCTTGCAATCAGTTCATTCTTATTTGTCCTCCATTCTTGGTATATTTTTTTGGAGTTCTTGGGAGCATAGATGGGACTCAAAGGGGCTGCATTAAAGGCAAAAGCATAGCTGGTGACTGCTTGAAAAAGAAGTGTCCTGCTGAGACTGAACTCTTGATCGTTCTGACTCTGTCTTACACAGTTCTCACAGATAGAAAGATCTTAATTCTAATGGCTTTTATGTTTTCTCCTCACTGTGCCTGGTGTCGTTGTAAATGCATCAGGTTTGACTGAAGAACAGTGTTAAACTCAAGTGTTGGAAATATGAAGTGCAGTTGGGGTAAGACAGCAGGACAGGCTTTTAAAATCTGTCTCTCACTGCACTTGGCAACTGCCGCAGAATAACTGATTTTTTTGCAAGTGTGTCTATTAAATGTACAGCTTTGGACCCATTTACTTTATTAATACATGTTTCTGGTCTTATTACTAACTATTTTTTGTGCATGTAAAAAATATGCACTACCATTAAAAGGTTGGGGGTGAGTAAAAGTTTTTTTTTCTTTTCCTTTAAGTAAAGCCATTCAAGACAGGTCTCTTTATTCATTTTATGTTTTTTTTGTTTTGTTTTTTAAACAAACAAACAAAAAATATTAAGCAGCAACTCTTTTCAACATTGATGATAATAAGAAATGTTTCTTGAGCATCAAATCAGCATATTATAAGGATTTCTGAGTGTGTACACACACACACACACACACACACATTGTGTTTATGTGTTTTGTGGGGACTTTCCATAGGCATAATGGTTTTTATACTGTACAAGCTGTACATTCTGTCCCCCTACCCCACCCCTACCCCTAAACTTAACCCTCACAGAAAATGTTCTGCTAGTTTAGATTTTCAAAAAAGATAATTCTGTATGATAAATAAGCTTGTTTCCTAGTGGGGACCAACAAAAGGTCCCCACAATGTCAAGATTTACTGGTTTGTGGGGACATTTGGTCCCCACAATGTAAGGAAAACAAGTACACACACACACACACACACACATATTTAATGTAATTTTATGTAATTTATAATATATATCTTTTAATATATATATTTCATATAATTGGACATATGAATTAATATACTCTGAACTCGCATGTCTTCAGGTCCATGTCTTCCATATTGAGATCTTTCTTTTTGTATCCTCAAGGGTGGGCAGTTTGGTCAGCATCCTGGTTGCACTCTGTGTCCTCACTGGCTACTCCATCATGACTGCCAGCTTTGTCATCTATGAGGTTCAGGAACATCACACGGGCTCCAAGAGACTCCAACAGATCTCTGGCATCAGTGAACCTTTTTACTGGATCATCAACTTCTTCTATGATATGGTACTTCAGTGTTAGTTGTTAGATTTCAGCCTTTTAACAGTAACAGTAACCATTTGTGCCATTTTTTGATTGCTCAGATTATTTAATTAATGTAATATATTAACAAATAAATATAAAATATATATATATATATATATATATATATATATATATATATATATATATCTCACAGAAGACTGTTTGTATTTACGAAGTCTTTTCTGTTGCATTGCAGGCTCTTTACATGATTCCTGTGGTCCTCTCGGTGGCGATGATAGCAGCATTCCAGCTCCCAGCCTTCACTGAGAGGCAAAACCTTGGCGCGGTCACACTACTGCTGGTGCTATATGGGTCAGCATACATTAGAGTCCCTTTACCACCAGAGATTTTACTGTCACAAGACAGACGTCTCATTAGAACGTCTCAGCGCTGACAGGTCCTCAAGGCGCTAGAGGTTCATGAATGTATTATTCAGCAAATGCTACACGTCGCAGCGTTGGCAAAGGTGACGTTTTAGTTAATGCACCATCTTTCAGGTAAACACAGTCTCTCTGCTTGAAAGAGGAGAGCTGCTTGAAGCTTTCCTCCAAGGCCTGAGCTCTGAAGAAGCGATTTCACACACTCCGTCACCCAGTTAATTGCATTGAGGAGAGCAGCGAGGCCACTCACAGTCAGTCTTTAGGCTTCAGAGCTCCAGGCTGCTTGGGAGGCCCTTCATTGTGTGAAGTCAGCAGTCTTGGCCCACATTCATCCGCCTGTGAGCTCACCAACTCTCGGCCCATAAATAACCACACATCACAGTGATCCGACCACTTTCCCTTCAACCTGCTTAATTGCTTTTGTTTAGCTGAGCAGTGTGGACTTTCCACCACTAACAATACACGCACACAGGCCGAGGAACGTGCACGTACACACACACTGTACCCCCTCAGTTTAAACACATCCTCTTCCTTGACCCTGCCACCCCAATCACCAAGAGTAATGAATAAAAAAACAGATCATTCTGTGGAGCTGAAGAGGAGAGAGAATGCTTCACGAAGAGGAAATAGATGAACTCATTTATCTTCTGGCCTCTTAGCTCAACTGTGGAATATATTCTCTCTCTCTCTCTTTGCTAAACTCAAAGCTGAAGTCTTACTATAGTTCTTTTGTCTTCCTCCATGTTGTAATTCTACTATTCAGACATTTTTTAAGCTTGCCACTTATCACATCGATGTCATTTTTTTTCAGCTTCTCCACCTTCCCTTGGATGTACCTTTTGTCTGCGGTATTCAAGGATACAGAGATGGCCTTCATTGGTTATGTTTGCATCAACCTCTTCATCAGTATCAACACCATCATCTCCACATCCATTATCTACTTCCTGGGTCAGCTTAACCAGAATGACCAGGTGAGAGAAGAGTCAGAGGGGCATTTCACCCACAATTGAAATTAACTTTTTTCTAAAATTATATTTTGGAAAAGAAACTGAAACCAATTTTAAGATCATTTAGAATGTTTGCTTTGTGATATTTTTAAGCACATTGATTGCCCTCAAATTGTCTTTACTATAATTCGTTTTTTATTCTTTTGTAAGTAGGGACATACATTACCATTCACAAGTTTGGGGTCGATAAGACTTTTTCAATGTATTTGAAAGAAGTATCTTAGCCTTGCCAATATAACAAAAATAACCCGTAATAATACAAAAACACTGTGAAATATTACTACATCTTAAAGTCCCATGGAACCGACAGCCCTGTTTTTGCTTGGTCCTTCACACCTTTGAGCTGAAAAAAAAGTTTGAGAAAATGGCTGTGTAAAGCTCTGGAAAAGTGGGAGTGTGGAAGGGGGGGGGGGGGGGGAGATAAAACACAGACCTACAACACACTCATTATACAGAATAATGAATATTAATGTATGAGCCCAGAGAAAATAACAACAAACTCCCAAGCACAAGGGAGAAATTCGAACATTTTATAAGTTCTAATAATATTTTCATTACATTTATGAGCACTACAGTTTCATGAATAACGACGCAGAAAGAATAAATGAGTTTAACACAGAAAGAATAAAGGCGTAGTTACTTTTTTTAATCCATACTTCTTTGAATTTTCAGTCTAAATCATTGTATTTTATGTATCAGAATAATTAGTCGTGTAATAATCACATCACTGTATCAGTGTCCTAATTTGGATGTATATGTTTAATTTGATAATGAAGTATGTGTGCATACACCGTACTGGTTCATGTTTGGTGCAGGAGAGTGTGTGAAATACTTCTATAAAAACTTTAAACATGAATACTTTATTTTGAGTATGATCTGTCTGAAATTGCTCTGAAAAATGCAAAAATAACCACTTTTCGCTATAATTTCCACTTTTTGATAAACTTTAAGTACTATTAGTGTTTTCAGTGACATGCAACTGTGTAGCTGTTTTCTATTTGAATGTATTTTAAAATGTAATTCATCGCTGTGATAAATTTCAGCAGCATTACTTCAGTTTTCAGTGTCACATGATCGTTCAGAAATCATTCTAATATGTTGATTTGGTGCTCAAGAAACATTTCTTATTATTATCAATGTTGAAAACAGTCATGCTGATTAATATACATTTACATTATTTAAAAAAAATATATTTTTTTGGAAACAGTGATACAGTTTTTTTCACGATTCTTTAATGAATAGAAAGTTTAAAAAATGGCATTTGTTTGAAATATATATCTTTTGAAATATATATCTTTTGGTCTGTTAAATCCTTCCTTGCTGATTAAAAGAATGAATCCCTTTAAAAAAATCTTACCGACTCCCAATTTTTGGAACTGTAGTTTATAAAGTGGAATAGAACTGAGAATATAGAATATTCAAATAAATGTCCACCAAGCAAATAAAATTATCAACAAAATAGGCTGGACAGATGTCCTGAGTAGCTTTGCACATTGTCCTTCCTTCTCTAACTTGCTCCCACTGTCTGTTTCAGAGCATCCAGAATGTGTACCGTACCATGAGCAACATATTCCTAGTCTTCCCTCAGTTCAGCTTTGGCAATGGGTTGATGGAGTTGACAAGGGTTGACATGCAGGTGCAAATCTTGAGCGCTTTCGGGGTGGACGCCTACAAGAACCCCTTCAGCATGGATGTTCTGGGATGGATGTACATCTCCATGTTCCTGCAGGGTTTCATCTGCTTCATGCTCCGCCTGCTACTTAACAAGACTCTCCTTCGCAAAGCCAGGTATACCTGAGGCTCTGGCACTACTGACATAAAGTGGTTAGTAAAATCTTGTACACTACAGCTGTCTTATTTTTGTGCATTTGTATATTCTTCTCAGACATATATTCTGCTGGAAGAGGAACGTTGTTCAGAGCTATAGCCCCAATGAAGATGAAGATGTGGTGGCTGAGAGTCTGCGTGTGGGCCGTGGGGATGCAAGTGCAGATATTCTGCAGGTTAATCAGTTGACTAAGGTGTACCAAAACCTGAGTAAGAGAGTACAGGCGGTGAAGAGGCTGTCTGTTGGCATCCCAGCTGGCGAGGTTTGTGCCATTTGCATAGTACCATTTATAATGAGAGCGTAATGAGATGCATTTCTGATTATCAACAAGAATTTAATGTTTTTCACTCAAGAAGTCTTTCAGGGAACGTTGATTTATTAACACAAAAGGTCTTGCAAGTAGAGGCTCGGATGATGCTGTAGGCATCCATAGCTTTGCGTCTGCCATCCAATGCCGTAACTGCCTGGGGATGTGGAAGACGATGGGTAGGGATCCCTAGTTCCTTAGCCAAGGAAAGATCCAGGAAATCACCTGCGGCACCAGAATCGATCATGGCCTGGACCGGATGCTGGTGGCCCTCCCAGGATAGAGTGGCTGGAACAGCCAGAACAGCATTAGTAGGAGGAGCTCTGATTTTCCCCATCACAGCCCTCCTGTAGCTGGGCGGGGATAGCCGTTTCCCGAGAGCTCAGGACAAGTGGAGCGAAAGTGGCGACGTTCCCTCTCGCTGGGAGAGAGCCTAGAACGACCCAACTGCATGTCCTCCAGGGGATCATTGTGCTGTTCAGGGTCTGGGGAAGCCTTAGATCCAGGAACACGGACAGGGGAACCAGACCTGCTCACGGGAACTTGGGACAGGGACGCCTTGCGGCGCGCCACTCTCCGCTCCCTCAGACGATTGTCCAGGCGGATGGCCATCGCAATGAGGGATTCAAGATCACCAGCTGGTTCACGGGTGGCTAACTCATCTTGAAGGGACTCGGACAGCCTTGGGAGGTGGTAATCGAGGCTCTGGAGTGGACCTGTTGCCACCATGGATGAAGCAGGGGAAGATGAAGGATCACATCAGCCAGGAGTTGAGAATGTTTGGCCATTAGCTCCTCCTGATGGCTAAGTACAGCTTCATGGCGTTGATATGATGACTCATGTTGGGCAATCACTGCATGATGACTCGGTTTTTCTGTCACGAGCTGGGCTCGAACTCGGGTCTCTGGGTTGAAAGCTGGGAATTCTACCACAGAGCCACGGGAGTGATGAGGTTGGACCCAAACGATAACACTCAAGCAGTCTTGCAGAGAACAGTAACAAAACAAAGCGTAGAACTACCAATACCTTCTCTAGAGAGATTACAGTCTACAGGCATTGTGAATCGATTGGATTGTGAAAAGTGGGTGTTTCATTCTAATATAAACATTTATAAGACCTGGATATGGAGGCTAAGAATGTGTACTTTGAAAGTAAATTACGAAAATTCAGATCGAAGATCAAAATGCTTGTCCTGATTGTTGTTGTGCTTTAAACTAACAGGGAGTTGAAGACAATTTTGTGCGAACATAAAATGAAATGACCAAATCAATAAAGATTTGGCCAGAATATGGAGTTTAATCAGACAATGTGCATGTGGATGTGGTCACCAAGGGGAAATGCAGCTATTTCTTGTTTAAGGCACTTTGCATTTGCTGTGCTTCATTATTTTCCATGGTTTAAATGTTATAGATTTATGATTCAGCTGTTAAGAATAGTCAATGACAGCAAAACATTCAATGTGAACGAATGAAATCTTCCTTAGTGCTTTGGATTGCTGGGAGTCAATGGTGCAGGGAAGACCACTACCTTCAAGATGCTGACAGGAGACATTAGCCCTACCGATGGCTCAGCTAAGATCCGTGACATTGATGGGTACTTTTCTTTCCCCTTTTAAAAGCTACATCTGGTGCCTTTACTGTCCCTCACTGTCTTTTTCTGATGCATTTTACTAGACATTTGTGTTGGGTTTCATTGCATGTTCGTAAATCTCCCTGGCCTGTGTCCTTAGGAGGATGGTTGACATCATAGACTGCAGGAGAGAGGGCATAAACATTGGTTACTGCCCCAGGTGGACGCACTGGATGACCTCCTGACTGGAGAAGAGCACCTCTATTTTTACGCCCGCATCAGGGGCATCTCCAAGAGGGAGACTGACCAGGTAAGGTTACAGCTATATCAACATCTATTTTGTTCTGGCAAAGGCCAGTTTCTTATCAAAGTGACCAAAAAAAAAAAGTTGTTGTGATACCTCCATGTATGGATGTCACCGAATTCCAGTATTTAGTACCAGTGAAATTTCAAGATTTCAAACATTTGGGGTCAGTAAGATTTTAATACCTTTTTTTTTTTCTGCAAGTTAACTTGATCAAAATTGATCAGTGCATTTATAATGTTACAAAAGATTCCTATTTCAAATAACTGCTGTTCTTTTGAACTATCCAATCATCAAAGAGTCCTGAAAAAATGTCACAGTTTTCACAAAAAAATCAAGAAGCACAACTGCTTTTTAACATTGATAATAAAAAATGTTTTCTGAAGGACTTCAGTAATGGCTGCTAAAAAATCAGCTTTGCCGTTACATTTTAAAATATATAAAAATGCTAAACAGGTATTTTATTATTAATAGTATTGTTTTACTGTATTTTTGATCAGACCTCTTTAAAAACATCTAAAAATCTTACTGACCCTGACTTTTAAACAGTTATAAACTGTGCATAAAAGCAAATTCAATTTAGTCACAGAAGTGCAAGTTTAAAGGCAGTCGTCTGACTCAGTACTGAGTCAGTAGTTCTTGCCAGTAATAAAAAGAGACTGGTACGTCTTTTTTTTATTTTGGCATCGACTTGATTCTGAAATGCTGGTACTTTTGACATCCCTGCTTATATGCATCTAAATATATGCCACTGATAGGAAATGAGAGAGAAGAGATGAGGTGTAGCAGACAGCTGTCTGTTTTTATCATGTCACAACTCACTGACCCACTGACATCATTTAACACTCTAAGAAAGATTTTGCATCTGTTTTTCGTCAAGTGTGACTCTAGCCTGATAATGACTTTCCACTCGTGTAAAAACATGTCAGGAAATGGATGTTTAGCAGCCACTCCGAAAGCGTCAGCATGTTTAAGTTGCTGCTGTTGTCATTGAGACCAGCAACACCAGTTTTAACTAACTTTGCAAAGCGAGTCTACCCGCTTGACCAGCACTAACCATCATTGACCCACCTGGAAATCCCTGCTGGACTTCTCAGTAGGATGGGAATAGACCTCAGTTTGGTATTGTCCGAGTATTGCATTTGACAGGAAATGGTTGGCTCTCCTCCACATTGATTAATGAGGAAGCTAATTAATCTTGCATTCTCCCAGGATTATTGGTAAAAAGCACTTCTGTAAAACTTGCCTTTGGCAGCAGATGTGAACTCTTTATCAGTTTTCCTAAAGATTTAAATGCCGATCTACAGAAATATAGCGTGCATAAAAGGTTGCTATGTCATATTAGAAAGTTATTATGAAAATAAGTTTAAGTTTGAATAGTGTTGCTATTAAACAATGGGTTATTAATAGCTATGTGTAACACCAAATCATAGCTTTTATTGCTTTTATACAACAGCAGCAATGTCAATATGAAAAGAAGCACTGATATTCAATACATAGTTAAATGTATGGAATAAATGAGCTTCTAAATCTGATTGTAGAGTCAGAACCAACTGTTTTGTAATGCAGGACCAGCCGTGCTGTTCTCAACAGCTAAATTGCTGAATGTACGCAGGAGAACTGTTTAAAAGATAAATCACGCTGCTTTATGTCTGTTTTCTCTTTATTGCATCCCGCACAATATTTTGATCTAGAGAGCTTAAACTTGAACTGAATAAATCAACTCCATTATGATCAGAGACTGTGACACGCATTTATGACGTTATGAGCACATGGCTCTAACACACACATACCTCACTGTCAAGCTTTTTCCTTTCTCTAATGTAATTCAGAGTTGCCTCTACTGATACTTTAGCTGTTGGTTAGCCTGCGGAGAAAGGATCTCAAATAATACATATAATGACGACGTGAAAAGGAAACAGTCTTAGAACTTTCTGCAAGATGAGTCATCCATGAAAATGCCAAGGTAAAAGCTTTGAAGAATGTTCTTTTTTTTTTTTCTATACAATGAAAGTGGATGGTGACCAAGAGCAAGATTGTCAGGGAATAATTTATTTTGGTTCTCATTCAAAGCTATCAGTTGGCTTCAGAACGTAAAGAACACAATGTCAGAGAAGTCAAGTAGACTATTTTTATGCCACCTTTTTTGTCTTTTTGGAGCTTGACAGTCCTTGGTCACCATCCACTTTCATTGTAAAAAAAAAAAGAGCTGCTTGAACATGCTACAGAAGCTATCCTTTATATATTGCCATGACTTAAAGAAAGTCATAGGGGTTTTAAATGGCATAAGGGTGAGTAAATCGTAACAGAATATTCATGGTTGGAGAACTGACCCTTTAAATCTTTGAGTAAAGTTGATATAAAGTGCAACTTTATATGAAACGAAGTAAAACTGGCACCCTGTAATGATGATGTTACCCTTCTATAAAAAGGGCAGAGAAGGAATTGACTTAACAATCTATGAATACGATCAGTCATCTTTTGCTACCGCAAGCCTTTGTGTAGAAGCTGCTGAGACTTTGAAATGGCTTTTGTGGTTTGGCCCATTAACTTGGATTAGAGGATTCAGAGGAAACGGCTGGTAAATTTTGATGTCCCGAGGGAAGCGCGGAGTACAATGCCGGCCCAAAAGGATGATCTGTAGGTGCATATAACCACTGTTAGATGGAGGGTCCTTTATGGTTTCTTGCAGGTTTATGAGAAGCTATTTAAATTCACAGATTGTCTACTTGGATCCTTTGATGTATGAATCCAATTAGTTAAATGAATGCAGAAACCATGACTTGCTGTGTGTGGGGTCAAATGTCAACAGGCATTTAATCAAAACATTATTCAAAGTGACTCATTATGATGTCAAGACTACACAATTAACGTGTTAGAACAACTTGTTAAGCCTTTTTGGGGACAATTGTTAATCAAAACTAAATTGTAGGGAAATTATGACTGAACTGCTGGTGTGGAACATGCTTTAAAATAGGGCTGCATAATTTTGGGAAAACGTTTTTTCTGATAAAAATTTGCAATTGTGATTAAAATGATTTGTAATATTATTCATAAAAATATTCATAAAAATATAGTAAAAAATGCATATTTCATTGTAAAATTAAAATAATAGTAATAATAAAAAAAATTTAATTGTTATTTTTATTTTGTTTTGTAATTTTTTATTGTAAAATTACCATGCCAATATTTAAATGGATAGTTCAACCAAAAATGTTAATTCTGTCATCAAGTTGTTCCAAAGCTGAATCTTCTGCTGAACACAAAAGAAATTTTGAAGAATGTTTGTAACCAAACAGTTGATGGATCCCATTGATTTCGACAATATTTACTATACTATGCTATGCTATGCTATGCTATGCTATACTATACTATGCTATGCTATGCTATGCTATGCTACGCTATATACTATACTATACTATACTATACTATACTATACTATGCTGTGCTATACTATACTATACTATACTATGGAATGCTATGCTATGCTATACTATACTATACTATGCTGTGCTATACTATACTATATGCTATACTATACTATACTATACTATACTATACTACTATACTATACTATACTATGCTATGCTATGCTATACTACACTATTAATAATATGGAAGTCAATGGAGCCCATCAACTTTTGATGAACAAAGATATTCATACAGGTGTGGAACAAATTGAGGGTGAGTAAATGACGACAGAATTTAGATTTTTTTTGTTGAACTATCCCTTTAAGGTTGTCTTAATTTCTTCATTTTGAAACATTAAACCATCAAGATTTTATTTTGGAGAAAACAGCAAGGAGCACTTAATGTTTCTCTTTTGTTGATAACAGTTGGCTTATAAACGCTTCTCATTACAAGTTTGGGAAGTTGGTTGGCAAATATTGCTTACATGCATATTTTTAGTGACCAAAACTCAGAGCAGATGCAGAGATGAGAAACAGGTAGTGAATAATTTATTTAAATCAGAGCCTTTGTGATTTGATAATCACATTAAGCCATATCACGCTTTCAGTTTATTTAGATTAGTTGTGCAAGCTCACTTTAAAATAAATAATATTTTAATTATTTTTACATTTATTAGAAGTGTTTGCAAGTAAAACATCACTATGACATATATAGAGTTGAACAGACCCAAGTAAACAACTACATAGTAACACCCTAGCTACCACCCAAAACACCATAGCAAACAGGCAAGAGGCACTCATATTAGCATCATAAAATGTGAAAATTTAATTATTATTAATTTGCTTTCTTATTTTACATATTGTTATAATAAGAATCTTATATTCAATATTTTTTTCTCTAGGTTGTGAACTATCTGTTGAAAAAGTTGGAGCTGAATTACCACAGACACAACACAAGCGAGAACTACAGTTGTGGAACACGCCGGAAACTGTCTACAGCATTGGCCCTGATTGGAAACCCACAGATCCTTCTCCTGGTGAGCAAAAAACACACATGTTCATATCACTTTGCCAAATGATTTCAGTTATTTAAGGTCCTACAACAGCAACAGAACCAAAGCCCACAACAACACTGTCCAAGCAAATAAATATATAACAATAGGATAAAAACGAGTATTTCCTTGCTTTTTTCCACGAAATTACATTTTATTAGGTACAGAAAGCACATACTCTCTTTCTGCTGCTCTCTTTTAAATGTACACACATACAGTACAGACACACACTCGCACCAAAACGTATTGTCAGCACTGCTTTGAAGATTTAATCAGCAAAATAGTTTAGCAACTTAATAACAACATGATATTTCTCACTAGTGAGGTAATAACGGCACTGTTTTTGAAGCTGATAAACTTACAGTTTCGCTATTAGTAGAGACACTGCTGCCGAACACTGTTGAGCGATGGACAGATTCGGGTAATTCAAACATGCTTAATCTCTCGCCCTCTCTAATAACTGCATTAGTCTGCCATCAATGGCTCAAGGCTCTATTACCAGCTCTAAAATTAAATTTTAGAATTAGCAGCAGAGACATGGGATGAAATGTGAAGAAAATTAGTCCTAAACATGGGCGTTTTAAGGACAAAAGCCTGACAAATGTCTTAAAATACAACATCTGAACAATGTTTTGTGGTGTGGTAACTACAGCATAATGTAAGTGGAATAATTGAATGAGTTATTAGAATATAATACTTTCCGCTTCACGTTGTGGCCACATTACCACCTCGGGTGTGCATTATTTTCTAACAATTCAACGGCTTATTGTCAATTTTTCCTAAAGTATTGCATATTGTGTTAATAGTTTGCTCAGTGGGGTTTGAATGGGTAAAATGTTGCACACTCGTTACAAACACCTCTCGAAATGCGTCTGTGTGCACAGTCTCATAGCACATATGTTATTCTGACTTGAAATTTTGGCTTGGTGCATTGCACGATTGCATTTACCTGGGGAGTGTGTGGGATTTGCATTGGATTTTTCTGTTTATGTGTAAACTCACAGAAACATCCCACATATTCCTTAAATATCTCCTCTAACCTCTCAGGATGAACCCAGCTCTGGAATGGACCCACGTACCAAACGACACCTTTGGAAGATCATCTCTGAGCAAGTGATGGGCAAATGTGCTGTGGTTCTGACATCACACAGGTAATGATTGACTGGCACTGGAACAGTTCCTCCAAACAAATGGGTGGTTGTAACGACACATTTGGCCAAAACTGGGCCTCTTAGACTAGGGGGTTTTAAGCATTTGATACCAAAGCCGTCCAAATATGATGAATGATCCACTTTCAAATATAACGGACATCTTTTGTAAATGATAAAAGTTTATGTATACTGATTTGTTTGCAAGTTTTTGTTTCAATGCTTCTTGAATCCAACATTCAAAGTTTGTGTTAAAAATGTGTCTGTTTTCACTGATACTAGATAAAATAAAAGTTTAAGACTAACTTTTAATGTTGGCTTCACTAAGCATTGCTTGAAACTTTAAAAAGTTTTTAAAAAGCCTGAAGACAGTGATATATTATATACTGAGATTCTATGTATCTCTTATGCTGCTTGTGATCTTTCTGCATAGTACATTTATACTGAAAGTTTTTTTTTTTCCCCAATTTTGATGGGTTTGAGAGAGCTAAAAAGGGAGTTTCAGCAATATGTCTTTGTGTCCTACAGTATGGAGGAATGTGAGGCCCTTTGTACCCGTCTGGCTATAATGGTTAAAGGACAGTTCAGATGTCTTGGCTCCCTACAGCACATCAAGAACAGGTCAGTGGTTTATCTTTCTTTGTCCTGTGTTTCCTCATACCAATTATTACCCTTGGCTCTCTCCTTTTGTTTTCCACACTTATTGTCGCTCTAGAGTCTGATATCTCCTGCAGACCTCGTCATAATTTTTTCCTTGGTGATAAAATAATTTGTGTTCATCTGACAGGTTTGGCAAAGGATTCACGGTGAAGATGTATTTAGCTGGAACCTCCTACGATGTAGATATGATCAGTAACTTCATGCAGCAGAATTTCCCCAGCACATACCTGAAGGTGAGAGAAAATAGCATATCATAATCATGGCTATCTTGAATATTATCTGTTTTAAGAGTACATATTTTTGGAGTATGACTTCTGGGATATTTCCTAAATTTAAACGAATTGATCATTTCTGGAGTCATATCTTGAGGAATAAACATATCTGTTGTTAATGATGTCATGTGTAGGTGGTGGAGTAAAAACATCTGCTAATTAATTTACTCTATAATAATATTAAATGCATTAATTGCGATCTAGTTATTTACATAACAGAAACCGTTCATTTTTTTAATCATGTTAACATGCAGTATTTGAGACACTTCAGTCAGCAGCTTTCTCCACGTGACATAATTTTTCTGATATGCAGCTGTAAAGAACTGAAGAACTACTTCATTATTTTTATTCTCTGTCATTTTGCTTCATTTGATGTTTAATGCATTGCTGATTTCCTCTATGTCATACTCTGGGGTTCCCTTACATTTATGCACATGTGCACTCTTCAAAAACGTCAGATTGTTGACATTCTAAAATATAGATTAAAATGTAAAAATATTTAAATAGAATGAAAGATATGAAATGTACTGAATGTCAGCTTGCTTATTGTGCCCAAGAGTGCCCTCATTTTAACAAGAAATGAAAAAAGAAAAGCCTGAGAGTAGAGCTGCACAATTTTGGATAAAATGAGAATCACTATTTTTTGGTTTCAAATAAAGGTCACGATTCTTCCCCGATTCTGAATATAAAACTAAACATGTAATTTACTAGAGGTTCTGACAAAATATAAATTTCTGCAACATGGTTCAATGACTCATTAATGAATGCTTGTTTCCTTAGTGGATGAATCTGTGTTTTTGAGCGAATCTTTGAATGAATGATTAAATGACAAAAACATTTAAGTCACTTGTCACCACCTAGGGGGATAAGATGTAATTGATACAACTGATATTTGACGCACCAAATATCGTTTCAAAGGGTAGTTTGCTGTATTTTGATAACTATTAGTAATATAACTATTAGTATATATAAACATCAGTGTTTATATACTAACTTAAAACTTATATCTCAATACTTCTGTGAAAATTTGGCAGCATGAAAACATATTTGAATGTTTTGTATGATTTTGTCAAAGGTTTAAAAGACACGGTGTCATTAATAAAATAAGGTTGTGTGGCTGCTTGAATCGAGATCGCAATCTTTTTACGATTAATCCTGCAGCTCTACTTGAGAGCTGTAGTTCCAACCACACAAGTTTGTGAATTTGGAACTATGGAACATCGGAACTATGGTTTCGGGAAACGCCAAATTGTGTAACTATGTTGGTAACGACGGAACTTGCGACCATGATTAGCTAATGATGCTTTTGGGAAATGAACCCCTATTTAGTTCCTGTCACCAAAAAGCCCCTCCTTCTGAAAAGCGCAATGTGCTCTAAATGGTCAGTTGGACCAGTGTGTTATGATTGGTCAACCTTTTCTTTTTTGGGGGAAATGTCAAGCCCCTTATCAAAGCTGCAAGTTTCAACACACTACTAACACAACTAAAAGAGGTCTCACCCCTTTTTTGCATATGAATTGGGCAGGAATTATTATAATGAGGAGTTCTATAATGTTATACGTTCCTGGAAGAAAATTCAAGACTTCAATCAAGGCGTGTCAGTGATTTCAGAAACAGTGTTTACTGATATAGAGAATAACTCCCTTTGGAGTGAACATTTTGCTTTGCAAATTTGCAGATCTTTTTCATGCTTAAATAGCAACATTATACACTAAAGAATAAAAATGTAAAAGAGCATAATAGGCCCTCTTTAAAAATAAGCTATGAAATTAGCCTGTTCTGAACATATTATGTCAGATAAATACATTTAAACATATGACAGCTCACATATGTGCCCACATGCAATTGATGAAGATTTTTAAAATACAGTATATTGACAGCAATGCGTTGAATCTCATTTAACATGTAAATAGGGTGTTTACATAGAAGTCTTGAAGGCACAGCAGCAAAATAAAAACAGAGAGAGGGTCCAAATGGTCATAAAAATTTAATTATGCCTGTTTTGGGGACAAAGAAAATTGTTACTAACATTATTAATGGACCTCAGGGAAAAAAGAATCTTAAAAATCTTTGCTGCGACCCCTTTAAGTATATTTTGTCATTTTACTTTTCTAAGTAAAACATTATCCATCTTCTGTCCATAAAGGATCATCACTCAAATATGGTGGAGTACCACGTGCCTGTTGCTCCTGGTGGTGTGGCTTCAATCTTTGGCCTGTTAGAGTCCAACAAGGCTGTACTGCAAATCAAACACTTTTCAGTCAGCCAGACCACTCTGGATGAGGTAAGATACATAAGCGCCCTTACGAAACATTATTTATTTACCCTTATGCTGTTGTTCTGTGGAAGACAAAGGGAGATTTTATGTGTTGTTTGAAAAATTTTCACACATCTATTTTCCATAAAACTGCAGTTCATAGTGATTTGTCAAGTCAGAAAAAGTAGCCCATAAACCAATGTTTTTAAAAAAAATTATAATTAAGATACTATTATAGTTTTTATTAATATTTTCACTTATATTTTGTTTATATTTTCTATAATAGCTTTTATGATGTTTATATTTTGAGTTTTTTTTTACATATATATATATACATATATTGTTGTACACTGAAATATGAGTAATTAATGAGTTAATGTTCAGTTGTGAAGGTGGAAATGGGGAGAAATGAAAACAGAGACTGAGGTGGTGATGTGGAGACTAAATGATTGTCTTGACTTGTCTCCTCAGGTTTTCATTAACTTTGCCATGGGAAAAACGGACACAGACACACCCGAAGTCACTGAAGGATCGGACATTGACAGTCTAGACTCATACAACGACTGATGAAACACTTGCACATTATGACATTCAATGAACCTCAAAAAAGAAATTAATTTAATACATTTGAAATCTGTTATAGACTATATTATATTTTGGTGTTGTGAATTATAGGAAAAAAATATCTATATTGTATTGAATAAGGAAGTCGCCAAATACCTTATGAATAATTATTGAAGATTATTATAAAGAATTGTGTGTATTCATCTTTTTTCTGCTCTTCCAAAAATGGGTTCAAATATTTATCGACTTTAAAGGACCTTTTTATGGAAGTTTTTTGGTCTTTGCATCACCTTTGAAGTTAAATATGCAGAAAGTCTACATTAGTTTACATAGTTTGATGCAAATTGATTAGTCTTTCATTTGTCCTCAAACAAATTCATTGCACTTTATCAAAGGAGATGAAGTCATTTATTTACTAAATTGTTTGAAATTTTACTAGCTCTACCAGATATATATATATATATATATATATATATATATGTATATTAATCAAAACATAAGTAATTTACATGAACTACCAACAATGTGTTACTCAATTCAGAATTAAAAATGTATGCAGAGGGAAGAGTCCGTCCTGTTAAACTGCTGGCTGCATCGATGCAGCTCTTGTCTAGGGTTGATATAAATCACAAAGACCTTTTTGGCTCCGAGATATAAATGATTCTTCAATGTCTGCACATCTTCACTCTCATTAATATTTTCTCTGAAGGCACATCTCTTGTGCAAGAATGTACTGAATATTTCATCGGCCCTTTCCTCTGTCTGCTTCAAGGCACAGTTCCTCTTTTAAAAATGTACCAAGCTTATTTTTACATTAAAGCTATTTTTCACGTGCAGTTGTTGAGTGTTTGTCTTATTGAATGCGGTGCAACTGGTTCTTTATGTCATGAGTCGAGGTATGCAATTTCTTTGCATAGAATATTGAGGACTGTGGAAGTGAACTATCCGATGTTCATTTGAACTGCATTTCAGACCTGTTTTCTTTTTCCCTCTTTACATACGAGAACAGGTAAAGAAAGTGGGACACTTTCTGATGATTTGTCACCGGAGTCATTTCAAAGTATTTTGAAATGATAACCCCTCACGCAATGGCATTTTAATTGCTAAATATCTTCACTACTCTAAACAGATGGATTTTTAAAAGGAAATGTACAAAACCTGAACTATATAGGAATACAGTACATGGTTACTTATATTATAACAGTCGCAATTTTTCAAGTTTAATTTTCAGCTTTTTTTGTCAAATATATGAACTTTTTATAATGAATTTTTTTTCATATATATTTTAGAAGCACACAGAATAATGAAATTATTTCACAAATTATTTTGGCTAATTATGTATTCACCCTTATATTTATTTACCTGTGCTATTGAGATGAAAGAAAATACAAACTAATATGATTACCATCTATAAACGTCTTAGTTTAATATTTTATTCAATATACATAAACGATATTATAGGATAAAATATTAAATATAGGATATATACAATAACAATGACTACGAGACAGTATACTTTAAGTTTAGGTTTTTTCCAAAGCGTTTTGGATGATTTATATTGTCGTTTTATTCTCTATTAAGTGAAACTATTTAATAAAAATAAAGGAGGGAAGGCCCTTCAAACGGAACTTCATGACTAAAGTTCAGTTGACCAATCAGAGTGTCAGTTCTCCAGCTGAGCTCCTCCCATTCGCTTGGCGCGACTTGCAAAACACTTCTGGTTTTATAAACACTGCTTTCTCGGTATGGACCAAGAGCTACCAGCCTGTCATGCGGTCAAAACCTGACATTTACCAGGACTAAAGAGGCAGTTGCACAGTTCAGAAAACCTCTGCTTCTAAATGGTATGCTTTAGTTTGATAACGGACACCCTGGTTCTGTTTTAACACGCGCCACAAACTTCGTTTCTGTCCAATCAAAGTCATTTTAGCATGATTTTGCTGCTCGTCCTTCAAGGAGAGAGAGGCGGTAAGCCTTATATAACCATATGCCTTGTATTGATTCGCATCATGAGTATCTGAATATGCAGCTTATTGAGTTACATCTTTATTAGGCTTATGTCATGAATATTTCTCTATCATATAAAATACTTTTAAAACTGTTATGTTCATATAAGAATGATTATTACAAATATGAAATTATATATATGTAGCCTATTGATTAGTATATTATTTACACTTGTGTGTGTGTATTATATAATTCATATGTTATATAATACATATATAATATATTTTCTATAATATTATATATATATATATAATATATATATATATACACACACACACACATACGTATATCTCTATCATATAAAAATACTTGTAAAACTTATGTTCATATAAGAATATGACTATTAGATATAAAGTTTTTTTATATATAAAACTGTTGTTAAATAAGAATGATTATTACATATATGAAATTATATATATGTATAGATGAGTATATTATTTACACTTGTGTGTGTGTGTTATATAATACATATAATATATTTTATATAATATATATACACACACACACATACGTATATCTTTCTATAATATAAAATACTTTTAAAGCTGTTATGTTCATATAAGAATATGACTATTAAATATATATATAATACACTTATGTTATATATACTTATATATTTATAAATTATTATATGTAGCATACACACTCACATACATGCATACATACATAGATATACGTGTGTGTATATTTTTTATTATATTTATATATATATATATATATATATATATATATATATATATATATATATATATATATATATATGATATACACACACAAGTATATCTATCATATAAAATACTTTTAAAACTTTTGTTCATATAAGAATATGATTATTATATGAATATGATATATACACACATACTTGTATAAGATAAAACAAATTACAGGAAAGACATTTCTAGTGGTGCAAAGTACTTAAATGATTTTCTATTTCAAATAACTGCTGTGCAGATCTGTTTTCTAACTGTTCTATTCTAGCTGTCAGTTTACTGAAATATTCAGATGACATTTCATCTCCTGCTGTCTGCAGCATTTCCCATACAGCTGTTTTTGGCACGTCTCATGGGCCTTCAACATTTCAAACTTACATTCACCTACCCATAATACTTTTTTCTAATCATTTACCATCGAGTTCATAAGTTATTTTTCCCATTCTACCTACCGCTTTCTTCACATTTGCCTGTTTCAGATGTGGTTTTATCTTTGAGAAGTCTTCTTAAAAGGCCAGCGTCTCAGCGTCTTCTCCTCAGTGTTGCAGATGAAACTGGTGTTTGGTGTGTACTGTTCATTGAAGCTGCCAGCTGAGCGTCTGTTTCTCAAGCTAGCGTTTCTGAAGTACTTTCCTTCTGCAGTGTTGTGCATCTGGGCTGTCCACTTCACCCTCCGCCCTGGTTAAATACAGTTTGCTTTCTTCTTTCAGGGCAGTAGAACATACAATAGCCTTTATCTTTCAAATGAACAACAGACCGAGCTTCAAGCGAGAGCTGTTTCTTTACCGTCGTTTTGAAGTTTAGGAATGCGAATGTGCTCAGTACTCAAAACAATGACTCTGTGTTGCTGTTTATACACTTCATTAAGTAGGAAAATCTTTTTAACTGCACTAAGATAATAAGAGGGCTCTTTAGTACTAAATGGACACATTACAACACATTACAGTGATTTCTTAAGAATGGGGTAATGTTGTCTTAGACTCCAGTATTGGCTGCAGCTAATAGGGCTTTTCATCACAGATTAAGATTGAATAACAAAGACATTTTCGACCGTAATAATACTTTGTTTGCAACTGTAGTAATGTTGTTTTTGTTTACAAAATTTAAAAAAAGATCTTTCTCCTCAGCCATTTTTTGTTTATATATATATATATATATATATATATATATATATATATATATATATATATATATATATACTATATACATTATCAGTCAAAATAGGCTACTGATACTGTACACATACGTTTTCTTTTAAACTATTTGTTTACTTAGCACATAACCAAGTGTTTACTAGGATACTTTGTATGAATTTGTTCTTTAAAGTGCAAATCGTAAGAATTCATAAAAATATTCGGTTTCATATACTCGCCAACGCCGATTTTTACTTGCATTTGGTGCTTGACAAGTGTTCATTTTACAAGGCCTGAAATTAACATTTGCAAAGCGCCAAATATGAGTAAATGTAGGGGTTGGAAAATGTACAGTGTATTTTAAAATGAACAGTTCTATGCATGTGGTCTGTCCTATAGGTCTTTTACTGCACCTCATGCTGGTGATGGTTGCACTGCGTGCCACAGTCCTGCTTTGGTGAAAGACATTGGAATTAAGTTCAGTTACATAACAGAGATATTCTGCAAGCTTGAGTACCTCCTGAACCCATCAGAGTCCTCAAGTAAGACAAGACCTTCACATCATGACATCAAGCACCCAATTATAACCTTAATACATGTATATTATTACATCCCTGAATGTAATGTACTGAACACTTTGAACTTCTTCAATTGATGTTCCTTTTTTTTTTTTTCAACACACAAATCCCCAACTGAACTTTGAGCTTGATAATGACTATAATTATGCAATGTAATTTTCCATAGTAGCTCTGGCGGCTTCCTCCTAGCTGAGTTGAAGCTCGGGTGCTGTTGCCGATGGCAGAGATGTGCTGTCTGACAGACAGGTCTGTGCCTCAGGGGTCAAGGCGTTTAACGCTGTAGAGGAGATTGAGTTGGTGGAGAGGTCATGCTGGTTCACTCATGCTGGTGCTGTTGTAGCATCAAAGACAACAGCTAGGCAGGAGAAGTGGATATAACCAGCGAATAAATGGGCTCATTACACCTTTACACACCACACTCTGCTTTACCTCTGCCAACATTATAAGGTTAATGTCAGCAGGGGACATTTAGCTACTACTTAAAATAATGTCAAATCCCACTGTCCTTGAAAATGAGTAGTTAAAAAAATATAGTTAAAATATAATCTACTTATATTTTTATTTATGCATTTATTTACTACCTGAGAAGTCACACTGCCTAAACATATTTGACTTAAAATTAGCTTTAAGTATTTTTTGTCTTTCTTTCTTTTTATTATTATTATTATTATTTTTTTTTTATTTATTATTTTACATAATTTCTAATTTTATTGTTAAATGGGTATATTCAAGTCATTCTAGGGTAAAGAAAAGTAAGAAATTTGAAGTAATTTCCAGGCCTAGACAATTATGGCAAAATATGTGTGTTTCCAGACTATTATTGTCCCTATTCAGATTTGTAAAATATAAACTGGCATAGGTTTAGTGATTGTTTAGTGGTTGTTGAACACAAATGAATGAATTCAAGGTGTAAATTATGCAAATATGCAGGTTATAAAGCGTTTTAGGTCACTTGGAGAAAACCAAAGAAAGAAAACAAAACAAAATAAAAATATTTACAGATTATTGTACTACATATGAAAAGTAATGCTGAAAATAATGCTGTATGAGCCATTTATGTTAATTATGGTCTGAAAAATCGTTTTGAAGGAGGTTTGGAAATTTGAATCTGAAAAAGTGTGTGGAATTTTAAATTGTCATTGCGTCCTTTAAATAATTCTTTAATGTGCCCAACATTTTTGAACATTTTGCTTCCTGAGATGACTTTTTTTTTTGATGATGCAATGTGATTCTCTTTGTTTAGCCATGGCCACAGATGCCATACAGTCAGAAAAGAGCTCTGTTCCCAAGAATAAGAAGAACGTCAAAATATGGTTTAGCCCAAAAAGTCGCAAAATACGCTGCTGTATCAAGAAACCTGCTGGATCAAACAATTCAGATGGAGTCCAGGGAAAGGAAGTCACTTCCTTCAAACCTAAGGACCTGTCTGTCTTCAACTTCACCTCTTCCTCCCAAGAATCTGGCTCATCCAGCCCTCCATTGGTGAAGAAAAAAAGGAGCAGACAAGCCAGCAGTGGTCAAAGCCTCTCAACACGGACTCAGACCATGCAGGAATGTAAGAGGCTGAAGCTAGAGGCTATCAATCAACAGTGGGCCTTAGAAAAACAAGCTGCTTTAGACAAAAAGGATGAGCTTGAAAAAGTGAGCTCTGGAGATGACGACAGGAGGTCCTGTAAGAGAGTTTATTTCCCCGCAACCATCCCAATGAGACTCATAAGGCTTTGGGAATTCCCAGTCCCAAAAAAAGCATGCTAAGCAATATGGAAATTGAAGACAGTGAAAAGCAAAGCTGTGCAACTTTGAGTTCATCATATCATGATCAACAGGTTGAGCCTGTTGCTGATATCCCTCCAGAATCTAATGAAAATGCTCCAGGGCCTCCTCAGCCTTCCCTTCCCAGAGTTGGTAAAATAACACGAGAGAATCGGGACAGTCATGGTCCGCAGGGTATGCTGAAACAACCCAAAAATTCAGGACGGAGGTGTAGGTTATCTAGAGAAGAAACTTCTCCAACTGAAGACCACTCTGAGAAGACATCCAGACTGTCCAAGCAGAATTTGAATCCAATCACACCAGCTACCCCTGACCTTAGGAGGAAGTCTTTCAGTATGAGACACAATCAGACATGTTACTCTTTCATTAAGAGGAACCATAATGGAGAAACTCCACTGCATTTAGCTGCCATAAAGGTTTGTGTTGATTTCCACACATTGGCTTGTTGGCATCTGTATATGTGGATGTATATATATGTATATGTGTATATATGTGTATGTATGTAATATGTGTGTATGTGTGTGTGTGTGTGTGTGTATGTGTGTGTGTATGTATGTGTATATATATATATATATATATATATATATATAGATTATAATATGTATTTGTATATAATATATATGTGTGTGTGTGTATATATATATATATATATATATATATATATATATATATATATATATATATATATATATATATATAGATAATATGTATGTGTATATAATATATATGTGTGTGTAAATAAAATACACATGATGGCTTGTATCTGAGATTGTTCTTTGTTAGTATTCCAGCCTCGAATCACTTTGACCACTTAATGATTGATGCTAGGTCAGTTTGAGTCTGGTTGATCAATATGAACCACTGATCCTTTGACCCTGGTCTTCTGTATAGGGTGATGTGGAGGAGGTCCGTAAACTCCTTGCTCAGGGAGCCGACCCCAACCTGAAGGACAATGCAGGCTGGACACCACTGGTGAGCGAAGAGAACACAATTCAGGATAAATATTTTACACTTTACAGCCTTGTCTCTTGTTCGAGGTTGTCTGGGCTGAAAATGGTTGGAAAGCTTTTCCTTGTATGTACAGTAATGCATGTCTTCCTAGCAGAATGCTGCATGTTCTGTGAATGCTCACCTGTCTTGATAGATAATGTAGATTTCATCATTCCCTTTCCATGTTTGTGGTAGTCTTTGAAATATTTTATTTTATATATTTTCATTTGTTGAAATCCTTTGTCTTGCGTTCCATTTAGTTGATGAAGTGTAAGTTCCATGTTGTTTTTGCTTTCGGAAGTGGTAAAATAAATATGAACACTTCTAGGAAATAGTGCAAGTGTTTGCATCTCTTGCCACATGAATGGGTTTGCATTTACTGACATTTGTCAGTACTTCAGAAGTGATAAAATTCCACAAAAGGTATTAAATTAAACCATATAAAATAAATTCAATACAACAAGCACTACTATTATGAGTGGGGCAAGTTGTCACAGGAGCTGTATCTCAGAACCTCTGCTTCAAATATGCTTATGTTTAATGGCAGGTTCCATTCTGAAAACTTACTGTTATAGGCAATGCGTACCCCATATAGACAAAAGCTTTTTTTTGTAGCCAAGACTCCATGGTTAGTGCCTCCACAGAAATTTCCTTTTAAAAAATAAACATTTCCTGAGAAATATTCACTGGAGTAAAAAAGTGTGATCCCTCAATCTGGTCCCTTATATTGGATTTGTACTTCATAAATGTACTTTACAGTTTTAAATAATATATCATTATTTCTTTCACATTTCAGTAGGCTACTGAGAATTGGGAAAAGGAAATTTAACAGCTGAATCATAAATTTTCTATGAAAGATCTTTCAGAAATGGAATAATGAACCACAACATGTTCTAAGTTTCTTAAAGAAGAATGTCTGCAAATATATTACTAGATTTCCCCTAGTCATAAATTCCACAGGTCTGGTTTTAAGACCTTTGCCAAGCTGTTGATATTGGGGAATTATTGGGTCAAAATTATTATAATAATGCTCTCTCTTATAATCCTTCATAAGATGACAGAACATTGTTATTTCTGCTACTAAGGCAATTGTGTATTGTAATAGTGTTTTGTTTTTGCAGCACGAGGCTTGTAATCTCGGTCACCTGGGAGTGGTGGAGGAACTGCTTCAGCAGGGGGCGCTGTTGAACACACCAGGCTATCAGAACGTCTCTCCACTGCATGATGCTGTGAGGAACGGCCATATAGCAGTGGTCAAGCTCTTGGTTGAACGAGGCGCATCCCAAAGTGTTCTGTGAGTACTTGACTTTACATCCCCTCACCTGATCAGAAACTTAACCAATCACTAGAAGCTGAAGTTTGTTTGGAGATAAACGGTCTCAAATTAACATCTGTTGAAATATCTCCAATGAGGGTGGATGGTATAACCATATATATATATACACACACACACACATATACACACACATATGCATACGGTTGCAATCAAAATTATTCAACCAGCTTCAACCTTCAAGGCATATTGCTGCTGAGAACAAAATTTTACGAGAACAATTCATCAAAGGCATCAGTAAACTATTTTACAAAGTTTATTTATACACGTTTGAGTGATTCCAAGAGTGTAAAGTTGATAAAAAATCAAACTGGCTTTAAACATAAGTGTACAAAATTATGATTAATTTTCCTCATTTGAAAAAGCTTTCAGATCACTGATACTCTTTGGTTTTCATGTTACCACTGCTTTCTACAATTCCACCAAATATTATCAGTGAGATTTCAATCTGAAGACCGTACAGGCCACTTGAGAACATTCTATGACTGATCCCTGAACCAAGCTTAAGTAGATTTGGATGTGTACTTTGGGACGGGTATCCTGCAGGAAAGTCCATTGATCATCAAGCTTCAGTTTCTGCACCGAAGGCATCACCATCTTTGCCAAAATGGCTTGATACTTCAAAGAGTTCATGATGTCCTTCATACAGTCAAGATTTCTACTTCCTGCAACAGCAAAGAACCCTCATAACAAGACTGGACCATGTTTGACCATGGAGATGGTGTTCTTCTGCTCATAAGCTTTGCAGCTTTGCCGAATGCAGCTTATGACCAAGAAGAACATAAAAGGCTGAATTGAATAAGCTAAAATTCAATTGGACATACCTGTGGAGAGAATTTTTTATGGAGGGATGTGCTCAAACTTATTTTTTTAATGAAATGATACTCTAAACAAGAAACTACAACTGCCAGTAGGTGGTGGTAAAATGAGTAATTCATTGAGTCATTCATTCATTCCATTCGTTCATACAGCTTATTCATTTAAGAATGCAGTAAATGGCTCTCTTTATGAATGTATCATTGAATCATTGGGCCTTTGTTACACCTTTATGTGTTTGTACTGATAGGATAGCTATCAGATTTTTTTTAAACGGTCCCTATTACACTTGGCCACATAAATGCATCTCCACAAAATGGATATAATTCCGTTCTTCAATTCCCGTGCTATATGTAAATTAAATGGAGTTCACGTCAATGAAAGCAAAACTTAACCCAAACTTTTGAATGATTGTGTATTACAGTTTTCACAAATATATTAAGCAGCAGAAATGACATATATACCAGTCAAAAGTATGGACAGTATGGACTGTTTTTGGAAATTCCACTGAAATATATACATTTTTTTTCATTTTGAAATGATATACACTAACCAAAAAATAGTATTTGTCATAACAAATAAATACATCTAGCTTCAAACTGTAATCAAATCAATAAAACTGATACTTTTAAATAATTTCAGAATCTCAGCACTGCAGAAGTATTGCTACAGGTTGACACACGTCTACCTATCTATTGCATGGTATTCCATCATATATTCCGCTCAACCCAATTATGTGATAGTGTTTTATTTTGTCGTTTTATATGTGCATATCTTGTAACTTGTGACTACGTAATGGTGTATACCTGGTGTAAAGATGTTCAGGAACTTCTGCTCCGCTTCTTCCCACATGCCCTTTATCTTAATGAACTCTATTTCCCCAAGATTGGCAGTGAACCCAGATGCACGAATGCTCATCCCGAGAGTTCTCTGCATGCGTCTCTGCGTCTCTTTTTGTCTGTCTGCCCTTTGTACATTGATTGACTAGTGCTGTGCTATACATTGCGAGAGCATAAAGCATCAGCAGATTTATGCTTCGTTAGTCAATGGTGAAGTGAAGCATCAGCTCTGTCATAGAAGCACTGCACAGAAGCAATCCACTCCTGTCAGACATAATCAATCACTTTCACTCCTTGCGGTCTGGAATTGGAGCAGTGGGGCTATGGAGGGAACTGCTGTGGGCAGAGCCTTCGCTGTAATGTGTTGTATGAATTGACTGGCACATCCTTGCTGTACCAGCAGTAATCTTTAATGCTTTTCATATCTGAAAAGGTGTTTCTTGAGGGACCATGCAGGTAGCAAGTACGAGCAAGACCGGTATTTCTGTTCAAAAACAGAGCGAGCTGTCTGCTGGCTACATAGGCAGCGCCTAACTGTCACAGAACCTAATACGTGACTGAATTGCAATGTTGTGCTTAGGCAGCTACTTGCAGAACATCACACAAATAGTGCTTCATATGAGAGTTTGATAACATGTTGGTAATCTAACAACATAACACACGGCACTCAAATATTAAGTAAAATAGTCAATGCTTAATATTAGGGCTGTCAAGCGATTAAAATTTTTCAACATGTTGTGGCAATTAATCACAATTTAATCGCACATCAATTTTGGCTGAGAAATTCCAGCAAAAGATCATTTGAAGAAATTATTTTAAAGCATCAAATAGACAAAAAGTAGCTTCAGAAAGAAATTTAATTTGTTCACTTTGACATGTCCAGTTAAAACGGCTTGTTTACTTCTCTATACAGAGTTCAGAAGGATCCCAGCATTGAAACAAGTGGATGGTTTATTTAATGGTGTCCGTAACGTGTTTTTCAGAGCATTCGACTGCAGATTGTTTTCTAAACGAGACACAGAGTAATGGAGAGTTTGCAACGTAACTTTTGTTAAAAGATGAAGCAGCCAACTGTGTTAGATCTGACAGCAGCTCCATTACAAACCTTAAAGGGATAGTTCACCCAAAAATGGAAATTATCCCATGATTTATTCACCCTCATCCTATGGGTATATGACTATCATCTTTCAGACGAACACAATCGGAGATATATTTAAAAATATCCTGGCTCTTCCAAGCTTTATAATGGTAGTGAATGGGGGTGCCATTTGAAATGCATCCATCATCATAAAAATAATCCATACAGCTCCAGGGCGTTAATAAAGGCCTTCTGAAGAGAAGTGATGGATTTTTGTAAGAAAAATGTCTTTTATTTACTTTATTAACTACAATAACTAGCTTCCTGCAGACGACCGTACGCATCGATTTGTGGCCGAAGAGTAACCCCTGACCTGACGCATGACGTGATGACAAACGTGGAAGCACAGAGGATAGAGCAAAACAAAACACTAGTCACGAATTGAAAGTGTAAAAGGAGAAATATCAGAGGATTTCGATAAAGTAGAAGAGGAGCTTGAGTTTGTTTTAAATCGTGAGAGGCGTCTAGGCTTACGATACTCCTACATCACATCCTGCGTCATACATCACATCAGGGGTTAGTCTTGTGACGCAAGTTGACTTGCGCAGAATGTGTACGGACGTCAACCGGAAGCAAGGTATTTTAGTTTATAAAGTTTTAAATATGGATATTTTTGTTACAAAAACTCATTGCTTCCCTTCAGAAGACCTTTATTATGGATGGATGCATTTTTTGTGCTTCAAAATCCTTGATACTGTTTCCAATGCAATGACATCAGCCAATCATAACAGCGGCCAATTGCTGACAAGCTTTAAAGGTTCAAAATTCTGTGATGGCACAGCTGAATTTTCTGGAGCCACTTTATTTACTTGTTTTATAATCCACTTTCGCTTCGTTCCTCATCTTGGTGGTTGTAGCCTTTGATATCGACTAGGCCCGTATTGGACCATTTTGAAATAGTAATGTCTGCTTGGCTGATTGTCGCTATCTGCAACACCATTGAAAAAGCTATGCTGGTCAACCACTAATCTTTTGCATTTTTTCAGCTTGGTGCAGTGCATTGCGGTCTTAGCGGTTTCAGGAGGCAGCATAAACAAGATGCCATGACACTTAGTAAAGCATCTTACTAGGCTTTGGAACACAACAGCTGTGTTCTGGTAGGAAAATTTAGATTGATTGGGTTTGCATAAGCTTGATTTGTTTTGTTGATCTGAGCCGAGTAAAGAAGCGCACTTCTTTCTTTCAGTCGATGAGATCTGGTTAGCTATAGTGCTTAGCGCCACCATTCTTGATTGCTTCGGTTATGTGGACAGGAACAGCTGGAGCACCTCTGAGGACTAATTTTCACATCTCCATCGATCTGTGATTCATTGGTCCCTTTTACCGCTGGCATATGTGTCTGATTTGTCAACTGCAAGATAGATGCAGTTACTGAGAGGTTTTAGCTTACTAATATCACTCTTTAACTGCATGGAGTGTCTTATTTTGCTTGAGGTGATGAATGCACACCTCCCCTTTATCAGTATGGGTAACACACACGCGCACACACACATGTATGTGGCGTCTGCATGTGACACTTTGGCATTATTGGATTTTCACTTTTTGAGATTAGAAGCTGTGCACCGACCTAAACAAAATCATTTACATCCTATGGGAGTGTGAGGAGGGTTTGGGGTGTGGGGTGGCTTATGAATCCAAATGAAATTTTATGGACCAGTGGACCTCTTAATTGCCCCCCAGGTGTTATCTGTGCTAAAGCTTAATCTCAACATGCATCCCTCCCGACTTTCTTTCATTTCCACGTCTCTTCCCCTACCAGCCATCAGGGACAAATGATCCGACGAGGGGCCTTCACATACTGCTTGCCAAACAGGTCCTTTTCGGGTTTGTCTTAGGCCTTAAACTCTCGCTCATCAGATAGTTTTGCATACTAAGTGATTTTGCTTGTTTAAACAAGGTCGTAATCTGCAACGCTTGAGTATTATGAGACCCTGTTCTTAATGCCACCCTCAAATGTCCTACGTTTTGGTGTAAGGCAATGCAGACCTATGGGGGACTAATCAGCAAGACCATATGTTGGGCCCTATGATTTCCGTGATTCAGAAAACGCGGACGGATTGCGGGATCCAGGCATTAAAAAACGGAATTTGCTGTTTAATGTGGAATGTCACGGAATTTGTCAATTTTAAAAATAAAGTCAGTACAGTTAAATCACAACGCGATATATACTAGTGTCTGTAAATATATTAAACCGCAAAAAGACTATTTATATGAATTCTGCATGTCCTGTGTGTCTCTGTCTGAATGAATGGGACAGACATGCGGTTTCACTTTCCATACACTTTGTCACTTCATGAGCATTTTACCATTTTGAGAAAAAATATATCATAAACACAGAAACAAAAAGGTCTTCACGACAATCCGTCAAAATAAAAGTTTGGTTTAACTTTGTGACCGCAATATATTACTGTTGTACAGTAGAATTTAGCTATGTCTCAATGTTGTCATAATAATAATAATAATAATAATGATAATAATAATAATAGTAATAATAATCATCATCATTTATTAATAATAATAATAATAATAATAATAATAATAATAAATGATGATTATTATTATTAACTTAAATTGTGATTATTCATTAATTTCTTCTATGTTTAAATTTTAACAGTAAAGCTCTATTGTGCAGTACTTTGTTTGACAAAAAAAGTTTAATTTCATATAATTCAAAGAAAAATTTCTCAGAAACTCAAAATTTCTGGGGGAAAAAAAAAAATCATTGAAATTACTTTAAAAAAAATTGTTGTTTTTATTAATTCAATTAATTAGACATGCTTTTTGATTATTAAAATGTAATTAAACCATTCAAATGGAATCCAGACACCTTAAAACAGATTTAAACCAAATTTCATAAAATAAAATTTAAGAAAAATTCATGGGGCCATAAAAATTTAACTTTTGTTACTTTTACTTTTTAGACAAGCTGTTTGATTTACTAAAATTTTATGTATCCACGCTGAATAAAATTTTTAATTTTCTTTCAAAACATTTTTTTTTACTAATATACTTTATATTAATACACCTTGATGATTGCAAAATTCGGAAAGGGAAAAGAAATCCCATAAACTTCTGTAAAATTCAATTTATCTAAACAGAAATGCTTATTTTTGCATTTATTATGTTAAAGAAATACAAGGAAGATTGCCAGCTAGAGCAATGTGCAGGAAAATCTTTCTTTAAATACATGGGAACATGGGGAAACTCATAGCAATTTTTAAAATCAAAATCAAAATAAAAGATAGAATAAGGAATAAAGATTTTGTTCACTTGCTTTATAGACACTATAATAATTCCAAAAGTACTCTCTCTGGATTTTAAGCCACTTAAACAATATTACATTCAAATTTGTTTCAGCCATTTTTCCCCCCTCTGCCACAAAACCTCTGTCCTCTATAATTGGTCGAGTCTAGACAAGTTGCACTGACTTTTGGCAAATTGGCACAAAGCGGGTGGCTTTTTTTTAAGCCACGAAATGACTTGGCTTTAAATTTCACAAAACAAATCTACAAAGTGCACCATTTTGTGAGGTTTATTTATTTCAGATTGGTTGGAGCACCAACTTTTCTTTGTGCACGATGCATTACCAGGCTTAACATAAAACGTCTAGAAGGATACACAGTATGTTAAGTATGTCCTTGAAAATGTTTTTGTTTTTCAATAAAGAGTACTTTGCATAAACTATGCATATGTCTGTGATTCCCAGGAATATGCTTGGCCTGCGGCCGGTGGATTATGCACTGACTTCAGAAATGCAGGAGGTCCTAAGAATGGCTCCAGAGGCACCGCATCCTTTAACAACCACCCTGAGGCCCTCCGCCAGACTCAATAAGGTACACGACCCCGAACCCGCCTCACAAACAAATAGATACCCTGAAAACAAATAGACCAAAATTGCTGGTATTTTGTACTCCATTTTGTATATTGCTTTGAGACAGCATCTGTCAAGAACATAAATGCAAATGAAGTGTGCGGTATTGTTTAATTGTGTTCTTGCAGGGTGCAGGCTGTGTGCGGGAGACGGGTCCAGTGGTTTTGATTGGCAGTCAGCTGACGCAGACTCAGCAGAAGCAACTCGTCAAAGCAGCTCAACTCCTTGGAGGAAAAGAAGTGAAGTCCTTTTCAAGTGCAGGTACATCTCCTTTGAGTTTTTTTGTATAGGAATGAGTGGGCAGTGTATCATAGTATGAGTAATTTTATATCATTGTAACGGCATACTGTACCATTCAAAAATGTAGGTTTAATAAAATTTCATTATATTTTGAAAGAAGTCTCCTTGGCTGCAGTTATTTGATCAAAATGCAGTCAAAACAATTCTATAAATTGTAATAATATTTCACAATATAGCGTTATATAGTTCAAGAGATTGATTTTGTTACCTTAATGTCTTTACGGTCACTTTTGATCAATTTATTGCATCCTTGTTTCTTTCATAAAAAATACAAATATTAAAAAATATATCCCCCAAATTTTTAACGCTAGTGTACGTGAAAAAAAATTATTCAAGTAAATTGAATTCTTTACTAATGAAAACAAAATAACAAATGAAGACTGTTCAAAAAACATGAGTTGCAAACAAAATACTCAAAACAGTAAAATTACAATTGATAGTTTTGACTTTTAAATTCTGAACGGAAGAACAACCTTAAAAGCCGTTGTAAAATGACTTTTAATACCTTTTGTGAAGTTAAAAATGTTATTTTTCTAACTTTTGATATGCAGGGAAGTCTAATTTAAGTTTTAAAATAACGGACCAATCAAATTAACCTTTTTGCAGCATAAGCTTATTTCCATATGCATAAGCGTATGAGTGTTTATATTAGCAGTGGTGTTGGATAGTTTGTGCTAAAAATGTTTTTTTTTTTGACATTTTCATTCATATTATCATATATAATACATAAAATCAGTAAATATGTGGCATGTAATCATAATAAATGTTGATGTATTTAACTGCATGTAAGGTCTTAACGTTTTTTGTGTGTGTGCTGAGGAAATAATTATTCCAGTTTCCAACACCACCTGTACGGCTCAGCATTTGGAGTTGACAACAATGAAACATTTTCAGAGCAGTGAAATGAAGTGTCTCTTCTTTCTTTGCCTTTCTTCCATCACATGCAGTAGAAGAGCATTACAAGGCATCCAGCTGCAGCATAAGAGGGATATTATGAAATCATACATTATGAAACCAGCACTTTCAGTGACAAATGTAGCTCTCACAGAGTCTTTCGACTCCTCCAGAAATCACACCAACAGACAAACAGTGTGCAGTGTCTCATCTTCTAAGCAATCAAAGTTGAAACAGAGTAAAATTAAAGTAATTGAAGCAGTTTCTCTCTGCACATAGCTGAACAAGGGCAAAAAGCAATTTTCTCGAAGAATGTTGGCTGTGCGTTTGTCACACAACAAAGAGGAGAGCTTTGCATTTTCTAGAATTAAAATGATCTCTAGGGCTTGGTGAAGTATAGCACACTTCTTCTATTTTAGGTGTCTCTATGTAGTGGCTATGTTTCTCTGATACATTAATTCATTGTTCATTTTATTAAAACTATAACAAACAAATTATTTTAAAAATAATTTAATTAAAATAAAACTCATAGAGTCCCTGAAGGGATATGGTGATGGTAAAAAAAAAAATGAGATGGGAGGAAAAAGTGTCAAAGTTTTTGTGTTCTCTCGTAAAAGTTTTGCATTCCCCCAAGAAACTTTGCATATAACTTACAAATAATTAAAAAAAAGAAAAAACGTTTTGTGGGCAAACGCAAAGTTTCTTGGGGAAACCCAGACATTTTGCAAGCAAATGCAAAGTTTCTTGGATAACGCATGATTCCCCCCCCCCCCCCCCCCCCCCCCCCCCCACCATGTTCCTTTAGGGGCTCTGTAAATATTAGATGAAAAAACAAAAAAGTAAAACTTAAAAAAACAACAACATGGTTAGCAAAAGAAATGTTTCCTTGGAAACACACAAAAAAATTCAATTAGCTACCACAACCTAAAAATTTGCTTTAGAATAACTTGAATATCCAAGTTGTCACTTAATACAGCTTCACATTTTAAACTGATTGAACTAAAATGTTAAGACTGCATGCATCCGATTTTTATTTTCCTCCCTTGTGGCACAGATCGGATGTGACCCACGAACGTGAGAGAAAAAAAGCACATGGATTCTGATATTCTCAGAATGCATTTGCTTCTGCCATGTAAGCAGACAGATTGGATATTCCCATCAATGCAAGTCGTACGTCAGTGAAAAAGCTAAGTTGGCGAATGATGTCATCTCAGTTGGACACCAGCTACAGCAATTACAACAGCAATCACTGCTACATTCACTCAGGCTGCATCAAGGTCTGTCTTTTTCCCCCTCCACCTTAAGAGACCAATGTCAAAACATTTTTTTTGACCTTTAAAGATGGTGCAGCAGCAGAAAGCAAAAGCTTGTATTATCATTTCGTCTGCATCCATTGCAACTTATGCTTTTTTTACTTGCTTTTCAGCCTAAGCTTTTCCGGGTCAGTCAGTCTGCCTTAGGTTGTTTGCTAAGTGTATAGTGTAAATGCAGATATCGGAAATGGGTCACTTTTAAAAGATGTGAGCTTGTCATCAAACAAATGCATATAATCAACAAATCGGAATTGGCAATCAAGATCCAGCATTGTAAATGCAGCCTTAAAGTTGAAACAGCTATTTTATGTGTAACTAAAGAGATATAGACCTAACAAACTAATAAAAAAGCACATAACAAAATGGCTGAAACTGAAATAAAAGCTAATTCAAAATATTAATTAATTCTATAATTATCTAATGTGTATATATACTAGATAATACTCACCGTATTAAAAACACAACTTGGTTAATCAACAACTTAACGGACAGAATTTTAATTTTGAGACTGTTTTTCATGGAATTATGATGCCACATCTGATCTTGAACAAATTCAAGCTTCAGACATAACCAACAGAAAATTTAATGATTGCAGTGCTTAGTTCTCAGTATAAATTCATCTGATGTTGTATATTACTATATTACTAGTCATTTATTTGTTTATTTATTGTGATTAACTGCTTCCCTCTTTGATTAAATGTCTCTCCAGTCACCCATGTGGTTGTACCAGATGTTCCCATCATGCCCTCTACCCTGACCACACTGCAGGGCGTCCTCAATGGCTGCTGGATGCTCCGTTTCAGCTGTAAGTGCACAGTAATGAGTCAAAGCATTAGATTGGTACAAATGTTTTAGTTGGATAAGTTTGCATGGATAATACTGCTATTCAAATGTGAATGATAGAACTTATAATATAGTTTCCAAAGTGGTATGGTGGTATTTACTCGGTGTTGTTCTTGATAAGCAAAGCCTATTTCTATGGGGCAAACCAATAGAAATAACTATAAACCTAGTGAAATATTAATAATAACATTTGCACAGTTTCCGTATGTTTCAAAAACGGTCGTAATTTTTTCTATTCCATTTGATGCAGCTATAAACTTAGCATGTGATCCTTTTCATTAATTAATCAGCAATGAATATTACCATATGTAAGATTTCTCAATTTCAGTTTGGTAGTGAAAATCAATAGTCTCCGGTTGAAGCCGTCCGTACCCATTAATTAGCTTTGATTCAAGAAATCTCTTTTCTTTTTTTGAGTCTGCCTTCTGTGCTGAATTCATTTCGCTCTATGCGGGGGCAACATCAGAAGTACACTGCCGTTTTCACACACAGCCCAGAGGGATCATTGCTGGTGAGGTGTTGTTCTCTGAGCTATCTATTTTTTTGATTTTGGTTATTGTTAACATATTTACCATCCATCTTTAATATCCAGCCCATGGCAGAATACACCTTTTGAGGGAAGATTTACTGCATTATCTATCAGTTTTCCCTATAGATTTAGAAAAATCTAGCCTTGCGGCAGAAATGTTACTTTCTGGATATTGGAAATGCTTGATGTATCTTGATTTTAATCTATCTATTTTAATATGAGATCTAAATCTCAAATAATACTTATTATATTGCTACTATTAAATATTATAAGAATAAGATTTAGAATAATAAGAATGGAAATATTGTATTACATCATAGAAACAAGAGTTTGTTTTTGTTTTATGTCACAATATTTTGTTTTTATGTTTTTAATTGTATTATTATTTAATGATTAATATAGTAACTATAATATTATTTAATAGTGATGATAACAATAAGAATCAGAATAAAAAGAATAATGAAAATATTGTAATGCAATCAAAAAATGCTTTTGTTACATTTTGTACTTGTATCCATTTGTATTGCACAATGCTTTCAAATAATAATAATAATAGTTACATAGTTCAGTATTAATTTAAATATTAGTAGTTATTTAATATTTTCATATAATAATGTATTTATTATTATTATTATTATTATTATTAATTATAACAATACATTTTTACAATATCTTCAATTATTTGTGTACCAAAATCACTCTGAGACACTATTCCTTAAAATAAATCCACTTTTCATTTCATAATGTGAATGCAAAGAGACCACTGGTGTCTGTAATAACAAGGGTTTCTGAATTCTACATATAGCCCCTTCAAATTGGAGACTTTTTGTTCTTTTACACTTCACACCTTAGCAGCAGTAACATGTCATGTTTGTATCATATCGCCATTCATATCATGTTGCAATACGATTTTTGCACAGCCATAAAATAGGAAGAATGAGTAAGTATACATCATTTAGTTTAGCCTTCTGTCTGTGCCACACTGTATGAGCTCTTGATGCTGTGCCCCAGCTTTTCTGTATGGGTCTCCATGGCTCAGTGTATCACGGTTCATTGCCCATGAGTGTGTGAGCTGCCAGCGCCACAGCCACCCACCGCACACACGCATGCTGAGCTTCAATGTCTCCCATCATCGTGAATCTAATTAGCTAATATGCTAATGGCTCTTTGGTGCTCGGCTAACAACCTGGCCCTATCGTCCAGAGAGAGAGTCGGATTAACCCCGGGATGTAGCATTCTCACCGCCACCGCCCTCACGGGGTCCCGGGAAATGAACACTGTAATTAAAGAGGCAGAGGAAGTGCAATTACAGCCCATGATTACTATGGAGGATTCTGCATGTGCCTGCACACGCTCCTATAGGTGGTGTCGGTGTTCTGCTACCATGGGCTGGGCTGGATATAGAGATAGCGATACACTATGACACTTTGGATGCAGGAATACTAATCCTGCTAATGGCTCAGCGGCACACTGCCACAACGGAATGCAAAATTTTAATCTAAAGTGGGTTTTTTCCATTACGATAAGAGACTAGAGTGGGATGTGGACAAAAATGCTTGGTTACCACTCCAATTTGATTTTCATTCCTGGCCTGTTTATACTTGGTATTGTATTTATTTTATACTATATTAGTATTGCTGTATACAAAAAATAATTTGAAAATATTCATGAAAAATATTTTGATAGACTGACGTAAAATTTAAAAGATTGAAAAGAAAACTTAAGGTCATACTTATTTTATGTTAATGATAATGTTAAAACCTTCTATAAATCTTTCTACAACTCAGAGGTTCCTGGTTGTCCTGAAAGGGGTTATGGATGACGAACCTTGCTGAATGGAGAAGTTGTGATGAAGTGTTGGGTTGGCCGAGATCACAAGTAGCTGTCTTTGCAAGGTTGAGTGGTGGGCCTTCATCCAGTCTGAAATGTCTGTCAGGCAGGCTGACATATGGATCATATGACCGTAATGAGAGGTAGAGTTGTGTGTCATCAGCATAGCATTCAAAGGCAAAGCCATGTTTCTGAATGATAGATCCTAGTAATGTCATGTAAAAGGAGAAGGGAAGTGGTCCAAGCACAGAGCCCTGAGGCATCCCAGTAGCTAGATGTTGAACCACTGGAGTGTGGTTCCTATGATACCCATTGTCATGAGGGTTGAAGGGAGGGTCTGGTGGTTAACCATGTCAAAAGCAGCAGACAGATCCAGCAAGATGAGTACTGATGATTTTGAAGCTGCTCTTTCCAGTCTCAGAGCTTCAATAACCCAGGGCAAAGCAGTCTCGGTTGAGTGGCCGCTTTTGAAGCCAGACTGGTTGTTGTCCAGGAGATTGTTCTGTGTGAGAAAGGTAGAGACTTAGTTGAACACGACTCTCTCAAGTGTCTTATCAATGAGTGGAAGAAGGGATACCGGTCTTCAATTTTCTAAAAGTACTGGATTTAGAGTGGTAGTTTTTTAAGCAGTGTGCAATTAAAGCCGGAGAGGTACAGGTGTGAAGAGAGGTTTCATTTTCATTTTTCATCATTTAGCAGACGCTTTTATCCAAAGCGACTTACAAGGGGAGCAGGTGTCTTGCTCAAGGGCACCTTAGTCATGGTATCGAAGGTGGAGAGAGTGCTTTTTATTCACAATACCCACTTTCAATTCCTGCCGGCATGGGAATCGAACTGGCAACCTTCTGATTACAAGCCCAACTCCCTCACTACTAGGCCATGACTACCCTATATATAGTCCAGAGGTATGGATTATGTGAGTACATGTATGTGTAACAGTTTGTAAGAATGGGAAGAAGGAGGTGGGAACCAGCGAACATTTAGCGCAATTTTAATAAACTCCAAATAAACAAAACAAAAGTAAAAGGTAATACAAAAACATAATAAAAACACAACATAAAATCCAAGCCTGGTCCTCTCTCGTCCTTCACTGTTGTCGCTCCCCTTATATGCTTCCGGAGCTCCTCCGTGAGGGATACGAGACCGGTGCAGCACGCAGCTGGCGCTTTTTATCACTCGCGTCACCGTCCTCGCGCCGTTCCCTCACGGCTCTCGCCTGCCCTGCTCGTCACTAGGTACTACTGAAGCAGAAATGGCTTTGATGAGTGGGGATAGAATCAAGCAGACAGGTAGTAGGGGAGAGTGTGTGTTTTTGTTAAGATGTGTTTCTCAGTTTTCAGAGTGAAGAATTGGCCGCTGATGGTTGTTGTGTTTGATGAATAGAAAGTGCAAAAGAATAGCATTTATTTGAAATGGAAAGAATATTAAGATTTTGTAAAATGTCTTTATTGTCACTTATGATTAATTACTTTTTATAATTTCCTTTAAAAATAAATCTTACTGACTTTTTGAATGTTTGTATGTGTGTGGGGGATAGTCGTGGCCTAGTGGTGAGGGAGTCGGCTTGTAATCAGAAGGTTGCTGGTTTGATTCCGACGCCGGCAGAAAGTGAAAGTGGGGATTGTGAATAAACGGCACTCTCTCCATCTTCGATACCATGACTAAAGTGCCCTTGAGCAAGGCACCTCACCCCTAATTGCAAAAAATAAAATGTGTATATATTTTAATTCTATTTTCAAATTTATATTCACGTGTGCGTGTATATGTGTGTGTGTGTATATATATATACACGCACACACACATATATATACATACATTTTATATATGTATATATATATATATATATATATATATATATTTATATTTATATATATATATATATATATATATATATTTATATAAAATACACTCTTATAACCCTCAATCAATATAACGGCACATGAGGCAGCCTGTCAGTTGGAGAAGCCAGTCAGAGCATCTTTGCTCTCCTCTTAAACTGCTTCATAAATATTTTTAGACACCCTACTAGGTGCCCATTTATTCCCCTTGTCCTTTTTCTGTCATTTTCATTGGAACACCAGACAATAGGTTCCTGCTACTCTACAGCTCTTCAGTCAAGAAAGAGCCATTTCAGCCAGACGTACAACTAGGGCAAACCGAGCAGAACGCTATCAAATAGTTGTAAACAAGTTCAGCAGGCGGAAAAGGCTTGTGATGGAGGATTTGATTTTTATATATGTGGGAAGCAGCAGCTGTTTTTTGGACAGCCTTGTGCAGCAGAGAGATCACTTGTGGTACATCGTGCTGAAGACGTTTTGTGAAGAATTTTACCTGACAGAAATGAATAAGGGAGATCCATGATCCCCTCTAGCTGTATGTCTTCCTGCCCTGAAAATCTTGTTCTGCTGTTATTTTTCCCAAGTAAAAGTTGTAAAATACAGCATAAGACTTGCAGAATTTAAGTGCACGTTGCATCACTGCTTTTGTACACATTTGCCTTGAAATCGCAGCTTTCATTTACACTTAAAAGAATAGTTCACCCGAAAAATGAAAATTCTGTCATTATATTCTCGCCTATGTGTTGTTCCAAAACCCCCTCTAAACAAAAAAGGAGCAGCTGCACGATTGTCATTCTTCAAAACAGACCAAAAACAACCATAAAAGAACTATATTAGCCTCTAATTTCTATATTATATTATAGTCTTATGTAGCCATACAATATCTTTGTGTGAGAAAAATCTTCCTTTTTATACAGGGAAAAAAATATAGCATACAGGTTTGAAATTTCATGAGGGTGAGTAAATAATAACAGGATTTTCATTTTTGGAGAACTAACCCTTTAAAATGCTGATGTGTCGCTGCTTTGTTGATCTGTTATGTCTCGCTCTCTTACTCTCAGTCTTTCTTCCAGGGGTGAGTTGTAGCCTTCAGGCAGGCAGCTGGGTCGGGGAGAGCGAGTACGAGGCAGGTGACGGCCCCCTGCGTGCCCGTGCAAACAGAGACAGCCTGGTGAGTGACAGGCCGACATGTGGAGGGTCTAACAGTTATCGACACATTTTCCTCTCCAGAGAGGAGGAATAATGACTGAGTGAAACTCTCTCCTGGTCCTGCTCTTTAATGGTCTCTCATTGTCAATCTGCCATGTTGATCTGCTCTCCTCAGGCTGGCTTGGCTTTTATTACTGACTGTGCTATGGATTGTGCCTTGTTTAGAAAGTCACACACTTCCTTGAGGACAGGGAATTCAAAGGGAGGCAACACACTTTCTGAAAGGACTGTGCATTGTGAAACAATATAGGGCACTGGTGATCTCCGTAGGCCACGGTGTACTGCTCAAATGCATTGCAGCAAAGAAGCCAAGCTCGCTGTTCTGCTCTGATTGTTAAGAAGACTCATGACGCAGTTTAATAGCAGCCTCTTTGCAGTCATTTAACTCGAAAAACACAGGGTTTTGGATGTGTTGTAAGACGAGGTGATATTTTCACAATACATTTACGATATTTTGATGATTATATTTAAAATCGAGCTACATTGTGAACAATCTTTTCTATAGGTCAACTGCGGTTGAATTCCTTGTATAATTTCTTGCGATTTATGTTGCACTTCCGACTGAAACTGCAGGACCAATCATGATGCTTGAGAGGGCAAGTTTGAATAAAATCGGATTCAAAACTCTGATTTGATGATTCATTTGAATCATCACTCAAATTATCATAGAAGGTTTGAATATTTTATTGAAAAATATATGTAGCTAATTATGAAAGTTTATTACTGTAAATTGGTATATGAATTGTTATATTAGAGAAAATTATTATTAAATGTAATTCTTAATTTTGTTAATTTAATGAAAAGCAGTTTTAATATTATGCTTTTATTTATTTTTTGATGTATTAGTAAAGCATTTTGAATCTGTAATATTGTCAAATTGATTTCATATTTTTCAGTTCATTTCATATTATTACGAGTATTGAAAACAGTTAATATTTTTGTTGGAACCATGATACGGTTTAAGTCTTTTTTGATCAATTTGATGCATCCCATCTGAATAAAATGATTAATAATAATAATAATAATAATAATAAACAACCTACAGGAAAAGCAAATGGAAATAATGTGTTCCACTGATGAATTCTGCGTTTATTTGTGTGAAGTTGCAAATGTGTCCCAGTTATTGTGCGACTGTAATGGCCTGAAACTAGCGCATTGACCTCTCAACAAGTGTGTGCTAGTGACCCACATCTTACGGGCATCTTACAGCTCCCCTGAGCTGGCATTGTCCCAGACCTATCCAGAACATACTATAGCAGAAGCATGTCACTTTAACCCCAGATGTCCTGCAGAAATTTCTTTATAAATTCTGATTAGGACGGGGAAAATCATGGAAATATAAAAAGGGTGACCAGTATTCATGCATCACCTTTAAAAATGCAAATATTTCTGTCTGAATTGTGACTTAAACACGTCAGGTACATTGAGCTTTGGCGCTCATGTGGGAATTGTGGGTTCAAATCTGGCCTCAAGTCCGCTTCCTCCCTCTTTTTCTAATAATTTCCTGTCACTTCCTTTATCAGTATGGCAAAGGCTTAACAAAATGCCGATAACTACGAAGCAGGCCATTTTAGGATGATCTGCTGAGGTACTTTATTGATGCTTTATGTACTAAATTGTTCTCCTTTTCTCATATATCTTTAGCTGCCTCCACTCTTTGATGGCTGCTTCTTCTACATGCTAGGCTCCTTCCTCAAGCCGCCTAAACATGAACTCCTTCAGTTAGTGAAAGCAGGAGGAGGTCAGCTTCTGAATCGCCAGCCCAAGCCCGACAGTGATGTGACGCAAACCCTGAACTCCGCTGCCTACCATGCCCTGCCTGGTTCAGACCAGATTCTCTGCACCCAGTACATCTTATATGATCCTCAGAGCTCCTACAAACCCCAGAAGGTTCGGTTAGGTAAGGTGTGGTCCGCTCCGTCCACGTGGCTTTTGGATTGCATAGCTGCCTTTCAGCTCCTGCCTGTGCTGGAGCCCTAGACCTTTCTGTACTGTTGCTTCAACATCATGAAATCAAATAAAACCTTTTTTCTGCATAAAAGAAATTCGTTTGTATCCATATCTGAAGATAGAAACGACATAATTGCTGTTTTCATCAAGCTTTTGAATGTAAGGCAAAATAAAGGGCCTGACTTATCCTGAAGATTCAAGTCACGTGGCAACTCTCAGGAGAAAGTATTTGCACGCTTTTTAGAGTCTATTGTGCTTGTTCTTCTTTGTTATAGGCCAGATTATGCCATTTTATAAAAACGTTTGCCTTTGTTAGGATACATGACCTATTTTGAGCAGAATCGCAACTTGTGTGCCAACCATTCAGAGATCTCGTGGGATTTTGTTTTATAATCCCCCAGACAAAACTTACATTGCTTGCTTATATGGCTTTTGTTTAAAAAACCAAATGGTATTCTAGATGGGGGGGGGGGGGGGTAAAAAAAATACTGAAAGAGATGAAGAGGAAAAGAGCAATTAATTCATAAACATTGGTACTTTCAAACAAGCAAGTTTTCTTTTCTTTGCTCGTTGTTTCTGCAAGGGTTAAAAAAATGAAAGATTTCTGGTCCTCTTTGGCCATCTCCCAAGACGCGGCTTTCAATGGGATTAGTCAGGGATGCTCCTAATTGCTATTGATTGCTGTGAGCCGCATTAAATTGCTTCGCCCTCGTCCTGCAGGGACGTGGAGGGAGGCAATTAGTGGTGTGGACAGGGTTTCGTGGGGTGATTAATTGGAGGGTATTGAGGGTCCTGTGGGTAGAGGGAAACATGCACCCTTAACTCTTAACACCTGACTTTGCAAACTTTATCATCTCGTTACTCATTATGCATTGTTTTTCACAATGCTGGATCTTTTAGCTGTTGCTTTTGGTTCACAGTAAATCTGAAGATGTTCTTTAATATGAATGCTGACTTATCTATTGATCCAAGATCATCTTTTTTGCCAGAATTTATATTAAAGTGAAAGGCTGGAGATCATACTTCATAATTATTGCCTAGACTCATAGTACCCAATAGAGGCCGATGATAAAACAATGTTATAAATCTCAGAACTACTGAAGAATGATCATCTTTGCATGTTTGGCAAGTTCTGATGCCAAACAAGCTTTCTTCACTATGTGAATTGAATGATGCTAAACTGGATTTCGGCTAGAGTACAATGTCTGAGACTAGACTTGAGACAAGCCTAGTTTACCTACTTATGGCGGTTGGTTTCCATCTCATTCAAATGTGTGTTTATCTTGCACAACCTTGGTAATATTTGAGTAATTTACCAACTGTTTTTTTACTAGCTCGGGCATCATGTGACCAGGGTTATTGTACAAATAAACCTAAAACCATAAAAAAAAAAACATATTTGTTACTTGAAATAAATTAAACATTAAGTAAAAAAAACTTGATTTTCATTTTCTTTATTTAACTTGTACTAAAACCAAAACTGAAATAAAAAATGGATAACAAAAAACACTAATAAAAATGACAAAGATTGCTAAATCTTTAACAAAAGTTCAAATAAAAATGGAAAATATAAAAGTTTTTTAAATCCATACCATCCAATATATTATGTTTTATAAACATTGTATATTCAGTTGTGCATGTCCATATTTTGACATTTAGAACACTTTTGCCTTTAAAAAACCCTAATAATTTTAACGGTCTCAAAGTTTGTTTGTCCATTAGCAACACATTAATTGTGCCTAAATTTACCTGTAGCATTTAAACTGTTCATTTCAGTTTATTTTTAATTTATTTAGACAAAACTAGTATTATTACTAGTATTTTAATATTGGGTGCATATTGACATTGAAGAATAATAACATGGATGCATTTCTAGTCACAGCACTTTTTGTTTTTACTTATTGAATACTATAGCTATGCTAAATTTCATTTTTTGCTACCTGGTGTTTTTCCCTTTTTGCATTATTGAGAATTTCTGCCAGTTGGCGGTTCAAGTGCGGTCTGCTGATCTCCCATCTGATGTAAACAGAAAATGAAATCAATGAAGAGAATCTGATCATCAGTAGAAGCAGCATCAGGTAAGATGCTCATCTTAATTTAATTTCTTCCCTTAATTATATATGATCTTATGGGCACATGAGCTTCTTTAACATCCTTTGTAAATAACTCTTAGCTCAAAACATTTTTGAGAACAAATGCTGTGTGAATAGTATGTTGGTCCATTAGGATTGGAAGCAATTCAATTCAGTTTCTGCTACTTGTGATGAAAATTGCGATTCTTCAATAGCTTTTAGGGGGTTCTAGCATTTCTTTGTGCCACTTCCTCCTGTTGTATCAGCACTTTAATGGTCTCCTAGACAATGATGGATGAGTAAACGTGTGGTGAAGTTACAGTAATGGCCGGAGTTCCTCTCTTTCCTGCTCTCTGACCTCAGTGTGCCGTCTGTTTTCTTAGCAGTAGCAGAATAAAGTGAGCATGTGCCCGACTATCCCTGTGACAGAGGGAATGTGATGGTTCCACGCTGTAAATGAATGGCTGGTTATAAAATACTGCCCTGTCAGCATTTAGGAACTGCTCATGTCTGCAGTATCGGAGATGCCCTGTGCATCTGGTTGGAGATGAGCTGGTTGGATATGCTTACAAAAGATAGGAAGGGAGGGGGAAAATAAATCCATACACCGGCTTTCTTTTTTACTGAATAACACTTTTTTTTCAGTCTATTTAACAAAATAGTTTTGTCTTCATAAATAATACACGTTTTTAATCCTCTTTCTAACTCTGAATTCAGAATACACATTAAACGCTTTGAGATATGTACATGTTTATACATTAGGAAGGGCACCTGGGCTTTGTACTGTCCCATAAAATAAGAGTAATATTAATAATTCTTCATCTTAAATAATAGCACTATGTTAAATGATATATAATCACTGAGTAAAATGAGTTTTAAATGAATAGTTCACAGAAAACTAAAATTCTGTCACCATTTACTCACCCCTAGTTTTATCTTCCTTTTCAAGATGGTGAGTCTGCGAAAAGATCTGATTAATTTGTTCACAAATAAGATATTACTACTTTTTTTAACCCATTTGTGTATATTTTGGTTTCTCTTTTCTTGTAGGATGGTTATGAAACTTGTAATATTGAATCATGGCTCGCTATTATTTTGGTTCGGGTCCTTTTGAAACTTCGGTTCCTCATTCATTGTTATTGGATTGAAATGAAAATGAATTTCTCCTCATATGCTCCATAGAAAAAGTCATACAACTTTGAAGGTGAGTAAATGATGACAAGAATTGTCTTTTTTTGGTGAACTATCCCTTTAAGTGTAATGACCCTCAGTGCCCGTCAGTAAGAAAAGCTGATTGTTTAACAGTATTTTTTTTCCTCTTCCATTAGAGATGCAGTTTGTTTGTTTTCAGGCACAAGTTCATATAACAGTTTTGTTTAGAAAAAAGAACAATCTTTCACAGCTTCCAGCTACAGTTAGTCAGTGTCTCAAAAAAAAAAGAGCAATGGTTCACCTTTACAAAACTGACAGTGAATTGAAGAGACATCGACAGACATTGAAGGCCATGTGCACAAAGAATCAGGTCTTGTTAGAAGCATGATGCAGAACACAATTTCTTCACAGATGGAGCTGGTCCTTCCTTCAGTGGATACGCTGTAGCTTGTTATGAATCAGGAAAAAAGACGCTGTGAAAAAGTACAAATGAGGTGTATTCCACGTCATCAGGCCTGGTCATTGTGAATTCCAAGTGATTGTCAAAAGAGAAGGGGGGGGGGGTCATACTTGAGGACAGATGGGAGTTTTAAGTGCCACAGCTGACTTTCAGTCAATAAATAATCAATAAATGACAGTTTCACTGATATCTCTCATTATCATGTCCCATGATGTGCGATATGCTGCCAAAACAATGAACAGCTGTCCAGTTTAATGAACATTTATGGTAATATATAAAAAAGAAAGGTTTTTTTTGTTTTTGTTCTTTTATCCCAGGACACATTTTGTTTCCGCAGCTGCTGAGACTTTGATTATATTAGGGTGACTCTTGCAAAAATTGTGAAAAGAACATGTCCAGGTCATATTTCACCACAAAATCAAGAGAAAGATTTTGCATAAAGAACATCAAACCTATTTTTAGCACCATTAATGTTTGTTTTATTTTCATTTTTTTGGCAATTTTATCATTTTTTACAGTAATTTGTCAATTAAGCAAATTCTTTCCATAAATTCTTATTACCATAATTAAAAAAAAAGAGAGAAAAATCTAATTTCCATTATGGTGATAAAAAAAAGAGAGTTAACTTTCAATAGTTATACTTATTGAGAGAATTAATAGTAGTATTAAATATTTCTAAAAAAAAAATCATAATAATAATATAATAAGATCCAATGTTGAGATTAATTCAATGGGAATTGTTGTTAAATTTATAGGATATGTGGTGCGATTTTGTGGAGCTAAAATACAGGTTTATAGTGTTGTTAATGTTTGTAAAAGTTTTATTTACCAGTATTTTACATTATTTCTAAATGTAATAATAAAATGTAACTTGTACACCAATGTTTTTTTTCTCTCTCAACAATGCAACTTTGACCTGGTGCAACTTACAGTTGACTTATTTTACGAAAACACGGTGCATACAAATAAAAAATCTTAAAATATATATGTCCCCATGGGTTACAGATCATTTGTTGCATGTAAAAGTACTTAAATGTCACAATGCAAACAACTCCTTAATGATCCCCAAAAATAGGCATAGTTTTCATTGTGCAATTTTAGATTTTTAGGGTGAAATGTGACCTGGATATATTTTTGTGAGATTTACCCATTAATGCTTGTTTTGTTTAGTTTTTACAGCCATATATCGTGACATAATCTGAGATTGTATAGTAATGAAATGAGTTTCCCACAGGGCTTTGAAGCTTGTGTTGATGTAAATGTCGTAGTTTTGGTGCTACCGTAGATGTATCAGTCTTGAACTACAGCAGAGGGCAGTTTAGCTCAGAAATCCTCCTAGTCAGTGATTTTAGAAAGGCAAGCGCCTTGCACACATTGGGATGGGCTGGCTTAGGACAAAAAGAAAAACAGAAGCCATGAAAACAAAAAGATCGCCTGCTCGCATAAGCCTAAGCTTTGCTTGTAGCTGTGGGTCATGTTTGGTGCTTAGTGCTTCACAGTCTCGCTCATGACAGCATGTGTACTCATCTGCACGCTCTGTTCTTTTAGTATCACCCCGTCTCTGTGTTAGATGATGCTACACAACATCTGTTTTTTTTATATATGCTCAGAGCTGTAATAAATGTCCAGTGTAAAAAAAGACTCTAGGGACTGTTTAATAACCGTTTGTCATCTATCGTTTGAATCGTTTGTCATTTATAGACTTTTACGGTTCATTATTTCAATTGAGACCTAATGATTTGCTGACTTATTGGACAAGCCTTGGCTTCCACCTTGAGCTATAGAGAAACAAGAGACCCCGAAGTTGAAGTAAAAGGCAGTGGACGAATATATATTTATATCTAGCATTATATATATATATATATATATATATATATATATATATATATATATATAAAAATCTAGTACCTTTGGCGGTCACGCTATTGCATTCATTGTCGTCTCATTACCAAATCTGCAGATCTGTTATTAAGTAGCTCATCCATCAGGGCTTAGAAACAGAGTCCAAAAAGGTTAAAGGCATTGAATTCTCTTGAAGGGGAAAAATACCTATGATAAATCACAGGTGCTTGGTGAAGTTCCTATTGAATTAATGACTGGTATTCATCATTGGGGGAAAAAAAAGAAAGAAGGGAAATCAGGGAAGTGGGAGCATGTTTTAAAGGGGGTCTATAAGCTATGCGTCAGTTAAACCTGAATGATGGTCGCTGCTATAACGTTGTGCTGTAATAGTTCTCTGCACAGATGTGTTACGACGATACAGGAAAATCTTCAGCGAATGTGGGCTGAAAGCGGCTCAGAGTCTGTCTAGAGGTTCTTATTGGTTTAAGTGCTTCTCAAAGTGCAGTTGATCAACATCTTCCTCCTAAGCTGCGAGCGAAATTGCCGTGAGCCGAGGTTACGAATGCGCTGAAGATCAAAAGAAGTGGTTACGAACGTGGCTTTGAAGCGGCAGACTGTATGCAGATTCCTTCCTTTGTTTTAGCCCTCTGCATGCTGGGCTGTGTGTCTGCCGGGCAGTACCACAGAGGGCAGAGGCGGATAATTTATCACTGCATATTGCCTGATTAAGGAAAATTAAAGTAGGCTGCTGTGGGCTGGCTAATTGCTTAGATAATAAGTTCAAGCTGCTAGAATTTAGCGTGTTTGTTTGGGCTTCGGAGAGAAAAAGAAGGGTTTTGCAAACAGATTGGAAAACTGCATTATGGTAGAGTTTAACGTTAGAGGACACTTTCCACAAACAGGGTACAATATATTGCCTGAAACTACAAAATTTATTTAACAAATGATGAATGAAAGGAGGTACTTAACCTTCACAAAGAGGAGGTTAAAAGTAAATATTGAGGAGCTGTTTTAATGTATGAGATTTTCCATTAGGATTTGCCTAAATTATTTAAACTCAGATTTTGTTATTGTCTGTGTATATATATATATATATATATATATATATATATATATATATATATATTTATTTTTTTCATTTTTTTTTTTCATTTCATTTTTCATCATTTAGCAGACGCTTTTATCCAAAGCGACTTACAAGGGGAGCAATTAGGGGTTAGGTGTCTTGCTCAAGGGCACTTTAGTCATGGTATCGAAGGTGGAGAGAGTGCTTTTTATTCACAATCCCCACTTTCAATTCGTGGCGGTGTGGGAATCGAACCGGCAACCTTCAGATTACAAGCCAGACTCCCTATATATATATATTTATATTTATATGTATTAGTTAAATTAGTTATATTACTATTAGGCTGCATTTAATTGATCAAAAATACAGTAATATTATGAAATATTATTACAATTAAAAATAATTGTTTTCTATTTGATTATAATTTAAACTGTAATTTATTCCTGTGATTCAAAACTGAATTTTCTAGAGCTGCACCGATATGAACATTTTGGCCAATACCTATAATAATTTATTTTTTTAAGCCCGAAACTGATATATTGCCTGATAAATCTAAATCCAAATTTTAATATATTTTTTTGAGAATCTGATTAGGAAGATAATAGTTTCACCATTTAAAAGCACAAGGACACGGTTATAATGTTCTCATTAAAATTTTATGTAGTCTATATAAGACAGACTTGCATTGCACATGTGGCACTTTAATGTATTTTCCTTTTTGAAGTGACTCTAATCATATTTCATACACTTCAAAACCATCATGGTGAACAGTGTACATCTGAAGTGGAAATAATCCATTATTTATTGTCTTTAATATTTAGAAGATTGGCCGATGACATTAAAAATAAACATATATTGTCCGATATATTGTACATCCCTAGAATTTTCAGCATCATTACTCCAGTCTTCAGTGTCACATGATCCTTCATAAATCATTCTTATATGCTAATTTGTGGCACAACAAAAATGACTTATCAATGTTTAAATTAGTTGTGCTGCTTAATGTTTTTGTGGAAATCATTTTATTCATAATATTCTCTGAATTGAAAGTTGAAAAGAAGAGCAGTTATTTGAAATAGAAATCTTTAATTTACACTATAAATGTCTTTTGCTGTCACTTCAATCATCAATTTAATGCATCCTTGCTGTATTAGTTATTTTTATTATTATTATTATTATATATATATATATATATTTATGCCTCTAATCCTTAGATGTAAAAGTGTACCCTATTCATGGAAAGTGTTTCCCACCTATACTGCTGGATCCATTCTCATATGAATGAAGCAATAAAATTATTTCCCCAAACAATCACTGAATCATCTTCACTTCTTAGCTGTGTTTCTCTTGGGCCGTTTTCCAATTACGTGGTGCAGATCTACCTTATTCCCTCTCGTTCCATTAATTAGACAATTAAAATCAAACTTGTCATTAATCATGTTTCGTAATGAACAAGTTCATACCCCCTAGTAATACTACCACTAAATATCACTCACACTCAACAAATGTGGAACACAGAGGCTTGTACAGGACTAGTGGAGGTGTGGTTGCGTGTATGTAATGCAGTAACGTGTGCTGTGCTTCAGTATCTCACTGTAAGCTCAGATGAAAATCATCAGCTTTATCTTCAAAGGACTGACGTGCTATTTTAGGTTTAAATGTTTTCATTAAGCACTCGAGGTCTCATGACATATACAAACACCATGTTTAAGCAGCATGAGCAACTAAAACTAGTGGGTGTGTCTGATGAAAACTGTCAAGAACATGTCCAGATCATATTTCTCACAAAAATCAAATAAACAAAATAAGAAATTGTATTTTGCCTTAGGAAGGTATTTCAACACTTTCATTTAACCTTAAATTTTCATTAAGGCAATGCAAAAATAATCATTCTCATTATTATATTGTTCTCTAATTCTAATTAATGTAATGGAAAAACTTTTTAAAATCTTTGTTGTAAAGTATTTGTATATTATGATAGCATTTGTTGTACTTTAATTTATGATTGAAATGTTTTGAAATGTTTCATTATTTTATTTTTAATAATTTATTTTATTTTCATATTTTTTAACTGAGTAAAAAATCTAATGGAAGTCCCTGTGAATAATGGCAAAAAACTCAAATTAAACATTTGGATGCATTAAAGATTAAAGTAATTTTGGGGGAAATATAAAATGGGAATTGCGATGGAGTAAATTTTCATGAATAGTAAAAATGCAAAAAAAAAAAAAGAAAATCATAAAATTCGTAAATTTTCATTAGTGAGAATCTAATAAAAATCCCAGTCAATGACGGCAATTACATAGAAAAAAATGAAACATTTGGATGAACATTTGTTAAAGATTAAAGTAATTTTGGGGGAAAATAAAAAAAAATCCCAATTCTCATTTTATATTTTTTATATATTAAAAAAAGTGTCAAAATCCAAAATAAAAAAGTAGACTATAATCCTAAAATAGACTATTTTCTTTATGCAAAGTACCATTTCTTATTTTATTTCTTTTGATTTTGGAGTGAAATATTTTCATGAGGTTCACCCTAGTATAAACTCATCACAGGAGAAAAATGTGTTCTCAGTGAAAGACAAACTGTTATGATTCTGCCAAGGACTTTTATGTGTGCGTGTATGTGTGTTTGAGTGTACAGTATGTATGTTAGTCAGTGTCCCATGTATCTCAGCTTGTCCAGCCGTCTCAGTTTGCCAGAGGAATTGTGCTCCTGCCAGTCAGTCTCTCGCTGTCACAAGGTGGGCCGTCCCCTGTGCCGACAGCCGTGCCGCACATCGCATCGCTGTCCCTCCCTTCAGCTCCGGAGGGTTTCTATGACGACGTCTGACCGTTGAGGCACTCCCGCCGCAGGCACTGCGCAGGCTTCCACCAGTCCCCGCTGTGGCACCGACAGATGGTGCAGTCGTCCACCTTCACTTCAATGCCAGCTGGGATGATTGTGGTTCCAGCGAAGCAATTTGGACCTGTCACATGGGGAAAAGGAGATTTTAAGAAAGGAGGAATGAGCAAGAGCTCGCAGGAGCGTCTTTTGGAGGCAATGCCGGAGTGACTCAAAGGGAGTTTCAAAAGCGGAACAGACGTGTGGATGTTTTTCACGGGCATGCACCGATGGGCTTGTTTTTGTAACACTAAAGCTCTTTTGCTCCTCTTTCTTCCCTTCTTTTTTTTTTTTCTCTCTAATTCTCCCCCTCACACACCCATCCTCTCACTGGGATGCTTTGCATTCTAATGCTCCACAAGCTGCAGGGGCTGCTGAACAGTCATGCTGGCACTATGTGTGATCTGAGCATGCTCCACTCAGTCTCTCCTATTGTGCTCTTGTATTGTCCACAAGCTATGCAGAAAAACAAAAAAACATGTATTAATTACATGATACACGGATTAATCAATCAAATAACCACTTTTATCAATCACTAAATTTATAATCCTGGTCACCTCATTCTTTTAAAGCATGTTGTAGACAGATTAACGTACTGTAATTTTGTGTGTCGGTAAGAGTTTTACTTTTATTAAGTAAGGATGCATTAAATTGATCAAAAGACAGTAACGTTTACGTTGTTACCAAAAAGTCTATTTCAAATAAATGCTGCTCTTTCTATTCATCAAAGAATCCTGAAATAAATAAATCACAATTTCCACAAAAATATTAAGCGACACAACTGTTTTCAACCTTGATAATAATAAGAATTTTTTTTTTTTTAGCATCAAATCAGCATATTAGAATGATTTCTGAAGGATCATGTGACCCTGTAGAATGGACTAATGATGCTAAAAATTCAGCTTTGCCATCACTGGAATAAATTGCATTTTGAAATATATTAAAATAGAAAACAATTATCTATAATCCTAAAAATAGTTCATAATGTAACTGTATTTTTTGATCAATTAAATGCAGCTTTGGTGAGCATAACAGCATTTCTTGCTATCAATAATAGAATTTACTCTATTGCTGCTTTTTTAACTGTATTTTTAGACCTGTTTTTACAAGGCATTTTAAAAGAAAAAAATATTGCTTTTGTCCGACTAAAATCTTTTTTTTTTTTTTTTTTTGAATGTAAACACACTTACTCCTCGGTAAAGTTATCTTGATGGTTCTGCAGATCAGATCTTCCGGTGGTGTGATCGTGTGTTAAGACTAACAGTGATTGAATCTGCTCTAAAGAACGTCGGGCTGCACCGATCTCAAATTGTAAATATTCAACATGTTGGATATTTAGGATTTGAGGTGTGGGGAATCCTGAGGACAAACGCACATGCACTCTGTAGATTGTCACATGAAACGAAACGAAACCCAATCAGAAAGCGAGATGACGGAAGATGGAAGCATAAAACCGTTTTCTTCCCTATTTTTCAGCAAATTTTCTTTAAAAAGCAGTCCAAACAGCATTATCACCATTTCTTCTTGCCCGTTGTCTGCCATGCTGGTTTAAAAGAGATTTTGCGAGATTTCCAATGTTCACAGGCGGGACTCTGGTTGTTTGTGAATGGTGTGCTGCCCTGGTCACATTGTCATTCCACACACTATAGGAACACAACTGCTGTTAAATGCACTCACATTTTCCACTCAAAATCTTTTAGTGTGGGCCAGCTTTTAGTCTCTCAAGCCATGAGCGCCACTTTTTTAAGATTGTGTGTCGACGTCATACTTGCACTCAAGGATGCATTATGTGAACTGTTCCTTTTACTCATTTTCTGCTCTCTGGTTTGGTGACATTGTCAGATATACAGTTCAGCAGTCATAACAATATTCAACCGCATAATACTGACCATTCAGAATCAAGTATTCCTAATAGCTGAATAAGAAATGTTATAAAACAATGCAGATTTTCACTTGGTCAACAGTACTGTTTAAACTCCACTATGATCATCATTTACAACAACAGTTTAATTTTTCATGTAATTCCTCCAGTCCTTCCCCCAATGAGCAAATTTTAATGGCCTGCTGTGGATTAAACCCCAAGCGGTTGGTATAATTGCTTAGCAAATATAGTTGAGTTTATTTCCATATTTACCCATGTAAATTAGCAATGATCATTTCTAAATGATAGCAAATAAAAAGTGGAATAGATAAGCTCAATGTGAATTAATTTCTGTGATGAGTTTGTGATTTTTATTTTATATTTTTTTTTACCATAAAATTAAAAGCTGAGCATTGACACATTTGTCCAAATGTATCTGTAGATTTTGTTTTTTTTGTTTTTGACAATTGACAAAGGATTGCATCAAATTCTCTTAAAGACAGGATGTCCATTATACTGTCGTTATACTGTTTCTGTGACACCACTTGACCTCTGTTGACCTCAAGGAGGACTGATGGCGCAATCTATGGACCAAAATCTAGAACAACAGTCAAGGTATCTGTAAAGTACGTCTCCTCTTCAGGACAATGTAGTCAAGTCTAGTTTAGTGAAATTTAAGTTCATTAAATATTTTATATATTAGCTTGTGGATGATCACTCAGGCTGCAACATTCATGCTTATCAGTGATGTTTTCATAGATACACATTTTAACAAATTAGACATCAGCATAAATGTTAAACGCAGATCCCTGTGGGCACGCAGAGTCCTTTTGAGATCATTTTTACTAGTGTGGTAAATAAGATTATTGTGGATTTGCTCTATTAAAAGGGGTTTAACAGAATACCTGCAGTGTAAAATGTAGGCGTACGATGATCGCAGCACACACTTTTATTTATTTATTTTTGGGGATCAGATTGAAGATTCAGGCTAGGAGTGTGTTAAACAAGATCCAAGATACTCAGTGTTTATCCACTTGCTTTGCTGGTCTCTCGCTTGCAAATTATTGTGAATTATTAACAAGCATCTTTAGGGCTGACTTTGAGCAGTGTTGTGGTTCTGATGATCTGTAAAGTGTTATGTAATGTTTGTTGCACAATTGCCCACATCAGTAATCTTATTTGACATTTATCAAGCTTAGTGATTCAGTTTGTACATCTTTCACTGCTTTTGTTTATTCACATACTAGTAAGCTAGTAAGCCGCATGGTCTTAATCATATAAGATCATCAATAAATATATATATATATTCATAACGATATATATATATAATATATATATATCGTTATATATTAAAAGTATAGTAGGACCATTTAAGATGATATACTGCCAAACATGATATATATATATGTGTGTGTGTATGTGTGTGTATATATATATATATATATATATATATATATATACACACACATACACACACACACACATATATATATATATATATATATATATATATATATATATATATATATATCATGTTTGGCTATATATTCAATAATAATAATAATATAATATAATAATAATAATAATAAATTATATAATATATATATATATATATATATATATATACAGATGCTGGTCATATAATTAGAATATCATCAAAAAGTCGATTTATTTCACTAATTCTGTTTTCTTCTGTGAATGTACTCATCACAATATTCCTCATTTAAATAATTCCCACCCAAGTCGTATGCCAAAAATGGGGGGATGAGGCCTGAGTGAGTCACATTAGTAGTGTGTTGAAACTCGTGGTTATATATTTTTGAAACACGGTCAAAATGGTTGATCAATCACAACACACTGCCTTTCAGAAGGAGGTGCTTCATAGAGAACGTTATTAAACAGAGCTTTATTGACAGATTGGGAAGAGGTGGTCCGAAAATGTAAAAAATTTGATTTTTTTTTTTTTGAACATTTAAACATGTAAACATATTCTAGTAGACCCCAAAAACAAAGTCAAGAAGAGAAAGGGGCATAATAGGTCCCCTTTAAAGTTTCCCCAATTTAGAGGTTGAATCATCCATATGTGATCATAATTTATGTGATGGCTTTATGAAAAACTAAATTCAGGCACCAGCCACCCGTCAATTGGGTCTTGCTAGAATAGATTTTTATGATGACCGTGATCTTGATCATCAATAAAGATCTAACAAAAAGAAGTGATTTTTCATGTTAATCTTTTAGAAACAGGTTGTTTAAGATCCTCGCACTGCACTTTGTGGATCATTTCAGCTCAATTTGAACGAAGCACTGCTCTAAAACATCTTTTCTGTGGTGCCTGGAGAATCTTGAAGTGCCGACTTTGAGTGTTTATTTGTAAACAGCAATTTCATCTATAAGGGTCAGACAGAATTTTCTTTATAAACCTGGTGGCACTATTCATGATTATTTGTTAATGAGATCTGAATAAGTAAAACGTCACACTCTGCCCAATAAAAATCGGCATTTGCAGAAGTAACGTTTCAGCATATATGCAAGGCCATTCTTAATGACAAGCAAGTCCTTGAAAAGTACTTCTGGTTTGATGTGGCAGTATTTCCCGAAATATAGTCCTCACTCTGTGTCAGTAAAAGTCAGTGGTGCCGCACATTTCAAAAAGAGTTCAAGCTTCATGACCTCCCTTTTACTGTGGGGGAAAACAACTAGATTGCATTTTAACCACATCACAGACATGTTAATAGACTTGCAATAGGGCAGCAGGGTTAGCGGTGCACAAATTGCTTTACTGCCTACAATATTCTGCATGCTCCTAAGAGACCTGAAAGAGTCTTACATGCACTCAAATATTTGATTTCCATCAGTAAAAATTATGAGCTGTTGGCAAAAGTGCAAAAGCAACTGTTCAAGCGGTGTGAAACAGAGATGCGTGACTACCAGCCTAGCCAAGAGCAGTTATTCATCATTCTACAGAAAAGAGCGTCACTAGTGCAAGGACACCTTGACCAGGTGGACAGGTACCAAACAGATAACGGATAAGATCATGCTTCATGTCGTTCCTTGATAACCAGGACATCTGTTTTAAGACTACTAAGAAGATCAAGTCGTTGATTACAACATCATCGCACATTGTGCATGATAAGGTCGCAAGATGCAGTTTTTATAAATTCATGATTGACTGTATGTTCCATACAGTGGTATTTTAGTATTATTTATGAAGTATTATCATATTTATTAATATTTTGAATTACAGTAGTGACCGAAAATGATGTTCAGCCTAGGAAAATTGATCTCCTCACCCTTTATTCAAAAATGATTCAACTTTTGTTAAAGATTTAATGTAAGGATATTGTGTAGTTGCGCTAGGAGTCAATTGTTTTATTTGTGATAATGCCAGGCTGTCATGCAAACAAATTATGAACCCATGCAAAAACAAAAGAGAACCAACAGAATATTAATAACTGATTATTTTGAGGTCAATATATTCTTTTTATCTGTGAGCTTTTGCGCATTTCCTGTAGCTGTACAGTAGCTTGTATTTTTAGTGAATCCAGCAGGGGGCGCTCACCCTGTGGTCTGTGTGGGTCCTAACTCCCCAGTATAATGATGAGGACACTATGCTGTCAAAAAGCACTGTCCTTCAGATGAGATGTTAAACTGAGATCTCTGTGGTCATTAAAAATCCCAGGATATCTTTCGGAAAAAGAGTAGGGGGGAAATTTTCCCACTGGCCTCTGTCCATCATGACCTCCTAATCATTCCCATATATTGATTGGTTTCATCACTTAGTCTCCTCTCCACGAACAAGCTGGTGTGTGGTGGGCGTTCTGGCGCAATATGGCTGCTGTCGAATCATCCAGGTGGATGCTGCACATTGTTGTTGGTTGAGGAGATTCCCCCATATGTTCCATATGTAAAAGCGCTTTGAATACCCAGAAAAGCAATATATGTAAAGGAATAATTATTATTTATTATAATTAGTGTTTTATTCTTCCCTCATATTTAACATATTTAAATACTATATAAAATGTTTTCCTTATTTTAGTGGTTTAATAAAACTTGTGGGGTTATTAAAAACAAATATCCCCTTCCAGACATCACAGCTTTTATTATAAGTCTTGGGGAAAGTTACTTTTAAAAGTAATGTGTTACTTCCTATAAAAGTAACTAATTGCGTTACTTTTGCGCTACTTTTCCCCCCCTGGGCTGGGTTTGCTTGTTTGTTTGTTTGTTTGTTTTAAAAAAAGTCTATTTTTGGCAAACGCAAAGGCCCTTTCACACCAAAAGTGAAATGAATAAGCCTCAGGTTAAGGGAAATGCAAATTCACGCCTGTACAGTAGAGGGTGCAGCCCAAACAAACGTTCTACCTGTGCTGCCATTTTGGATTGCAGAAAAATTGGAAAAACAAAAACCTTTACGTTTTACCGATTTTATTCATTTTTGAGGAAAACCGTTTTTGTGCAAGCTGGATGAGAATATACCCGCTCACATTTGGTCTAGAACTGCAATAACCGTCATGTTTACCCACCGCACACAACGCCTCTGCATCTTACTCCTGATTTCTCTCAACATGGGGACAGGAGAGCTGTCAGTCAATTCATGGGGAAACACAGTAGGTAAAGCTTCATTTATATAGTGCCTTTTAAAAACAGTGTTTAAAGTGAAACTCACAGAAAAAAAGCAAACACAGAGAAATAAGATAAAATAAAAACTTAACTTACTTATTTGAAAAAGTAACTCATAAAAGTAACTTTTGTTGTGAATTTTAAAAGTAATCCGTTACTTTACTCTTAACTTAAAAATCTAATTATGTAACCCATAATACTTGTAATGTGTAATGTGAACTAACTCTTTAATGTTTAGTCATTTTGTCACGCGCTTTTCTTTTCATTTAATGTTTCTATTTAGCTTCAATTCATTTTTAGTCATTTTAATACTTCAACTTTTTAGGTTTAAGTTTTTCATCAAATATTTATATTTTATTTTATCCTTCCTAACCAGGAAGTGCGACCTCTGAAACATATGAAGTTCACTTTACGTTCTTTTTATTGGAATTTTTGTCAAAAAAAACATTGGTTTATTATGACATACTGTAATTTAAATTTGAACTACAACATGATAAACATTTGACATTTTGTGTATCTCTGATCTCAGATATCAAGGCTAAAAAAGAACAGAAGGCATAAAGTCACACTGACATTTCAGCACTTTTGTTGAACAGGGAATGCAAAAACCATCAAGTAATTACTTTTGTCTCTCAGCAAAGTCTCTTAACAGTCTTCACACAAGTGTTTTTTTTTGTTTTGTTTTTTTAAATGTCCTCTTTCAGTTCATCCAACAGTGAACTGAGTGAAAATGACCACAGTTCTCTTGGCAGTTGGCCTTGGTTGTACCAAAACTCGAAGGTCATTTTGGTTCACTTAAGCTGTAATTTCCAAAATTTCCACTTTCATACAGCAAACCCTTGAGTCTTTTTAGTGGCAAAATCGCGGAAAGAAAGTGAACCTCGAGCGTTTTGCTTTTACAGTACACAAAAGAAGAGAACCAGTGGGCTTAAAGTGAACAAACCACAGGGCAATTCCTGAGATATGAAGTCTGTGTGGAGATCTGCAAACCATTATGACTGCTAAAAACACTATCATGAGTCCAATGCTTGTATGTGACTACAGACAAACACTGCATCTCCTTCACATTGAGGTATGCAGCATGTTATAGTTTATGCAATTTTTTATTTGACCTGGATTAATTGTGCAGCTTTAAATTCACCTTGTTCTTCACATGTTCTTTCTACTTTCAGATCACAGTCATTATCATAGGTGAAGTTACTGTGTTGCAGTAGAGGCCCACGTCATTGCCCTCAGATTAGCTTCCAACCTACAAACATGCAATTACTATGGTAACCGCTGAAGCCACTGAGAGATGGAGGCCCACGATTGGCTCACCCACATAGAAAAGTGGCCTGTTGTCTTTCCAGCAGTGCACAAACTGAGCTTAATATCGCTGGACAAAGTTCTTGTTAACAAGGGCAGGATCCAAGGCTGTATCAAGTGCCAAGGCATAATTTAGTAATTAGCAATCAGTAGCAAGCCAGCACATCACTATTTCTTGAGGCTATTTATGAGTTTTTGAGGTTCAAACTCACCTCAGCAAAAAAAGTACTGCATTCCTGCGAGGTTCATTAAGAGCGGAAGTGAAACTTCCCAGGCTTCCACATCTTTGGGTTCGACATGACATGAAAGAGAGTCAGATGTGAGCTATATGTTTATGGAAGGCAAGAGCTATAAAACATTATGCAGTCATGTCTGAATTTTGATTGACTGAGACTTGGCATTCCCAGTGTCACTGTTGATCCTCTGCCAGCTCCATCAATGCTGTGATAAGTGTCTCTTGACATTTAACGTCTCAGTTTGTCCATGTGGAACAATCTGAGAGAGATTACATGATAGGCTGTTTAGAACAGCTCTTGACCAATGCCTCTGGAATTGATTGAACTGAGATAAAGTCTCTCAAACTAATTATTTTGCCTTTCTTCCGCTAAAAATTGCAACCGAATGGAGCTAAGCAAATTCATTTCCTATATGATATAATTTTAAACCAAAGCCTTAGTAAGATTAACAGGATTAGAGAATGCTCTTACTCAAGGATAATCATTAACGTTATGGTGCAAATACACTGTAAAGGTTTACTTTAAATTGCTCATATCAATTTATTATTATTATAATTTAATTTTTCTCCCCGAGGCCCACTTATATGATTTATAACATTGTAAGCTCCAAAGCAGTCGAAAAATATTTTTTCCTTCTTTCGAACCCCAATGGCCTGATCACACCATTGACGATGACTACAACGATAACGATATAGCTCTAAAAATCGCTCTAAATATAAAAGAATGGCAGAGTTCACACCAGAGCTATAAGAATCAACCCTTCGCCGACAGTTTGATTGACAGGCGATCTAACCAATCATAACCCCCGAATCCGCCATTTTGTTCGACAAAGCAGTCAGGGGAGTTAGTAGATTAACGTTGGTGAACTTGAACTTGAAAAATTGTGTGTACTCACGTCTTTACACGGTTCTTTCTGATGTTCATTCATGTTTATTTGATGCTATAAATGAACTACAGCAATCTATCATGACACATTAAAGAGACACTATACGGTATTTATTGCTTAAACTTCTTAAAAAAAATAAAAAATTTTAAATATGAAACAATTTCATTTGTCTGTCGATGCGTTGTCAGTGTCCTCTTTGCTACAGGATGTATTTTTCACCTCGTGAGAACATGATGTGTGGCGTGAGAGCACATGGCTTGTCGGACATAGCAACAGTAACTAAAGGGGGCGGGTCTTTGTGAAGGGTCAATTATGACACAGTGTAAAGATATCATTGGAATCACTTCAGAGGGAATTTTTTTTCCAGCTAATAAGCGATAAAAAACATTGACAGCCAATCAGAATCCATCCTGCTTTAAAGAGCTCGATCATTTAAAGAGGCAGATGACAAACCTGCAGCGTGTGCTCAGAATAAACAGAACGATAGCATGCATTGTGGAAAATTAAACAAGCTGTCTGTCTTATATGTAAGTAGAGTTGTGTGCCATCTAGAATTGAATTGGAAATGCTTTTACATTTCTGAATTTCTTTAAATTTTTTGAATTGAGGTAGCAAACAACATACAGAATTGCAATTTGAATTTAATATAACTGTAATTTTGTATTAAAAGTAAAGTTGAAATGCTACCTATAGAAATGCTACCTTTCTATATTCTATATATCAAAAATACAGTAAAAACAGTAATATTATGAAGTACTATTGCAATTTAAAATACCCTGTTTATTGATTTTAAAATGTAACTTATTTCCTGTGTTGCAGAGCTGAATTTTCAGCATCATTACTCCTGTCTTTAGTGTCACATGATCTTTCAGAAATCATTCTAATATGATGATTTGCTGCTCAATAAACATTTCTTACTAGTATACACCGTAAATGTAAAAAAAAAAAACTTTTTTAAAAACAGAAATCTTTTATAACATTATAAATAGTTTCAATTTTAATGCATTCCTGCTGAATGAAAAGTATTAATTTCATAAAAAAATTAAAAAAGAGAGAGAAGTTATTTGAACCAGGGTGCAACAACATTTCCTTTTCCAGAATGCATCACCTCTATATTTTCTTTCATTCCCCTTCCTGTTATTCCAACTCAACTTCATGTGTGCCATGTGACCAATTCAATTTAAATTTCAGCTCAGGAGTTTAAAGCGAGCCATTTCTTCGATTCTGAATTTTGCCCAACCCTGACGTAAACGCCATCTTTGCATGATGAATGCATTGCAGTGCTGGGTCAGAAGGTTTAAGTTTTTAAATATAATACATTGAACACTTTCATCTCAAAGTATCAAGAAAAAAATTGCATTCTTCCTGATATGACCCCTTTAAAGATCTTGGAAGCAGACTTGGTTATTTCCTCCAGGGGACGGGCTCCACCGCAGCCTCCCTAAAATGCCACCACCACAAGCTCGTCACCGTGCCCTGTCTGCCTGGATTAGTTCTCTTCCAGGCTGTAGGCGAGGTTTGTGTATCTGTGTGTGCGTATCTCTGGCTGTCTTTCTGCGCTAGTAAAGCATAAAGTCACAGCCGGTCTCTATTTAGCAACAATACCTTACACCACACTTCTGACTGTAATGTGGATCCTGGAGAATGTAGGTCAATGTGTGCCAGAAGGGAAAAAGAAGGGAATTTCATAGATTTTAAAGTTGCACTTAAGATTAGATATGATTTTTCTTTACAAATCTATTTTCAAACATGTCTCCTGAGGCACTCTAAAGAGCAGCAAGATTTCTTTAAATCTGAAGACAGAGACTCGACTGCAATTTGCAAACTTGATGTAATTTTAGCTTGTTAAAATCTATCACGTCAACAAAAAGGTTAGCTGTCTGATACTGTCATATATTTTTACACAGCTTTCTTATCTTAAAGCAGATGTTCTTCCAAAACCAGTAATTAAAGATTTTTTATTTATTTTTTTATAAATAATAAAAATAAATGGTATCCATTGAAAGTGTTTTGGTACCGAATATTTTCATTTGTTAATTTAGTACAGTAATATTTTTACAATATTAAATGAATAGCTGTGCACCATATTTATATTATATACATTTATTATAAATATGACTTTTAAATATTTTGTGCATGTATATTGTCCTAATCTTAAATCCAAGTTAGCGTGTTTATCTTTTGCTGCTTAATCTAATTTCCCAAGCTTCTACAGGTTGCCTGGCCTATATAAGCATTGTACCGATCCACATTCTATCCCACTGATTCACTGAGCTTACATTTTGTATTTGTGCCTGTGTATCGGACTGACTCAGGGATATCTTGTGCCCTTGGCCATCCAGTGAGCCATTGGAATCCAATAATTGTAATTTTGGAATCGGGTCCTGCTGACTATAGTGCATCAAGACACAGGAGATAGAGGAGTCCCCTTTGGCCAATTAATCCTTCTTAGCATGGTCTTAATCAATGGGACACTGTTTATCTGAACCAAATTTCCCCTGTAATTGAGCAGAGGATTGGTAATCAGAGCTTGCCTGCTGGTGATACTGAAATCTAATAGAAAGTTTGAGTGGGTTTTAAACAACCTGTGCATAGAGCTGTCTGTTTATGCCACACCATCACTGCTTTTCATGAAATCTGATACATGCCAGTCAGCAGAACAATTTGCTTTCCTTTGGGAAAGAGTGGAGAAGTACACCTTGCAGATATTTTCATCTTCTCCATGAAGCTATAATAGGAAATAGGCCGTTCTTACCGTTTTTACAGATGGGGCAGCACTGTTCTGGCTCGTACACTGGGTTGACGCACTCTGGTACTGCACAGTCAGCGACCACACAGTGCACCTCGTTATTTGGCTCGCAGCGACACCATTCACAGGGTGAAGGCTGGAGAGACAGAAATAAGATACTGTGAGAGACTCTTACAGCGAAGACATCACAGTTGAAGTCAACATGAAATCCAAACTGACCTCTAAATGACAATAAAAAAGTAAAAGTATATGAATAAGTACAATAACTTGCTTGGTGTCATAAATACCTCTCCCTTTTCAACTCACCCCTCGTGGCTACTTTGTACACTAACATTATACCGAATTTTTAATACCTTTAAAAGAAATCTTATGCGCTATGAAGTCTCTTATGCTTATTTAATTGATCATAAATTCTTTAAAACAGTAACATTGTGAAATATTACCTTTTATTATCAATGTTGAAAACAGTTGTGCTGCTTAATTTTTATTTGTGGATATTTTATGAATAGAAAGTTTAAAAAAACCAGCTTGTTTTGAAATATAAAACATTATAAATGTCTTAAATGTCACTTTTGATGAACGTAATGCAAGCTGACTAATAAAAGTACTAATTTCTTTAACAAAAAAATATTGACGCCAAACTTTTGAATGGTAACGCTTCCAAAATGCCATCCAAAAGAACCAAGTCCTGGCATAAATGTATCTTATTCTGTTCTAAAATTATTAGATTTGATTTAGATTATGTCTTATGTTGCGCTTTTTTATTTTTAGCAATAACTATAATTTTTGTTAGCAATAATCGTGGCTTATGCTGCGTTGCAGACAAATCAGATTTTGGATTTTTCTCTCCTACTTCTAGGAAATAAGGTCGGGAACGCCAGAGTACGGTGGCCGAGAGAGCTCAACACGCTGCAAATTAAAAAAAAGCACACGCAAATAAAAAAATACACATGCAAATAAAAAAAAAAACGTGATTATCAGTTTGACAACACATGTGCTGCAAATCTTCACAACACATGCAAACACAAAAACGCGTTGCATATCCAAAAACGCACTGCAAAAAGCGCAAAACACAATGGAAATGTTTCAAGGGGGACCCCAAAAAGTGACGGACCCTACTTGACAACAGCACAAACTAAAAAATATTAAACTATATTATGTAGGCTTTAACTCCATGTAATGTGTTTCACTAACAGAAAAGTGTTTTAATATGTTGCATTGTTGTTAACTTTAAGAGATGATAATTTAGTGGATGATTTAAAAGCAGCGCTTTTTGTATATGCAGCGCATTTTTGTATTTGCAGCGCGTTTTTGTGTTTGCATGTGTTGTGAGGATTTGCAGCACATGTGTTGTCAAACTGATAATCACAATTTTTTTTTATTTGCATGTGTTTGTTTTATTTGCATGTGCTTTTTTAATTGCATGTGTTTTTTATTTGCATGTGTTTTCTTATTTGCAGCACTTTGAGCTCTCTCGGCCACCATACCAGAGCCTTGGAAAGCTTTAACGGCTCTGGGGAACGCCACTCAACGTTGGACATTCGGCGTCTGAACTCAAGGGACATCAATCAACCCCGACTTCACCGAGACGTGTTATTTGACGTAATTTCCAAGATGTCCACGAGTCCTGATTCCAATATGAATATGAACGTAAAAACAAACTTTAACTTTACACATTAAGTTCATGTAATGCTACCTTCATTTTATGTTATTTTTATTCTGTTTTGCCCACAATTGAAACACTGTCATCGAGTCATGGCGACATTATGTGGTGAACGCGTGAACGTGACGTATGAGTAACTGGAGAGCACTGAGGTCGTCCAGAACGCATTATTACACAGCATGAAGATTACTTTAGTATTTCATGACTTTACATTTGTGAAATGAACTTTTAATGACTAATCACAAATAATTCCATCAGACAGGATCTAACCAAAGGACAACAATTAATTGAGACTGCAGCTAACCATTCAGTACATACTTGTCCGTGAATATAGCACATATTATTATGCGATTACTTTCTTCCTTACATGTCTGATTAATATACACTATACTGCTGAATATTACATGTACCTCAAAAGGCCATGAAATATTAAGTTCAAAACCCATATGACTATTTAGCCCCTTAACCACTTCTGCTTAACACTGAAGTTTGGATTTCTATGTAGTATTTGAATGCGACCACAGATTTCATATTTATGACTGTGTAAAAAGAAATCCACAGATTTTAATATTCTGCAGAGCCATCGTTCGGAGTAAGTGTGTACCAGCTTCCCACACAGTTCAGGTATGTTTTTAGTGCATTCTTTTTTGGCTGTTGAGGCTAGTTGAATGATGCTACTTCACAGTTGCTAAGATAATGTTTGATGGTGGGCAGTGTTAAATTTGCATTTCCCACATAGCTTAAAATTTTGCCTGAAATCCTACCACAAAATATGTGCAAGCATTATTATCAGTTAAATAAATTATATATGTACTTTTTTTTTTTACTTAAAACCAATATGTGCCACAATGTAGCCCAATGTTGTGCAGATTTGGTTGACGAGTGCACCTTTACTCTATTCTCAGCTCCTGAACTCTGTAGCCCCTTCGAGGTGATCGATAGGCTCTCTCTGACTTCTCTCACAGGTCTCCTTTATGTTCACACAGAGAGTTTTGAGGTACGACCTTTTCAAGGAAGTGTCTGGGTGGTTTGATGTATCTTCCACATCCTGATAATTGAACCAGCAGTGTCCACTGGGACATTCGAAATCTCGCATATTATTTTGCGCTCTTATTCTAATTTATGTGGTTATTTTAACTTCCGCAGTACCATTTTTTGGAATATTCTCTAGTCTTCATTTTCACAGCAGTTCTTTAGAGTAATGGTTCCTCAACTGTGGAGTTCTTCTCCAGAGAGTGTGGAAGTTATTTTAATGATTCCCAGGCAGAGGCCAATTGTAAGGCAACTTTGTCATTGCAAATATATCTCATCTATGCATATTTAGAAATTATGCAACAGGGGGACAGCGTGCACACACACACACACACACGCATATGCATAACACAAAGCATAATAATAACTGAATTTTGAGTTTCAGCAGTTAAAAATAAACGTCTCAGATATATAGGATTATATAGCATTTGTCAGGTTAGTGCAATCAAATCTTTTCTAATCAAAATGTTTTGTTTTAAACACTTCGTAACAAGAAAACCAGGGGCCAGACTTAATAACAGACTTACTAACACTTTTGCTGTTAAATGTCTTGTAAGCTGTCAGGATTTTCTGTGAAAAGTATGAACACAGTTATTTTTCCGGCTGACCTTATTGCATTTGTTGGAGTTTCCCTTTCAGATGTAAAATTTTAGAGAAATGAATCAAGCAAGGTGATTTACTAAGGTTTGCGCAAGTCAATTTCCTGGTATTTGAGCCATTATTTACAGCAGGAAGTTGATGAGATTGAGAGGATGCTAACATTAACAGTAGCATTACCTCAAGCGGTTAAAACAATGTGACAGAAACACCAACTGTTTAATGTCATGATTGTTACCATCTATTTGCATTAGTTTATATCCATTTGTTTGCTTTTATGCATTCGTTATCCAGTAAAGATGCATATTTAAATTGTATCCTAATCATGCAGCCGACAGAAACATAACAAATCGGAAATGTATTCAAAGTCGGTTCTTTTTTATCCGCACTTTAACACATATTTTGATTAAACAAAGCAAACAAAACGTAAGAGAGTTCAAACTGAACACAATCTTGCAGCTCAAACTGTGTATAGAACAGTTTTTAATAATATTGTCCGCTCCTTTTGTATTTTACATTTACTTTTACTTTGAGTACTTAAGTATGTTTAATATCAAAAAATATTCATACTTAAGTACAAAAAAATGCCACATACTTTAAAACTTTTACTCGAGTAATATTCTAAACAGTGACTTCTACCAAAGTCATTTTCTGGTAAGATATCTATACTTTTACTCAAATATGGCTTTGAAGAACTTTAAACACCACTGCCCTGTTTAGTATACCGGTTCCTTATAGTAACTAAATATGAGAAGAATGGTATATTCTGTACGTTCCACTTTATTTTGAAATTTGTTTATGAAATAATGAGGATTTATTACTTTTGGAATGGCACAGATTCTTAACACAAATACGGAAACTGCTGTGTCATTATTTGAAATAATTTTTTAATCATAAATAAATAATTTTTTAATGTTTATTAATCCATTTCTGATAAAACTGCTTCTAAATGACACAGAAAACAAGCCAAGTTGCTTTTCCAGTATACACCAGGATTGATTCAACATAGACTATTATTCAAAAGTTTGAGGTCAGTAAGATTTTTTTTCATCAAATAATCTTGAAAAAAGTGTATCGTGGTTTCCAGCACTACTGTATTCAACACGATAACGAGAAATGTTTCTCGAGCACTAAACCAACATATTAGAATGATTTCTGAAGGCCACTGAAAACTAAGCTTTGCCATCACCAGAATAAATGACGTTTTAAAATACATTAATGTAAAAAAAAAACCAAAAAAAAACTTATTTTAAATTAATGGTTCACAATGTTACTGTTTTTAGAGAATAAATTCAGCCTTGGTGTGCATAATAGACTTAATATGATGAATTTAATTGTAGCGCTGGGACTTTTTTGAAACCTCGTCTGGTTGATACAGCCCGTTTCATTGATTAATTCCATGTATTCACAGAGGTGACACTGACTCATGCATATGCCAGTATGGATCATGCAGGCCTGAAGGTCTTGGGGACAGACAGAGATTAGGACCCATGTCCTGGCAATAGTCATGCCCTTTAGTCTCTGCACACTGTGTCAGAGGCACGTACACTAATAATCCTCTGTTCTCCATTGATAACAGCATTCAGTCCAGTGGGACAGGGGCTTGTGAACTTGCCCATACAAATCATTTGTAATTGTGCCAAACTCCTTGCAGGCCCAGCACACGGCAAAAAAGCATACAATGGGCAGCAGTGGGCACAAATGTCTGCTTTTCATGCCTTATATTGTAGAGAATGCTGAGATTAACATTCTCGCTGAAGAACGGACTATGATCTTAAAACTTTTACTTCGCAAAAAAGGGCACTTGAGCGGTGTCCTAAATGGGTATTATGAGATTCGAAATGTACATGCAATACTACAAAAAAATTATCCTGACAAAGTATTCATTATATTCATTCAGTAAAGGACAAGAGGTTCATATCATGTTCTGCTGAAAAGACTCTTTATGTAACTAGGCCTAAGATAATCTACTTATGGTATAATATATTATTCAATAACACGATTCTAACAAAAATGTAAGCAAATCAACTGAAAAGAAAACCAGAGTCATTTCAGAGTACACTTTCTCTGTGGAAAAAAGATTGCTTGCTGGTTTTAAGCCAGTCCAGCTGGTCGTCCAGTCTGGCCAAGCTGGCGTTCAACTGGTTTACCTGATAGATTTTCTTAGGCTGAGGAGTTGACAAAAGTGCCTAAAATGTCTCATAAACCAGCAAACCAGATCAACCTAATCAGGCTCTGGTTTAAGCAGGGTTTGAAATGCATTAAACACAGTGTCAAGATAAAATATTTAATTCAAAATAATAATTATAAAAATAAGATTCTTTTTTTTTATTGTTTGTTTAGAGTAGGCCACGTCCTATCCTATGATCAGCCAATCATTTACTCAATTCCATTTATTCCACTCTTAAACCATTCTAGCACAGTTAGAGAACTGAACATACACCTGAAACATGCACACAGAAAGACGCTTTACAGACAGTGTACCAGTACCGATTTGAATTCTCTTTTGCAAAAAACAGACCAAAATATGTAAAAATGGCAGTTTTGGGGCTACAGTCTCCTTGTAAGCACAAATGAATGTTCCTCCTTAATAAACCTGCTGCAGTCTGTGTCATTAATGTTAAGAACAAAAGAAAAATTGAAAGAACAAAAAACACAAGAAAAATAGAAAATAGAATCATTCATAGAATGGCTTTGTTCTTAAATCGGTTACTAACTCATAGTTCTTAGCACTAATTATTCTAACAGTAATTATTCAAAAGGTTTCAGTTCAGTTCACATCAGAGACCATGGTTGTACTGCTTCTACGGCAACTGGCAATTGGTTTTGATGTTTGACCAAAAGTGGTTTCATTTACTTTGTCTCTTGTCTCTTATTAACATGTGAAGCGAGCATATCCTGCTTATGGTGATTAAGTCCCTGGTCTCTGATGGTAATTATAACAGTGCTACATATATAACATTATCACAATCTTTATTCCAATCACTCACACACACACACACACACACACACATATATATATATATATATCTAACTGTACCAAGTACATTATAAGTGCTAGAAGAAGATCCACTTATAGAAAAACATGAGAAGACATGCTTCCCCTGCAATCTTTCAGCAGTCGCTACTGCTGTGTAAACATATACTATAAGTAGTGCATGAGCAAAGAGTAAGAGCTGAACTATATATTTGGTATTCTGGAGGTAGTGATTATTACTATGAACACATTTATTGAAAGGCAGATGACAGTATGAGCAGTATTTTGTAACTGCAAAGGGTTACATATGTAAAAGGGCGTCTGACATTTTTCGTGCTGTTGTCTGATTACATTGATTACTGCGTGGCTCGTGATTAAAAAGATTTCATTTTTGAGGAAACGCCTATAGTATTAGGACTAATTTTACACCTGACCAGTTACATTTAGATGCATTGAGGCTGTGTGAGTCAGTTTAACACTGATGGTTTTATCTCGTCACGCCACAGAGAACGAGGAAGCATACTCTTTTCTACTCCAACGGACATTGTTTCAAGATCATCCAAGATTCAAGAGCTCTCCTGCTCTTGCGTGCTATCACTGCTTAAATAAATGGCGATGAGCCCGTGGAAAGGTACTTTTTGCATGGGTCTGATGAAGCATTTTAATGCTGGTGATGGAGACGGTGTGAGATGCCAAAATGCTTAAATTGTGGGATAATTTGCAACCATTGAGCACAACTATCTTTTCTTATTTCTGTCTAGTCCAAAAGAGAACAGTATTTCTGAGGATGTTCAAATTGTATACACGGCCGTTCAGAAGAATGGGGTTGGTAAGATTTCTCAACATTTATTGGATCAAAAATACAGTAAAAACAGCAATATTGTAGAATAGTATCATAGTATCAGCATCATTACTCCAGTCTTCAGTGTCACACAATCCTTCAGAAATCATTCTAATATGCTGATTTGGAGCTCAAGTATAGTTTTTTTCGTCATTATTAATGAAACTGAAAGCCGTTGTGCTGCTTAATATTTGTATGGAAACATGATGGATGTATTTAAGGATACTTTGATGTGTAGAAATTTCAAGGATTTATATGGAATGGAAATCTTTGTCTTTACTGTCACTTTTGATCAATTGAATGCATCCACATAAAAGTATTTATTAAAAATATAGTAATGATATTTTCTGGCCCCAAAGTTTTGAGCGGTAGCGTTTGTGACTTTTGCGTGAATGGGAAGAGGGATGGTTAAATGCCTAAAAGCTCCAGCAGACATGCTTTGTTAGTTCGTTTAATAATGTGTGGACATTAAAGAAATAGTTCACCTCAAAATGAAAAAGGTATTGTTCACCCAAAAGTGAAATTATGTCATCATTTGCTCACTCTCAAGTTGTTCCAAACCTGAGTGAATTTCTTTCTTGTGCTGAACACAAAAGAAGATATTTTGAAGAAAATGGGTAACCAAACAGTTGATGGACACCCTTGACTTCATTAGTATGGAAATGATGACAGAATTTTCATTTTTGTGTGAACTATCCCTTTATGTCATTATTTTCTCACCTTTGTTTTTTTTTCTTATGCTTTTATTTTTAATACGGAACAAAAAATGAGAAGTTTTAATGCAGCTTGTTTCCACATTGCAATGCTTTTACAGTGACCATGAGTGTCAAGTTTTAAATTGGACAGCGAAAAAAAAAAAGATCCAAAAAGGCACTCAATGGCTAGACATAGTTTACACAAATCTATCGTATGGCTTAAGAAGACTTAATATGATGCATGTGCTATGTTTTGGGTCCTTATTGGACTTTGACAGACATGGTCAATTCTATTTTGTTTAACAATACTTCTCATTTTTGTGTCCCACAGACAAAATAACAACTGGGAAACATTCCAAACGGGTTTGGAACGCCATGAGGGTGAGTAAATAATGGCAGGATTTCCTCTATGGGGCCTCAGCACTGAATCATTTGGGCATGCTGGCTCTAAAGTGGTAAAAAAAAAAAAAAAAAAAAAAAAAAAAATTGTTAAAATCAGTTATATTCACTAATGGTGCCACTGATGACTCAAATGCACTGAGCTTGAGTCATCAGATCCTCATGAGTTTAAGCACAGATGCTGAGCTCCATCTTTCTGACACCATTCTGGGAAATGTAGTTCCAGACATGGGGGTTGCCAAAAGGCTCATGCGAAGTGCCTTCAGAAAATGTTAAAGATCATGGCGAGTTGCAACGGTTGTATTCCTAGTGACTACTGTATATTAAAACAACACCAGGATCAGGGAATACAAGACCGAGAGGATGGTGGAAAAAATCAAGATACTGAAGTGACCACTTGAAGCATTTGGAATATGATTAAACTTGCTGAAACCATTTCATAGTTCCAGTTTCCGCTGGCCTACTTGTTAGCTTTTAATCAGTGTTTTAAATTAAAACCATGATGTTCCTCAGGCAGTTGGATCGGAAAATCAATTTAAGCAATTCATTTCAGGTGCTTTTTATAGCTGTTTCCTCTCACAGGTGTCAGAGTTTGAGTGAGTACAGTCGCTAATTACTGCTCGTTGTAGCATATGCAGATGAGAGGGCAACTTATTTTGCATGTTCGTCTGTGCGAAAGAGAAAGAGAGACGTTATGGTTGAAACATTTCTAAGCGCTAAACAGATTACATATCTGTTTTAATAAAGTCGCAGCCTCTTGACAGTGATAGACACTGCCTTGGTTTTGAAGGAATTTAAATTGACATTTCCTCGTTGAATATTCAGCATGAAAAATGCACCGCTGCCTGTTCCGAGATGCCGAACAAAACCGGCGCACTGTTCTTTTGTTGAAGCGTTGAGCGATATTCGTGACAAGACAATTCCAAACCTTGAGGAACGGAGAGTGTTATCGGATTCATTTACAAAACATGGTTTTCTCTGAATGCTTGAGGATTCAGCAAGAAAAATCCAATGAGGGTGTCCATATATAAGAGGTTATGAAAGGTTATGTCTAATTTTATTTTGCATACATTATAAGCCATTCCCTCAAATCTTCATTTTCTCATCCCCTCTTACAGGTATTCCCCTTCCTGGTGATCCCAGGCACACAGTCGGGATCGTTCAGAGCTCACATCCCGGCCCTAGCCTTTCTGCCTGGGATCTGAACTCACCCTATAGCTCCGGCCTCTTGCTTGCAGCTGAGCAGTGGCTGGGGGTGCGGCGGTGGAGTGGCTCCCTTCCACGGCTGCTGCTGGGGGACCCTGTAGGTGAAACACCTACTGAGGGTAAGTTTCAGAGCTCTTAGGGAATATAACACAACAGCAGAAAAGGAACCACTACCCCCCAGGAACCCCAATCCCACTGCCCCCTAAAATCATCAAATTTTAACACATAATATTGTTTTTATATGTTCTTACACTCCCAGTACAGCATATTTTGTGTAAAGTGGCCACAAAATGTAATTGGACACGTTCATTGCATTAGTTATGAAATATTAAGTGGTTTTATCTATAAACAAATTATGTTCATTTTTATAATTAAAGGATTAGTTCTCTTCAGAATTAAATTTCCTGATAATTTACTCACCCCCATGTCCCCATTCCCATCCCTGATTTTTCTTTTTTCAGTCGAAAAGAAATTAAGGTATTTGAGGAAAACATTCCAGGATTTTTCTCGATATACTGGACTTCAACGGGGACCAACGAGTTGAAGGTTCAAATTGCAGTTTCAGTGCAGCTTCAAAGGGCTCTATATGATCCCAGACTAGGAATAAGGGTCTTATCTAGTGAAACAATTGGCCCAATTTTCTAAATATATGTATATATATATATATATTGCATTACATAATCAAATTTGTATGTGGAAGAATTGAACGTGTTTACAAAGTGAACGTGCAAAGACGAAGTCAAACGGCCTTTCAAAAAAAAGGCAAAACAACGATGTCGGATGATTTTGAAGCTGGAGGAGAAAATGAGATGGAGTTTTTCGCCTTGCCACGGTACTTTCCGCGTGACCGTTTTCTACGTGATTACGTAACGCGTGGCCCCTACCATTTAAAAATTTGGGGTTGGAAGATTTTTTTAATGTCTCCTATGTTCACCAAGGCTGCATTCATTTGATCAAAATGCAGTAAAAACGGTAGCATTCTAAAATTTTATTTTAAAATGTCATTTATTTTAGCAGTCATTACTCTAATCTTCAGTGTCACATGATCCTTCAGAAATCATTTTTATGTGCTGATCTAGTGCTCAAAAGCATTTCTTTCTCAGTTGTGCTGCTTAATATTTTTTGAAAACAATGATACATTTTCTTTGATGAATCATAAAGTTCTAAAGAACAGCATTTGAATTGAATAGAAATCTTTTGTAACATTATAAATTTCTTCAATGCCACTTTTGATCAATTTAATGCATCCTAAAAGTATTCATTTCTTGGTAACACTTTACAATAAGGATCATTTGTTAACATTAGTTAATGTATTAACTAACATCAACTAACCATGAGCAGTACATTTGTTACAATTTTTATCAATCTTTGTCTTTTTCGTTGGTTAATAAAAATACAGCTGTTCATAGTTTACTCACGTTACTTCACAGTGCATTAACTAATGTAAACAAATACAACTCTTAATTTTAATAATGTAGTAAAGGTTGAAACTAATGAATAAATGCTGTAGAAGTGCAGTTCAGTTTGTGTATATTTTTTCTTTAAAATGATGAAATCCAATGATGTACTCCTTTAGGTGTTACATAAATGTCCAAATACGTTTTGGAGCCACTTTGTATTGCAAACTCTATTATATATTATAAATGTTACATTTTCATATGATCTAAATGAGCTGGTTTCGCTTCCTAAAACACCCCTTCCTCCTTCAAAGCACAGAGAGAAAAGGTGCAGGAAGAGCTCAGTGAAGTAATTGGCCGTTATACTTTATTCTCTCAGGGTTTCGATTGACAGAATTATATGAACATGCTCTTCCTGAACTTTCACTGGAACATTCTAAAAATCAAGCCGTGTTTTAGAAACGATGCCATCAACTCTATAAATCCTGTAGCTCTTTCAATCACCCTCAGCCAGGGAAACGTGACGTTTAATAAGCCACATAACTGTCCGGGTCAGGTTGGGTTACGTATGGTTCAACGTGAATCGCTTTGATGATGCACTTCGATTCGAAATCCGTCACTCAGCTGCCATTTGCAGTGATTAGTAACAACAAAATGCTCTGCTGACAGATTGCTCTGCCTTATTCTACACTAAAAAGCCTTCTCTGTATGCGTAAGAATCATGACTCTGTGGGGCTCCTCCCACTCCTGCCGAGCCAAGTAAATACAGTCCTCGCCAAAGAACGGCTGAGGAAATGCCAATGTGGCCCACACCAAAGGTTACCCTGTCGGCTTCTCTTAATTGGATCAGCTATCAAGAGCCGTGATGCCCTTTGATTCCCATTCACAGCTGGACTTCAGTAGTTGCTTTTAATTCAAAGAGATCTCACTGGACGCTATTGAGCGATGATGCCTCGTTTGCTTAATGCGCAACTCAAATTCAGAGCAGAAACTGATCAAAATCAGATTTCTGCTCGGAATTGCTTTGCATTGTTTATGCGTTTTCAGTCAGGGTCTCTCCTGACGAGAGATAATCAGTAGAGTCAGATAAACGGTTTTAAAGGTAATAAAAGATTGTAAGCTGTCCTTTCAAGGTTGGAGAGAACATGCGGGTGAGATGCTGAATTGATGGACCTGATCTTTTTATCAAACAGACTTACATGGGCAAATACATCTAGCTGAAACATGTGCTTGAATCACAAAAGGGCTAATCAGCCGCCTAACAAAGATGGATTTGATTTAAAAGTCTCAGAGACAATAATTAAAAAGAAACTGCTTGACTTTGTCACTCTTTCCCTAGTAATGCCATTTAACTTTCTTGTAAGCCACAGAAAGATTCCTTAGTGCTTAAATGAAGTGCTCTAACTTTTGTAGATTTTAATTTGATTGGCAGTTGGATTTCAAAACCTTTCAACAATTTAAATATGCAGTCTTTGTTCATAGAGAAACAGGCCAAGGTACTGTTTGTGAACTGAATTTAGCTTGACACCTCAAAGAAAACACTATGTATTGCAATAAAATGCTGATTTTGTCAAAAGCTGGCCAGCCCCATGTTGATACAACAGAACTGGTGAGCGATAATATATCAGATGTTGCCGGATGGGAAATTCATCACCCAGTGTGAGACTGAATTACATAGACCCTCCACCCCACTGTAATCCTGATATTAAATATTGTTCTGGTTTATCTACTGGTAATATAGTCTATAAAGATAATAATCTTTGCAATACATTAAATGTCGGGAGACAGGTTGCCCAAAAAGGCCCGAATTTACATTATCTCAAGATCAAGCTCAATGAATCAGATATAAGCATGAGATGAATGCTAATGATATGTTGTATCTCTCTGGAGAGAGAAGATTCAAGATACATGCAGTGCAAATCCATGAAAAAGATCCAAAGCATCACAATTAAGATTAAACGCATAATTACCAATCTGACCAGTGAAGAATAAATGATCAAAAACATCAAAGAACATTTCTTATGTTCTGTTTGTTGTTTCTCCTTAATATATGATGTTTATCATTTTGGAAATGGGATTTTGCTCAGTACCATTAATAATTACAAATAAATATTCACATTTTAGTATGAAATGTTGTTAAATTATTAATAAATGTTACATAATCAAATTAATATATTAAAATGAATGTTAAAAATAAAAATTACTGAGACAGAATCAAAAAAGCTGCAAAAAGGTACAGAATTTAGAGTCTCGAGATAGATGAAATCCACAAATGGTGCTAACATGTGCTGGAAACCTAATCTAAGAGGTGCACTCGCGAGGTGGAGTCCAAAGACTAATTTTGTGTCTGATGATTTATTGCTTTGCCCTTTGTTGATATCTAAAACTTTTATTTGAGTTTTGCAGTTGCTGAAACAGCCTATGTTAACCCTGGAAATGAGCTTTGCAAGTGAAACCAAAAATTCTGTGATCAAGGGCATTTGTTGTGATCTCATCGGTCGCTTTCCTGGTGTTTCCTCCAGTTTCAATTCTCTGATGTTGTATGTTACCAAAAAAAAACTCATTTTGTGTGGTTTAGGGAATACTTCTGAGAGTCTTTCTGTTATATGAAAATAAAATATGTACCTCCTGTATTTGCATCTTTGCAGGTAGAAATGCATCAGTCCAAGTAAACAAGGGACCCGTTGATGTTTTATATACATTATTAGATAAATATCTATTATGCCTAATAGACTGCTTATAAATGCAGCAGTATGAGGCAACTCTGATGAAGCGGTCATGAACACTACACTGTAAAATTCAGTAAGTTCAGAATACTCAAAACATTTAAGGAAACTTATTACCTCAAAACATTTAAGTAAACTAACTATTTTTTTAAGTTAGTAGAACTTAAATTTTTTGTGACAAGTGGGTGGGGCCGAGTGCCGTGGAACCGGAACACAACTCATCATTATGTTAATTAAATACAGTTCATTTACATAATCACATGATCTTGGTCAAATGTTAGATTGCAAGTAACACATGCTTATAACTGTCAAAGAGACTGTCATTATATACTTGCTCGTATATAATCAAAGAATACAATATATGATGTCTTAAAAGTTTGCCAGCTCATCCTCAACCTAACCACAGGCTCTACTCTTCACCATAATGGTAACCCAAAACTAACACAGTAAATCCAAAAATTATACAACCTACGTCTCCCAGGTTAGTACAAAAACACAAAATAACACACATTTATTTATACAGTCTAACGCAAAGCAGGGTGGGAATTAGAAATCTGCTGAAACTCAACTCAATCATATTAAGTTCAGCTTACTACACTGAAATTTTGAGTTCACGCAACTTTCATTGTTATTTGAGTGAAACAAACTCATTTGGTGTAATAAAGCTCACTGTTCGGTTTTACAGTAAATGCTGATGTATTTGTCAGTTCTATATCTTATGAATCTCACGTTGGCAGAACGGTTCATCATGCAGCACAACACTCATGTATCTGTGTACGGCTGATGGGTCGTTTCAAGAATGCTTCAGTGCTTTGTTGCATGATTGATTGGTTTGCTTTCTTCCTCTGATCAATATAAATAACTTGAATCTAAAGTCAAGAGAAAATGCATGCTAGTTTTAAATGGATTGCTTTGTCAAGTGGATTGTTTCTGTGGCACAGTTCTAATCAAATTACAGTTGATAGTGATGGATAGGGCTTATGATGAGCCGGAGTACAACAAGCACAAAACTATCCCAGAATATCCCATACTGCACTCATGCACGGACCCACCCACACAAACTAATATACTGTATTTGAGTACAAAGTGGTGCGATCGTGTGTATGTGTTCTTGAAAGCTATATCAAGCAAGATCGACTCTTTCTTATGATTTTGACATACCGTTTGAAAAGAAATTGCCATGAATGCTGCCAGACTTGTGAAACTTGCAAACTTGATCATTTCATAAAATCCACCCACAATTCAAGAATACCAAAAATGCTTTTCCATTTAGACCTTTTATAAACAAAGCCCCTTGGTTGAAGTTTCAGCTGGAGTCCAAGACGCACAAAATAATGAATGCAGAGGCGTGTGGGTTAAACAATGCAATGCTAAATTCATAAAATAATAACTTCATATTCTAGTTATTCAGGAGGCAGCGTGATCCTACCTTGAACTCCTCCAGGATTTTATAAGTCTTCCCTCTGTATTCACAGAAGTTTTTGACCTCCTTGCATTCGGGGCAACACCCGTTGTGTTCCACCTTGGTGCACTTAGGGTGTATTTTAGGGCACTCGGGTTGGTCACAGACAGGGCCGTCCTCCGTGCACACGCACGGGCAGTTCGAGTGGCCCGGGAAGAAACGTTCCCCGAGCTTGTACACGAAGCCACTGTCATCCACGCAGCCTTTCCCACGGTAGTCATCGAAAATGATGTCATTGTTGGCAGTTCTCTCGGCCTCGTCCGCGGCGGGATAGTCCTCAGGGCCGACAGAAACCGGCGAGACGGCGGCGTTCACGGCGAGCAGCACGACGCAAATCGCCGGGAGAAACGGGCCCATCCTTTGCCGCGGCAGTCTTGACGCATTCAAGGAGAGTGTCTCAGGTCCCTTAAGTTGAAAGTCTCCATTCTGCAAATATGACACTGAAAGAAATGTAAACAACCCGTAGCTTGATAACTGGACATGCATGTGATCACATGGTACAGTTTACTGAGAAAAGTAACATCGCATAGGGATGAATGGGGAGTGTTTTTTGTTTGTTTTTTGGCACTATGTGTTCCAAACCTTCAAATGTGTGTGTGTGTGTGTGTGTGTGTGTGTTTTTGTTTTTTTTTACCGTATTTCAAAGTACTGACTTAAACCCAAACTGTAAATTAGTGTCGATACATAGAGTGCTGTTATACTGATATGAGTTGTAACACCAATTAAATTTTTTTAGTATGAATTTGTTGTGGTAGATTTACAAATATATTGGGTCCAGACAGTTGAAGTACATTAGGAAGTCCCCCATCTTGTCGTAAGTAAATCAGAAAAGACGCGTTTTATATCAAAGTAAATACATTCTAAATGATCTGATTTGGAAATCTAGTTCAAAAATCAAAAAATTTGCAACTATTTTGAAGAAAGTGAAATTTCTTGTCCTGTAATGCGGGCCATGTATGTTAGTGATTTCACGCCATATCGCCCAATTCTAATTGGTTAATCTGACGGTGTTACAACTCACCCAGTGTTACAGCTCTCCCCGCTCTCCCGTTTTGCTAATCTCTGGTAAATCTCTGTTCCCATTCAGAGAGCACTATCAGCCGAAGACCCCCATATGACGAAGAGTCAGCTCACATAAACGAGCTGTGTTTTCCTCCTATATGCTGTCTCTGTGAGTACGCTGAGATGTTGAAGATCAAAAAATAACAAAGTAAATCATTCCAGATAATCACAGGCATCATGGCCATTGCTCAACAAAGTTAGCCAGGATGTCTTATTTCTCAGGGACAACAGGTAGCTCCCCAGCTTCTTTTTCCTCAAAGCATTTCAGAAAGATGTGCATTGACCATGTCCGTACATTTCTACGCTCTGAATTTCATCTGCTTCAAGAGCCCTGAAGAAACGACACGGTTTCTGTGTCATTAACGAGTGCGTAATGGGCTTCGGTCCAAATGCTTCTTCACTCGTGAAAGCACGAGAAATTAACCATAAAACGGAACAGCAGTGTGAGATTCTGCAGTTAGAAGCTGCCAGAGGAAAGCACTTCAAAGGAAGAGTTTCCTTTTTACACTGTCTAGTATTGACAATATGTCTAGTCTATAATAAAATGACTGCCTCTGGCATGTTGAATGCCTCTGTGCAGAGACTGACAGCCTTGAATGTAGAGAAAAATAAGTAATATTATCATGTTAATTAAATATTGCATTGAAGTATTGCAATAGACACGAATGCACCTTTAACCAAGTGGCTGGACTAGACTTACCGCGTTGAAATGTCTGGTTCCACTTTGTAATCAAACGAGCAAGTGGATGATAAAGCCAAAAAACATCATTCCAATTCGAGTTGGTGTAAAAAAAAAGAAAAGAAAAAAGGTGCTTACTCCAAGAGAACAGATAATCCGTGTGTCTTTACTATTTACAACTGAAAGCTGATCATGCCCACTTCGGAAATGACATATCCAGAAACGTAATTATCCTTCCCCGATCATTAAGTGTCCTCTCACAATATGGAAAAGGCAGAAAAAAAGATCCAAAACATCTGTACAAATGTACTTCCTTCTCGTGATCATCTAGTCATCCGCGGCATTTAAATCAACTCCCAAATACTGCAGGTGGAACAGTATAACGCCATTTGGTCTCCGGCACCTCTGCCGAGAAAACAATTTGATGTCAAGTTCATAAACGAGTATGGATTCGATAGCATTACGTTTCCCCAGTGCGAAAGTAAGTTTATCTACATTGAAGATGCTCGCGCCGCCAGAGGAGACAGAAAGGCATCGTCTGAGACAGCGCTACTAAGTTGAGTGCGGAGAGGAACGAGAACAGAGGAGCGTTTCATCTTCAATAGGTCGCCTCAGTGAGTTCAGCACCGCGGACAGCGCCGGATCCAGAGTTCAGAACCGCGGACAACGCTCGATTCTGCTCTGCATCCTTGCTTGCTTCTCCTTGCTTCTTTAATCATGAAGCATGGTTTTGTGAAACGTGCAACAGGACTGTCTCTCCGGACCTTTGGACATCTTTTGCTACTCTTCTCAGCGTATTCATTCGTAAATGAATAGAAGTCATTAATTCGAGTTTGGTCATTTACAGTGGATCTTAGCAACACTTGAAGATTTTATTGCATATAATGAATTGTAAAATGAATTCACAGAAATATGCAAAATTGTTGTGCAGAAGGTAACCCATAGGGGCCACTGCATTACTGTATTTGATAGTGAGCTGAAGGTGGGCAAAGCAGGCATTATTATTAATGAATTTTGTGAACGTGTTTGTGAGGTTGACTTTTACTGTGCGATTAAGACATTTGACACACATGTCTGTGTGTTGTTTTCAAAGTTTATCTGTCACCATTATAATTCCAATTTCTTAAAATTATATATATATATATATATATATATATATATATATATATATATATATATATATGTATATATATATATATATATATGTATATATATATATGTCTGTGTGTTGTTTTCAAAGTTTATCTGTCACCATCATAATTACAATTTCTTAAAATTATATATATATATATATATGTATATATATATATATATATATATATATATATATATATATACGTGTGTGTGTGTTTGAATGTTGTTTTCACAGTTTATATGTCACCATCATAATTCCAATTTCTTAAAATTATGGACAATTGTACATCTTGTCAGAATATGAAGTCTTCAAGGACAAGTAAGATTTTTTATTTACTTTAGCTTATATTTGAAATTTTTCAGTAGGGGGCGATCTCAAAACTTGGAGGCCAATTTGGAATTTGCAGACCAAGTCAACACCTCGTTGTTGAGCTCCTCAAACCATTCCTGAACCATTTTTACTTTGTGTCAGGGTGCATTATCCTGCTGAAAGAGTCCATAGCCACCAGGGAATACACTTCCATGAAAGATGCAACACTGCTTAGGTAGGTGGTACGTGTTAAAGTAACATCCACAGATGGATGGCAGGACCAAAGGTTTACCAGCAGAATATTGCCCAAAGTATCACACTGCCTCCACCGGCTTGCTTTCTTCCCATAGCGCATCCTGGTGCTGTGTGTTCCCCAGGTAAGCGACGCACGCGCACTTGGCCATCCATATGATGTAAAAGAAAACGTGATTCATCAGATCAGGCTACCATCTTCCATTGCTCCGTGGTCCAGTTCTGATGCTTACGTGCCCACATTTTGCGCTTTCGGCAGTGCATGGAGGTCAGCATGGGCACCCTGACTGGTCTGCAGCTATGCAGCCCCATAGGCAACAAACTGTGATGCATCGTGTATTCTGACACCTTTCTATCAGAACCAGCGTACTTCTTGAGCAATTCCCAAGTCTGTGGGATTAGTCCACACGGGCCAGCCTTCGCTCCCCACGTGCATCAATGAGTCTTGGCCGCCCATGACCGTGTTGCTGGTTCACCACTGTTCCTTCCTTGCACCACTTTTGATAGAAACTGACCACTGCAGACTGGGTACATCCACAAGAGCTGCAGTTTTGGAGATGCTCTGACCCAATCGTCTAGCCATCACATTTTGGCCCTTGTCAAACTCACCCAAATCCTTACGCTTGCCCATTTTTCCTGCTTCTAACACATAAAACTCTGAGGACAAAATATTCACTTGCTGCATAATATATCCCATGCACTAACAGGTGCTGTGATGAAGAGATAATCAGTGTTATTCTCTTCACTTGTCAGTGGTCATAATGTTATATATATATATATATATATATATATATATATATATATATATATATATATATATATATATATAAATTATGCATTTTATTAACATTTAAAGACGTTCTTTGTCTGATAGAATGTTCAAAGCCTAGAAAATACTTTAAAATCACCTTTTCATAAATGCAAGAGACATCCATTTCGTGGAATTAATTATACTTGAATGAACTACAAATGAATTTCGATCCCAAAACTGTATAATACAAGCTCTCTACTTCAGTTTGCTTGTTTTTTTTGTTTTTTTTTAAATATTCTCACTGTGTCTCATTATATTAATGGTTTCCTGCACCAAAACAATTACAGCTTTTGCATTATTGTTCTCATGGTAACACAGCAATGAAGGTTCTGCAGAAATTACAAAATTAGTAGTTCATCCTCAAATGGTGACATTGGCAGCTGTTATTGAATAATCACACTCAGTTTAAGTTCCTCCGACACTGAAAGTGCTAAGCACCCAAGTTCTGCCGTTAAATTCAGTCTGTTGCAAAGCATTCCTGTGGGCCGACTCAATCACCTAATTTTCCTCACGAATGGAACATTCAATATAATGTCCAAGGCCCATAAAAGGAGCCCAAACAAAACAAACAATAACATGGCAGGATTAGCTATTGACATAGCCATAGCGATATTGACAAAACAATATCGGCGTGTTATGTAACATTTTGAAGAGCACATTGTAGATCAACAGGTGAATGTGGTTAGGTTGGGTTCTGTGGGTTTCACCCTTGAATTCAAACATCTTCTAAACCCGCTGATGTCAAGCCACCTTAGCCATACATGCTGTTCACATTGCAGGGCAAATCAATAGAAAGGGATCTAAAAGCAAGGACACACACTTTGCTTTTAACTGTGAAATTTCGGCTTTAGGTTATCTGCCCCTGAAGATACATTAGGCCTGTTTCAGGGGAGTAGGTATGGGCAAAGCCAAACATGAGAAACTATCTCTTAGAGTCTTCATCCCAGTGTGACTCTAATCGAATAAGCATACCTCAGGGGGAGATGGAGTCTAGTGTGCCTTTGGCTTAACCTTCACTCTCTCTTCCTTTGCTCAGTCTCTCTGTGGAGAAAATACAAGTCGGCTACACTGATGTGCTAATGAATAAAGGGAAATACTTTATCGGTATCTAAAGATGAAATGTGCAGTATGGAAATCATCAGTCAAAGCCGGCGAATGACTTTTTTGTCGTGAAGCTTATGCCTCCTCCCTATCAGGAACTTGCTCTGCGTGTTTCAGCTGCTGCTGTCTTTCACATGAGCACTGGGCTCTCAGCACATTCTGTCACATCGCGTAAGAATCAAGCGTGTCTGACCGCGAGTGATGACATCACTGGCCGGTAATTGGGGCATGTTTTCTCACTTTCTCGTTCGGAGGGTGTCATCCCCTGTAAATGATCCCACCCTAATTGCCTCAGCCCTCCTGACTTATGAAGGGTTCACAGACAGGGTCAGATTAGGGTCGTAACTCTCATTACAGAAATCATAACACCAGCGCATGAGCTCTTATTAAACAGTCTGCCAGGAGCCGTTGAGATATTATGTGATTCTAATACAACTGATGTTTGTGAAACCAAGTGTAAGAATCTAACGTCTTCAAGCTTCAATGGTGAGAAAAAAAGAAACCAGGTTTTCTCAATTCCATTGTCAGTGCAGAGGCTGTATGAGTTCACAGTATATTAAAGAGCAGATTCATTGCAGACATTGCAGTTTATCACAGAGATACCTCCCGGAGAGCTTTTGAGGACATTTGCTTGCCATCAGTATGATCTTTGCAAGCGAAAAAAGATGTGGTGAACGTTTAGAACTTAAAGGGACAGTTCATCCAAAATAATAAAAATGTTGTTGTTTTAAACTTGTATGCATTTTTTACTTTCCTCTGCAAAACACAAAAGAAGATAGCTTTCAAAAGCTTGGGGTCTGTATCACTGTAAAACTGAACAGTGAAATGAATTCAATTAAATGAGTTTGTTTCACTCGGATAATAATGAAAGTTCATTGTGCTTAATATAAAAAAGTTGTGTGAACTCAAGATTTAATTGTATTAAGCTGAACTTAATATGAGTTGCAGCAGATTTCTAATGCAGCATGCTTTGTGTCAGAATGTATAAGGAAAATAAATGTTGAAATGAAGTGTTATTATGCACGTTTTTTGCTTTTCGTCGATGATGTGATTGTTGATGAGAGAAACTCATGCACCACATTGGCCTTGCTCCGGTTCTACGGCTCTCGGTTGTACCCTGCTTGTCACGAAAAATTTTAAGTTCTACTAACTTAAAAAAAAAATTAGTTTGTTTACTTAAATCTTTTCTGAATGTATTGAATTTTACAGTGCTCCTGTTCTGTCATAATTGTTTTGTACCAATGTTAGGTTTTGCATAGTCTTATATTACTTTATAACTTTGAGTTCGATGAACTTAAAAATAAAAAGGTTAAGTTGAGTTTACTCTGACTAAATTGGTTTTAAAACTTATATGGTTTTCCTCAAATAGTTTGACTTTAATGGTAACTTTTTACAGTGTAAGATTTTTTAAATGTTTTTGAAAGAAGTCTCGTCTGTTCACCAAGGCTGCATTTATTTGATCAAAAATACAAGAAAAACCGTGATATTGTGAAAAATTACATTTAAAATGACTGTTTTCTATGTGAATATTTTAAATGTATTTTAAAATTTTCAGTCACATGATCCTTCAAAAATGCATAAGAAACATTTCTCAATATTATCAATGTTGAAAACAGCAGTGCTGCTTAATATTTTGTGGAAACTGTGACGTATTTTTTCAGGACACTTTGATGAATAGAAAGTTCAAAAGAACAGATTTTTTTTGAAACAGGTATTTTTTTGTAACATTGTAAATGTCTTTACGGTAGTGTAATCTGAGAAATATTCCTTTGTCCGCACAACGAAAGTCAGTTGACTTTGAATACAGTATAAAAAAAGACAAGAAATTTTGAAGCAACGTAAGGGTGAGTAAATGATGTCTGAATTGTAATTTTTGGTTTAACTGTCCCTTTAAGTATGTATTTGTTACATGTTTATCTGTCTGGACTCTGTGTGTTGTCATTTCCCTTGTTGTCATTGCTTCTACGTGTCTCTGATTTCATTGGTTCCTGATTTGTTCATAATTAGCTCAGTCGGTTCAGCTGTGTCCTGTTAATTAGTCTTCCCATTGTGTTCAGTGTATTTAAGCCCTGAGTTTCAGTCTGTGCCAGGTCTAGTGTGAACGTTGTATCCCATGGTTTTATGTGTCATGGGTTTCCTGGTGCAACAGTAAAAACGCTATGTTTCTGAACCGTGATCTACGCTTTTCTCCTGGACACCAGCACTGTAACAGTATGGCACAGTATTTACTGTTACCTTAATTAGCGTGATATTTAGTTGATCCTAAATACATGACAAAATGTATTTGAATGGCCGTACTTTCTCCATGCCCATTTCATCCCACTAGCTCAATTTTGGTAGGGGATATCACACTTTCTGACTGTTTTTCCTGAGATCTCGCCCAGACTCAAAGGTCAGTCAGACTCCCCAATTAAGGATGGAAGAGGGGTGACAGACTAAAGGACTGCGACTGACATTTCACTCCAATTCCCTGTCATGTACTGCAGTGCCCTATTTTGGCGGCAAATCAATGTGAGCCTGCAGAAAAAGAAATAAGGCGTGATGTGTGAGGTGAGTGAACATAAACAATTGTAAAAGTCTGAATAGGATGAAAATAATGGAGCAACATTACCCTGTGAATGTGTGTGTCTGCATCTTTTCTGGCCTTAGAGTAACAAAAGGTTTAGAAATGAGAACAGGAACAAAAGAAACTTATTATAATTTTGCCAATTTTTCTGTGGTTCTCCCACCATAATACTGACATCACAGCCATTTCAAACCACTAGCTGCTGATCCATTAGCTTTGCTTCCAAGCCCTAGCAAATGAGGAATTACTATATTCACAGAACAACAAACACTTAAAACACAAAGGTGTATCATCCATTAGGATGTTTTCAAATTCAACTTTCATGTGTATATCTGAGAATCAGGAGTTTAGACTCTCCTCTTGTTTGCTGTCCTCAGAGTGCTAAACCGAGACTGTTTGGGTCTGATCAAATCGTTGGTAAAAGCATCAGGAAGCATCCACGAAAACCATTCAGATTCAATTAGCTAATGGAGGAGCAGCGTATTTCCTAAAGCCCTTTTTGCCTTGGCAATGCATTTCAGTGAGGACTTCAACATCATTATAATGGTTTAGCCATTAAGGCTCCATTAATAGACTTCTCACAACTTCTCGGCATTATATTTGGTTAAGGCAGTTCATAGTTCCACAATATAAACGGTACAGCAAGACATGCCCGGGGACAAGGCTCCCTCAAAAATAGCTACGCATTATCTCATTTGTATGTATATATATATGTATATGTATATGTGTATATGTATGTATATGTGTATATATATATATATGTATATATATATATATATGTATATGTATATATATGTATGCATATATATGTATACATAATATATATGTATATATTTCTATATATGTGTATATATATGTATATATTTCTATATATGTGTATATATGTATGCATGTATATGTATATATGTATGTGTATATATGTATATGTGTGTATATATATATATATGTATATATGTGTATATATATGTGTGTGCGTGTATATATATATGTATGTATATGTATATATATGTATGTATGTATATATATATATATGATTTTATATATGTGTATGTATATGTATATATGTATGTATGTATGTATGTATGTATGCATGTATGTGTATGTATGTATGTATGTATATATATATTTGTTTGTATATATGTATATATGTATGTAAATATATATGTATGTATATATGTATGTATATATGTATGTATATGTGTATATGTATGTATATGTATGTATATGTGTATGTATGTATATATGTATATGTATATATATGTATGTATGTGTATATATGTATATGTATGTATATGTGTATATATGTATATATGTGTATATATATGTGTATCTATATATGCATGTATATGTATGTGTATGTATGTATGTATGTATATGTGTATATGTATGCATATGTATATGTATGTATGTATATGTGTATATATATATGTATGTATATGTATGCATATATGTATGTATGTATATATGTGTATATGTATGTATGTATATATGTGTATATATATGTATGTATATATGTGTATATATATGTATGTATATGTGTGTATATATATATATATGTGTATATATATATGTATGTATGTGTATGTAGACACAGGGGTAGTTGTGGCCTAATGGTGAGGGGGTTGGGCTTGTAACGTGAAGGTTGCCATGTATGTGAACTTGGGATGGGTTAAATGCAAAGCACCAATTTCAAGTATGGGTCACCATACTTGACAATACGTCATGACTTTCACTATATAAATATGTATGTGTATATATATGTATATGATATGTATATGTATACGTACATGTATGTATATACATATAAAAACACCCCTGTTTACAAAAACTGACCAATCAGAATGGATATTCAAATTTGCTTCCATCCAAAATCTAGCTGCCTAAAGAATCACATTTAGAGGTAACTATTTAAGCCAATACATTTTCAGAATCAGTGTGTTATCAAGCCTATTTGTGGTTTCAACTTTAAACTTAATATTGATGAAAGACAAAGTAATAAACGATCTTAAACCAAAGTGCAACTGAACTTTAGAATTTTGGCCTATCATTAGTAAAGAAGTGGAGGATGGATTTCAACGTACAGGTAAGTAGATGTTAGATGGAAGATTCATGTAATAATGTTTATGGTCATAGTCTTTATATGACACAGCCTGCGCAATAGACACTAGTGGTGATTTAATTCTGAATGAATCAGTGTTTTGAATGAATCAGTTGTAGTAAATGATTCTATTGATCACTAAACGTAAGGCAATGGGTTTGTTCGATTTGTAGTTGGCTTACTGTTAGTTAATCACCAATTACACAGTTAATTACAGTGCAAGTTAATCACAGCTACTTCCATTTTAACGTTCATTGTTTCTAATGCCTTACTCATAAAGTTACTTGTTTTGTTCCAGTGTTTTTGACTCATTCATAAAGATTACTTTGTAATAGTACTTGAAGTACATTGAAAATGTAATAGTTTTTTTTCTTTCAAAATAAAAGTGTGTATCGTGTAATGTGTATCAAAGCCTACATGTGCTGTCCATTTTGATATAGACCTCATGTCACCCAGCTTTGTCTGATAGCTCCCTTCCATTCCTCAGGACACACTCCTGCTCTTGCGGCTTTCAGAGGTGCCACTGTTGTACTGATGTGTATGGGGCCATATCCAATGACTGGGCTCTGCAAGGTGTCAGAGGCTTCCTTTCGTCTTTGTGGAATCATCCCCTTGTCAGAACTGGCATTTTTCATTGGGTTAAGTAAGAATCTCACTCTCTCTCTCTCTTCCACTTCAAAGTGTTCGCTTGAAAGTTGTGTTGTGGTTCCAGTGCTCAGAAGGAAACAGGTTCACTGTAAGGTAACAACCTCTGAAAAAAGCATTAAAAAATCGCTTAAATCAAATCGGTCATTATTTACTCACCCCTAGTTCGTTCCAATCTTGTTTGCTGTTATTTTCTTTTCTGTGATACACAAGTGGAGGATTTTTTAAAAGAATATTCTTGCTCTTTTGCATATAACATTTTATAGTGACCAAAGTATTCAAGCTAAAAAATAAACAAAACAAACTAAAAAACATAAAAGTAGTCCATTTGACTTACATGCTTTATTATATTTTTGAAGCCATATCCTTTTTTAGGAACAGACCAAAATGTTATTTTTTTTAGGTTATTTACTGAAAATCCCTCGGTAGGCTACAATTCTAAAATCTCATTCTCCATTCTGCATATTCAGAAATATTCATGTGCATTTGGTTACTATAGATTGGCGTTTTTGACTTTGAATATATTTTAGAGGTTCAGTGGAGGTAAAGTTTTTTTTTTTTTGTTTTTTTCTTGTTTCTCAAACAAAGTTAATGTAAGCTTTAGCCAACTTCAAAGTTATATAGACTTCTTTTATGATTCTTTTATGTGGTTTGTTTTGATTTTGCTGTGTGGAGTTTCTTAAAAATGCATGTTTATGTTTCACCTTTGTGTGTATCATTTGGGTTTGTAACGATATGAAGTAAATAATGGCCTAAGAACTGTTCTTAGGAATTGTGGTCTAAAGTGCACAGTACAATGTGTGTGTGTGTATGTATATATATATATATATATATATATATATATATATATATATATATATATATAATGTGTATATATATATATATGTGTGTATATATATGTATGTATGTATGTATGTATGTATGTATGTATGTACACACACATACATAAATTATGAGTGTCCGCTTGGGAATGAGTGAGCGAGCAGGACTGAGAGAGATTGCACTCAATCAGTTGTATTCATAAAGCCAGTATCGAAGGTCATTTGTTATGGGTATAATGTATTCAATGTAATCAGCTCCAATTACAGGCCTCCCGGTGGATATGCACAGAAAGCAGTCTAGACCCTCCCCTGACAACAGGCTACCTGCTGTCAACAGATTTCCTAACCTGAAAAAAGGAGCGTTTTACTGTCAGAAACCAAGGGGTGCTTTACTAAATGATACTAGGTATGTTCCTTTGTCAAAGGTCTTGTAATTCAGCACATTGACTTTAATTATCCTCTTGTTTAACGTCAATATCTTACAAATGATTGCAAAGGGGATTGACCTGTGGTTGCAATTACACTGAAGGCTTCTGCCCATCTAATCCTTTTGTAAATTATTTTTTTTTCCCCATCAAACACATTTGTGTGTTCCGTTCACCACAACTATAAATAATAAAAACCTAAATTAAATCTGTTCATCATATAAACGATTGAGTCTCTTTGGACTAAACCACTCAACTCATATGGATTAGTTTTATGATTTCTTTTTGAAGCGTCAAAGTGTCAGTCACGTAGCTGTCAAAGGAGGGACAGAAAGCTCTCAGATTTCATCTAAAAGATCTTCATTTGTGTTGGAGAGGAACAAAAGTCCTGCGGGTTTGGAACGACATGAGGCTGAGTAATTAATGACAGACTTTTCCTTTTGGGTGAACTATCCCTTTAAGGGGGCCTTCAGCTCAGTTGTACCCTTTTGATGATTTTGAATATGTCGGTATACTAAAGAAATAACAGTTTGAGGAACATGTATTTGCATGTATTCCTGTATTTCCCAGATCTGTTTTGCTAGGCTGTTTTTAAAAGAGCGCAATATATCCAATGTTAGTCACACAGGCACTCGTAGCTCAGATTCAGAAAAGTCTAATGGGGACAAATGGAATCAACTAATTTCTGTTCTTGTCAAATCAAGCTTGCAGGGGGTCAATCAGACAGCGAGTCCATCCCTCCTCTCCAATAATGGACTATCAGACTGCCTGACTGCCACAGCCGTAATGGGGCGAGCATACAGAGCGATAATTTATAGAGTCATATTTGCGGCTGGAGATGTGATTTTCTTAGTGCAACGGCAGAGTGCATTCAAAGTGATGTTTTGCATGCTGAGGCGGACCCGATGACCTCATTAAAACCTGTCAGAGACAGATCAGATGGAGGAAGGTTACCGTGGATACGGTGACGCAGTCTGCCTCAAAAGGCCCCATGATTACCGACTGAAATATAGCCGAGCACCCTTCCCATTCTTCTCCTACAAAAGCGCAAAATGAAAATCTGTGGAGAAAAAGGCAGTGAATCTGTGATTAAGGAAAATTTCTCTCTCAGAGATGGTGGTTTCTGTAGCCGATAAGCATGGAGTTTAAAGGTACTGGGCTAAATAATGCCTGGCACAGTCCATTGAAATGTCTAATTTCAAACATGAAATGAATGAAATTTATATTCAAATCATTGGCAAAATCATAGCTAAGCCTGTTTACTTTCTTAATTCACATCCTGGTCTTTTTTTGTTATTCCAAACTCTACTTAATGCCCACTTTTTGCGGTTCAAACAAGTCTAATCCTACATTTGTCATTAAATATCCTTTTATTTAATGGAAAATACATAACATTAAGGAAGTAAATGGGGTTGCAAATATCTTTTCACATTGACTTTGATGTCACAATAATCAAAATATTGTGAGGACAGCAGTTTTGAGAAGATGAACAGTATTAGACCCCGACACAGGCCATGTTCAGTGCTGCATCCCTGTGAGAGCTCAGTTCCTATGTGCTGTGAGCGTGTAGAAATGCATTTTAAAGGTGCAGTATGTAATGTTGACTGCTAGTGGTTGAAATGGGTACTACAGTCCAAATTGGAGAGGGGTCTTTTTCCCGTCCCCTCCTCCTAGGACTCGACGTTCATGTCAGTTGCCAGATTGAGGATATAGGAACGAGCACAATTGACAATGAAAGGCTATGGACCTTACATTACTTGGAGTTCAGATGATTTAGCCATTTTTCAATATGCCTCTGGACAGCTTTTTAGATGGATTCTGAGGCTTTTAAGATCGGGTACAATCTGCAATCTCTGACACAGTTTGTTTTCTAGCTTCCTTGGCTACACTGTGTTTTCCGTCAAATGGCAACCCGGGTTGTCGAAATACTATTGGGTAAATTGGCAGGGGGCGGGATCACACAGACCGAAACAGAAACAGACATTCTGACACTCAACACACATTTGACAGTAGAATAACTGGCTGTAGCACTGATTTTCGAGAAACAAGTATGTGAACTTAGCATGATTTCTAAATATCTGCAAACATATTAGGGTATTTTTGTGCATTAGTACAGTCAGAAACATTACATACTGCACCTTTAATGTTGACCCAAAGAATATAATATAAGAGAGATGCAAATACTGCAGGGGACTCTCAACAGCATGTGGCTCTTTAGTTTTGCCACTGTTTTTCTTATGTCTAGCACTGTCATGTGATCTCTCCCCATAGCAACACACTCTGTTTATCTAGACCTTTCAAAACAGTGTTTTATTTTCACTTTGTTGGTCTGTAACAGTTTTTCATCAACATTTTTCGAAGTGCTGAGCCTATGTAGTACCAAAAGTGTTAAGTAATCAAAATGTCCTTAACCCTTTAGGACCTAAAGCTAAAATAGCCTGTTTTCACATATTATGTTTTTTTCATTATTATAAAATGATCACACAATGTGCTATCTTCAAGTGCAAGGAGTCATTTTTTTTGGAGAACAAATGGCTTTCAATAAATTACAGGTATTGGCCATTAAAATGTATGTTGAATTTGTAAGCAGAAATTAAATGCACAGAATGATCAGATTTTTATTTAGAAAAAAAGAGAGAAAAACGATGACACTCAACTTTTTGTGACACTGGGTTGCACAGTTTTCATTCAGGAAAAATGTTTTTCATACACGCATACATACATATATGCATGCATACATTTACCGCACAGACACATTATACAGATACAAATGCCTGAAAAGAGTCAAATGTGAAAGAGTCTCGCTAAGCCTACCAATCCCCTGTGTACTCATTCGCCATGTTTTTATTAGTTTCATCTATTATTTCTGCGATCCTAAACTCATATCTTTCCGTTCAAATACTCCTTCCACCCGTTCTCCCCGAAATCGGGTGACAGAAGGCACAAAGTTACCGTAAAAACCCATATATTGCCGAAAAGCACATGTTGTCTACTGTCTGTAGTAATTTAAATTATTACAATAGGTTCAAGAGTTACGGTAACATGAATACAGCTTGGTTGGGTGTGTTGCCGATGACACATCCAGTTTTAAAGGGTTAAAATCAAAGTTTGGAAATTGGTATTATTATTGCTGTAAACTCATATGCCCTACAATAAGCAAAATTATTAACATGTATATGATATTATAATAAACATGACTGAATAGGAAAATTGGCAATTTTTTGATTTATTGTAGTTTTGTTCTCAAGGATTGGGAGAGTGTTTTGGAAGGATTGGAAAACATGGTTCTCAAGGACATGTCAATGTTGCAACTTAGGCTCAAAAACGTGCCTCTACCTACAATTTTGCAAAACTACATTTTTTCACTGCATTTGAAATGGCCACTAGTGGCAGTAAAACACCAAAAACTTTTTTTTTTCTTTTTTTTTTTACTTTGCTTTCACACAAATTAAGGGAACAGGTTATTGATTAGCAAAGACTTATTTTTGCAACAATACTCTTATTACTTGTCTCATGTAGTAGACTTGCTCGGTAGCTCACCTGGTACAGCATTGCTAAAATGGCATGGTTGCTTCAGTTAACGTGTTTTAATCTCACATTTGCTTTTCTTTTTTCTTTTTTTTTAACAGGGTAGGGTTTAGTGTAGGTGGCAGTTTATTTTCATACACAAAAATTGCATTAACAAAGAGCGTAAACCTTTTAGCACCACTCATTGGACGTTTCATTTCCGAACTGCATCAATACATTCAACAACCAACAGAATAAAATGTTTCACGTTGACCTGATTTGGACAAAACTGAAGGTGCTTTTAGCACCACTCATTGTATTTTGCTTTGAAAATGTTTCAAAACGTGCAAGAAGCGGCATAATATTATTTAGCAGAAAATTCTCCACAGGCACGTTTTTCTAATGAGCCTGGGTTGCCATGTTGTCATCTGCGTCCTTTGACTAGCTTCAACCAAATTATGAATTTGCGCCACAATACCTTAGAGTTTGATTAGATTCATGGATTTTGACATGAATGACAAAAAGTTGATCAGCCTGATTATATGGAAACACGCAGAGGTAAAGCCTGATACTTGTTTTCTAGAGTATCAGGCAATAGGTATAGAGTATCTCTCCTGCTAAAACCTTGTGACATGTCCCTCTCCTTCTCCATCCATCTCTTACTCCAACTGGGATCATTCACTGGACCTTAACCTTTCGTTTGCTCTTCACTTACAGTGTTCTCTTCAATGCAGCTATCTGTTTCTTCACGGTTCACTGTGAATCATGCTAACCTCAGGGACGGACTGGCTTGGTATGAATCGACCTGACAGCAGGAGGCCTTGAGAACCATGTGGTATGTCTATCCATTAGCATCACTTCACCTGTGCCAGTTGCTTGTGTGAAGCATGTAATGATGGTCTGTGTATTCAGAGGTAGACCTGTGCCCTTTAAGACACTTTAAATTCAACATGAAATCAAATGTATCCATTGTTATTTTAATAATAAATGTTCCTGGTATGATTGCAAATGATTCACTGGTGCATGTTTGTCTTTATGCTTTAAGATGTTTGTGTTTTCCAAGCTCAAGGTTATAGTTATGGCATCTACCAGCAGGGGCTAATGGCTAAAGCTAACCTTGATACCTTGAATGTCTTGTAGACTTTGCTTCAACCCCACTTTTCCACAATCCATTGTATATAACAGAAAACATATAACAAAAAAAAGTCTCACCCCACACTCTTAAAATAATGGTTCATTATTGTCGTTGATGGTTCCACGAACAAACTTTGCTTACACTTTATTTATATGCTCCACTTTAGACATTCTACTAACTATGAGTAACTTTGCAACTACATTAACTAAATCTCATAGTATTAATGGACTGTTAGTGGAACCCCTCTATCCAGGTCCTACTCGACCCGCTCCGAGCGGGCCTCGAAACCAATCTTCCGACATGGGAGTCGGACGCTCTAACAAGGAGGTTAAAGGTCAGAGGAGTGAGATTTACTTGCACAGCAACTACTAGCTGGCCTCCGTTACATTAGGTTAAGGTTAGTAAGTTGGCAATGTAGTTGCGAAGTCACTTAAAGGGATAGTTCACCCCAAAATGAAAATTATCCCATGATTTACCCACCTTCAAGCCATCCTAGATGTATATGACTTTCTTCTTTCAGCCAACCACAATCAGAGTTATGTTAAAAAATATCCTGGCTCGTTCAATCTTTCTAATGGGAGTGATTGGAGGATGAGTTTAAGTAATCATAAAACGTACTCCACGCAACTCCGGTTAGTTAATAAAGGCCTTCTGAAGCGAATCGATGCATTTGTGTAAGACTAATATTCTTATTTAAAATTGTATAAAGTAAAATAACGAGCTTCCGGCATGACAGCCATGCAACTTACATCCAAAAAGCTTTAGGCTTGTTCAAGATGCATCAGCTCTGCGCAGATCGATCTACATTTGACATCAAAGTACAGCGATTCAAATGCATTCTGTCCAATCGCTCTCGCGGTACTTTGATGTCATACTGATCGGTCTGTGCAGCACCGATGCATTTCGAGAAAGCATATCAACTTCCGCTACGTAGTCTACAATGCCATGACGTTCTATGCTACCCCACGACGTACGCTATATCCTACGTTATAACATGCAGTACATCATGACATTGTGTACTACATCGTGGAGGTTAACGCTTTTTGGACAACGTCGAATCCATATGGCTGTTGGAAACTTGTCGTTTTATTTTATAAAGTATTAAATGAGAATATTTGTCTTGCACAAATGCATCAATTCACTTAAGAATACCGCGTGGAGTACGTTTCATGATCGATGGACACGTTTTTGGACAATTTCAATCACTCCCATTATAAAGCTTGGACTAGCTGGGATATTGAACTCTGATTATGTTGGCTGAAAGAAGAAAGTCACATACACTTATAGGATGGCTTGAGTGTGAGTAAATTATGGGGTAATTTTCCTTTTTGGGTGAACTAACCCTTTAAGTTAGTCAGCAGAACCATCAAAATAAAGTTTCTCTGAGCCTTTAATGTCCAAACAAATGGTTCTTTGTAGAAAAAATGTTCTTTATTTTTTTTCTTTAGAATGTTCTTCACACTAAGACAAAAATGGTTCTTTACTGTTCACTGAAAGGTTCTTTGAGAAAGCCCTTTTGGAACCTTTATTTTTAAAGTCCGCATAGAATGGAAGTTGATTCTTTTCTTCCCTATTGTGACGTATATCCAAGTGAAGCGGCTTCTCGAACAAGAAAAAAAAAAGTAGTAAACTCAGTAAACTCAACGTCAGAGAATGTCAGAGATATTGTTGCAGGAGAGAGGCATAGTTGTTTTGATTCAAGATTACGAAGGCGTGTTTTGTTTTTTGCTTTTTTAAATGATGTGCATTGATAAATACTGCAAAATGTGTGCGGTGGGAGTTCTAGAGCAATATGTCTGTCATCGCATCATCCAGGTGAGGGCTGCACATTGGTGGTGGTTCAGGAGATCCCCCCCCCCCCCCTTCCATGTAAAGTGCCCAGAAAAGCGCTATATAAATGTAACAAATTATTGTTATTATTAAATCCTCCAAATCAACCATTAGTTTGAAAAAAGAAAAAATGATTGCCATTGAAAACCCCATGACAGGGGAACTGTTTACAGTATGAAATTTCTCATCCAATTCCATGTGAATACACTAAATGTGACTTAACTCTCTGCCACTTCACCCCTGAGATCATTTTGTTACATTCTTCTCCACTAGAGCCTGGCAGATGATCCTGCAATCCTCGGGGCTAAACTGAGACCTGCAGGCATTAAGCAGTTCTTCATAAGCCCACTCTGCTCTTTCTCAGGGGGCCTGTCCTTTACTCCTCATGGTCCACTGCCTTCTCTCATTAAGGCCTGCAAAGTGCTCAGCATCTGTCTTGTTTTGCCCTTGTAAAGGCTTCCGCCTGCTGCTTGCCAGACCAAAAGCATACTTGCATGTCAGATGGAGTGCATGCATGCTAGTTTGAGTGGCTATGGGTTATTCATAAAAAGCTTGTCATTTTCACCGACCTCTAAAGCGTGCTTAATTCTTACACTCAGCGATGGGGAAACTTTGTAGAGTATTTCATGCTTACTGGATGTTTGAGTAGCCGGACATGCACAAGGCTTGTAAGTCACACCAGGCATTGTATTGCAAAACCATGTCAGCACAGAGCGTGATGTTCGGGCGGTACAAACTCTGTTCAAGATCCGTAAGACATCAGGCAACATGAATAATTCCGCAACCATGATGCATTTCATTGAACAAACAAAGCATATGAAATATTTTCCACCTAAAACATTTTAATCAATGCTACTCTCATTTAGATTTGGAAAACAGCCATGCTGTCATACAAACGTGTCATACTTGGCTAATGAGACAGACTGAATACTTAACATTCTGAAAATCAATTACAAGCTGGAACAGAATGCAAAAATGCAAGAAACAACTTTCACTGCTGCTCTCTGTTAGTTTCCATCAGTGCGCAGAATCTGAGGAGGTTGTTTATTTGGGTTAAAAATAGAGATGGCCTCCTGTTTTTTCTTTTTTTTTTTTCTTCTTCTCCGTGATGCTAATACCACAGTCTTGTACAAAACATATTAAAGGAGATTGAATACAACATCTTGAGTCCCTCTCTCAGTTGAAGAGGCTCTTCGTACACATTAATAATACATGGGATTTAGGCTCTGCTAATGAAAACTTACCCGTGGCTCATGGCATGAATTTTTCAGTCGAACACTGTCCGAAGAAATATTACATTTGCAGAAATGAGATTTAACACATTCAGGTTGTGAAAGAAAGTAATTTTACAGTGAAATTTAGGCTGCATCTGCATATTCTGACAGTTGATGCTTTCAATCAGTTGTACAATTACATTAAGCCGTCGCACTAAAAGCACTATTTTGTTTTGTTTACTTATTTGCTGATTACTGAATACTGAATGGATTGGCTGATGGGAGCTGATTTAAAGATAACTAAAGGGATTGTGCATCCAAAAATGAAAATTTGTCATTTTAAATCTGTATGTTCTGTGGAAAACGAGAAATAATATTTTATACACTGCCGGTCAAATGTTTGGAATAATTCTGAAGTCAATTCTGAGAGCATTATCAATGTTTCAAATTTATTCCTGAAACACATTACAAAGACTGTGAACTATGTTGGTTCTGAATGGTGGAGTTAGACCAGTTTTTCATGAATTCTGTGTTTAGGATTTTTTGACCAGATCTCGCTGGCTCAATCATTTGTTACAGTTTGTTAATACAGCCTACATTTGGCTAGCTAGATGCCTTCGTCACGCAAACACATATTACCTGATTGCGATAATATACAAAACAGCTCGCTCTCCTTATTTAACTTTCCTCAAAGCAATGATATTAGGAAGAGGTGGATTAATTTTCTGAAAAGCCATCATGATAAAGAGCTGACAATCACCACCAACACTGGCCTCTGCGCGGATAATTTTACGCCAAATACATTTACAAACTTTCATCAGAGACAACTGGGATTTAGTGATAATCTGCTGTTATTTGTTAATGGGGCTGAACCGACTTTCTCCCGCCCCAGCCTTCGCGGCACCGACATCCGTTGCCATAGTCGGCAGTACCTGACCACCAATGAGTGTAAGTTGCCTTGTGTGCTTATGTAACAGAGGCCAGCTAGTAGTTGCTGTAAATGCTAGAGGTTGCAGCCTTTAGCCTCCTTGTTAGACTCCAATGCTGGAAGACCCCGGTTCGAGGCCCATTCAGAACGAACTGAGTAGGACCTGGGTAGAGGGGTTACATTGGTGCCGTGATCTGAATGGGAGTGAGGTTTAGGGAGGTGAGTGTAACGGAGGCCAGCTAGTAGTTGCTATATGAGTACACCTCACTCCTCTAACCTCAAAAGATGCTCTGTCCACAGACACGAGGGATTGCAGCCTTTAGCCTCCTTGTTAGAGCGTCCGAGTCCCATGCCGGAAGACCTGGGTGCGAGGCCTGCTCGGAGTGGGTCGAGTAGGACCCTGGTGGAGGGGTTATACTTATGTTACAATTAGTAGGTAGTCCACAGTAACTCTACTAAATTTTTCAACCCTCTCACGTGATTCTTTTGTTTATATGCATCAGTATGTTTGACTCACTATACAAGAAAGTTGAGACTACATCTTTCGGCGTGGTTTCAGCCCTCAGGGTTTGAGAGCTGAGAATACTGCTTTTAATAACTTATTTCATTTACTTGCCTTTTTTTTTTAAGCATTCAAATTTGGCTGGGTGATTTAATAACACTTTTTTTTCTGTGATGTGACAAATTCAGAACACATATTTTAACTTAACAGACTTTTTAATGTTTTTCGAAGAAGCCTCTTATGTTCAACAAGGCTGCATTTCTTTGATGAAAAATATAGTAATATTGTGAAATTTTATTGCAATTTCTTCAGCAGCAAATCCGCATATTAGACAGATTTCTGACACTGAAGCTGAAAATTTAGCTTTGCCAAAAAATAAAAAGTTTGGTAAGAAATCTTAATGGTGTTTTTTTTTTTGTCATTTTGGAACTGTGCTGAGATCAAGTTTATAGAAGAATTCTCATTTCATTTGAGGGTGAACCATCCATTTAAACAGAGAGACCTTTTCGCCTTCATTATAGCTTAGATACCCACTGAACACTGATACATTCTGCTTTCAAAAGTGCCAAATATCTTACATGCAGTGAATTTCTCAAGGGAGACTTTATCCTCAAAGATACAGCAAAGCACATGGGTTGTGTCATTGGATGGATTAATTCTACATGGATTCAATTCTAACCTCACTAGATTAATTCATACATTCTCATATCTCTGTCTCTGTCTCTCGCTCTCTCTGCATTTTGACCAATACTCTCAATCATTCAAACCCGCTGTATTCCATGCCATCTCCCTCCGTTCTCATGGGAATACCTGCTGCTGGCTTCACGCAGCACATTCTCTGAACCACAGCGGACCATTCCTCCCTCCATGCCTTATAGAACTTATTTCAAATGTTTTTTTGCCAAAAAAATGAAAGTAGACGGCAGAAAGAGTGTAGCTACAATTAATTCATGACTACTGCAGACCGATCACTCATGTATTACAGCTCCTGGGGTTTGGCCTTCAAAGGCGCAGAATTACTCAGTGGGAGAGCTTTTGATAATTCAAGCTGAGAAATTTTCTGTAAAGATGGATAATTGAAAATGTCTTGATATTGTGCTCACTAATTCCATGCACTGTCTGCCCCAATAATAACAACTTGAGTTCCTCATGCTTTGTTTAATTGTGCCCTGTTTTAGTTTAGTTCTCCACCCACATACTCAAGTAAAGTTATAAGATGGGTGATATGATATCAGCAGTGGAATTCTAAAATACGGGAAATGCAAAGTTACATTTCGCTTTACAGAGATTTTTGATGATCCGACTGTCTCAGTGATTGTAAGAGCATATGTTAGCTTATCAGGCTATAAATAATAATAATATATGTGCATATGATATTGGTTGTATTATTGACAATTTATTTGCCCATGATTCTGGTATGTAACATTCAGGTCCTTCCATTAATATTTTGGAAACACTTTACAATAAGGTCTCATTTGTTAAGATTAGTTAATGTATTAAATAAAATGAACCATGAGCAATACATTTGTTACAATATTTATTAATCTTTGTTAATGTTAGTTAATAAAAATCCAGCTGTTCATTGTTTGTTCATGTTAGTTCACAGTGCATTAACTAATGTTAACAAACACAACATTTGATTTCCATAATGTATTTGTTAGTGTTGAAATGAACATTATTAATAAATGATGTAGAAGTATTGTTAAATCTTAGTCCATGTTAACTAAAGTAGTTAACTAATGAAACCTTATTGTGAAGTGTTACCTATATTTTTCTCATTGATATCCAAATTTCACTTGGAAACTCAGACTATTTAAATTTGTAGTGAATGCTAGTGACCAGGGCTGGGTAGGTTGCTTTTAAAATGTATTTCACTACAGATTACAAAATACATGCTTTAAAAAATAATTTGTAACGCATTTCGTTACATTACTCAAATTTAGTAACTTAATCTAAATACTTTAGAATACTAATAAGTGTGGAACAAACACTAAAAACGTAATTGCAAGTTTTTCTTTTTCCCTCAGAATTGCGTGATATAAAGTTGCAAGTGTGAGTTATAAAGTCAGAATTATGAATATAAACTCGCAATATTGAGAATAGTGAAAATTTTGATAAACTCACAATATTGAGAAAAGTCCGAATTATGAGATATAAACTCACATACTAAATTCACAATTGCAAGAAAAAAAGTAGTTTATATCTCCCAATTCTGACTTTATTACTTGTAATTGTGAGTTTAAATCTCGCAATTCTGAGAAAAAGAAGTCAGAATTTTGAAATGCAAACTCACAATTGTGAGGGGAAAAAACTAATTGTGGGAAAAAGTTGCAGTGATCTTTTTTACAATTATAAAATGCCTCACAAACAACTATCACAAAACTATTTCAGTCGAAAACATGAAACTTAACTCCGTTTTTTCAGACTGTCAGAGTCAGAGAATCACCAATTGCTGTTTAAATGACATTAAAATTCAAAGTAATCACTTTGGTAATCTAAAATACCTTTCAGATGTAACTGTAATCTGATTACCACCCATTTAAAATGTAACTGTAATGAAATACAGTTACTCAAATTTTGTATTTTAAATGCATAACTAAGTTACTTGTATTTCGTTACTCCCCAACCTTGCTAGTGACTTTACAATTGTGTAAAACATATGATAACATTTGGTATTTTTGTTTATATACTATATAGCACCCTCATAAAGAATATAGGTAACAAATAAAAAAATCATAAACCCAAATGAGAATTTTCATCAGTGACCTTGCATTCAGTCAGTGATGCACTTTGTGTTTACGGTTTCTTAGCTTTCTGCACCGAGCTTGATGGTACATAGAAATTGATTTTTGTAGCCATAGTTATATTTACAGGTTTGTCCAAATCCTTTACAATGACACATTATAACAATAAAGTGTTGGCATATGTTCTTAATACATTTCTACAGCACTGGTAGGATTCATACAGTAGCAGTATTAAAATGATTTAATTCTGTAGGCTGCTGCTTAAATTTTATCACTTGAATATTAAATTCTGATGAATTACTTGTCATTATGAATTTTATAACAAGCGTCAAGTAAGACTGCCATATTGCCATGAATTTCAAAAATGAAATCAAGTATCAAAAAAGTACCATATTCCAATGTGAATTAATGCAATTCCCATAACGCTGGTATCAAAAATCAATGTCATTATGAAAGTAGACATTGTGGGCTGTGAGCTAATGAAGCCTCTAAAACATTAAATAGGATTTATAATAGCAATTAACCAAATATCCACAATATGATCAGCCTGTCTAATGCTCCTTCTGCCATACATCCTTTAGGAGGAACTGAAACGTAAGCTCTTCTGTGCTCTGGGTTATCCCTCAGACTTCCTTAATCAGATAAAGTCATTCCTCCTGATAACATCACATCTGGAGGAGTCCTGACTGCACTGCAGCCGACATTGGATTGTGGGGCCAGACAGCAAAAATGAGCCTCTAGATTTGATCTTTTACCCACCCAGAGATTATGGTAAGTAGAATGTAGTAATACGTTCAACACATTGCAAATCACAATGCCTGGTTACTGAGTATTACACACACGCTGTGTAATATTCATTAATCTGAAATCGGATGTTCTTTGCACGGACAAAATATTCCCATGGGGAAATATATGCTGAACATTTTCTTGTAACAAATGGCACATATTTTTTCATCTGCATCAGTGTACATAAATATGTAACATACACTGGCAGTCAAAAGTTTGGAATAATTATGATTTTTTTAATGTTTTTGTTAAGGCTTAATTTATTTGATCAAAAATGGAGTAAAAGCACTAGGATTGTGAAATATTTTTACATTTTAAAATAACTGTTTTCTATTATAATATAGTTTATTCCTGTGATGGTAAAGATTCAGCAGAATTACTCCAGTCATTACAGTGTCACATGATCCTTCAGAAATCTAATATGCTGATTTAGTACTCAGTTATGAGTTTTTATTGGTGTTCAGTAATTAATAATAGTCAACGCTGAAAACGCTTTTTGCAGCTTAAAATTTTCGTGGAAACTTTTTGATATTGATATTTCTTACCCCGAACTTTTAAATGGTAGTGTATCATCATTTCCTCAAAAATATGAAGCAGCACAACTGTTTTCAACATTGATAATAATAAGAAAAGTTCCCTGAAGACCATATCAACATTACAATAGTTTCAAAAAGATCATGTGACTCTGAAGACTGGAGTAATGATGCTGAAAATTCAGTTTTATCATAACAGCAATAAATTACATTTTAAAATGCATTCGAAAAGATTTAAAATTATAATAATATTTCACTATATTGCTTCTTTTTTTTTTTTTTTTTTTTTTTTTTTTTTTAAAAGATTTTTCATCAAGTAAATGCAGCCTTGGTGAACAATTCCAAACTTTTGACCGCCAATGTAATTACTGAGTATTTTTTATGAGTAGCATAATAATTTGGGTTCATGCATTTATTCATCCCCTGGGATTAGAAAGTACAATAGGAGTGGGTGTAAATGTGTTACTTGTTATCTTTTCTGATAGCCATATGGTGCTATTGTTGGGGCAAAGAGCGTATATCTGCTGGCTTGGCATATCTCTAATGTATGGGAAGCAATTTAATTAAGAGGTTTCCTCAGCTGACCTGCCACTGAGCTGTGTTTCCTCCAGAGGAATTACACATCAGAAGTTAGGGTCACGAACAGCAAGGAAAACAAGAATGCTATATGTAAATAATAAAATGCAGCTTAAGCATGTAATTGTATAGGGTTATCAGCTTTTAAAAGGGAGGAGATAACCCATATTACTTGTTGTTGTTTTTCAAATGAAACTATTCTGTATTCTGGCACATTCATCTATAGCAGCTAGACAAAATTGGCAGATGGACAGGTTGCTTGATGAGACCTTATCCTTGAAAACCATGAACAAGCTCCTTATATTCAGATCACTTACATGTTAATGTGGATAAATGCAGTTTGTGTGTGTTTTGTGCAGTGAATTATTGGCTTAAATGTGCCGTAAGCGATTTATTTATAATAACACACAGAAAATGTCCTTACTTGACAGATATCTCTGAAATTGTTGCCTTGAGAAATCACTCTTGTCTGTGTGACAACCCAAGGCTATGTGAACGGCAAAAAAAAACACGCTTTTTTTTAGCCAATCAGAAATGCTTTTCCACATTCATCTTGATATTGTTGGTTTCAACTTGATGTCTACAGGGTTGTTTTTCTTGAAATGAAATCATTGTACGCTGTATATTTCATGAACTGAAGAAATATACTGATGGCCCATTTCTTTTTCACAGAGCACATGGACAAGATGTTCCTCAACTATATGAGTTTCTGTAGAGAAGACAAGCAGTGAGAGTTCCATATGTCATTGAGTTGGCCTGAACATAGAGACTGACGCATCAGGAGTGAAAATTTGAACTAAATTTTGCATGTGAAGCTGAAAGACCAGCAGGTAACGTCACTCAAGGTGTTCTGTGGTGCAGCTGGAGGAAAGAGAAAGTCAGAAGAGAGGTGATTATGGTGCATGTAAACTTTTGAATTACCCTGAACATCTAAACACACCAAAAACACTTTTAATATGTTCACTACCAGTTTCTACATCAAAAATATTAGCCTGCAGCCCCCACCATTACCACAACAACAAAAAGAAAAGAAGACAAGAGAATAGAACAAATAACTCAAAAGAGCTCAGCAGGAAAACTATTCTTGGCTAGACTTCATGTTGCTAAAATGGGTCCATGATAAATGCATTTCGGCATAAGAAAGGCATCGATCCATGAGAAATTACCCATATAAAGGAATTAGACTTCCTTGAAAAAATGTTCCAACTTCATCTCAGCTGTGTGAGTGCTTTTTCAATTGTCCAGAGATAACTTGCCAAGAGAAGGAGCATAGAAATATCATGGAACAGTGACAATACCTGCTTAGTACAGAAAGGAAGTTGAACAGCTTACTTCGCAGCGACTTCAACCTTTTCCCGCTGGATGCGTTCTGGCTCGACATCCCTAAATTTCCCGCACACCGAATGTCTTGGGCAAGGGCCAGATTGCTGTTTTGTCAGTGGCTGGGAAAGGCTCCAAGACAGCAGATCTGCTGTTTGTATACTTTCTGAACTCATCATCATTCCCAAGACTTCCATATGGAGTATGGGATCACTGAAACCTCCCATACAGGAGCACAGGGGCATCTCCTCCTTCAGGCCTCCTTCTGTCATGGAGCACAAGAATAGCCTTGTTCAGGGATGCCATCATAAATGTTAGATTAAAAAACCAAGGCTATTCATCTTTACAGTTTATTAGCCATGCGAGAGCTCCATTACTTACCAGAAAGTAAATTATCACTGGACTTTGTTTTCCAGGGATTTCCCGAAAATCCCATCTCCATCTGTCCAGTGTAGCATGCCACATTTAGGCTTTGCATGGGTATTTTCTCTTTGGAATTTTTGTTTCCTAATTTATTTGTAAAAGTCAAAATTACAGTACCGTAAATTTGGGGTGATTAGAAAGATTACATTTTTTTGAAAAGAAGTCACTTATGTTCACAAAGGCTACATTTATTTGATCAGAAATACAGTAGTGTTTTGAATATTATTACAATGTAAAAGAACCGTTTACTATATTACTATTTCAAAATGATCCTTCAGAAATCATTTTGTTGATTATCAATGTTGAAAACAGTTATGCTGATCAATATTTGTATGAAAATCTTATTTTTGCAGGGTTCTCTGTAAAAAAAGTTAAAAAGAACGGGATTTATTTGAAATAGAAATCTTAAAGATATTTAATGTTCCTTTTTATCAAATTAATCCATCCTTACTAAATAAAAGGGGTAATTTAAAAAAAAAAAAAAAATCTTACAGGGCAAACTTTTGGACAGTAGTGCATCAGTTGCTATTAATTGCAAATACTGTATTTGTGTCCCAAACTGTTCTGACAGTGTTGCCAATTGCTTTCACCTGAAAGTAGCTAAAACTGGTCGCTAAATGATGTCATACTGGCGAGTCCACTGATCTACATTAATATAAATTTAGATCATTGGGCGAGTCATGGAATCTAGATAAGGATAAGAAGTAGCCAAATTTGTCTCTAGGCTTTTGAAAAAGTCTCAAAAGGGGCGGGGAAGTTGCTAAATCTAGTGACAAAATCATTAAATTGACAGCGCTGCTCTGACACAGAGGTTAAGGATCCAAATGCAGCTTTATTTGTGTAATCCAAAATAAAAGCCAAATAACAGGCAGAAGGTCAAAATCACAGGGCAAGCAATCCAGACCGCAACAGACTCCAAGACATAGGCAAACGTCAAAAAGATAAAGACCATAACACAGGAACAAGCACGCAGAATTGCAGCATGACTAAACAAGATTTCACAAATAATGACTGAAGATACAGGGCTTAGTAAATAAGACAAACTTAACAGGATGAAGAGACACCGCTGAACCTAATCACACATGATAAACCCAGGCAGTGGATTATGGGAAATGCAGTTCATGGTAGAAAAGCAGAAGAGTGCCCTCTGGTTGGTATCGTGCGCATTCCAGCTAATGGCCATTTGTAGAGAAAACTCCAATATTGTGGAAGCTGAGTAATTAATTGAACAGAATTCATCACTGAATTGATTACAAGAAGTCAGTATAGCGTTTATTTCTTTATCGTTGAACAAACTGACTTGCCTCAGAAGTGTGGTCGAAAAAGGTGTTGAGACTGCTGCTTTTTGTTTTATTTTGTAGTGCTCCATGGAGCTGTTAAATTAACAGCCCTACAAAATATCTGTTATCGTGCAGCTTTAAAGGTAAAGTGTGTAATTTTCAACATTGTTTCACCCAATGGAATGAGTTTGGTGCGGGGCTATCTGAGAGACAAGCAGAGTGTTTGGAATTTGTTTAAAAATAGTCTTTATTTCGGCAATTACATTTGGTGCCACTAGTGATGCAGAAATCTTATTCTATTATATTCTGCTATAATATTATCTTACATTATACAACTTCTTAAAGCAACATGAGACTTTTCCATCCCCACCGTCTTATTTCCTTTGTAAACACAGGATGTTCACAGTGATAATCAGCTCTCTGTTGGATAATGCATATCCACGTTTGGCTGTCAGACAGTCTGTAAGTGATTGCTCTAGAATTTAGCATAATTTTCCATAAGATTTCTTTTGTCAGTTCTAAAATGTGAGCTAGCTCACAATTATGACCTTTTCGAAGATGTCGTGCTTGTACATGGTGACTGGTGATCCCAGTGAATAAAAGGATTAAAAAAGTTTTATATTGTCCTTCAGGCTTTTTTTGTTGGGAAGCGAAACTTTCCAGACATTGGCTGACTGAGAAGGTCAAGAAAGTTGCTAAATGCTGCAGCTGATCAAAGGCTAATGTCTTTCCTCCTCTTTCTCCTTATTGTCACCACTGTTTAGAGGTTGGCCTTTCTCTTTGCCGGTCCACATGAATCTAGACTTTGCTCTGTCTCCAGGAATACAGCTTTTGTAGAGAACAAGGCTCATTTGTCAAATACTGTTAGCGGCTCCCTGGCAAATGTTTTACCCTTTTATCTTTGTTCAAAAGGAGATTTGCTGTCGCACTTCCATATTTAAACTGTCATGGCGTTCCTTTTTTTTTTGTAGCCTACACTTTGTGAGCCAAGTTTAAACAAGAGTGGTGGCTTAGAAAAATAAGAAAGCAATTTGCTGTTCCAACAAATGGCTGAATTACGAAGATCCACACTGCAGGCGTGTACAATGCTTTGAAGTGTCAGGGAATTGACAACGCTCTCTAGAGTGTTGCCCTTTTTTCTGCTCTCCCTTCTTTTCGTTGAGAGAGTTTGTAGCATCTGAAGTGATAATCCAGCTTCATGTCGTTGTGTGAATCTCTAATGACCAAGGTTGTTTTCTTTAAGCAGTTTGTGTTAACTGTATATGCTATTTATTTAAAGCACTTAAACCACTAGAACATTTTTATTGCTGTTTAAAATGACTGCCATTAATTTTTTTTTTTTTTTATTTGTTGTGAGGATTGTGCCATTTAACATTGCTGTTTCAAAGTAGTCTCGAAGTAAATGGCAACATTTCACTTAGTGTTCTGAATAATACAATTAATATATTAAATTAAAACCTATCAACAGAATGTTATGGCATTTTTGGCATTTCAGGAGCTACGCAGTAAAGCAGTGCTTTGTTATGCTTGATTTGCATAATTTGAATGAATTTTTTTGAACTGAATTGCCTAATGTGGTTATTAAAAAAAAAGCTTAATAGAACAGATTTAAGAACCTTTTATTGCATTTTTTAGTCTTGACTGTCTAAGTCTCAAATGTGAGGGTATTTCTTCAAGTAAAAATCCTTTTACAGTCCCTCATACAAAATACTACTTTGAACATAGTCAGTGGCCAAAATATACTGTGTTCAGTATTGGGATAATGCCTTACAGCTGAATTCACTGGAAATAATAACACTAGCAGAGATGGATATATCTCAGAATCTACCTTTTTATCCCTGTTATCTGTCTTGTCTTATATTTGTTGGCAGCACTGGAAAAACTGCATCCATTTTTTTGTTAGAAGATACCAGCCATGACAGCTTCTGATACTGTGAGTGTATTTCAAATGAGTTTTCACACATTTGGGGATTAGAACAGATGTCATACATGTGGGGATTACGCTGTTTGAGTCCTCACAACAAATAAAAACAAATGTAGAAACATCTCTCATGATGTGTTACTTCTGAGCACAGTAATACTGTGGAGTTAGAGAGTAAATATATATATATATATATATATATATATATATATATATATATATTAAATATGCAATTAATTATGCCCCCTGACCTGTGCATAAACTCATTTGGGGGCTTTTCTCTGCAGACATTGTTGTATGTAATTAATTGTGATTAATTAATTGGCATATCATGCTATTATTTGATTAAAATGAACAGCCCTAACTTTGTGTGGAACTATGAGCTATAATGTTGACCTGGTAATTTTTTTATTTACTTGCTAGCATCTGGTGCCTGCTGAAGCGGACACATCGCTAGCACTGGACCAAAGGTAATAAAAGCACAAACTACATAGACATTTATCCACACTCCTCAGAGGCACTACAAATGAAGACGGTTAGACATATACTACAGCACTACAGAGAATTAGAAACAATGTTCACCTGTACAGTAATTTGATTAATTAAGACCTTAAGTGTGACCTGTAGAGCACTGATTCCACATGTCAGCATTCCCCAAATATCAGCTAAAAACTACTCCCATATATAGTTTTTTTTTAAAGAAAAAAAGGTACTATGTAAGCCATAAGTCATTCCTAACATTTATTAGGATGAACATGATAATCAATCGTAAAGTTAATTGATTCTAATTGAACTGCCTTTTACAGGGAAAAGTGAGTCATATATAACACAATAAGAAAGCAACATGTCTTCTGAAAAAGTCCACTCTAGGAAAAATAAACCTTTTAGTGGTACTTTACCGAAGACATCAACAAAGGCATTGCATAAATTAAGAAAAATAGGCCGTATTCCTTGTAAAACATTTGTATTTGAAGAAGCTATTGCTATGTCCTAAAGCAACAATTCTTCTGAAGCCATATGTTGCTTTATGTTACAAACAGACAAAAATTACCCTGTTTCTTCCTCTCTTGGCTGTTAAAGGGATAGTTAGCCCAAAAATGAAAATTCTCATCATTTACTCACCATCAACTGTATGAATTTCTTTCTTCTACTGAACACAAAGGAAGATATTTTGAAGAATGTTTGTGTTACCAAACAGTTGTGGAGCTCCATTGACATCCATGGTATTTTTTTTCCCATACTATGGTACGGAAGTCAATGGTGCCCCTCTTCCTTTTGCATTCCTTTTCCGTATCTTCCTTTGCGTTCAACAGAACAAAGAAACTCATACAACATGAGGGTGAGTAGATGATGTCAGAATTTTCATTTTTGGGTGAACTGTCCCTTTAACTGCCACAACCAAATGAGTCTGAGATCAGTCAAATTCCTGAATGAATCATTCAAGCTATAGGTTTCTGAACTGAATGCACTGATTCAGTCAAAAGAGCTGAAAAAAAAAACACATTTGGTTAGTGAATCAGGCATCACTAGGTTTTTTAATGAATAACAACTTTAATTTCAGTTTATTTCAGACTAGACTCGCAATTTATTGCATTAATCATATGTAAAACTTTTATGATACTTTTTCTTAGCTTGAAATCTCCAGTCCCCCTTCATTAAGGCCTTAACTGTGTGGAAAAGAGTGATCAGACTTCAAAATTGTGTTTCAGTGAAGAAAGAATATCATATGGATTTGGAACAACATACGGGTGAGTGGGCTAAATAATTAATCTGGACGAATCTGTATAATTTTTAAGTGAACTATTCTTTTAATACATTTCCCATATGACCACAATGAGACATGGAGAATCTGCAATCTTCCTATGAGAAGACATTTACTGTGAATATCACAGTTTTGTGCTTAGTCAAAGTTACGCACAGATAAAACACAGCTGGAGAGATATTGTATGACCTTGATCCTCACCGTGCTGTTTTTATCTGGATGTTTCTTATTTCATGAGGCGCATTCTCTAAAAACCTCTCCTGAATCTCAATGAGTTGTTGATAGAGTTTTAAGATCGGGATCAGCTCCCGGTCAAGGCTAAAAGAGAAAGACAAATCAAAACGGAAAAGGAAAGTAAACCTGCAGAAAAAAAAAAGTTGACCACCAAACAGCACCAATGGCATTTCAAGGTGTGAAATAATGAGGAAATAGCACACGTTTCTTTAGCTTTCCTCAAAAACTGCAGGGGAACGTGCAAATTGACCTGGCTCCCGCAAGAGATGACTTGCCTCCCAAGCCTCCTTTGCACACCGTGCTTGTCACGGAGACAGAGCAATGGGAAATGCCGGTGTTTTAGCTTGTCCACAATGACAGGCAAGGAAATGGAGCGCTACCTGACCCGCATGTGAATCCAGTCAAGCCCTCATCTGTGGGGGCCGTTGGTAAACACGCCTTTCCTCTGTCAATCAGCCCACTGCCCCCTCTATTCTTCCTGTCAGATTAACACAGCAATATCCCCCCTGTCAGTTGTCCACCCAGATAGCACCTTTAACAGCCACTGAATTCATTTTTCATACAGACATAGTCTGTAAACCCCTACCCCCCATTCCACAAAGAAAACACAAACCGAGATCGCACCCAACACAAGCACACCATTGTGATTGACAGGGTCTCTGCTGGAATTATTTCACAGAGAAATGGATTTATACCACCGTTTGGGATGTTGCCAGCAGCAAAAATCTGAATGAACTGTTAAAGGGATAGTTCACCCGAAGATGAAAATTTTGTCATAATTTACTTATCCCCATGTTGCTCCAAACCTGTATGAGTCTCTTTCTTTTACTGAAAACAAAAAAATGATTTTTTGAAGAATGTTGGGAATCAGAGTTGACGGTAGCCATTGACTCCCATACACTGTAAAATAAAATAATGTTGAGAAAACTTAAATGTTTAAGACAACCAACTTCAGGAGATTTTTGAGTTTTCTCAGCTTGTTGTTGTATAACAAGTTCAAATCTCCTAAAGCTGGTCGGCTTAAACTTTTAACTTTTATTTTTACAGTGTAGTAGGAAAAAAATACAATGGAAGTCAATGTCTACCATCAACTATCTGGTTACCAGCATTCTTCAAAATATTTTCTTTTGTGTTCAGCAGAAGAACTCATACAGGTTTGGAACAACATGAGGGGCAGTTGTGGCCTAATGGTTAGAAAGTCTTGTAACCCAAAGGTCATGGGTTCGAGATTTAGTGCTGACAAGACATGTGGGTGGGGGGAGTGAAAGAATATTATTACCCACAACTGAGGTGCCCTTGAGCAATGTACCTAAATCCCAATCACTCCCCAGGTGCCGCAGCCAAAAAAAAAACAAAAAAAAACAAAAAAAAATGGCTTCTGACTGCTCCGGGTGTGTGTGTTCAACACTGTGTATGCACTTGAATGAGTGAAATATCATTACAATTAAAGAAATAAATTTGTTTGAAAAAAAATATTTTGTAACATTATAGATGTCTTTTCTGCTCAATTAAATGCGTCCTAGATGAACACGAGTATTCAATTCTTTAAATAATAAAAAAAAAACACCTTACCGACCCACATTTGAACAGTAGTGTATGAACTGTTTATTTTAAGCATCAATTATGTCAAACAGCATGAAATCAGAGCTACATATTCAGTCATATTCTTGTGTCAGATCTCACTGGTACATATTTTTCAACATAATTATGTTAATTACAATGCATAAACTTCAAAGCACTTAATATTAAACTGTGGTGTGTTATTCATCCTCAAATATTTATGTATAATTCTTGAGTGTTATAATTTGCCTAGTTATAAGCTAAATTGATATGTGTATAATGGTGTGTGACACTTTTATGACATTTAAATTAATCTTTTTATATAAAGCAGATGCACTGAAGTTGTATGTTAGTGAATGAAAATCCAAGTCATTGCATCTTAAAGGGGCCATGAAATGCATTAAGCTCGTGAAGTTAGCAATTTTTCAATGTCACATGTCTTGTTTAAATAATATCAATAATATCAAATAATTTGGATTTTCGATTTCATGGCCCCTTTAAATGCATTTTAGGATAGACATCTTTTTATATATAGAAATGGTTAACAGTGTAGATTTGTATATGTAGCGGTTAAAAAGTTTAATCATACAGTGTTGTTCTTAATTCAGTTGGTTAACTTAAAAAAAAAATGAGGTGTAATTCAAGGAGCGTCCATTATGGGGAAGTCAAAGGCTGCCGGTTGTAGCGACACGAACGCTGCTGTATACAGCCAATACAGCTCGGCACGCAGACAGTCTTTGCATTTAATATCTATTTTCCCCCTTTTCCAGGTATGTAATATTTAATAATGCCTTTCCTGATATAAGATAAGACTATATAGTCATTTGTAATACTGGATATTTCTGAACACGTGTAAAATGTGAGATTTGATAGTTCGATTGTCATTTTAACCATGCGAACCACGAGGAAATTATCTATAAAAATGCGTTGTCTAACTGGAATAGAAAACATACCATTTAGCAACTGAATTTGTAATGATCTTTTTGTGGAATGTAATCCATGTTATTTTTTTGTAGTTCATAGTTAATCTGTTGATTGAAAATGGGTCACTGGAATAGTGTTCAAATAGTTTATTTCATTTTATTTTCAGTGCCCGGTAATAGAAAAGTTGAAAAAGAGGACTGAATATTACGAAAAAATTTATTTAAATCACAGTGTTATGCTGACTGAGTGAACTGGCTATTAATGTGAACTAATGCTATATTTCATGTATATGTTTTGAAAGAAGGTCACAGCCAATGCAGCTCGGCACGAGTCGGTGTCTTTTCATTTAATATCTTTTTCCCCCCTTTTCCAGGAGTGCAACATATAGCTGAACACATACACTGTGACTTCAGCATTTCATTTTTGTTTGCAAAGTAGTCGTTGTCACATGCCACCACTTTAATCACTTATCCTGTGTGCTGTGTAAAGAAATGGAGATGTTCCCTTTTTTCCTGTAAGAAACTAAAAGTATCACTTATTTTTCTCATGTGAAGCACTGAACTAGTTTTAAACAAGCTCTAAGCTGCTCTAATTACTTGACGCATTTTAATTAGAAATATAGTTCTAGACCACTCAATGTGATTTTGCTAATGATAATTTGTTCTGTTTGAATCTCGTCTTTGGAATCTTACTTAAGGGATTTTTTTTTATCCATTTTGCTTATTTCTGCCAGACTGAATTGGATGGCCATTTTCTCCAAAATCCCACCCTCTCAAGATATATAATCAAACCAGATATTAGCGGACCCAGGATGTTCAAAGTCTTCTGATGATGCCCTGTGGTAAGAGTCGTTTTTGCTGTTTAGAGCCTATGATTGAGGCTGGTGTGATTTCTCCGGACACCTATTTCAGTGATAAATGTGTAGTAGTTGGGACATTTTGTGTGTGAAATTCCATAAAAAAAATCGATTGCAGCACCTTTTATGTCTCCAGGTAGAAACTACATCAAAAACAACCAAATGAAAGTGTAAAGAAGCCAAACAATTCTAAATGAAAAATGCGATGGATTGTTATGTGGTAAGTGATTCTTGAGGAGAAATGCATGTGCTCTTTTAGCCCGGTTTCACAGACAGATTAAGCCAGGATTGGGCCTTAGTTCAATAAAGGCATTGAAGTAGCTTTTATGCCCTCGAAAAAACATGACTGGTGTATCTTGAGACTAAATAATGGCACTGACATATTTTAAGATTGGTTTCAGTTAAAACATCTCAAACATGGATTTTAGCCTGGAACTGGGCTAAACCCTTCGACGCGTAACATCACAGCGGTGTGATTAGAACGTCCAGTGCATTGACTGCCAAAATTCAAATGATCTTTGGCTTTCAATATATCACTAATATGCAGTGTTTTCAAGCACATCATGTTTATTTTAGGTTTCAGACCTACAATACCTTTAGAGTTTGTAAAATACAGACTGATGTCTATGGAAGCAGCAATAACAATACTTTCCATCATAATTAGACGACACGTTTTATTCATATCAGATACACATTGTGTAAGTAACTTTAAAGTTTACTTTATTCTTCTCTCAGTTCACCGGCTCACTTAACTTTCATGTATTTTGGGAGAAGTGGATGAATTCACATGTTGTAAATCCAACAGATCTGATTCTCCGAACTGCGGTGCAAACTGACATGGAACTAACGCCATCATTATAAAGCTGTTCAAACAGCAAAAAACATCCACTTGCTCATATATGGCAATCGGAATATCAGATATGTCATGCTATAGCTTACAAATTTGTGAATATTTTGAATAAAAAAAAGAAAACTAAATAAAATCATTGCATGCCGGGGGTATATTCTCAGCCAGAATATTTTAAACTTAGCCTGCTGTGAAACCGGGGCTTAGTTTCTCAAGCGTACATGCAGGTCTTGCAGGCCTTTGAATATACATTGGCATTGATGTGGACTGACAGGGGGACCTCGTGACTGCTCTTGTCACAAGGCGACCCAGTTACCAAGCCTCCGTCATCTGTTCTGTGACACAAAGCTGTGTAACACGCTGTCATGTGACCCTGAGGGTCATATCAAAAGTCATTTTCTGTCTAATAGTAGTTTTGAATGTTGTACACAAACTCAGCATATTAATCAGCATATTACCGAAATCTCCAAAACTATTTAAGTACAGCATATTTAAGAGAAGAATATTTCCAAATGGTATCATGAGTTTAGCTGAAATCAGGCAATAAAATGTTTCAGGTTAGTCCAGCGAATACACATGTAATATTACTAAACAGATGTTGCCATTATCAATAAGGCTCTTTTAACTAAGGGGCACGACTTCCTTCTCCCACAGGTGTCATATTGAAAATTGCCATTCATTTTTATAGGTCGTCTGGGCCTTCATATTCTCTCTGTCAAAGTCCCATATTAGTTGTGGGTTTGGCAGCAAAGAGTAATATTTTCTGATATTAAAAAAAAATCTCTGTCTGCATTTGACACCTTCACCTCATACAAAGCAAAGAAGGATATTCTCCTCAAAAGAAATATGATTTTATATGACCGTATCCATTTATATTCCTGGAGATGAGAGCTCACCATAATATGTTCTGAATCAAATAAGGTGAACCATTTCACAGGTAATGTCTTTTTTTTTATATATATATATATATATATATGAACAGTGGAGAGCAATCCAAAACATTCAGCCAAATGTTTCAATATAATGCTTTGAAATTCTAAACAGTTTCCAGCTTTTGTTTGAAATTTTAAAGGTTAAGGTTAAGGCTCGTGATACTCACAATTATTATAGGCCATTGATGTATTCATAAATGGTCTTGAATTGTGTAGCACATATGTTATTTGACAAACCGTGCACTTGTAAAATATGGTTTGTGAATGTCTGGAAATTCCACTCTTTGAAATCTGACATTATGGTACCTGTCGCATGTGTTGGAAGATGATAGCAAAATCTTTCATCTTTGTGACATGCAATATGTGTTTCTCACATAAAATGTCACCGTAATAACCATGAAAATGTGTTTTGTAACATATGAAAGTTTTTTTTTCATTTCATATACCATATACCATATATTATTACCGTATACCATATTCATATATATTTTCGTATACCAGTGAAATTTTATTTATTTATTTATTTATTTATTATCCACATTTTTGAATAAGTAATTGTACAGAATTGCACATTTAACTATGGACTGCTGGAATCAAAAACAAAAATATAGATTATTATGTCACGGAACAGAGTATAATTTTTATAGACGGTTTTATTTTTTAAGACCTAAAAGAATAAAAAATCTTTTGAGCTCCCTCCCATCTTCTCAAGTTTGGAATTTCAATCCGCCAAAACAACATTTTGAACACACTTACACAGGCTCTTGTTAGACTCTTAGCATAGCTTTAAAAACCTACAGCAGTCTAGGTCCTGGGGTCGAATGGGGGTGCTGGACTACTGAGAATACTGCGGGAATACTGAGAAGTGGCCAAGCTGATTTGTAAAAGGCTTTTCACACTGTGAAGAGCACAGACAACCACATCTAAAATGGCTGTCCCCCAGGAGTTCCTGCCATTCTCCACCAGGGTCAGAGAAGCATTTGATTTTGTTTTCCTCCACCAGACTCCCCTACGGTTAATCCATATGAAATTCAATCGATATGGATGCCGTCCTGTGCATAAACGGATGCACCTATACATCTGTCCACTCCATTTATGTCCATTAGAGGAGAAATGTGGTGTTTACTAATTCAGAGGGTAAGAGATCTGGAGAAGCATTGCATTTTATCTTAAAGTTCATAATTATTACTTGTCATCTTTCATGTTTAATGCAGTAAGAGGCTCTACCTCGGCCCCCAAGATTTCTTTATAAGTTGGAAATTAATGTTAATGGGTTATTAATGGGTCTGTTTGCCATTTGTGTATGTAGTATGCAACAATGTAGTATTTTTGTTATGTTACTACTGTATTTGTGTGTGTGTGTGTGTGTGTGCATAAATAATGTGTTGCGAGCCCCCTTCTAAGGTCTAGGGGCAGGAAAGGAGGGTAGCAAAAATTACAGGGAGAGAGAGAAGAACTCCCGTCTCCAGGTCCCAGGACAGGCACAAAGCACAGCGAAACCAGATTTCAAAGTGAAAAGATATAACAAGTTTTATTTAAATAATCAGTGGGATATAAAGAAATAAGACCTCAGGAGGGGGAATGGCCAAAACAACAAACAAAAGACATTCTTCCTCCTGAGGGTATTTGGAAATAACTTGCCTATCTTCAAAAGTATAAGAGAAAACAGACATAAATTCTTCCCTTACTCCCTCTCCATCTAGACACAGGAGAAAACATGTAATCTCAAATGAAATGGCATCCGCCTCCCTACAAATGGTCCCACAACAATGAGATTAATATTAAACAATGTATTAACTTTGACCACACAGACCAGCACTACACAGATAGATACAATGAAAGGGGTTACTTTCATTTACACACTTCAACTACCTAATGGTAACTACAACCTCAAGGTTACCTACTAATAAATATACTCACATGGAAGTTAGCACACAATGTAAGCGCACAGCTAAATAAGCGCTGTGACTGAGTCTCTCTCCTTTATTCGGATCACTCTAGGTTCTTATATACTGCTGCACTTCCTCCTTAATGTGCTGGAACTTGAATTAGAAGGAGCTCCCAAACTTGTCAAGTAGATGGTAGAACATCAGGGAAACGCAAATAGTGGCCCTGTCCCAAATGGGACCCTAAACACTTGTGCTTTTCCGATGAGTCCACGCTTTCGTGACACTTGAGTGTCGGAAAGATGTCATCAAAAGTGCACATCAAGGGCACATATAGGGCCGCTAAGGGGGAGGGGCACCCTTCAAGTTTAACCTAAAGTGATATGAAGTGTGCCATTTGGAGCAGGGCAAAAGAGAATACACAAAGACAAAAACTACTTACTTTCCCAATATATAGTAGGCGAAAAAAAATATTATGTGAGAGAACTATGTCTAAATTCACAGTGTTCATAAAAGAGCAGGCAAAAAGTGACCTACTTCTTCCGGTGATACTCTGAAGTGTGCATACGATGGACACTTGCCATCACAATGAGGCCATGGGAGGAGGATTTGGGAATGCTGCACCAACGCAACTGACTCTGGTAGGGCACATGATAACGACAGCATGGCGATCGCAGATTAATTCTAAACGCAGTCATATAGAACATCCTTTTTTAGCAGTTGTGAAGTAATTATTCAAAATAAATACCTCAAGAGAGTATTTAAGTTATGAACTGCGTAATTTCGGCATAATACATTAAAAAAGTTAACTTCCTTGAATATGCCCTTTGTGTCCATGCAGGCTGTATTCCACTGTATTTTCCAGTTGCCAGGCCGCATCACAGCTATGCAGGAAATTATTGGTCCAAAAACTGAGATAGAAACCAGCCTGCGAGGCTCTTCATCATGGTCGTAAGTTCCCTCTTTTTGCCACCCAAGGCTCTATTCTGTTCTCTGGCTATGCAACAGCTCTCTTAGCCTCCCTGAGTGCATTCTCACATGATTCGATTACTGCTAACTCACTGAGTTCTGGAGAAGCCAGAGGCGCAAATGGCTCCGGGTCTGGCTTTCAGAGCAATCACACCCCTGGCCATTTGATCCAAACATTCAGTGGCTGCTGTCATTGTCATCTGCCGCCTCGAAAATGGGTCGTTACCTGCATTTTCATTATCAGTCACGCTAAAGTAAGCTTGGTGAAACGAACCGACATCAGAAGGGCATGGGGGGAGGGATCGCTATGAGGGGACGCTAGGTGGCTTGGAGCAGTTTCTATTGTTCAAACCGCCTTTGAATGGTGGAACACCCACAGCTCCATCTTCCACTCCTGTCTGCCCTGGATTTTAAATATTTATTTCTCGCCCCATCATCTATCATGCGACATTGCACTGTGAATTTAAAGTGAAAAGATCAAAAGCACTGAATGACTTTCTCTGCAAAGAACATTTGAATCCCAGCCATGCTGAACCACCCAAACAATTACTCTCCTGTCCCTGATATATCGGTGCTACACCACTGATACGCCTCTGATACTTTGCTGATAAATTACTGATCTGTTGCATGTATTGAGCTGTGGCAGGCAGACAAAGTCCACAGCAGTTTGAAGATCATCTATTGTGCCCCTAATGTGGCGAGTGACCAATAACATTAAATATTGCTAACTGAACAATGTTATCTGAATAGCGATTACTTTCCTACGGAGCCCCTACTAAGGGACATGGTGGTGGTGGGGAGAGTGTGGGATGGGAGGAAAAAATATATATCAAAGCCTTTGCGTTCCCTCGCAAAACTTTTGTGCTTTCCAGAGAAACTGTGCATTCTCTTGTAAAGAACTCAAAATTACGTTTTGTGAGCAAACACAAAGTTTCTCAGGGAAATTTAAACATTTTGCGAGAGAACGCAATGTTTCTTGGGCAAACGCAAAACATATGCAAGAGCATTTGGCGCAAAAGCACATAAAATGTCATTTTTCCTCCAATCTCATTTTATCCCCATCACCATGTCCCTTTAGGGGCGCTGTAGTTTGCAACGTAATAGACTGCAACAAAAATTTTGTTTATATCAATTTTTTTTGTTTTGCAATTAAAAAAAAAGAAGAAATTGTTCCAAAATCTACAAAGCTGCCTTTTCTGTCTACATAGTCTGCATCCTAAAACTGAAATGGATGCTTATAAGTAAGTGATTTGGAACGGCCTACATAGACCACAACTTCAAACAGTACTCCTCACATGATTTGGCTCACTGTTAAATAGATTTTGGTAAGCTAATAATACAATAATCTAATATTCATAAAAATACCGATTAGACTTTATTTGCATAGTCTACCTTAGACATTCTTCTAACCGTAAGTAACTTTGCAAAAACCAACCTAACTAACTCATTACTTTCCAAATACATGTCAACTATGTAGTTTCAAATGTAAATAATTTGGTCACTAATTTGGTCATAATATTGACAAAGTAAATAAATTCATAAGTTAGAAAATTAGGATATATCACTCATAATGTTCATTCAGAATAATCCATCTTTTATGTTTTTTTATTTATTTCATGTCATGATGCACACCTCGTGTAATAATCTAAGTTTCCTTCTCTGCCTTTTGGCTAAGATCACGCGGTCTGGTCGGACGGTTGAGACAGTGATTTTACGGGGTCGTCATGCCCTAAAGGTGAGGGTTACCGGTTCGATTCCCACACTGGCAGGAATTGAAGGTGGGGATTGTGAATGAATAGCACTCTCTCCATCTTCGATACCATGACTAAGGTGCCCTTGAGCAAGGCATCTAACCCCTAATTGCTCCCCGGAGCTGCCCACTGCGCCAGGTTCACTGTGTGTGTGTGCATTTGTTCCCTACTCACTGCTGTGTGTGCACTTGGATGGGTTAAATTCAGAGCACCAATTTCACAACCTAACTTAAAATACTAGGTAGTACTGTGCAGACAAATGCAAGTTTGCCATCACTGTAATATTTTACAGTGACAAAAGTAAAATAGCTGGAACATTAAGCATTTATATGATAAAGAATTAGCCAATATTAAATGCTATATTATTAATGCTAGTGTTATTACGAGTAATTTATTTAATTTAATTTAATTTTACCTTCATTTACAAGTAAAAATGTCACAATTCCTGCCTTACTAGGCAATGTTGAAAACCGTCCCTTTGTGCCACCTGCAAATGAGTGTCACACTGTTTAACACCGTTGCCTCATGGCGGCTGTACCACCGCTGGTAGGAAATCATTTGACTACCAACTGTTAGTTGCAAATTTTCTTGTCGTTGGTTGAATGTCTAAAGTGAACTATCAAAATTGTTACCAAAAAAAAATAATGCATACAGTATTCACTCATTTTGGGTAAATTGTACATTTTTAATCGGAGTTAACCATTTTCAGTACTGAATTAAATATATGTAGGCCTATAGCCAACATTTCTCATTTTTTTGGACATCTTGCATGATGCTTTTTCGAAGAGCTTGTTGCATTGCATTGAATCAAAGATGCCTGTGATGCCTAAAAATGCTGTCTAGATAGGTTGCATACTAGATTTTGGAACAGAGATCAGAGGCTCTTTGTGCCAGATGTTCTGGTGGCATCCAACAAAAAATGGGAGATGTCCTCTAAGAGCTCAAAAGCTTGAATACAGATAAAATGATTTTTGGTATTAAAGTAATCTCTTTCATTATAGAACAACAGATGCTACTCAGACTTAACAGATAAGATGGCTTCATCTCTGAGAACTGACAAAACGGCAGGACAAGGCAGAATGGAGGTTGGACAAAAATGTTATTCATAATAAGAGAGTCTTTTTTTCTTCTTTCCTTCCATCTTCCTTTCTCTCAGATTGCTTTCAGTGGAGAATTTTGAAATATTTATATATATTATTTTAAACTTTAATTATTTAAATACCATTTTAACATTTGCAGAATCTTCTTTGGTTTCTTTTAACATGAATTTATTTCTCTTATTATTTTTTGCTTTAGTAAATTTATTTTTTCTTGAAGACTTTCTTTTTTACATTAATTCAGTGTGATATTGTGCTACTCGGTGAAGTTTAATCTGTCATCACCTTTTTCTATTAAAATGTGTTTACATACATTATGATGTAATGATTATTTAGTACGGTGCACATGAACTGAAAACTGTCAAAGAAAACTGTTACCGGAGCTTTCAAGGCTTCAAATCGTGCAAAAGCTGAACATAACAGCAATGTGTGTGTGCTGTCAGCGGTTGAAGTCTGCTCCTGTCAGGCACAACGCCAGACGTGTGGTATGTGTCTTCATTATGTTCAGAGAGGACAGTTAGTCACGCGTGACTCAGTAACATCCACAAAACAACAGAGTGAGGATCTGTCTGCATGAATCAAAACATTTGTATGTGTGCACATTCACAATCTTTTTAATCAATCAATCGTGACAAATGGTTCTCTGTGGTATTTCTGTTTTTTAAGCCTGTTTTAACATAACATTTCTTTTCAGTGATCCATTTCAGGACTTGGATACTCAAAGTTTGTAGCCTGGGGCCACTTGTTAAAAATGTGTGGTGACCAGAGATTCAAAATTGCATGGTAAGTTAGTTTGATATCCTTGTGCTTTACATAACAATATAAAGTTATAATAATAATAATAATAATAATAATAATAATATGACTTTGAATGAATTATAAAAAAAATTGGTGAATTAATCTAATTATTCTACAAATTAAATGTAATTTAAATATGTTATATAATGTCTTTCTCTATGGTGCTCAATATTAAACATATATTAATAACGAACCAATATAATGTAAGTAATGTATAATAATTTAAAATGTTTAAATCTGCAATATATTTGAAAATTGCAGGGGTCATGCATCCCATTTTCTATTCTATTTGTAATAAAATAAATGTATATATATATTATTGTATTATGTTAATGCTATTTAATAATATTATTAATGTTATTTTGGTAACACTTTATTTTACATTTTATTTTATTTTGCCTTTGTTACATATATTACATGCAGTTACTATAGTAATAACTATAAATTATGCATAATTACATGCAACTAAACCAAACCTAATCCTAAACCTGTAGTAAGTACATGTGGTTACTTAATATTTCTCAGTACTTAGATGTTTAATTACAGTGTAAAAAAGACACAGTGTGACTGTTATTTCTATAATAATTTAAGTAGATTTTTTTTTACAGGGTAAGAGAACGCTCACATTTTAGTTTGAGTGTTTTTTTTTGTTTTTATTTTTACTTATTAGCACAATGAGGTAATTCTAATTCCCTAAGACTAATTCCCATGTTACTGTATGAGCACAAGCTATTTTAAGGCATAGCCAAAGGGTAACATCAATTAATGATTCTCAACCATAGTGTCATTTCCTAAAACTGCATGTCTGCACAAAAATGCTAAAATATTACGCTCTCCTTGCATTGTTCAGCATACTTTAGTGTAGCTTGTGCTCTTTTATTCATGGGCTTTCTAAAATGCAAGAGAAATGCCACAGAAATGCTCCCAGAATCCTGATTTGTGCCTCCTCTGCAGCAAAGCATTCGTGACTGAGAGTCCATGAGTCTTCCAAGGTCAATGTTGAACACATCAGGGATCTGAGGAACTGTGTCAAGAAGCATTTAGCAATAAACATGTGTTCTGAATACAACACTCAAAAACAACCCTAGCAAAGAAAAGTGCTTCCACTATATGCAATCAAATCAGTCAATTAAATAATCAATTTTTTTTTACATCATGGGTCCAATATTGGGTTAAATGAGTATGTTTTGCTTTTGACAGAACAGAGCTCTTTTGTGTTGCAGTGAGGAGCTGCTCTTGTATAAAAGATAAATCAATGAACATTTGAAATCCATGATGCCACAGAGGCTTAAAAGTTACCATAGTGGTATTTAGATATGCTTTCAATCTGTTCAGTGGTCTACCTTCAATTTTGATAGTTTCCAACTCTCTCATACCAGATGCCGCCCTGGCTTGCTAGCTTCCACAACCAATGCCGATAAAGAAACTTGTAAGTTTGAGTTAAGTAATTTAGGCCAGAGTTACAAAGGACTGTCATATCCATGCTAATTCATACCAAAGGCAGCAAAGAGTTTAGTAATGTATTTCTAGCACTTTTTCACTTCAGGGATCTGGGCTAAGTTTCCTCTACATGGAGATGTAGGATAGAGAAAAATATATGGTTAATGGTAAATTTAGTGCTGAACATTACTTTTTTTTTTCAGGCATTTCAAGATTTTTTTTCTGCCACGAAACAAAAAAAAAAAAAAAGTACTCCTCGACTTTTATCTCACAATTCAGAATTTTTTTCTCGTAATTACAAGTTTGAAGTTTAAACTTGTAATTGCAAACTATAAATTCTGAATTGGGAGATGTAAACTTGCAATTGTGAGAAAAAAGTAAGAATTGTGAGATTATTCAATGGCAGAAAAAAGCTTCCATAGTTTATAGCATTTTAGGGCTGCCAAAGGATAACTGGTATCACTTTAAAATGTTTATAGATGTTTACATTTAATAATATACTATGTATCAAAAGCAAAATTTTTTTTTAATTTTATTTAATTATTTTTTATTATTTATAATCAATTTTTAATTTTTTTTTTCTGATCCAAAATTAGCGTGAGACTGGAATTCCAAAAAAAGCGTTGATGGGATTGGAGAGTTCTGCACAAATGAAAGAATACAGATGCAGCCAGATCATTTCCATAATAATGACCAACGCAATGTACAGAGTCTTAAGACATGCTTTTTTGGGTCGGTAAATAAAAAAAACCAGTGAACTGACTAGCGTAAAGCTTAGTAAATCCCCTTGCATGATTCATTAAAATACTACAAATGCATATGCAACATGGTCAACCACAACAATATCGGCGATCGCACCTTTTCAGCGCTCATTTTTAGCCAAAACTGTTGTGCTGGCACAAGCTATTAGTAAAGCTGGTCCTTAGCCTGAGTTTGTAGTGTTTTTCACTTTTGATTGCGCAACAATTCAAGATGAAAATGTGTGCCATATTGAGAATGTGTTAAGCCACCTGAGGGAGCTTCATGAGGGCCTGATCAATTATTGTTAAAGCGACTGGCGATCTCCCTTTGTTGATGTTGTGACTCTGCTGTATTGCTGGAGGGGCAGTGTCGGATCTGCATTACAACAGTCAACTATTTGCTTCTGTTGTCCTTCAGGAAAGACATGACGTGGCACTTTGGAAAAGGGATGACTGTGGGGAGATGCCAGGTTGGCAAAGGCTGTGATGGATATGGTGGGTGGTGGCCCAGCTCCTGCCAGACTTTGAGACAGATGATTCTGCAGAGTCAACATTACAATGTTTGCAGTCGACGCACATCAGCACAGAGTCGAATAAAAAAGCCGCTGCCTCCAAATAAGCCTCTTGAGATAATGATCTACCCTGTCTTTTGGCTAATTGTGAATGTGCTGTGCATTGAAGCAGCGTGTTGGGTTTTGTCTGTTTATGCAGAAACGAGAACAGGTAAGATAGTCGGCTGTGTGAATTATTGCTGGCTGAAGGTGGTACAGTGTGAGGAGAAGAAATAGGTGGCATACATCAATAAGAGCCTGTGGTGTTAGATGAAAAATTCGTCTTTTGCACAATCCCCTCCCCACACCTGTACACCATCAGTCACCTGCACAACTCCTGAGATATCTTATTGAAACTCTAGCTGGTTCTGGCTTCTGGTGGCTAAGGCATGATGGCTTCACATTGCTTCCATTTGAATTTGTTTGAAAGCAAACCGCAGACAAATGCCGTATCGTGCCAGCAGCAGCGGAGGGAGCAATGCTAGCTGGCAGAACGTTGCTGTGCACCTGTCTTAGTAGATATTCCTCAAGTCGTGACCAATTTAACTTGCCCATGGCTACTATAATGAGATTTCTACTGTACCACATCAAAGGGACCATATGAGTATACGGAGTTACGTTAAGAACGTCAGAGGTAATTGCATTACATTGTGACATTTTGTGCTCATGAGCTTCCCATAATTAGTTATTCTATTGTTGTGAAAGATACATACCGTGGAAGTCCAATTAAGTGTAATTGACTGCTCCATGCAATATAAAAAACTCATATAAATAGTGTCTTGTGCAGTATGGCAGTAGTGTTCACTTCAAATTGTGAAATGATCATATCCCAAAGCTATTTTATTGATTGTGTAGCAGAGTAGGGTTGATAAATAAATGATTACAACATTGTGAGTGTCATGAGTTATCTTAACAGTGTTTGACCGCTAAAGGTAATTCAATTACAATTTGTGTTGCCTTTGTGCTGAAGAAGTAGCTATCCTATAATTGTGTCAGAAATGCATTGCAAGTCCAGTTTTGTATGATTGACTACTTCACACAATATAAAATACTGATATGAATAGTTTGGTATCGGGCAGTGGAACTGCTGCAAATAGTAAATAGTAGCTGTTCAGTAGTAGCAAAGCTGTTTTTATGCTATTACATTACATTTTTCCAGTCAAGTTGTGTGAAGTTAAAAGGTGCAGTCACATTACCCACTGTTTGGGGGTTTTCCACAGGTGAAATCTATTCATTTCAATAGGATTCTGCATGATTGGGAATGGCACGTGAGGGCTAAAGATCTGAGCCCCAAGCAGGCCATACACTGTAAAAAAAACAAAAAAACAAACAAAAAACAAAACAAAAGAAAAACAGTAGTTTCTTTAACTTAACTTTTTGAGTTATCTTTTTACATTGACTCAGTTAAGTGTTTTCAACTTGACAAATTTAGTTATTTGAACTTATAAAGTTTACTCATAATGTTATTCCAACTAAAGTGAACTTACTATTTTACGTTTTCAATACCACTGCTCGTGTTCATTTAACCTAATTACACTTATTTGTTAAAAAAATATTTTTTTAAAATTGTTCTCGTGTCAAATGTTTCAGCCATGTTTCGAGGTCTTTTTCATTCAAATTAATTTGTATTGCAAATAAAATTTGATCTGAAATATCAACTGCAAACAATTAAATCTCTCAAAATCTCAGCAGAGGATTAAACAACTCCTTCACTTATTTATTTTATTTATTTATAATTGAAAATATATTTTTTAAGTTACCATTTTGGTGAATGGTGTTTCCTTTAGTTGTGCTTTTAATCTTTAACTTTTCTATTAATCTTTTTTTTTGTCTTTTTTAACACTGTGTTAAAAAAAGCATACTTGTGTAGAAGAAAAAAATAGTAAGTCAAATGTTTGCTACTTGTTAGTGATAGCAATATTATAAAATGGTTTGCATGGATCAAACTGGAAATGTTATCACTGATTAAGTTTTAGTGTCTCTGAACTTTCTATTTACCCTGTGAGACTTGCAGTGTTTGTTCTGACAGTGTCATGTCAAACTGGTCTTTTGAAGAATTTAAATGAACAAAAAAACATGCTGGACCGTATTTTTTGAAGTAAAGGATCTTTCGGACACACACTGACATCAAGAATCAGCAAATGAATCTCAACAATGGTGACAATCAACAAAATGCTTCACGCTGCAGTGCATTCTGGGTGCACCAGTTAAAACTCATCCATGGCTCCCAGCATGCATTGCGGCATGAATTTTAGTAACATTGTCATCTGTACAAAGAAAAAACTTTTCAGTTTTTAATATATCGTTGTCGTGTAAACTTACTCATACCTTTAGTGTTTTTCTCTTGCTGTTGAAATTGTGTTAGCTGTGGAAAAATAGCAAGGGAAAATGCGGTTAGGTGAAGCTGACAACTTGACAATGAAGAGGTTGTCATCATCAAGTGGTCTAATCTCAGAGAGCGTTTTTTTTTTTTTTTTGATCATATGGATGTAATGCAGTTAATTTCAACATAATAGTCTGTTATAGAATGCATTGTGGCATCAAGCATGTCACCATTGTTGAGGTTTATATTTCTATGTAAGTGGGTCTATGGTTGGAAAAATACTTGAGAAGCCCAGCAGCGGTCAACCTTAAGCTTTCACTGCACACTTACTGAAGCTAAGCAGGTTTGAGCTCATTCTCTCTCTTATTGGGAAACCTACTGGGAGACTGGGTAGTTGTGGGAAGAGGTGTTAGAGCTACAGTATAGATCTTCAGGTCTGATGGACCTGTGGTGTGGGTCTTAATGCCCCAGTACAGTCGCAATAAGCTGTAAAAATCTCGCAAAACTGTGACTGTCTTTGAAATCTTATAAATGAACAAATCTGATTTTCATTGAGATCTTTTAACGGAACAAAAAACTTAATCTCAAAACTGAACAAAACCGACAGTCATAGAAATCACATAAAAGAACACACAAAAGAACTAAGAAACAAAACTGACCATCATTGAAATCTCGTAACCCAGCAAAATCGACCTTCACTGAAATCTCGCAAAAGATCAAAACTGACTGTCTTTGAAATCTTGTAAATGAACAAAACCGACTTTCATTGAGATCTTTTAACGGAACAAAAAACTTGAAATATCAAAACTGAACAAAACCGATAGTCTTTGAAATCTCGTAACCCAGCAAAATCGACCTTCACTGAAATCTCGCAAAAGAGCCATTGAAGTCTTGTAAAAGAACAAAACCGACTTTAATTGAGATCTTGTAAAGGGACAAAACCAACAAAACATTAAGAAATCACAAAGGAACAAAACTTATCATCATTGAGATCTTGTAAAGGAACAAAACCAACTGTCTTTGATATTTCGTAAAAAGAACAAAGTAGCAAAATAGACCGTCATTGAAATCTTGTAACCGAACAAAACCGACCATCACTGAAATCTCGTAAAGGAACAAATCGACCGCCATTGAAATCTCGTTATGGAACAAAACTGACCATCATTTAAATCTCATACCCGAACAAAACTGACCATCACTGAAATCTTGTAAAGGAAAAAAATCGACCGTCATTGAAATCTTTTCAAGAAACAAAACTGAATGTCTTTGGAGTCTTGTAAAAGAACAAAGAAACAAAACTGACCATTATTGAAATCTCATAAAGGAACAAAACCGACCATCTTTGAAATCTCGTAAAGGATCAAAAGCAGCCGTCATTGAACTCTTGTTTCAGAAAAAAACTGTCATTGAAATCTTGTAACCAAATAAAACTGACACTGAAAACCAACCATTATTAAAATCTTGTAACGAATCAAAATCGACCATCATTGAATTATTGTAAAGAAACAAAACTGACTGTAATTGCTATCTCGTAACAAAAGAAAACTGACAGTCATTGAAATCTTGTAACCGTACAAATCACTAAAATCTCGGAGAGGAACAAAACTGACCATCATTGAGATCTTATAAAGGAACAAAACGGACCATCACTGAAATCTTGTAATAAAACTACACTGACAATCACTGAGATCTCATAAAAGAACGTAGCTGACTGCTGTTGAAATCTTCTAAAGAAACAAAGTGACCATCATAGAAATCTTGTAGCAAAACGGAACCGATTAAGATCTCGCAAATGAACAAAACCAACAGTCACTGAAACGTTATAAAGGCGCAAAACCAATCAAAAGATTTTAAAAAAAAAAACACAATAATTGTTCTAACTTGAAACAAACAGACATCAAGAATCACCACATGAATCTCAACAAAGGTCACAATCAAAAGTGTCGTCGCAATGCATGCTGGGAATAACAGTACAATACTGCCAGCATGCATCACAGCATGGAATAAATTATGCAGTTGAATTGTCCTATTATTTGCTTTAATTGTAACTATTTGCTTTTTTTTTACTGTGTTTTTTTCTGTCTTTTAGTAGATTTTTGTGATGTCCAGAGTTGATCTGATTGTCTGAATATTTGGTTGTCACCATTGTTGAGATTCATACGCTGATTGCTCATATCTGTGTTTGTCATTTTAGCTCATTTAATTCTGCTCATATCTTGTTCCCTCAATCTTCTGATTTCTACAATAAAGTGTGTTGTCATGTTGCAGTAAAACAGAGTTTGTAATTCAAACATGTAATACACAATATAACTATTACATTCAAGCGATTTCAATAATTCATGGTATTCCACAACAATTATAAAATTATAGTGTGATCTTATTTCAGCTTTATTTGCTACTGCAAACATGTCTTAGAAACACGCTGTCACAGCAGGAAGAAAAGACAACCATTTTCTAAGAGTTAAGAGCCCAACTATTGGAAATACAAATCACCATTACAGTGACTTCAAATGAAACAAATATTAACGTTAAACTTCTGAACAGATTATAAAGCACTATACATTATACACATGCTAACTTTGTAAATGGTTACTGAGCAAAAACTGGGCATCATATACTAAACCACGGAGGATCACCAGACTTTCAAGTCTTTCCAAATGCAACAAACATGCAGAAACATGCACCTGGTTTGGACAGAGACGCATGACAAATGTTCTAAAACTGTCTCAAAATATCAAACATGTTTGATACCCTCTGACTGGATGGAATCATAGTCTGAATCAAAAAAATCGGATTCTGTGCCCATCATTCACTTCATAAATTGCTGTGAAATTTGTCAACTGTGACTGCCCAAAATCTAGACTGGTGTTGGCCATGTTTACACAGTGCACACAACACCTCTGCACCTTACACCTGATATTTCTCCACATGGGAACAGAGGAGGATTCGGTCAGTAAATGGAAAAAACAAAGTAACTTTTGTTACTTATTTGAAAAAGTAACTCAGATACATTGTTGAAAATGTAAAAGTAATGATTCTTTACTAGTTACTTGAAAAAGTAACCTGATTACATAACTCGAGTTACTTGTAATTTGTTATCCCCACCATTGGTTAGTACCTGGGCTACCTAAATTTAGTACTGTAGCTTGTACAACATGTTTTTTTTTTTATATCATATATAAAAGGCCTCAGAATAGTAATACTTTAAGCTGTAAGTGTGTAATCATTTCACGTCACTGCTCTCTTTGAGGGGTCACAAACATCTCTAAGGGCTTTGCTTTGGTTCAAAGACGTTTTCACTGTGCGTTCACACTTGTAGTTCGGTTGGTTTGGTTTGTTTGGACCGGACCAAAAAACAAAAACAAAACATATAGTCCTGGTCCGCTTAGCGTTCACACTGGCATTTTTAACCGCGAACCTTAAGTTACCAAACCAAATGCATAAGGATACGGTCACAACCGGATTGGTCGGCTTTTATGACGTATATTTCGCATCTTGTGACATCATGTCCCCTTTTTGGTTCGTTTACATGTCTTTGGTCCGTGTTGCGTTCATATATCAATCGAACCGCACCAGAGTTCGTTTGGAAGCGGACGGAGACCCATCTTTTTAGTGGTCTCGGTCCGCTTGTTTGGTCCGCACCAGGGTTCGGATGGCAGCGTTCACATATGTTCAAATGAACCGCACTAACTCCGCAATCGCACCAGGGTTCGTTTTAATCGAACCAAACATGACTAGTGTGAACGCACCCTAAGAGCTGCCATAGATATAATTCTCCACATATACCAGCATATAGTTATCCATCTATTTTATACAGGATGCAGTTAGATACAGGGAAAATCTAATCAACACCTCAATGACCCTCAATGCCTAGTGTTGCACATTGCATCTCAAATGTGTCTCTTGTGATCGCTTGTGATTGAATTTTGTCAAAGGGGAGGGTCTCATGACTACATACATCAGCCACTGCTCGATTGTAATTGTCGAACTTGACCTGCATTATTGTAGCCTTTGCTAGGTCAAAAGGTTACAACAGATGAGAATAAAATCGCTTTAAACCGTATTCATTAGACATATCCTAAAACCTTGTGTATTTGTTCACTATCAGAGCCTTTCACTGCCAATGAAAATCTATGTTGGATATGCTCTAGTAAGCTATAGAGCTCTTGTCCTTCAGTGAGTATGGAAGGTTGAGATCATAAAATATAAAAACTCAGCCACTGGCCTCTCAATGTGCATCACTGCTGAAATGTAACATGGAGAGTGCAGAGTTGAGACTTAAAAGATTTTTCCACTCTCTGTGATTGGAAAGGGGGAAATAAATCTAGTGAAACGGTAAATCACAGAGATGGCTTGATTCTATTTATGCCCGCAACAAATGATAATGGTTCTAGATAAAAGGCAGTTTTGTTTAAAACTAACAAAGGGAGACATATAATCAGATAATTCTGTTTGATAGATATTAGCCTACAATCCAGAATTCTAAATTGTATAGGAAGCTTGTAGATTAAACAGCGGCCAGCAAGGACACATGTCTGTCATGGAGATAGATAAATGTAGATCATATCAATAAATAAAGTCAAAGTCAGAGACTGGACATGTGCATTAACTTAATTCAATTTCATAATGGCTCAAAAACCAATGCCATGATTCAAGCCATCTGTAGGCCAACATCTACAGGTTATTTGTGGTAAGCAACTCTTGTAAATTAAATTAAAACTTATTTCATATAAAGTTGTCAGTTTATTTGATACAAAAAGTTCTTGACTATAATAGAACACTTTAATGTTCAACAATGTTGGAGATTTAGAATTTTTTCTATTATTACAATAAATAATGAAAATACATTTAGCTTTTGCTATTTCTAGTTTTTCTAGAAAATGTTTGTGTTCGGGTCATTTTGACCTGGAGAGGTTTCTGGTAAATGTTAGTTAATGTTATCACTTTGGAATAAAATGTACTGACTTTGCTCACATACGGTAGAACTACTTCCCAAAATGTTTTGGATATTTGTAGGGATTTTTTCCCACCTTGTTACACTTCACGGGTAATTACCGGCCCCCCAAAAAATAGCTTATAAATCTTGCATTATGCTATATTATCACCAAATACTGAATTCAATCTTTTTGTCAAGTTGTTTTCTTTCAATTAGGACAGCTTTTGTATTTCTTTTTGGAACTGATTGATTTTAGGCTTCATTGATCTGAGCTGAAAAAAAGTGAAAAAGCAGTGTTTGTGGAATATTTAGTCAATATTTAATCAAATGTGAAAAAAATGCACTGTTTATCACACTAGTGTGGTTTAATGTTTAACCAGGAAGTTTGTTTTTAAATGCTTTTAATTTTGACTTAGAAATGTATTTATTAAATTTAACAGTTTATTTATTATTAAATAAATATTATTTTTTCATTATTTTGAATGCAGGTTTTGGTTTATGTCATAGCCAAGAATCATCTGTATCAAGTGGTATTTTTCTCTTTTAGAATAAATTCAGCGCAGTAGATTGTTCCCGTTTACTAAAAAGCTAAACAATTAGAGAAGCTTCACTGTTGCAAAATACAAACATTGATTTGGAATCATTTCTCTCTCATGTAGGACAGGATTATTAATCATCCGTCTTATCTTAGAATGTGCACTATGGCCTATCTTGAGAGAACAACTTCTGAACATTCACTGGCTGTCTGGTGAAGGGTTCGGGCTCATCTGCACGGCAGCAGATGGCGATGAGGGGAGATAACATTTGACCTGGCGGAGGCCTGATTGGTGATGTGTTTCTGAGAAAATAAGATGACTTTTGAAACACCTGCAAGGACAAGATATTTTTGAATGCCTGTTTGCTTGTATGCTGAATATACTGTGGATAGAGCCTCTATTATTTGATAAAATGTGTCATTCATGCAAATCGATGATAGAGCAAGATGGGCTCAAAATGCCTTCCACTTTCCTTTTAATTCTCCTCTTGACCATACACTACTGTTCAAAAGTTTGGGTTCAGCATTTTTTGTTGTTGTTGTTTGTCTGTTTAAATAAATAAACACTTTTGTTCAGCAATTATGAAATTGTCATGGTGCAGGCAGGCAAGGAGGAGAACCTGACAGCATTAAATTGATTGAAAGTGACAGGAAAGATGTTAAAATTTTTACAAAAATTCCAATAATTTTTTTTTTTTCAAAAATCGTTATTGTTTCCACAAAAATATTAAGCAGCACAAATGTTTTCAACATTGATAATAAGAAGAAATAAATGCACTTATAAAATAAATGCAGCGTTGTGAGCAGGAGACTTCTTTGAAAAACTTACCCCAAACTTTTGAACAGTAGTGTAAATAATCCCTATTGAATTTTTATATTTGTAATCATCAACATTTGCAATATTTATACTATCTGAACAGTTTTGATATTTGACACATTTGTTTTTGATTTTTATATTATGCTCCAATTTTATTTTTTTTTAAAAAAGTAATCATATTTTTAATCGGGAATTTGTGGACACAGTCATTCATTATAATTTTCAGGGAGAAAAAAGTTTTTTTTTTTTTTTAAGTGAAAAGGTAAAGTTGGGTAAAGCTGACCTCTTTACAAGTGGGGCAGGAAACTTCAGGGGCATGTTGTTACTGATGTTGTTATTATTATTATTATTATTATTATTATTATTATCACACTACTCTCTGGAATACATGATCGGATAGTCACCGCAACTAACCCCTATTTGGGGAATGGAGGTCATGTGCCTTGCTCAAGGACACCTCAGTCACTTGTTGTTTTGTGATTTAAGTCTGATTGTAATGGGTTTTATGTAGTTCAGTTAAATTTCAGCTACAGTAAGTATTTTAGTTTATAGTTTAATGATATGATGTTATGATACACAAATATGTCACAAGACATACCTAAATGAGGGTGCCAGTAGCAAATGTGTTGAGATCCAATAATTATGAGCACTGTGAACATTTCATTTGGGTCCAATGACAGTTACTTCTGGTTCTAAAATCTGATCAGCTGAGAGGTCTTTCCAGCCATGCAGTTTTCTACCAGACTCCAGTATCACCATGGGAACCGTTTCACCATTTGTATCACTCGACTATTGGCATTTCTTACAAGCTACCATAATTTTACGAATTCTACTTTTGTTGTGACATTGAAAGTAGCTTTAAGATTTTTTTTTAGGCGAGAATGCAGTTGTTTAAACTTTAAAGATGTAGTTTATTTATAAAGATAGCGCCTATTTAGAAAATTTGCTTCAACCTTTTCGGAGATGTGAGCTCCAGGGTGTCAGCAGCCATTCAATGCTCATGTACCCGCTGAGAACAGCTTAATCTTGGCCAGTTCTTCTGGAATTTGCTGGCTCTGATATCTCTAAAATGGTTAAAAATGAGACATAATTCCTTTTGGGTATGTCTAACGGCAATCTTTGGTCTCATTAATTGATTATTTGTTCCAGAGCGAATAGTTTTGTCTAAGGGCAAAGTTTCATTCTTTATTAAGTTGGCTTGAAAGGGCCAACTTACTGATATTGTACTTAAGCTTATTATTATTCTTCTTAGACTAAATTTCTAAACGTTACTCCTAGACCTTTCAAGCTACAACCACCAAACTTGGACCAGACCTTCAGACTATTCAGACTCGGGTTGCTATATCTTTTCAGACTGGTCTGACTGACGGTTTTCCTAAAAATTCTGATCAAAACTCGGAAAAATCCCATTGACTTTCATTGACGGAATGTTCAAATGAGCCAAGACTGTTCAAACTCCAACTGTCAAAATTCAAATTTAAACTGCAATTAGACTCAATGAAGCTGCCATTCTATGTACTATTTCTAATACATTTAAACTCATTCAATCTATCAATCTATCTATCAATCTATCAATCTATCTATCTATCTATCTATCTATCTATCTATCTATCTATCTATCTATCTATCTATCTATCTATCTATCATTTGACCACATCCATCCATCCATCCATCTATCTATCCATCTATCTATCTATCTATCTATCTATCTATCTATCTATCTATGTATCTATCTATGTATCTATCTATGTATCTATGTATCTATCTATCTATCTATCTATCTATCTATCTATCTATCTATCTATCTATCTATCAAAATTTCTAAAGTAAAACTTAAACAATTTCAAACTCTAAGCTTTTAAAACTACAAACTATCTAGTCTTTTTCAAGCCAACTTAAAGTTTGTTTCAACAAACTTTTCTATCTAGTATATGTATGATGCTGTATCAGAATACTGCTTTTGTACTTTTGAGTGAGTTGCTTTTCAACTTTTATAAAGGCTATTGTTTATTAAATATCGATGTTCAATAAACAATATTTTATATACATAATAGTGATGGTGATTTTTACCTCATTAAAAGTTACATTAGATGGCGACAAGAAACTGTCTTTATGGGTGAGTCAATAGCAAAGACTTGTATCGAAAGGGACTGAAACAAGGTTATAAACAAGGCCATTATTTTAAGGCTACTTTCAACAATACTTTGAAAGACAACCAAATTGACCAGCATCATCTTTGGAAATCCACATAACCGTTGAAAGGATACTATGACAAAGATAGTATTATCTTTGAGGCATATTATAAATATGATACTGATTTGAATAATGAATAATGTATCAGATACAGGTAGTTACACTCACTCATTCAATCTCAGCATAATATAGAGCTTTAATTACAGCTGTAATTGAATTATACATAATTTTAGCTTTAAAGTATTTTACAATATCCTTTTACATATAAAAGCTTTTAACTTGAATGAATCAACTGAGCGTGCATGTGGCACATATGCTTCTATATCCCTAGTGGTTCAGGTGGATGCTCTGTCTTCATGTCATGGCTTCTTGTTTTCCAGTCCTAATTCTTCTTGGCAGAGTAACACAAGGCTATGCTATGTGAAGATTTATGGGGCAGAGAGAGAGCTACAGTGACAGGCCCTGGCTGAGCGTCTCCTGGGACGGGGTTCCTGGGCTGACACAAATGCTGCAGAATGTTCTCAAGATCCTTTCTTCAGCCAGTATATGGAACATTATATTAGGGTATGTGGCTTCCACTGTTGCGGAAGCTACTTTGAAACTGCAGCTTTTCAAAGCACAAACTATATTTAAATTAAACTACAGTCCAGTTACCATTTTGAAAAGTTGTTAGATATATAAGGAACAAATGTTGATGCAGTGAAGCTATTTAAAGAGGCACAAAAAAAAAAAAAAAAAAAAAAAAAAAAAAAAATATATATATATATATATATATATATATATATATATATATATATATATATATATATAGTCCTACACAGTAACTCTCTGACAGTATAACCATCATTTAATCATTATTTATTTTTGAGGTTTGAATGAATAAAAGAAGTGTAAAAAATTCAATGAAATTTTATCCCTGAGCGGCATCCTGGATAAAACCAGTGTGGCTCACTGGAAAAAAGGTGCATATTTAGTTTAAAATAATTTTTATAAATTTATTATAAATAATTAAATTATTACTAAAAAAATGACAAGTAACGCATTGAATTAAACATGGAATTAAGTAAGATTAATAATATTTTCTTGTAAACTTATTCTAATATTTGTTTTTACAACTTTGAAAAGTCACCTGAAGCAACCAAGAGATTTCTATTACCCATAATGCAATGCGGTGATCATATCAGCAGTCTATTGACGAACTGCGGACACACGAGGGCTGGTTATGAAAGCCAGGTTCAAATAATCATTCATAACAGCTAGGCCAGAGGTTTACAACTGTCAACAAGACTACAGAAGGTGCTTGTGGTCAATGCTGGACCACATGAAAGGTCCAATTAGTGCTGAGAGATACCGTGTCATGTCTGATCTCAGTATCCGACCCGAATCCCATCACTTAAGCCTCCTTTAAGCCAAAGGAAACAGAAGTGACTTGGCTTTCACGGACAGAGCGAGTTACGATCGAGACTGAAGTGATAACATAGTTCTACAACTTTTTCCACATAATCCAGTTGCTTAATCGGATTCATTTAATTAATTTGCTTTAATATATTTAATTTATTATAATATAAAATGCTGAATTTGGAATCATTAAATCCATGTAGCATTTGGGAAAGGAACACGACAGGATCTGTATTTATGTAGTAAATACAGATCCTGTAATGTTCCTTTTATGAAATGGTTTTTTTTCAGTAGAAAGAAATGGAAAGCATATTCAGAAGGCCATTATAGTATAATGAGGGCAAGAAATTCCTGTAAGGCAAAATATACAGAATTGTCACTATTTTTTCCCTCTTTTGACTCATTAGCAGATTCACATGTACATACAGAGAAATGCACAATTACATTTATTCTTTACATCACCCCAGGGTCCAAAATAGCTCAGTTCATCTGGAAACTATTTTAAAACAACATCACACAACAAACTGACAGGAAAACATACTTAAGCGTAGCACCACTCGGGTCACATATACTTTTCAATTCACACCCCTTTCCTGACAGATACGTCTAACAACATAGTGGCAAATAAAAGAGTGTGCATTGTTTGGTAGAGCTTCAAATACAGGGTTACCACTGTGTTGAAAATTGCTTTTATAAAGTGCCACCAGGCTCAAGAGATTTTCACTGCAAGTCAGTGAAAGGCAAACAATATTCATGACTGCAACAAATCGTATTTTAGCAAAGAAATAGGAAATCTTGAAATGAACTGTTTTATCAAAGGTTGCAAGAAATAGATGCTAGCTTCTAAAAAACAGTCAAGAAGGTTCTTAATTACATGTGAAACAAAATGGTAAAAAAAAAAGCCAAAAATGTTATTTATGTGGTAAAATCTAAATTATATAAGTATAATATTAAAAATCTTATTTAACGTTTCTGAATCAAACTCAATATGTTGGGTTACACAAACAAAATTAAAATTAAGGGCTAGAATAAACAGTTCCTAGTTTCTTAAGGTAACAATCACAGGTTTAAATCAATCAATAGGTGTGTCTGTCAATCAATCTATCATCTAGCTACTCTGCTTCACAGCATCGAGTTGTTATATACAGTCGTCCATAATCCAATCCATTTCTCACATTAAATATTAAATACATTTCATTCGTAAATAGGCCTGTGTTTGATTGTGAAAGACAAATCTGCTATAAAGCCATGTACTTTTACTTCAAAACATCTGTCAAGTGTTGTTACTGTATCTGATATCCGATTACACAGTTGTTGTTCTCGTGTGCAGGTTTAAATTTTTCTCTTCTGGTATTTTTGTCCGCTTCTCGTTCAGTTATCTCTCATTTTTTTTTCTTTCTGTGACCTTGGCATTGCGCTGTCAGCAAGCTTCCCCTCCCAATTATCAGCACCGCAGCAGGGCAGAGGACCTGCTCTGATTCAGCAATTAATGCCCCTCCACCTGCTCCTGCTCGCAATGACACACCTCCTCTAGAGACTTCACTCGCCCCTCACATCTCTATGAAAGGACGGAATTGTTGAAGCAAGGGAAGGTGAGAAATAGGGGGGAAAGAAAAAAAAAGTTACCTTCTAAGCATAAATAACACATTTGGTTCTTCCCTCAAGCACGTTGTCTTATGTTTACCTACCGCTCAAATAAGCACATCCTGTAGACAGCTGTCACAAAAAATGAAACAACCATGCAAGGTTTTTTAAACTTTAATGTTCCAAAGGCTCTCGAGCTACACTGGATCTCTTTCAGAATGTGCGTGCGCATCATTCACTGTATTTGTGCCAACAGGGCTATAATAACAGGCCTACAAAAAATATTTTGGAAATTCTGAATAGTTTTTTACAATATATTGATAACTGATCTCGAATCAGACATAACCTAAAAATGGTTTTGTTCATTCGCAAATAGGAAATCACGAGTCACGCTGTGTTGCTTAGTTAGTTTAGAAATCTCGTGCGCTCAGGGGCGTCATCTCACCAAAGACTTCACACAATCTTACTCCCTCGACGTGACAGTACCATTTCTTCACACAAATTTTTCCAGCTTTTCAAAGCTCAAAAGTCTGAATATTATCCAATTTAAGTGTTAATTTTATAACATTTAAAACAAAAACATTTGTTAATCCTACAAAGGTTGTCCTCATTTGTAAAACTAAAATTCAATCAATCAATCAAAAACCACAGCCAATCAGAACAGAGTGTGGGCGGGCTCTCGCGGCATTTGCACTGCACTAGACATTCCTCACAAGTAATGGATAAGTAAAGTAGCTACATAATCAAACTCACGAATTTAAACATTATTAAAAATACATACTGAGCTACTAAAACAACCTTTGTCATAAAATATACTTGTTTGTTCACAGTGTGAACGTTTTTGCTTCCATTTGTTTAATTTCAAGATCTGAGGTAAATTATCCGTTGTTGCTTTTACTACGGCTACAAAGCTGGGCGCACTAAATCATATTCAAGTCACATTACACGCCTTTAACATTAAATAAAGCACATAAACATAACCTAATATTATCATTGCCTTACTTTGTGTTGTTGATGCAGCCGCGACTTCGGCTGGGTAAGACAACCGGTAACTCAAGTGACGTTACCTCTGATTGGTCATTATTTTCAACAGAAATCCCTGTGATTGGCTACAATACTCAACGCTGCAAAATCACGTTTTAAATAGATCCATTGACAGCGCCTGATCTTCCATGACACGAATATAACATCCAGGTCGCTTGATTTACTTACTTTTCTGTTTCATTTAACAATGAAGGGACTTATCCTGATGAACGCCAAACATGATAATACAATGTACAATCTGATTCGTTTCTTCGATTTATAAATCAAGGGCGTGTACAATGTAAAATGCAACTGATCATGTGTAGGCCTGAGTTATATAAAATGTGGAAACAGGTTTTGAGAATAGCACACTTGTCAAAGATCTTGAGTGCATCTTTAGAGAGAGATTTTTGCACAGAGTGGCTGTGCACGAAAGGTTGCCTGAAAAGCCCTTATATGGAGATGTTTTGGGGCGTATTATGCTAATTACTGACTCATTGAGATCACATTGATTGATATCAGTGAGTGCACTTCTATGGCCACAGAAAAAGACACTTTCATTTCCAAGAAACCGATCAAGGAGAGAAAAGGGACTGTTTCTCAAATGAACATGTCCGGATTGTTTAAACCTGACCTGACCTCAGAGAACAACCCCCAGACCTCTCTAATTCTAGCGCTCTATTTGTCATCATTTGCAGGAGCACCTCGCTGCCAACAGCAGTGATGATTATGATAATGGCCTGTGCTCTTTAGGAAGAGTGATTGAACAGTGTTTACTTGGACCAACCTTCTGCATGCTAAAGTGAACCTGCCGTGACTTTTAAGGAGCTCCTATTCAGTCAACAGAATAAGTGAGTTCCCAATAACTTTACAAAAATTGACCATGGTAGTTTTTGGCCAAATACTATAGTTTCTATAGTTACTACTAAAACCATAATAAGGTACAATTTTTAAGTGTTTCTGTCATTTTTTTTTTTTTTTTTTTTTTTTTTTTTTTTTTTACTTGAATATTAAGGAGACTTCATATTCAACAACATTGTATGCAAACTGAACTGAGCTGGACGATGGCATCACTGTTTTCTCAAGAACTGCTGTATAGATGAATGAGCCAGATTAATTGTTAATTATTTTTTACAATGGAAATGAATAATTGCTGAACTTGCTTAAGCTGGACAATGACACTGTTTTCTTCTAACGCTGCTAAACATTCAAAATTATGTTTCCTGTTATTGCTATAAAGCTGCTTTGAAACAATTTGCATTGTAAAAAGGATAATAAAGGTGACTAGTCTTATTTTTTTTCTGTCTCTATTGACTTTTTTAGGTCATTCGGGTTGGGAACTCATTGTCTTGTTCAAGAAACCAGTTTGAGATGATTTGAGCTTTGTGACATCAGAAGATGGGTTACACTTTGGTCATAAAGGGACGGACATGGTCAGCAACAATACTCAGGTAGGCTGTCATTTAAACAATGCTCAGGTGCCCAAAGTGTGCCAAGTAAATAACCCCCGCACCATTGAACCAGCAGCAGCAGCCTGAACCTAAAGGCTGGATGAATCAATGCTTTCATGTTGTTTCCACCAAATTCTGACCTTACCATCTGAATGTTGTAGCAGAAATCATACCAGACACACACACACACACACACACACATATATATATATATATATATATATATATACTGCATGCTATTCATTAAAAAAGTAAACTCAAAAGCACCTAGTTCAGTCCGGAGACTACTGGATTTTGCTAGTAAACAGAATGTGAAAAATAGCAATGCGGTTTGTGGTTTGTCTACTGAGACATACTAAACATCTTTCATTCATGCCATAGATCTAGACTTTGCTTTCTTTATCCAGTGACGATAACATCATGCCTCACCTGCAATGAATTCCAGCCTACCCTGCAGAAACAAAAAAGCTCAGTGGCCACTGAATGCACTAAAATAATGAACCAACAAGCCACTGAGGAAATAATAAGCAATTGACTGAGTTTAATATCAATATTTTAACCAAAAATAATGTATCTGCACTGAATATCTCACAATTTGTGGTCTCCCATCGCCATTCGGTTTGCTATGAGTGGCTGGTCTATTTACATTACAATTGGATGGCTGAAGTGATGTAAAATCAATGCTAAATATGTTTCCATGAATCATATCGCCTTTTGCCAAGGTAAACGCAATCAATTGTAAAATATTGCTGAGCAAATTCTGTTACTCAGGGAAAGGCAGGGATGGATGATTTGATCAAATATAAGATCTGTGTGAGATAATACTCCAACCCAAGCACAGCCTTGATAAATGTTTATTAGATAGCATCACTCTCACTGGTGTGAGTAATCTTCAGGGCTTGACAGTTAGTATGAATCGTTTGTGGGTGAAATGGCATGTGTGGTGGTCATAGAGCTACACATCTAGCATGCTGAATAAACCTACCTGTCAGATGCATATCAAGATGCATCTTTGAAGGGAGAACTTTACGATTCGGTTGTACACACAAAACAATGAAATTTTCAGTTTGGTATTTGTCTTCTATAGTATGCTCAAAATGGCTGAATTCTCCCTGCTCACAGAGGAAGGTTGCTTCCCTCCATTTCTGCCAAACAATGGCCATTTTTTTTTCGGTATTCCTTCAGGGACGATAATGTGAACAGACTTGCCCTCCTGTGGTTGAGCAATGAATCTGATTGTGAATATTCTGAAATTTATCAGCATCTGGTATCTCTGAACTTTGGTGTCACAGTCGTGATAACCTTTATGAGGTGAGGGAGGGTGAGAAGAAAATGAGTGTCTGAGGATTTTTCAGGATATTTCAAGGTGACATTTTGGAAGAAAAACAGAATCGGAAAACATTAGATCATCAGTTTCCTCAAGCTTTTGGTTGTGCCTGGAGCATTACCCATGAAAAATCACAAATGAGTTCAATTTAATATATCAGTTTTGTCTTCTAGACACTACTGAGATCAAATGGAAAGCAAACAGAGACTTTTCTGAGGTTATGTATGCATGTACTATATGTATGTGTGGTCTCCTACAAAAAAGGACCAAAAATCTGTCATCTCCTTTAAAGTTTAAGAGAGTCAGAATTTTTTATATGAATCTAAATTCGGCCAAACCAAATTATAATTCTTTACTCTTATTGCTTGTCAACAAATGTTTTTTTTTCACCTATGAAATAGTAATTTTAGAATGATCATCTGATCATCGAATTTTGTCATCAGTAGCACAGATCGCACATGCGTATTTAAAAGCAATTAGTTTATCCACAAGGTGGCACCTGTGTACTGGGGCTGTCGATTCACAAGAAAGTTGAAGAAAAACTGCATAAACCGATCAGACCGGAACACTTTCAAGCTACAGCAATAATAGAGTCCTACATAGAAGAGAGATCGTGCGAAGAGGACTCTCATTTGTGCAACTTTAACATTAAAGAATACAAAGATGTTTACATGGGTTGTAACTCTTGGCGAGAGATTGCTCAAAGCTGCGCATTGGTTGGAATGCTTGTGTACATGTACGAATCAATTGAAATGTGTTTCTTGAGAAGGCTGTGCGTTCGAAAGCGAAGTATACCCAGGGCTTTAGCTATATTGGTAATCTGTACACATCAGAACACTTTTATTCATGGTATAAAAGTAAATCCTGACATGCAAAATATTTGAAAAATCTTATTTATTTATTTTTATGATACTGAACAGTTTATTGAACTTCAGACAAAATATGAGAAAATCTAAAGAGAGAAAATCTGCTTTATGGTCCGTGTAGAAATGTTATAGTGAGAATATGAAACTCATGCTCAAGGAGGAAAAACACTGTTTTGTTCAGGTCCAAATTAAGCAAAAATATGTAGGTGAAATTCTTAGATTTTTACAGCATAACAGACTACTTGTATAAAATGCATATACTGTAAATACCAGTTGTCACTCAAATAAGATGATTATTGATCAAGTTGAATAGTAAGATGATATTTACATGCTTGGTATTAAAATCAAAGCTTCTTTTTAAAAAAAAATCACTATATACACCGATCAGGCATAACATTATGACCACCTTTCATGTTGGTCCTGCTCTGTCCCTTAAAACATGAAATTAAGCTATCACTCTTACAGCTAGCTGATAGGATATGCTAAATGAGGGAGACTGGGAGCCCTGATCTACCGTAAAAGAGCTTCCTTTCTGGCATATCTGATTCCTGTTCACTGTTTGCCTTTGCTAGGCCAGTAGCTGTCAATCCAGACTCATTCACAATACAGGGTTCATCCACTCTGAGAATATTTCTAATGGAAAAAATGAAATGCAGCAAAAGAGTAGAGCAGAGCCATGGAAACTCCGCAATTATGATTCCTGTAGCAGACCAATTTAAGCTCATTTGTCAAGATGGACCACGGGGCACTGCCTCTCAGTCTCTAGATGTTGTGCACATTCACACAAGCGCATAATTTGCAATTCCAGTCTATTATTTCCAAAAGACGGCGCAGTATATTGTACAATCTAGAGGAAGAGAAATAACTTCACTGAGCTTACATACCCTACTGAATACGGTTTTGGTGTTTTAGGGCAGCATCTTCAAATGTTTTTGTTTAGAGCTCAAGGTTAAAGTCTGTTAAATACCCATTACTTGAACATAAACTACTCCTATTCTCAGAAATACCTGTCGTCTTACTCCTCCTTTTCTTTTAAATTGCATTTCCTTCTCATTCTTCTATTCCGGCGAAGACTGCTACGTGCATTTCTCCAAAGAACGTGATTCATGCAACATGAAAAGTTGAATTTCTTCATGGAACATGTTTTGAATTTTATATTTGCAGTTCGTAAGTAAAGTGCCTGACTGAATTAGAACTGAGCTGGCATCTTCTGCCGAGGCTCTTGATGTGTCATCCATTGGGAATGCCATTATAGAGGTACATCATTTTATGCTGGAAAGCACTGAAGCACTTTTAGATGTTCTGTCTTCTTTATAATTTATGGTCGTACTTTAATCTGTTTAGGCTGGTGTTCAGTGGGTTGCGGTACCTGTCTTAAAAGAACAAAACACTTGAAGAGCACACAAGGAAAGTTGTACCTCGGTTCTTGGCCTCTACAGTTGTTTTCTGTTTTAAAGCTTAATCGCATCACCTTATTGATTTAAAAGGAGAAAATGGCTAAGGTTTTGAGAATCGTCTGAAAAAGTGGAGCCACAGCATCATATTTGGCATATTACAAGTGTAAAATGCGCTTGTTCGAACGGTCTATTTGTCATCCATTCCATGAGCAAATGTCTGATAACAAGGTGGCAGCATTCCAGCTATTCTAATGATACTATTAGCACAGAGTTAATGTATTCAAAGCCATAAAGATTTCATCTGTATAATGTGTAGTTGGTGTTTACCATGCTTCACACGTTGCATGTGGTGGCTGAGTAGATTGTTTGGATTACGATCATCAATAAAAAGGTTTCGCCTTGGGTCCTGTACCTGGTTCCTTCTGTATTGTATGGAAAGAAAAGAAAAAAGGATAAAGTAAAAACATGTTGGTTGCTAAGTTACTTGACCACGTACATTTAATAGACCATATATATATATACACACACTACCATTCAAAGGTTTTGGGATCAGTAAGATTTTTTTTTTTTATTATTCTTTTATTCAGGAATGATGCATTAAATTAATCAAAAGTGGCAGTAAAGGAATTTTTATTGTTACAAAGATTTAAATTTCAAGTAAATGCTGTTTTTTTTTTTTTTTTTTTATGAACTATTCATCAAAAATCCTGAAAAAACAAAACAAAAAAACTACCAGTTTCTACAAAATTAAGGAACCGTTTTCAACATTGATAATAAGAAATGTGTCTTATCAGCATATTAGAATGATTTCTGAAGGATCATGTGACACTGAAGACTGGATTAATGATGCTGAAAATTCACATCCATCACAGCAATAAATTATATATTTATATAATAAATTGTAATATGTCACTGTTGTACTGCATTTTTTTTTAATCCAATAAATGCAGCATTTAATGCTTTTAAAAGGATTTAAAAAATTTACCGACCCTGAACTTTTGAACTGGAGTCTTAAAAAAATATTGTTAAAGTAGTTTTTTAAATAAAATATAAAACTGTACTAGCCATGCATATTTAGGAAAATCAACTGTTAAGCAAATTTAGGTACTCACTTAAATCAGTTATTGATATATTCATTTAAGAACTGGATCATATAAAGCACCAAAATACCATACCAACACCAGTTCTTGCTGTAAATTTAACAGGGCTAAAAAATTCTTGAGATGCAATCCTTTGGGAATATGGAAAGTGTTCAAATCCGCCATGACTGAAAAAAGATTGATCAAAACTGTTTCCTACTGCAAAACTCTAGGATGCTTTAAAATACCTCAATTCCACAAAGGGTGTCTATATCCATTTCTTTCTTTAATCAAGGCTTTACATCTAGACACCCGAAATGGTCATGATGCCCTTTTGAAATCCATAGTTCGGCCTGTGGTGCTGAATTGAGGAAATAAAAACTAAAATGGATGAGCTTTCGTGCACTCATGGAGACAAATGGCTCAGGAGCCGGAACCATTTGAAAGATGTATAATGACAGGAGCTTGTCCGTTATGAGGATGGTTCTCATATTTCAAACATGCATAAAGGAAATTCAGACACAAATGTGCTTTTATCTCGGCTGTGACATTTGTGAAATGGGGAGTGCTCTGACTTGGCACTGTGTTGGAAGGAGAATAGCCCATTTCTAAGCTACTCAGTCTGGACTGCAATGCTAAATGACCAGGTTAGTGTTCAGATATGAGACTCTCTGCTTGTCATTATACTGATTAGAGCCCACTTCTGAACTCCTTGTCATTGCCTATGGGTGATGTCTGTACTACTCGGTATGATGGTCATTGTTTGATGACTTCACCAGTGTGTTTTAAATGATTATGATTGCAATAACTGTATATGAAATTTGTATTATATGCAGGCCCATTTAAACTTATTAGCACTGCATAGAAAAATCCATCAAATATTCACAATAGACCTTAGTCAGGGTAGAATTTTGCACAGATTTACAGTCTTTATAATGGTATTCACTGTACAATGGTCCTAGACCATATGTAATTTTCAACACTCAACTATTTTTTCAAAACTTGTTTTTTTGGAAGATGTTTTTTCCAGTTAAACAATGCATGAGAGTCTCATTAACAATGTGTTGTTTGCAGTATTTCTATGACATTGCTGTTGAGTAATTAGCTGGTGGTGAAGTGGATTTACTTGTATTGTAGAATTAACGAAAGTTAGCAGGAGCATTGTAATGTTAATAGACCAGAAGATTTTGAAATGAGTGGTACATTCATAAATACGACCAGAAAAACCGAACACAATGAGCGCAGCACTGAAAAGGGGCGGGGCTACATAAGGTCTATTGCAGTGTAATGAAATGATTTCTGGAAATGTGTACCTAATTGTACATATATTACCGGTCAAAACTTTGGACACACATGCTAATTTTTTATTATTACTATTTTCCACAAGTTAGAATAATAGAAAAGCTATCAAAATAATAAAACGACATATAGAAATGTGAGTTAATGACCAAAATAGTTAAAAATAATAAAATATAACAATAATAAATATACTTAATACAATTTGTTATATAGGACAGGTTGCATTTATTTGATAAAAAACACTAATACTGAAATTTTTAAATAACTTTTTCCATTATCATCATTATTATTATTTCAGGTTTTTTAAATGGATTTTAAAAAGTAATTTTTTCTCTTAATGGCAAAGCTGAATTTTCAGCATCTGATTTGTTGCTCAAGAAATATTCTTATTCTCAATGTTAAATAGTTGTACTGCTTAATATTTTTGTGGAAACAATTTATTTTTAAAGGATTCTTGCTTAATAGAAAAAAAGATCAAAACAACACATTAAAAAATGGAAATCTTTTATAACATTATAAATGTCGGTAATGGTATAGGGTACACACAAAATTAAGTTTAGGTATTGGTATAGGATTAAGAATGTAGAATAAGGCATTAATATGTGCTTAAGAAGTGCTAATAAATAGCCAATATTCTAATAATAGCCTATGCATGCTAATAAGCAACTAGTTAAAAGACCCTAAAATAAAGTGTTACCAATGTCATTACTGTCACTTCTGATCAATGTAATGCATTTTGGATAAAAGTGTGGGCAAATCCAAACAATTGACTGGTTAGAATTCAATTCAATGTATTTCCATTGTGTTATTCATAATACAATTTGTTCCCAAGCCACTTAACAAACCATAGTGCCTTACAAACTCCATAGCAAGCCAAAGATGACGATGACAAGGAGAACAGAGTTTTTCATAACCATTACGTAAATAAACCTGTTTTATATAAACCACCTACATTCATGTTGACTGACCAGAGAGGAGCAGAAGGAAAGTCATGGACCCCCACCAGGGATGAGTTTGTCAGGCACTTCAGGATGTTGCCAGGGTAAGAGCTCCTATCACACAGGGGGATTACACTCGGCTAATGCTCTCGCAGTTGCTGCCATGATCCTCTTTCCTCATGTGGGCTGTTCTGATAACCCCGGTCCCCAGGAGGTCTCCGTCATCTGTCACACTGTATAAACACGCTGGTTCTTTTTCACTCAAAACACACACTGACAATCTGACTCGAATGAACAGAAAATCTGTATGCAAATGACCATGATTCACTTGGTCAACCACTGCAGGACTATTTGTCGTCGCTTCAACAATGTAATTAGTTTTCATTGAGTTTTCTCTACCTGAAAGAAAATGTATGTATTTTTTAGGTTGTAATCTATGTATTTATTTCATTTATGTAATCTCTGCTAGCATGTGGTTGATTATGGACGTACATTTTGGTCGGTAAGTGTTATGAACATATTTGATTGGCTTCCGAGGGGTTGCTGTTCCAAGTGCCCTCTGATTAAAAATACGCTTGATTGCTAATTCTTTGAAATAAGGGCAAGAGCCCTTATAACACATATTATGAATAAACATAATCACTGGTGATAAGACAATAATGTGTGCTTTAATCCCTTACAGGGAGGAACTGACTTGAATAAATAAATTCATTTTCCAGGCAATGTTTAAGTATAGTAAAAAGCATTCATATTAATTTATGATGTTGCTTATTAATAAGATAAAACTCAGTATCTCTTAATTACCTTTTCATTTTCCAAAAAACACACTTTGCCTTTAATAATAATATTTTTTAAATATATTAATTATTTACACATTTTAAGAAATGTTTCACATGGTACCATGGAAAACTAATACGATAAACAAGTGTTGAGAAAAAATTAATTGGATTTAATAAGTAATTGGTTAAATGATACAAGTGATACAAACAAATATTTACAAATAATTAAAAAAACTGAAAGAGTATGAGCATAAAATTGGTTTTATTTGAACACACAGACTTTAATAACTAGAAATATATCTGTAAAATATAAAATACAATGCTTTTCTACACCTTGAAAGCAACAGCAAATCTCGGGAAGAAGCTAATGCAAATATAATGCCGTGAATATGCAAACTGTATCCACAGAATCATGTCTGAGATTTATTTTATCTGTGAAACAAATAGTGAATGAAACTGATAACAGGGTTTAAAATGAACAGAGTCTATTATTAGGTCACAAATGACAGATCCAGTACTTGCTTTCCAAAGAGGGGCAAGTGACAAGGATTTTCTCAGCAAACGCAGCACCGAGTGTAATGGAGAAATCAAAATAGGCAGGTAAACGATGAATGATCGGTGTTACACTTTATTTTGACGATCAGTTGCTTGGATGCTCTAAATGGTTGCTAGGGTGTGGCTATACTGTTACCATGGTGATATTTTTATAGACTAGTTTCCAAGCAAAATAAAAGGGCCAATCCCTTTGTCTCCATGATGTTGTGGTGCTGAGATATGGCTTATTCATGCTACCACATGGTTGCTAGGGTCTGGCCAGACAGTTACCAAGGTGAAACTAATTGACTGCCAATCCCTGTGTCTCTATGATGCTCTGGTGCTGAGATAGAGCTTATTCATGTTGCCATAGAGTTGCTAAGGTGCTCTAAATAGCTTGGGCGTAGCTACAATTTTCACGGTGATATTTAAAGACTACTTGTCTGAGTCAAAAAAGACCACCCATTTATCTCCACAATGTTCTGATCCACAGATATAACTCTCACCCTTTTTCATGGAAGTCTATGGGGTGGTTGCTAGGGTGCTGTAACTGGTTGAATGGCGATGGGGTCACTTCAACCCGCGGACTACAATGGCAACAGTGTAAAAGTACCCCAATTCCACTGGAACGCAGCGGACTTGGTAACACTGAGTGAAACCAAAAGAAATTAATATGCAGAATTATGCAATTAATCTGCACTGTAAAAAGGAACTATAGAGGAAAGTAAAATAAACAAACAAATAAATCAAGGCAATGTGATGCAGTTCTTAGATATACTACTTTTTGAAATTGAATTTCATTCACTGAATGCAATAATGACTTGTTTGGCCAATACATTTATTGTGCTTTTCTCAGTAATGTATCGTCTTAAATTATTAAAATTTTCTCAGTAATATATAGTCTTTTTTCACAAAATATTAATGTTTATTTCTGATTCATTTGATTAATTGCTATATTCCATAAAATTACACGCATTACGATAACTAGAATACTGTGAAGTACATGAAAACTAGATATTATGTAAAAAGAAATTTGGCACAGATTTAAAAACATCTTTCAGAAATATAGTCTATATTTTAGAATTGCTTGTAATTACTGAGTGTCAGGGGACTGAAATTACTTTTCCTAATGAGAGGCATTGCTATAGAAGCTTAAAGTGCAGGAAGACGTTACCAGAGCAGGGAGAAATCTGCAACAGACAGAACATCTTCCTCCAATACAATTTAAAAAACTTTAAACTAAGCGAGCAGGCAGATGACTTTATTTCCATGGCTGCAGTCCTCAGCATCTCTGCATCAACCTGATTAAAAGTGAAACGTTTGGGTTCTTTCTGGCAAGAAAATGGCATGGCCTCACTATAATCCATTAGAGATACATTATTATTAGTATCTTAAATCTAGGTAGAGAAATGTTGATTCTCATTTTCCTGAGTAGAAAATTGAGGATCAATGAGAAAATGATCCCTCATTTCCTACATGTAAATATTTTGTAATTTTATTTATCTAGTGCTGGCATGGGTAACAGCTTGGGCAGGAGAAGAAGGTGAAGATGGACATTTCTGGTCCATCTGCTAGGGATTAGCCGTTTGGAGTATGAAAATAAGCAGTTTTCACAATTTAAGTGTTATTTTGAAGCCTAAATATTTTAGCTCAAAATGCACCCTTGATAGGACTTCTTTCAAAAACATATTTGTTTTTTTTTGTTTTTTTAAATTTTAATTATTTTGACCAGTTATGTGTGTGTGTGTGTGTGTGTGTGTGTGTGTGTGTGTGTGTGTGTATGTATGTGTGTGTGTGTATGTGTATATATATGTGTGTGTATATGTGTATATATATATGTGTGTGTATATATATGTGTGTGCATATATACAGTGAGTACGGAAAGTATTCAGACCCCCTTAAATTTTTCTCTCTTTGTTATATTGCAGTCATTTGCTAAAATCATTTAAGTTCATTTTTTTTCCCTCATTAATGTACACACAGCACCCCATATTGACACAAAAACACAGAATTGTTGACCTTTTTGCAGATTTATTAAAAAAGAAAAACTGAAATATCACATGGTCCTAAGTATTCAGACCCTTTGCTCAGTATTTAATAGAAGCACCCTTTTGATCTAATATAGCCATGAGTCTTTTGGGGAAAGATGCAACAAGTTTTTCACACCTGGATTTGGGGATCCTCTGCCATTCCTCCTTGCAGATCCTCTCCAGTTCTGTCATGTTGGGTGGTAAACGTTGGAGGACAGCCATTTTTAGGTCTCTCAGTTAGGTCAATATGGGGTGCCTTTTGTACATTAATGAGGAAAAAAAATGAACTTAAATGATTTTAGCAAATGGCTGTAGTTTTTTTTTTTTTCCTGCTAAGAAGCTTGAGATCAGGGCATCCTCCAATAAAGCAATATAACAAATCTGGAGTGAAAAATTTAAGGGGGTCTGAATACTTTCCGAAATTCTCACTGTATATGTAATTATGTATATATACGTGTATATATGTATGTATATATGTGTATATATATATATGTATGTATGTATATGTGTATATATATAATGTGTATATATGTGTGTGTGTGTGTGTGTGTGTGTATATGTGTGTGTGTATGTATATATGTGTGTATGTGTGTATATATATATATATATATATATATATACACACACACACATATATACATACACACACATACATACATATATGTATGTGTGTGTATGTATATATGTGTGTGTGTGTGTATATATATATGTGTATGTATGTATATATGTGTGTGTGTGTGTATGTATATGTGTGTGTGTGTGTATATATATATATATATATATATAGTGTGTGTGTATGTATATATGTGTGTGTATATATGTATGTATATGTATATATGTGTGTGTGTGTTTCTTTGCAATCAAATGAATCGTAATGAAATTGTTCTGATATTTAGATTTGGATTTTCCAAAGATAGCGGATGTTTCTGTGGGCAATTCTCTCTGGATACAATGGTAATTAAATGTCAACGCTGACATTTCCAATCCAAGAAACAGATTCATGCTTGTATTAATAATTTCCTTGGACATCTATCTATAATAATATGCATTCTCAAAGATCAGCTGATGCACATTAGCTTGTTTTCTCATTCTTATGAACTACTTTAGTTCACAAACCTCTTTATGAGCTTCGCTGGGGTGAACAAGGACAGACACAGTGGTTGTTGTGTTATTTATTTATCTATCCTAAAATAAACATAATATTATAAAAGGGGAAAAAGTGTCCATGGAAAAATGATGCTGAACTGAAAGGAGTGTGTGGCCTTCCTGTAGTGGTGATTGAAATTGAGGCTGTACACACAGCCCCAAAAATTGAAATCGTTTTATCCTAAAGCCAAAGTCCATTTTAAGAAATGGGCATTCAAAACGATGGCACTCTCAGATTGACATATTTAATCAAGAAATGGACAATCATTTAAAATGATTGAAAATTCAGAGATATCCCATTTTATACACTGAATCAAAATTGAACTAGCATTACTTCTCAATCCTAAATCTGAGGACTTATTATTTGAAGCCACTGGCCTGGCAGTGGCTGCAAGCTGCTTTGTACAGTGTCTGATAATAGGTCACTTTTAAGAGCTACTCTTGTACTTGCTGTTAATCACACTTTAAGAATCTATTCCCATTCTTATCATAAGCTCATACTTCCCCAAGGAACAAATGTAGTTGAGCTGACACTGTCAGAGTACTCTGGCCTGGTTTAACATACAAATCTCATGACATGGATTTTGGGATATATGCTAAATCGAACAATACTGATGAGCGGTGATTACTAAAAGAGGATAACTGAACAATACTATAATGCTGCTAATGCATACGGAATGAGATGAGTGGGATGAACAGACGCATGAAAACTCAATGCTGACATAAATGTCACATATTAAACAGCATCTTTCATGGAGGGTTTCACTATTACAAGGCACTTTACCCAAGGTTCAAACAACTTGACGTAAATGCACTTAATTCGCATGTTTGTTTGTTTTTGTTTTTGCGACCATTGAAAAGATTTGCTTCACGTTTGGATGGAAACCCAGCTACTTATTTTCAATTAGAGTTTAGTGAAGTGACAATAGCTATGTTTCCTTCCATCTATTTTTATGTGGATTTTTGGGTACCGCATAAAAAAACCCCTGCATGAAAATGACAAGATGCACACAAATTCTATAAATGCGCATAAGACACTTATGCAGTCAAATGAGGTAGATAAATTTATCCTATAAAAAGACATTTACTGAGAAAAAAAAAATCTCAACAAAAAACTCTCAACAGGTTTGGATAACTGGACTAACCAGTAGATCGGTTTCATTGCACAGCATCTCAAATGTTGTTTTGATCATTCTGAAATGCCTGAGCCAAAGTCTGTCATCAGAATGATTTGGTATAATGACCTCCTAGAACGGTCTCACATGATTGCATTTTCAAACACCAGGAATGCGCCTCCGAACGCAAGAGAACTTAACGGTGTTTATTGCGTTTCATTTTTGCCCTCTGAAATGCAAGTCATTTATGATGTAGGAAAAAAGAGGCACAGTGGCTTAAACTTCCAGTTTTATCAAAGATATTTTGCGCCAAATTCCCAGGAAGTGACGATTTTGTTCTCTTGAATATGAGATGGAAATGCTTTATTCGCAAATGATTCATGCAATATTCCAATTTTGCGCTCAAGTTAAATTTGCAACGTTGAATGGAAACCGCTATTTCTGAGCAGAACTAATTCAACATAAAATTGTCGTCAATGCTCACCCCCATATCATTCCAAAACTGAATACATTTTTTTTCTTCTGTAGAATGCACACACACACACACGAAGATATTTTGAAAAATGTCTGTGTTTTTCTTACCCATCCAATGAAAGTCAATGGGTTCTAATTTTGTTTTAACTCCCAACATTCCGCAGACAAAAGAAATGCACGCACTGGTTTGGAAAAGGAAAACTTTAGTGTTTCCTTTGAATCTTCTAAGATGCATCAATCAAACTACATTAAATTACATTAAAGGGGATCCTTCGCCAAAAAATGAAAATTGTCACCTCCATGTTGTTCCAAACCAGAATGATATTCTTTCTTCTGTAGAAACAGAGAAGATATTTTGAAAAATTTCTTTTTCCAGGCAATCAAAGTCAATGGTCATCAAAAAGGGTATGGATGTTCATTTTATTTTTTTATGCTTTAAACTAAATAATGGTTAAAATATTTTAGTTCGTTTAAGCATCTTCCAGACGTTTTTATTCAACGTAACTCACAGTAAAATGCATTTAAACCATATATATTATCAGTTTGTGGTCTTCTGGGAATCAAACCTGGGACCTTGGTGTTGCTAATGATGTGTTCCAAGTAGAGGAACAATGAAGTACGCTAGTGTTGTTTTTTTTTTTTTTTTTTTTTTTTTTAAATTCTGCATATAAAACTGAAACGGCCACAATTTCATCCAAACAATTGTAGATTGTGAATCACTTTTGTGTGATAGACGACATAAGCCCATGCTAAATCCCATTTAGATTCACATTAGGTTCATAATCAAAGAAATAAAGCGTAAAGAATTCATCTTCCTCATATTCCGCAGGCATATAATTTCCCCACATATCATACAAGGCATCACGTCAAGGTTTGGCATACTGTCAGAAGAGTCTTTTTTAATGGCAAAACAATAACATTTCAGTGACATTTAGTTCACACAGTTGAGATAACAAAGTGGTTATTTGCATACTGGTGAAATGTTAAAGTGCTGTGGAAAGAATGTCACACCATTTGTTGAGGTCCAGTTTTTTTCCGCTCTTGTCATTTGTAATTTCCTTAACCACATATTTGTTGAACACTTTCACAAGCTGATTTGCTCTCTTTTCACAGTACTCCATTATATGCAAATGCATGCCATGAAACAGCCGCGTGACAGCATTGAAAAGTGTGCTGTAATTGGTGTGTGAAACTGATGGAGAGGAAAGAACTACATAATACAGAATAACATACTATAGTAAGAAATTGATTAAAGCAACATGTCACTCATTTTAATCACATTCCGGCAATAAATAAATTCCTGCAATAACTTTTGCATTATATCAAACATATTTCAGTACATGTGCATTTTTCCTAAGGTTGAGGAATTGTTTTTGTTCTGTAGCGTTGTTTTCATTGCCATGAGTAATTTAGAGCCACTCGTAACTTAATAGTAACTGTAGTAAGTGACAGTGATTAATGCATTTTAATATGGTCATGGCTCCGTTAGTGCCATTTTAAAATCCTTCCATTAAAGCTTTAAGGTTGCTGCTTGGTAATCATGTTGGCCAGCTAACATACAGTTTTACAAAACTTAAGTTTTTATAGTTTAACTCCTTTTTTTTATTCTACTCCTTCTAGAGCTTTCAAGCTACATCTGCCAAGTCTTTTCTGACTGAATTTTTTTTTTAATATTAAATGTTTAATAACACACTTCTAAACAAAGTGTCTTTTGTGGTTCAAAAGATGTTTTAAACGGTGATCTTTTTCAACATAAGTTTTACTCATAATATCAAATATTGCATTATCACATTATATACCATTAGCCTTTGCTACATTAAAGTTTTTAATCTAAGATTTGCCATATTTAGCTACTGATGGGATTTTTACAGCCTCTTTGTGACATGCTGGACAGTCACATTTAGTCACCTCTCTTCCAGGTGGTATTTTGTTGCCATCTTTTTCACTCTTGCTGCCTCCACCAATCAGCAGTGCTGTCACACAGAATTACATTTGACCCCTCTATTCATTGAGGTTACACTTGCCTGGGTGTTAAAATCAATTTTCTAGCCCCTATCCATATTACCCTGTTTGCTGTGCTCTGTCTTGGCCTTAGTCAGACTCTTGAAATCCAGTTTTTAGTTTTAGAATGACTACTGCCCGGGTCAATCTATTCTGTGACTTGCCAGATAAGAAGACTGACAGATTTACACCTCTCTTATATATACACACAAAAGAGCTATAATATACCAATATTGTTTATTCATATTTCTATGGCTATGTACCTCCTTGTGACTGTGTTAGCAAAAATCAGAACTAACATTTATATCTACTATTGATCAGCAATGCCACTAAGATCTTCACACTTAATATAAGCATAGAATAGATCTGTAAGGAGAGGCAAGGCAAGGATTAATAGCGAATGGTGTATTTATTAAATAGTCTAAGGAGATGTCCACACAATGAAGATAATCCAACATGGGAGAGGGAACACCAAACATGACAGCTTCACGGCAATGAAAAATGTGAAGACAATGGCCGACAAACAAAGACTAAAACAGAGCAGAGGACCACCAAGGTGGACCACTACGGTAAAACTGGAGAAATGCATGGCGGTGTAGGAGACCCCTATGGTGGAACAGGAGACCACGGGAGAGCAGGAGACCTCTACAGTGGGCCACCATTGCAGAACAGGAGCACACAGGGGACTACCACAGCGGAACTGGAGACAACCACAGATGAGCATGATCCAGGTGAGAAGGAGATGACCATAACTGGGCAGGGTTCAGAAATGGCCTTCCTGGCTGTGACAGTCTAGATGGAAAGTTCAGGAAACCTCCCTCAGGAGGAGCTGTAGTGGACACCACCACCTCGGGAGGACCTGTAGCGGACCACACCGCTTTAGTAATACCTGTAGCGGATGCCGTCACTTCGGGAGGAGCTGTAGCGGACACCACCACTTCTAGGGGACCTGTAGCGGACGTCGCCACTTCGGTAGTACCTGTAGTGGACACCGCCACCTTGGGAGAAGGTGTAGCAGACACTTCCCCCTCAGGAGGAACTCTAGCTGACACCACCACCTAGGGAGGAGCAGGGAAAGTGTGTGCAGCCCAAACACACAAGTTGGTGGGTACCATCACCGGAAGTGTAGTCAACAGTGGAGGGATCTCTCGGACTAACGGACTTAAGACCCCCGGACTTGGAAGCGCTGGAACCACTGGACTTGGGACCTCCAGATTTGGGTCCACAGGACTTGGGAGGGCTGGGACCCCCAGACTTAGAGTTTAGGGTGCCCGGCTGCTCGTACTGAATTCGTTAGTGGGTCGGCAACTTTTGCTGCCGCCACTAATTGCCTTGGAGATTCATACATCAGTTGTGCACACTCCAGAATCACCTCTGAGAACTGTGACCACTCTGGTGTGGTAGTTGACTCACTACCCCCAGTTTCACAGTAATGAATTAAACGTGAAGACAATGACCAACAAACAAAGACTGAAACACAGGGGTGTATATATACAGAGGTTATAGTATGGGTACTAGTATGGGTAATGTGTTACTATGGTGACTAGCAAGGAAACAAGGGCAAACAGGAACTAAACCACACAGGAAATGAAAACCAGACACAGCAAGGCAAAAGAATATAAAAATAAGAGTCCTTGAACACAAAACACAGGGGAAATCATGACAATACAGGGAGTGCAGAATTATTAGGCAAATGAGTATTTTGACCACATCATCCTCGTTATGCATGTTGTCTTACTCCAAGCTGTATAGGCTGGAAAGCCTACTACCAATTAAGCATATTAGGTGATGTGCATCTCTGTAATGAGAAGGGGTGTGGTCTAATGACATCAACACCCTATATCAGGTGTGCATAATTATTAGGCAACTTCCTTTCCTTTGGCAAAATGGGTCAAAAGAAGGACTTGACAGGCTCAGAAAAGTCAAAAATAGTGAGATATATTGCAGAGGGATGCAGAAGTCTTAAAATAGCCAAGCTTCTGAAGCGTGATCATCGAACAATCAAGCGTTTCATTCAAAATAGTCAACAGGGTCGCAAGAAGCGTGTGGAAAAACCAAGGCGCAAAATAACTGCCCGTGAACTGAGAAAAGTCAAGCGTGCAGCTGCCAAGATGCCACTTGCCACCAGTTTGGCCATATTTCAGAGCTGCAACATCACTGGAGTGCCCAAAAGCACAAGGTGTGCAATACTCAGAGACATGGCCAAGGTAAGAAGGGCAGAAAGTCGACCACCACTGAACAAGACACACAAGCTGAAACGTCAAGACTGGGCCAAGAAATATCTCAAGACTGATTTTTCTAAGGTTTTATGGACTGATGAAATGAGAGTGAGTCTTGATGGGCCAGATGGATGGGCCCATGGCTGGATTGGTAAAGGGCAGAGAGCTCCAGTCCGACTCAGACGCCAGCAAGGTGGAGGTGGAGTACTGGTTTGGGCTGGTATCATCAAAGATGAGCTTGTGGGGCCTTTTCGGGTTGAGGATGGAGTCAAGCTCAACTCCCAGTCCTCCTGCCAGTTTCTGGAAGACACCTTCTTCAAGCAGTGGTACAGGAAGAAGTCTACATCCTTCAAGAAAAACATGATTTTCATGCAGGACAATGCTCCATCACACGCGTCCAAGTACTCCACAGCGTGGCTGGCAAAAAAGGGTATAAAAGAAGAAAATCTAATGATATGGCCTCCTTGTTCACCTGATCTGAACCCCATTGAGAACCTGTGGTCCATCATCAAATGTGCGATTTACAAGGAGGGAAAACAGTACACCTCTCTGAACAGTGTCTGGGAGGCTGTGGTTGCTGCTGCACGCAATGTTGATGGTGAACCGATCAAAACACTGACAGAATCCATGGATGGCAGGCTTTTGAGTGTCCTTGCAAAGAAAGGTGGCTATATTGGTCACTGATTTGTTTTTGTTTGGTTTTTGAATGTCAGAAATGTATATTTGTGAATGTTGAGATGTTATATTGGTTTCACTGGTAAAAATAAATAATTGAAATGGTTATAAATTTGTTTTTTGTTAAGGTGCCTAATAATTATGCACAGTAATAGTCACCTGCACACACAGATATCCCCCTAAAATAGCTAAAACTAAAAACTAAAACTTCCAAAAATATTCAGCTTTGATATTAATGAGTTTTTTGTGTTCATTGAGAACATGGTTGTTGTTCAATAATAAAATGAATCCTCAAAAATACAACTTGCCTAATAATTCTGCACTCCCTGTATGTATATGTTAACTTTTATTCAACAAGGACACATGACAAAACTCTTTTATAACATTATAAATAGTTTAATCTCAAGTGTTTTTTTGTTTGTTTGTTTTTTTTGGTTATTCAATATTCTGTTTTCTACAGAAATATTAAGCAGCACAACTTTTACCATTGATAAGAAATGTTTCTTTTGCTCTAATTCAACAAATTAGATTGAGATCTGTAAGGGTCATGTGACACCATCACAGGAATAAATTATATTTTAAATGTAATTAAACTCTTGAATGGTAGTGTACAATGCATTTCTCTGAGAGGCAGCTATCAACCTGCATGGAAATCAGATAAATCAACGTAGGTCACACAAACTATTTTATCCACTTAAAAGCAATGAACAGTGTTAAGATGATTTGTAGGGTTAAGATGAATCCTGTAATCATTTCCTGAACTGCACATTTACATACCGAGGGTTAATTATCTAAGTCAATGATTGAAACGACACTTTTCAGTAATTTTCTCTTGTCACATTAGGGATTTCTTTCAGCCATGAAGTGGCTCAGAGCGAGGCTGATGTTCTCTGTAAAGAGTGATAAGTCTGTCACAGACACAGAGCTGTGCCATAAGAGAAGCGACCTTTTAGTATAATGGAGGTCATAAAAAGTATTCTTGTGATGCTTTTACTGCAGTCCATAAAATAACACTTCATGGGGAGTTGCTACTGTGATGTAGAGCTGGTGCGCAACAGAAAAGTTAAATCATGAGAGATAAATATGAATCATGATGTAACCGTATGGGACCAGTGCATACTCATATATTTTCAATTTAGACAGATGAAACCACCGTTCGTCAACTGGCCAAATGAGTCGTATTTGATTTTAAAGCAAACAACCTTGGGCTAGCCAATTAAAGCATCATGGAAGTCTTGTCTGCAAATGATTAAATGTTTGCTTAATTTAATTTCCTCTTCATAGATGATGCAATAAAATGATAATTTTTAAGGGCTCAGCCTCTTATTGTGTTATTCATCATGATTTATGGAGTGGGAAAAGTAGATGTCACCTTAATGAAAAAGAATGGGTGTTTAATGACATTTGAAAGTGGTCAGCAAATGAAAACTCTGTTTTTCCCGCCGATATATGCCTGCTGTAGCTTCCTAAAAACTTTATACTGTATATTGCAGAAAGCCACTTCGTAATGGGGGAGAGAGGATACCTCAATGATGCAAATTTACACAACTGTTAAATGAACTTTAAAGTTCAATTCAATTTATGTTTATTGCGCTTTTCAGAATACAAATTGTTCCAAAGCAGCAAAGGTGATTTACACTAAATGAATCTCTGGGGAGACTTATTTGCTTATTTGGCATTTGAGTTTTATTGGCAACTAGATATGTTTGGTATAGTAACAAAATAACAAAGAAATACAGAAGAATTCTCAATGGAACTAAAATGTAACTTAAATTTAAGTAACAATTATTATGGTAATTATTTTTTAATTTAAAGCTCATTCTGTTTTTTCAAAGTTTGTGAAACTTATAATAACTTAGAAATCATTTAACATACATTTAAAATATTCTATAATATAAATATTCTGGTGCTATATATATTAAAATAAATCTGCAAAATTAACTTAATTTGCATTTAGTTAGGGAAATACCAGTGCTTGCAAAGCAGCAACAGAATGTATAACGTTTAAAGTAAAATTGATATAAAAACAGTCAAAGTGTTGACGCTTTTTATGATAACCTAAGATTGGCTTATTCCAGCAAACTGGGGTGAGAAAGTATTTTAACATTGAAAAAATGTCATATGGTACCTTTAATTAGGTGTTAAATATTTGCTTTGTGAACAAGTATGTCTATATAGTAGGTTCTGTTTGCATTCGTTTGTCCAGTCTGACTCCTGGCAGGTTCAGTGACTTGAGAGCCATTGTCTTAGAAGGACCTGGCATGGTCTGGTCAATGATGAGGTCTTGAATCCTGCTTTGTTTCTTTTGTGCCCCTCAGGTGGAAGATTGTGCTACACAAACTGTCAATGGAGCGTGAAATCCGCCAGCCATGCATTATGGATGGGGCAAAGTCCACCTTATTTTTAGATTGCAGCTCTTGTGGTGTGACAGTACATTGCATTTTTGTGCTTTACTGTATTAGTTAAACCAAATAAAGTCTGATATAACTGACAGCACTGCTCCCCAAAATGTAAATATTTAAGCAGGCATACCACTAAAGCATTTATGATCAAAGTAATAGTTCAGGATGCATATTTCATTAAACAGAATTTTTCCCTGCTGGGAAATCACTCCATCAAACAATCACTTAAATCACTTGGATCTTGACCCCAAAAAATGGGACTGTTAGGGTTTTGGACAGCAAAGAAAGATACAATGTTAAATATATTGTATAATAAAATTCAACCAACCATATAATCATACACAGTTAGAGTTGGTAAATGCATAGGTTTATTAATCTTTAAAAGGTATGAGAAAACAATTTAAGTATCCTTTGTTGTTGATCTCAAAAGTCCACGTTTTATCATTTACTGTAAAAGGGCTGACATCCACATTTAGAAAATGCTATTAACTAAAACTACAGTCAAATTACAACTGTATTATACTCGAATAATCATTATATTAAATCCACATTAACTACATTTTTCAGTGATCCTTTCTGCAAGTTACATTGTTACACCTGTAGGTGGCGACAAGTGACTGTCTTTGTGAGTGAGTCAGTGAATTTGTTCACTGAACCAATTTATTCAAATATACCGATTCATTCAGTAAAGTAGCAAATGTCTGGCTGAGTCTGAAATCACACCCTAAGTAGATACATATTTTGAATAAGTACTTTGCGAGTGACAAAATATGTTCTATATCTATGTTCTGTATGAATGTGTATATTTTGAATTTAATCTGGATGTACTTGATTCGCCATGTTGTCATTATCATGTGCCCTACCAGCATCAGATGCTTCGCAGCCATTCATGAATCCTCTCCCGAGGCCTCATGGGATGGTATTTCCATTGTACACATGCTTCAGAATCTCACTAGAAGTTGCTAGTCATTTAGGTACTTTTTTGCCTACTCTTTATGATTTCGGACATACTTTTTTTTTCACATTTTTTTTTTTTTTTTTTTTTTTTTAGTTCAGTATGAAAATTCAGGCATAGCCACTGTCTTTATAAGTGAGTTATTGAATTATTCACTCATTCGATTGATTCAAACAAACACATTGATCCATTCAGGGACACACCACCTAAACTGGTGGATAGAATACACACAAAGTGAATTCTGCTGTGGCTTTGCTAAACCTTTTTGTTTTTTGGTCAAAATAACTGGCAATGTAATGCCTAAAATGTAACATACTCAATACTAACTTCCTGTTTATTATTCGACCATCAGTTGAGGCTATTTGCGCACTGCATATTCTGCGAAGTCACTTGGTCAAACGCACACTTTCCTTTTATACATTACATTGACTGAATGCTGACAACCAAAGTCCAAATATAAAGAGGAAAAAGCAATAAATGACATTGCCTGTAAAATTGGAAAAGGAAGTAAATTGTTGCTATTTCACTCTTGCCCATTTTGCCTTGAGTAGGCTGTCCATCAGTCCAACTGCACAAGCCTTTCTGGAAGATTTGTTGGATTTTCACAAAATAAACAACTTTTCTCTTCAGTGTACTTTCGTGATGTTATCCATCATGTAGATAGGAAGAAGGACATTGTGTCGACGTGCAGAACACTGAAACAGGCTCTGAAGGGCACATGTAATATTCACATGGAATGATATAAATGCTTTACTGAGGCAATGACTGATATGTTACTGAATGTTATTGCTGTACATCATATACTTTACAGGCATAAAAAAATATTTATTCTCAAAACAACACTACGTCACATCCACTAAGCAAAACTGCCAGAGTCAAAATGCCAGATCCAATAAAGAACTGAGTGAGAAATACTTGAAATGAAAAATGGAAATAGTGTGTGAAAGGAAAATTAACAGCACCATAGACAAGAGCTTCCTGCGGCTGTTTTGTCATCTTAGTAGAGAGCTGTTCAGTCATGACGCTGATATGTAGACCAATTCAGAAGGATAATTTGACATGGGTTTAGTCTGGAAATTCAAACAGGGTTTTAGAATTGCAGCTTTAACAGCCTTAATAACTTGATCATCACATACGTTTCTATAAGTTGCTAGATTCTTTAAGCATGTAAACTCAAATATTTGTGGTTTTAGTGCATATTTAGCAGTTTGTTAGCTGAAACATATATGAAACATAACTATTTTCTATTTTAATGTATTTTAAAATGTAATTTATTCCTGTGATACCTTTTACGGTCACTTTTGATCAATATAATGTGCGCTTGCTGAATAAAAGTATTCGTTTTTAAATAAATCCATAAACATTACTGACCTAAAACTTTTGAACAGTAGTTCAAAAGTTATTTTAACTGTATATAAAAATTCCAAGGGTAAAATGGCTCAAATGGTCGTTATTTTCTGGGTTTAAAAATTACAAACTGAACATCAATTGTTGTTGTCTTTTACACATTTAATTGCATGAGTTATAAACTATTATCTGTTCTAATGTGACTGAGATTTGTCTGGAAACCCATGAGTTAGTTGTCTTTTTATAGCACTCTCCCTATGGGATGTGTTCTGGAAGGGTCAGCGGTTTAAGACTATAAATAAACCAAACTCTTGAAAATGAGCAGACAAATGAGATATTTATGAACCTCACATTTTACTTTAAAATAGTCACACAGTTCTCCAAAGCCATAATCTTTTTTACATGGTTTTAGTTTAAGAGGGAGGAATAATTGAGAGGTTGAGACCCATCTCTACGCCCTTCTGGTGAACAGAGGCACACCTGTCACTGTGGGCGTGCTGAGGGCTTGCAGACAGCCCTGTTCCTGCTGGCTTTAATTAACACTAAGGATCTCAAATCCTCGGTATGCCGCTCTGCACATGGTCCCCTGTACGAATGGCAGGTTGGACCCTCATGAACCCCAGGATTGGTCATTATTAGCACCTCTCTTAAGTGAATAGTTCACCCAAAAATGGAAATTCTGTCATTATTTACTGTTTTTCTAAAACCACTTGACTTTATTTTCTTACTTTCATGGAACACAGACCTATTTTTGAAGCATGTCCTGGACATTTGTTTCAATATAATGCAAGTAAATGAGGAATTGAGCTGTCAAGCTCAAAAATAACAACAACAACAACAACAACAAGAAAAGTATCACCATGAAAGAAAGGAAGTCATATGGGTTTGGAACAGCGTGGGGGTGAGTAAGTAATGACAGAATTTACATTATTGGGTCATTATTCCTTCTACATCTGAGTTACATTATAGTTATGCACACCCTGGTCAAGTCATGAAAAGAATATATTTTGTGCATAGATGTTTGTGACACTGAGACAGCTGCTTTATCAAAGATATTTTTCTTTACCAAAAAACATTCCGTATGCACCGTAGAGTCATGTTGATTTATAAAGTGCAAAAACAAGAGAAGCCAAGGTGAAGCAAATACATTGGCAAATATTTAAGACAATTAAATATTAATTCATTGAAATAATGAAATGATGAATTGACACAATAAAAAATGCATTGAGCACAATAAAAAGAAAAGATTTGCTTTTGAAGTTTAAATTTATAGCCTTGGTGAACCTCAGAATCAAAAGAATATGGAAAGAATATAATGAATCTGATTTGCTTGTAATAGTATAGTGAAGATTGGTAGTTAAGTGATGATCTAGTTGATTACTGACACCAGGATCTACCGTTTATTTTCATGATGTTGAAGGACATTTATTTACAACATTTGATGTCATCTAAGGATTTAAAGAAATTTGCAGAGACCAGCTGTCTTGTCTAAATGGTATAGATGGGGTAGTTTGCTGTCATTAAAAGAAAAAGTTCTTATACTTGAGGCAAGAGGCATTTTAGAACAAGATCTTGGATGCCAATCAAACACTCAAGGCCTTTTAAAAGAATGTCATGGTCAATCATGTCAAATGGTGCATCTAGCAGAGCTAAGATGGCACAAGATCCAGAGTCAAAATGTCAAAGAAATGCAACCTTTTTTTTTTTAAAGGTATCTTAGAAATAGGCCTGCCAATCACATTTTTTTTTAATATACAGTATTATTAATATACAGTAAATATTATTACAATTTAAAATAACTGTTTTCCGTTTTAATACATTTTTAAATGTAATTTATTCCTGATGGCAAAGCTGAATTTTCAGCAGCCATTGCTCCAGTCTTGTTCTGCTTAATATTTTTTGTGGAAACCGTGAGGGATATTCAGGAGATCTGATAAATAAACTTGAAAAAAATATCATTTGAAATAGATTTTCATTAGAAGTCTTTGCTGTTACATTTTATCAATGTATCCTTGCTGAATAAATGAATCAATCAATAGTTAACTTCATTTTCAGAGTGAAACCGTGGCTTGAAAATCATAATTATTTTCTGTAATTAAGAAGTACAAACTGAACCGATGTTTTCTTGTTGTTTTATAGCCAGTATCTTGGATATTTGCTTGCAGTTTTGTGTTCAGCAAAGTCTAAACTACAGTATGTTTTTAGCTCTGTTGGCTAGGCAACTATTACCTTACGGCTATAGACATTACTAGCAATTAACTAAAAATAGACGTTTCTGCTTTTTACAGAGCTTTGATACTGCCTTAGACCGTCTCTGAGAATTTCACAAGAAACATGGATCTACACTCATGCCAAAAATTGTGGGTGGATTCTTTGAGTCAGGGCAGAGCCTTGGATCTCTTTGGCTTAAGAAGAGCAACAGTATGGATGGTATTTGTACATGTAGGGTTAAAGAAGACTCACCAACTGCTCCGTGTCCAAACCACAAGGGTTTTCATGATATGGGACAGATGGGTGGCTTTGTAGGCATCAGAGAACTGCTTGGGGAGTATGGGCAGTGGACAGTATAAATTCAAACACAACCAGATTGTGGCCAAAAATACCAACATCAAATATACATAAAGTCACAGAAAAATAACAGCTGATAACATTAGATTCTCACTTGTGTCGTTTCTGGTGTGTGACCTAAAACTTATTTTTTTAGGGTTAAATGAGTCCAAAAGATTTTAAAAATCTTCTACCAAGGATTTAGATTGACAGCAAATGTGAATATTCCTATCTCCTAAAATTCAGCCTGTCAGAGCGAGATACCAGCGGTGACAAAAGCTCTTGGATGAAGTCCTTATTAAATTCATGAGTTCTGTAAACCAGTGCACAAAAGACAGGGCTAAAGAGGTTGATCTTTATAAACTATACTTCAAAGCTACAAATTCATCAATAGGTGATCAAAGTGATTCCTAAAGATATAGCTAAGCTTCCATCATGACCAGAAGTTCTCCAAGAGCTAAAGAAAAAGGAACAGTTTGCTGAGAGAGCTAAGATCACAGACAATGTGAAACATATTGAATAAGAAATCCAAAGAATGGGAGGTAAAGCAAAAACAATAAAAGGAAATTAAAAGAAAAGGTTTGTTAGATGGAGAACTGAACTTTCACTAAAGCCAGCTTAAATCAGCAGTAGATGCTGTGACAGTGTCACGCTGAACAACAGATCCTGAGCAAAGTCAAGGTTTTCAACAATTTCATATATTTATGAAAAGTACAGAGCTAAGTGATAAACACTACTGTTGTTGGCATTGTATGAAATACTAAACAGTTAAATAATCAAATCCTCAACACAAGAACGCATGCTAATTTTGTTGTCTCTAATTTATGTAAATGTTTAAAAACCACTCTAGCTTGTCATATGCTTTTCTGTCATTATATTATTTATGACATATATATTTCTGACTAATGGTCTCTGACTAAAGGTATATTCTGCGTCCAGTGCAAGGTAACGTGATTGCGTTGTTGACAAAAAACAATGACTAAAGGTATATTCTGCGTTCAGTGCAAGGTAACGTGATTGCGTTGTTGACAAAAAACAAAACAATTTACATACTAGTGCATCTCTTAAGGCCAGGGGAGTGAGGTTTACCTGCACAGTTGTTTACTAGCTGGCATCCTCTACGCTCACCCCCCCCCCCCCCCACCCCCCAAACCTCACTCCCATCCGGGTCACGGCACCAATGTAACTGGTCCTTCTCGCACTGAGTGGGATTCGAACCAGTTGTACCATGGGAGGAAGACATGCTAACAAGGACATTAAAGACCACAGCTCTTACTAGCCAACCTTAGTTACATATGCGTTTGACAGAAGCCTTTATCTGTGACTTGCATTGCATTCAATAATACTCTTTATTACTGCCTGCATTCCATGTGAATCGAACCCATGACCTAAGTCTTGCTAGTGCCATGCTCTGCCATTTGACCTACATGGTCAATTTAATTCCCCCCGTCTTTTCTTTTAAAAACGTATCTAGATTTCAGTGAGGCACTTACAATAGAGGTGAAAGAGTTGTTAAAATACTATGTTGAAGGTGTAGCCTCAAGACCTGAACAATTTTAGTGTTTACATACTTGCTAACCTTCTGTGAAGTTCTTTTCTACATCTTTTTGTCACCACGATATTACAACATAACCCTAAAACTACTGCAAATAGGATGACTAAAAATCTATAAAAAGTAATACATAATTTATACACTACATTAGTACACTACTGCTAACTAATGACAGTACTTCCAATTATGAATTTGTAAGCTTCCTGTTTCTGCTTTTAAACTTTCCAAAAATTGACCTTTTCCTATTCAAGTAAGTACTTTCTTATAATATCCATATTTTCTTTTTAAAAGAAATCAAGGAATGAGTCCAATTAATTTTCATTGTGGTCACTGACATTATTCAACAAACTCTGTTGATTGAAATTGTACTGAACTTGGTCTAACTTTTGCCAAAATCCCAGCGTTTGCAACATGAAACAATAACTTCAGCTCAGTTCATTAAAAGCTATTATTACTTCTACACTTTTTCGTTACAAATTTATGCAGAAAACACGGTTTCGTATTTCAGCAGCCATTTAGTTTGAGCAAATTATTTATATACCAAATTAAATTTCAGTGTGGAAAAGCAAATAAAATGTAAAGAGTTACATAGACAATTAGCATGCATTTAGAGAATTCAGAGTTTTATGATGGTATACAAGCATTCAATGACAATTGTTCCCGCAGGTTTTGCATTCAGATAAGTCAGCAGGCTGGATTCTTCAAAGTCAGTAAGCATCATTGCCTTTGAGCATAATGTCTCACAGATTAAAAATAATATTAAAAAAAAAACTCTTTGAATTGCTCTTCTTTTGTGGAGTGTAACCTTTCCTATTTTTTTTTACATGAAACTGTGACATGAAATTAGGGCACCTTCTGCCTAAGACCAAATGCGATTTCTGTACCCTGAACAATTGTCTGGTATTTCGGCCTAGGGTTACACTGCTGCTGTCATTTCTGATGCAATTTTTAAGATAATATTTTTGGGAATCACTTTGGTTCTGTCCACATCACACAAATGCACCAATTCAAATGCCTCTTTAATGACTTTTCAAATGCAAAAAAAGGGAATAAATATTAAGCTCTCTTTCACACAGGAAATAAATAAAGCCTTTACAAACAACTGACTAAAATTTAACTGCCTCTGGTTCAGTGGCTGCAGAATCCCTGAGGAGAATACGAAAAAAGGCCAGTGAAATACTATAATGACTTGTTTGTCCTGTTAGTCAAGGCCATTCACTGGGATAAAAAGGTTTTTTGTGACTATAAATATTTGTGAGGGCTCAGTTCTGATCCCTGAAGTCAAAAAGATTGACAATATGTATTTTTGCCAAGGAGCCAAAATGCCCTTTAGCGCAATAGAAAATGGAAGAAATTTCAGGCAACTGAGTGGCATTGACTATATAAAAGACATCTTCCTTTTTATTGGTCAGCAGTGAAAGTTTTCAAAGGGTGCCACAAAAGAAGTTAAATAATGGATCTGCAAACTTTATCCACAGGGAATTTATGTCTGGTCAATTTACAGCTCAATAGTTATAAAGTCAGAACTGATTCTTGAAAGTGACAGTCTTGAAAGATGAACTGTTCACAGGCACGGACAAAGGAGAAAGACTACAAACAAGAACAGAGATCTTTATAAGGTCCGCAGAAGTCACCATTCGGCTAGGACATGGTGAAAGCTCCAATGACCTCCTAACTTCCTGAACTCCCCAGACTACAATGTTTTTAACATGAAAACATTTGTTTTGTCCAATACAAGTTTTGAAATGATTCCATAACTTTTGCTTTACAGTGATCTTGTTAAGTATTGAAACAAAATGATGTTTTTGAAGTGAGAGGGTTATATGTCATAAATGATTGAATCGAGAATGCTTTAATATCTGAATTTGAATTGAATTGAGATATAAAACAAAAAAACATAATAGACCTTAATCAGGTTCGGTTTATCATAAACTTGAGGTGGTGAAGGATAGAAGTACAGTGCGCTTAATGGATTGAACAACAATGTCTTTCAGGGAACAAAAAATAAATCGATAGACAAATACTTACGCACACACACAGAAATAAACTGAACTGAGCTGAATTCTTACGACAATGTATGCCAACATTTCCAACAACTAAAAGGCATCATACCATCACTGACTCTAGACCATTTTGTCTGCTCACAATGCAGAAATGATTTCATTATGCAATGTCTGAAGCTGTCGGCAGAATATTATGGTGTTGACTAAGGCCATTCAGTGCAAGCACTAGTTGTTTTAATGTTGCTGTTTATCATTTTTGCCCAAGACATGGTTTGCCAAGAGAATAGTGAGATAACCCAGCATGATACATTAATGAGCTAGCTCTGTAGCTTTCCTTGCCGATATTGTCTGACAGCTCTGTTTCTTGCATGACCAGATGCAAAAAAAAAAAAAAATCATCTTCTTAATCAGTATTTGCCTTGTTTTCTACTACAAATATCTAAACCTAAATAAAACACATTTTGCTTCTCAAGTAAATGTATTTTTAAGGAATTTATAGGCTAGACTGTTTTTTGTGCAATGTGCTTATCTGCAGTCTCCATTGATTTCACAGACTATAGAGCTGAATGTTTAATTTCATTACTTTTTTTGTTTTGTTTTACTTCTGTAAAAGCCATTTCTCATATCTCTGCACATCACTGCCCAGTGTGAGAAGCTTGAGTTTCTAAAAGCATCATTTGTCTCAGTGGCAGTAGCCTGCCTCTCATGTCAGATCCAATAGACTAACCCATTCACACTCTGTCCCAAAATCTCAAAAAAGACTATAGAGACATGATACAGACATGTGTACGAAGAACAACTGAAACCACAGGATCAAACGGCTCAATCTAAGAAGAGACACTTTGCGGTTATCGGTCAAAGAACCACATGCAGAGTTCATCACTTTCAATAAATCATCATGACAGCTAATCTATAACAGATCTAATTCATGCTATTTATATCGATTAATGCAATGAGATTACTGTACATGTCTCAATTCCAGGTATTTGGAACTGGTATCAGCTGAGCATTGCAAGAATTCTATGCATCCAATTACCTTCAATATTTACATTCTCAAAATTCAAGCCACGCTATATTTTTTTTAAATCATTTGTTTTTTTCCAGATTTACGATGGCGACCACGCTGCTCACAATATTAACTGTGATAAAACACTTTGCAGTTTGTCTCACTAAGGGAGTATACCCTGATTAATTGTACACTGTTTGTCCTGTAACCGTTGATATGGTGTAATGAGTATGGCATGTTAATTAATAAACAATGCCTAATGGTTCATGAGTGGCCAATTAATAGTGCTTAACAAGCAAAGGTGATGGATGAGTGAGAACATGACAGCCCTTTGCTCTGTGTCCACGGACAGCCAGTGGAGGTTGATGTCTCTGGGTGTTAACATAGTTCCATACTACTCATATAATGGGTCACATTGATTTTTCCAAGTAAGACATGTTCCTGAATCAACATATTTTGTTGATCCTGGAACAACATTCCTGTCTAAATTTATTAATTTAGTACTAACCTTAAACCCAAACCTACCCATAACTTCTCCCCAAAATCAGTGGGAAATGATAAAAACACACACACTGATGTTAGAAGCACCTAGCACTGGTTGTAAGACTAAACTTGACATAAACGGTAAATTTGTCCCTCAAATCTGATTGGTTGATTGGAATGTTGCTCCAGGATCAACAAAGATGTATTTAGGTCACACACTACAAGATAATCAGGCCAATCCGACAATCTCAGGTAATGTCCCGATTATCTTATCTTATCAGATTTTTCTGTGTTTTGAGGTGTGTCAAGAGTGAATGAATCTACTCGGAAGAACGTCAGGCCGTACCAAATTTTAAATATTTAGCATGTTGCATATTTATAATGTGTGTGTGTGGGGAACCCAGAGGACAAAGTGCACAAACTCTGCAGATTGTCACATGGAACGAAACGATACCGAGCTGACTGAAGCGTAACATGACTTCATTCAAACCTTTTTTCCCCCCGTGAATTTTCTGTAAAAAGCAGTCCACACACTACTATCGCAATTTCTTCTTGCTCGTTATCCCCCATGTTAGTTTACTCTAAAGTCACGTTTGATGTGAGAAACTTTACGAGATTTCCCGTGTTCACAGTTGGGTTGTTTGTGAATGGAATCTGTCAGTGTGTGGTGTGCTTTCCTGGTCACATTGCGGCACTCCACACGCTATAGGAACACAACTGTTGAATCTATGAATTCTTATCGTCATGTTTGTGGTCTCTCACACTTTGAAAGTCTTATATGATCTAAGATCTGCTACATCTACATCAGTGTTATTCAGCTATCATTTCCCTCTGATTTTAGGGATAAGTCATGGGTAGGGTTCGGTTTAGGGGTGGGAATAGGATTAGGACTAAATTTTCGTACAGGAACATGTAGTACTTGGCCTGTTGTTGAACAATGGCTCAGTGAGTTTTATTTGAAGTGGCGAATCGTATTGATTACTCTTGTCCTTGCCTGTGCTGATACCACACACAGTGACACGGCATCAGATCCCTGGGGTTCTCCAGTGCCTTCCACAACCGGCCGAATGACAGACAGATGGTACCTTGATCCTTAAATGAGTCGCTGCCAATCTGTGAGAGTAATTTGACATAAAGGGAAGTAGAGTAAAAAAGAGTCAAATGAGAGAAAGACAAAAAAGTGTGCGATATACTTCCCCTACACTCTCTGACAAACACATCTCATTAGTTGGTTTTTATAGCCGTTTTATAGCACACTATAGTACTTTTTTAGCACTTTATTTAGACTCAGATACATGCAATATCAGTATCACATATGTTGACGATCACCGTATATTGAGTTCATGTGTTTAATTAAATTATATCAATTAAGTTATACTCCATCACTTTTTTTAAACTCAGTTAAAACTTTTACCTAATTGGATACTATAATAGTTCCAATCCAATTCTGTTAATTATGACACACCCACACACAAATTTAACATATAAGCGTCAAGTTTACTCAAATTCTTTTATTATTTACATATGTCATCATCATGTTGTTCGAAGACAGTATGACTGAGTTTCTTTTAACATAAAAGATAGTTTGGGTTCCCATTGGAAAAATACAATGGAAATCAAAAGGAAGTGAAGGGGAGTAAATAATTACAGATTTATTTTTTATTTTTTTAATGTAACAACATTGTGTTTCACTTATTTCATACTTGTTTTGGATTCATGGTAAGTACATTCTGCCATATCAAGAGAGAAAACAACTTTACTTTTATTAGTGCCATCTTGATTTTGTTTTCATTAACTGATAAATATTACATTTCAGATGCTGTCAATATGTTGATAGTGAAGCGAATTAGCTCAAAAGATATACGAATAATTAAGTATAACTGGTTATAATTAATTATAAATATTTGGATTTCTTAATAAAATTTTAGTTTACATTAGTAAACACTCAGTGTTAGTTGCTTATTAATTCTAAGAAATGTTCATTTTCAGGTTATGGGAAGTGGCATTCTTACTGTACAGTACTACTCAGAACATATAGTCAAAATCAGCATGATTAGGGACTCCAGTATATGAGAATGAAACACTTTACATGGATGTACAAGACTTTATGAACTAGACTAAACCCTTAAACTCTTCTAACATACAGTATTTTACCAAGTGAAATTGAGTTGAAGCAGAATACAAGAAAGCGAGAAGTTATAGCATTGTTTGAAATTTAGCAGATCAACAGCCTTGAGCAAACTCAGTTTAGTTCTAGCATGTCCTTCTAAGGCTTAAGGATACTTAATGTGTCAAATAATGAGACTATAAGTTTGATACTTGCACGTCTCGCCCATTTGAATTAAACTGTCCTGACGCAATTTGTGGAGGTTTCCATTGATCTTTACTGATGTTGTTCAGAGGATCTTTGGTGAATGGAAAGATGAGGCCGCAGGGTTCTTCAGAAGTCTTCTAGCTCAGCATCATCTTCACTACAGAGTTTATCAGAAAAGGAACTGCTGTGATCTTGTGATCAGAAATTGTCACACCCTCTCGAGGTGGCTGAGCCAATAAGGAGTTGTTCCTTTGGAGGGAACATTTTTTACAACTCTGTTCTCTTGCAGGATATAGCATAAGACATTGGATTGGGTGTTCAAGAGAAGAACCTTTTACGATTCTTATAATACTAACCTGCCACAGAGTTAACAACATATAACATAAAGTAAATAGGACATGAAAGTTGGAGTCCATAGATACCAAATATGCGACTAATGTGATCTTAGTTAACCAATGGTGTGCAATACTGAAACATTAACACAAAAGAGTTCAAAAGAAAGAATTAACCCCATAAAAGATATATCATGAGAGGGGAAAATTGTATACATGGTTCTACATTTCTCAAGTGGTTATTTATATAGAATATATAGGATTAAAAGGGTTTATTTGTCCTTCTCAACAAGAATTAAGTGAGAGTCTCAACTTCTCTGCAAATTCCTAACCTGTTGTCAGCTGCATTTGGGAGTTAGTTGCAGTTTTGGAGGATGGTTCTCAGACCTTTGTTGGGAGAGTGAGTGGATTATTTATTAGGATTATTAAATCTAATGGATAATTTGTGTGTCTGATTGGTCCAGATGCTACAGTAGTATGTTATATCCAAACATACTAAAATAAATTTGAATACTTTACATTCAAAAAACTTCAAAAATACTAATGAAATCCCTCTGATTATGGCAATGACGAAGGGACACATTATTGACATTGTTCTTTAGCAGCAAAAAATTTCAGAGTGTGTTCTAGTAATACAAGTATTCACAACTCCTAATAACAATCCAGACATATCCATCCGTCTCATTTTGTCAAATTAATATCTTTCCATTGGCTAAATTTCATATCATCTGTTTCTAATTCTACTTGGCTTATGACTCCGTTATGAAACTCCGCATACGCACTATAAAAGACTGCGATGAGTGAAGAAAAGATACAAATCTCCTGCATCTCTCTTCTTGTCTTTCTTTATCCATTTCTTTTTGTGTCTTTTCTCCTTCTCTCTCTTTCTCAAACCCAGAAAATGCCTGTCCTTCATCTCACTGGCTGAGAGTCCCTGCTGTGAGAGAAGAGGGATCTTTTTCACAAGTGGTGTCCAGGCTGGCAGTGTAGGACAGTTCTGGACTGAGTCCAGGATCGGCCTCCTGCTGCTGACATACACAGGCTCTCTGAACACGAGAAAACGCACTCACAAAGATGAGCTTGTCATTTCCAACGGTCGGTTCCCATAGAGCAAAGCAAAACATGACTGTGGTGTCAACAAAATGGCTGTGCAGGTAATATGGCATAGATTATGATTACGTTAAATTAGTTTGCTCTAATAGGAACAGTTTGTCTATCAACAATACTAATATATTCTTTAGTTTATAAATATATATGATACATACTGTACAAACATATATTAATATGTTGATGGTTTAAGGTAAATAAAAATATTCTCAAATGACAATCAAACACAAATGAAGATTTTGCGATGATTCTCATCCACACACAGATAATGAAAATATAACAGCGTTTTTAAACGTGTGGCGATCAGTCACATGACATGCGAGAAACAATAGCGTTTGGCGTCAATAAATCAAAGCCGAGTGGTGCGTCCAAAAGTGACAAAGAACTTGACCGATGTCAGTCGCAATTAATCACAATATTTTTGAATACATAATTAAAATGGTGTAGTCTGGTGGCAACCAATTTGTTCCAATTTCCAGTTCCAATTCTAGTTTGAAGGGATTCTACAATTATTTTTGTTCCTTTTAATAAAATTGAGATACTAAAGCTGGTTATTTAGCTGGTATTTGTGTGCAATTTAAAGCATTTTGATTTAGCAACCTGTTTATTGCTTAAAGCAATAATTCACTTGAAAAATAAAATAAATAACCTCATGTCACTACAATGTGGTATTATTTTATTCATCTCAAGAAAAAGAAAAAGATCTTGAGCAGAATGTCCTGAGTTTGACATTTAAAATAACCATCCACTTTCATTGTATAGAAAAGCTGCAGAGATTCTAAGTTTTCTTTTGCGTTTTGCAAAGTAAAATAATATTGCATGGGTTGGAACAGCATGAGGTAAATAATGACAGAATTTGCATTTTTGGGTGAACTATTTCTTTAATGCTTAAAATATGCTGCCTGCAGGCTTCCCCCTGTTGGATATGTTTCCATCAGGTGTTTCTAGTCGTGGATTTTGTAATGCATTGAGCTCTTAGCATTTTCCAGCTGGCTCTCATAGTGATGCATACAGTAAATGTTGTTCAGCAGCAGATGATGGTATGTTTTTGTTTTGGGAGATGAAGTTTTTCTCATCCCACTCTGTCCAGCCATGGGCAGAGAGTTTTGTCTACAACAACCATATTGCCAACACTATCTAAATTGCTTCAGGTATGTATTTGTGTATTTTTTTTATATTTTATTTTTAAAATGCATGGTCCTGACTGAATGAGTTGGGTTCTGTGTGGATGGCACAAGCAGAATATATTTACATATACATGAATGAGGTAAAATCTGAAGTCTTAGATTATATAAAAAATAACTTTTACCACTCTTTATGCGGATTCAGATTGTACATATTTTTTATAAGGTCGAGAAAAGTTAAAGAATTCAGAAATGTTAAATCATTGCAGATTTTCATTGATTGTCTCAAATGCAATCAGATTTTAACTCAATATATTGTTGACCAGCAATAATTTGGACTCACTCATTCGTTTTTCTAAAATTATATGTTGCTGGGCATTAGATTTTGGATTTAAAATTCTACAAGTAATGCAAAAAAGAAGAGTGATTATAAATTGCTTATAAAACTGTTTATTTATTTAAAATGTTTATTTAAGCAATTTTTGCACACAATGTAGTGTTGCCTACACAGCACAGATACAATCATATACTATTTATGGATGGGATTTTTATTTTTATATATATGTATATATATATATATATATATATATATATATATATATATTATATATATATATATATATATATATATATATACACACAGAAAACATAGAATTTTTTTTTTTTTTAGGAAATTTATCAGAGAAACAATTGATAGATTAATCACAGTGTACTTTGAACATGACTTCTCTTTTTCAACACTGTAAATACTACAGCTAACTAAAGTTTTTAACATCTTTCTGTTTCTTGGGGGAGTGTGACAGCCTTTAGTCATCATTGTTTTTGGCATTGCTATAGTAACAAGAGCAGGATGGTTAGTTTTCCAAGGAATTTGTAGCCAGACCCAGCAACAGGCCCACTACCATCTACACTTCTTTCCTTATCCATCTGTGTTACAGACATACATTAGGTTTAATCATTAACTTCAGAAGACATTGCAAAGCCAAGCCACCCTTACCCCAGTGAACAGTCCTGTAGAAAAATGGCCTTTTCATGCCAGTTCTTAGTGGCTGAGCGTAGGTTCAATTCTGAAGTAAATTGTTTGTACAGTCTACCTTGATCTAGCCAATATGTGTTGAAATAAGCTCTGTTCTCAGCCATTAGATCCACGGTCCTGTTCTCCAGGAGTCTCCTAATAGTGTACTACTTGACACAGGTGCTCTGCAAATTGCTTCTTCAAAGTGATTAACGATTTGACATTTGTTTGGGCTGTGTGTGGGTGTTGTTTGGTAGGGTCTAATCTGCTGGCATGGTGAACTATGATGGTGCCATGTCATGGCCATAGACTCGTTTGGCCTCCATCTGCTTATGTTTGCAGATGAAGTGATTGATTAAACATTTAGGCAGATTGCAGAAAATTTTGGATGATATGCTGGATGGCATGGTTCCAAAATCCCAATATGTGCTTTAAATTTTGTGAACTGGATAAGCGGCTCGTTGATAATATCTGATTAAAAAGAATGATTTGCTCACAAATTGGACATGAGTACGGTTGAATCGCTTGGTTGAATCATTCATTTGGCTCGCTCTTCCTTCAGCTTTTCTCTTTCCACTCTTCTTTGGCCAATCGTAGAGACAGTTCAAAATGATAGTGGATATATGGCAGCAATGACGAAAGTTGGTCTACCTCATAACACATTTTTACTGCTGTTCCATTTTCAAAGCCGTGGATAGCAATAGGATAGTCAGATAACAATGACTGGAAGATAGGTAGTTAGTAGGATACTTTTACATATTTCCTTTTGAATCTAAAGAAAACATATGAGTAATTTCAAGGGAACCACTGAATTTAAGCATATCCCCAAAAGTCAAACTGTCAAAATTGACTGTGTCCTTTTAAAGGACATCTATCTGTGTTATGATACAGTGTGAATATGCCATCTTTGCACCTAAAGCCTAAGTACAGTGTCTATAAATTAATCCTTGACTGCAATACAGTAAAAAGTTCATTGTCTATAAATGAACAGGGTGCTAACAAGATGCATGTAAATTGGAACTTTCAGAGCTGTGTGTGTTGCAATCTTTAGCTTGTCTAAACTTTCAGCAAAGACACTAAATATAATGCTGAAGGAAAAATTCCTGAAGAAATGTGATTTATTGGAGTCAACACAAAATTGATACGGTCGAAAAATGTTACAATATTGTGTTACTCCCTAAAAAAGTAATACGTCATGTTACTTTTGCATTACTTTTTTCTCATCTGGGCTGGTCTTGCTTGTTTAGTAACAAAAAAGAAAAATTCTATTTTTGGAAAATGTAAAGACTTTTTCACACCAAAAATGAAATTAATAAGCCTCAGGCTGAAGGAAATGCAAATTCCCACCTGTAGAGTAGACAAGAGCAGCCTAAACAAACCAAACACAAATGTGTTGTTTATTTAAAATCATTTTTGCTTATTAGTATGGTTGAATTGGATCATTGAAGGTCAGTAGCGAAGACATTGGTTAATAAAGGAGATTAAATACATATGTGTTATTTAACATATTTAATTATTGCAGGTTTACGTAATATTCTGTTTTTGCATTTCACTGTTTTATTAATTTTGAAGAATACTGAATTGTTTTTTTGTGTAAGTGAGAGGAGTAAACACACTCACTTTTGTCTATAGTAACCATCATGTTTATACAGCGCACATAACTGCACCTTGCTCCCGATTTTTCTCAACATAGGGAAAGAGGTGTCAGTCTATAAATGGGAAAATAAAGCAACTTATTTGAAAAACAATTATTCAGATATTTTGTTGTAAAATGAAAAGTACTGCTTTTAAAGTTACTTGAAAAATGCAATTGATTACTCACATTACTTGTAATACGTTACCCCCAATGCTGGTAGTCAGACAGGTCTGTGAAATATTCCAGGAAACAAATGTTGTTAAAATGTGTAATATTAAAGGGAAAAAAAAAAAACTGATACAAATGTAACCATCAAACAATGGAAACTGATTTTTATTTAATATACCAAAGACGTCATATAAAGATGGTGAAATCATATTACAGTACTTATGAATGGGAGAAAGTGCAACAAATATGGTGGAATAAGTCTCGCCTTCTAAATAAAAGAGCCAATCATGATTGGTAAAGTCATTGCATCACTGCAGCTGCAGTTAGAAGCTCTGGTTGCCATAGGAACAGCCAGTGTTCTGAGACTTATGACTGCACATCCACTGCGCATTCACATTGGAAAATAAACTTTTTAAAGGCATTTTGAGTGTTTAAAGAGACAACAGTGGACAGTTCATGACAAATTGTGTTGCTGATTTCAAATGTTATTTGAATGTGACTTTGGCAAGCAGTTTTTGAGATTTCAGGATTTCCCCATTCAAATAGATAAGACTTGATCTTGGATTGAAGAAATGGCATGCAAATATGCCTTCTGAGTTTTTTTTTTTATATATAAATGTATGATATTTCTAGTGTTAACAAGGTGTTGAGGTTTTGGTGAGAGTAGTTATATAATTTGTATAAGAACTCCTCATTATTATTATTATTATTATTATCATTTTCTGCACACACGAACAAGTATATTAAACATTTTAAAATGCATAAATACAGCTAATATACTTAAATGTCCTGCAACATAATGGACAGCAATGCCTTTGTTTAATGTAGGGTTTTGAAATAATTATTTATTATCTGTAGAGTGTGAAGTCTTATTACATTTTTGAACTTGCCATAGAAATTCTCAGAAGCTTTTGATATCCCTAAAATGCCTTTCTTCTTTTATAATCCTTTTCTTGGACTGTGACCTGAAGTTTGACATCATATCAAGCTTGACATTTTTGTACCCTTTTCTAGCCTTATTTTGAACATGTTTGTGTCAAGCCAGTCAGATGTCACCTGTACCTCAGTTCCATTATGGGAGGTGTTTTTTTTTTTTTTTTTTTTTTTTTTACTCCATTAACATAACCACAGCTCCTCGTTCAGACCAAGTGTGCCTGCAGCCTTTTTACTTGTCATTCAGAAGAGATCGTCAAACACTTTTCTTGCTAAGGATTATGGGTTCAGTTATTGACATTTCTCACTAATGCCTGTCATGGCTGCTTGCATTGTGATTAGGGATGAAGTTCCACAATGTTTTCTTGCATTCTAATATATTTTATTCTATTCTAAGAAGGATTTAGGTTGCAGGGCATATGTGTAGAATGTCTGGTGTTTTCAAGCCATTGCAAGCCTTCTCTTAAAACGTGTTTCCCCAAAACCATCCCCCAATTGCCATTTGTCACACCATTTGATAGTTCCACCCCAAACTTAACATAATTAGTTGAGCCAGTATTCTTCTGTTTGGGCTAGTCTAGATGCTCAAACCATGTGCAATGTTTTGATTGCACCTCAGAAAACCAACCTACAAATTACTTTGTCCCTGAGATAGAAAGAACAAAAATGCATTTTAGTTGATTATATCACAAGTGGACCATGCTAAATACAGGTGTAAATGGTGTCTAAAACGTTTTGAGCTTTTCCACTTTCAACCGCTTCCAAAGGTGATCGAAAACACATTAGATCAGATTGCTTTCGTAGTGTAGATGCTCATTTGATTGAATGTGTTCGAACAACCACAAAATACTCTCCACCTACTGACCTAACACGTTAACATTATGTGAAGCAGCATGCTATAGCCAGACGGGATTTAAACTTTTCCCAAGTTTGGTTTCAAGACGAAAAACGTACCAAGCACTATGTTCCAAGTGCATAAACACCAGTGAACACACACACACAGACACAGCAGTGGGAAGCCAATTTTTATTGCGGCGCCTGGGGAGCAGTTGGGTCTTCGGGTCTCACCACAGTCGTCGTATTGAGAGTGGAAGAGAGTGCTGTACATTAACTCTCCCAATTACAATTCTTGTGGGTACTGAGACTCGAACCCACAACCGACTCTCTAATCATTAGGCCACGTCCGCCCCTATGTATGTGTCTTACCCTACTTGTGATCTGATTGACCAAAACACTTAATACCAGGTGTAAACAGGGCCTAACAGAGAACACTGATCCAGACCTGCATAAAACGCCTCGATCGAAGTCCAGATATTACTTCCTAAAATGTCCACGCAACAGTGTGCAATACTAGTGGCATAATGCCCCCCGAAGGTAAACGCAAAAGAAGAGAGTGACTCTTCAATTAATTGTCATCATGTCATGCAAACGCAGTGTTTGGGTGTGAAACCGCTTTGTTTGGCCTTCCGAAAAGGGATGAAACTAGGAATCAGAGTTTAAGATTTATTTATCAAGTCACCTTTATTTATATAGCTCTTTTTACAGTGCAAATTGTCAAAGCAGCTTTACATTAATAATTGGCAAATAATTTTTGGCTGCACAGCAGCTCTTAATGAAAATTGTGTCATTGTCCAGCTTAAATAAATTCAGTATTGAAATAAATTCAGTATTTATAAAGCTGTTCTTGAGAAGTACAACTGAAAAGTTTGCTTGTGCACAGCACATTTAACACAGGACAGCTTCCTGAACCTGGGAGAGAACAATGCCGGCTATATACAAAGACTACTTGCCGCTGTGAAACGTTCTGCTTGCAAAGTTGGTTCCGATTGTTTAACTTGATCATCCGCATTTTCAGAAAACAAACTCTGGCTCGAACTGATATGGTAAAACCATCGACATTATTAACTGTTTACAATTGCTTAAAAGCCTTCAAAGCTGAAGCTTGCAATTATGGCGTGTTAGACTTTCCTCTCATTTCCGTTGATAGCAGATATATCCTCAAATATAATTAGGGGTAGTTTTAGCTCTCTCTCGTTTCTCCTTGCCTAAAGGACAATTTCAAGTAAAAGTGTCACATCTTACCCCAATCTCCCCATATACCATTCATGACTAACCCTGCCATGAAATATTAATTCTTCTTTACATTTTGACCACATCTTTTTAGAGAACATATTTGTGACCTCTGCGCCAGTGGAACTCTTTCAGCACACGTCCTTTTATATAGGGGACGTGTAGTCTCATTTTGAAGGGCATAACAAATTGCATTGGTTGTAGAGGACTAAGTCAGGGATTTCACCTTTCTGTAGCAACACATTGGCCAAGCACTTTCTATCTCTAATACCACGGACCAATGTCATCCAGCACACCAAAAATGTAATCATAAACTTTTATTGTTTTTCATTGAAACAATGTGAGAATGTGTGTCTGGAGGAACCTTGACAGCTGTCAGATGCATGTTTTTTATTTATTTACTTATTATTAATTCATGCCCACTAGTGTCACCTTTGCTTTTAGGGCCTGTGACCTTTTTTCCAGTGGAGCAATTTTAAGGCAAACTGCTACTAGCTTTAACCATTGTACACCAAAATGTACCGCACAATACTGCAGATGTTGCACATTTGAGTATTTACTCATCAAACCTTATACTTTTCAGTGACACTGATGCAGGAGAGGGATTTTCTTAATCTGAATCTTGTAGCTCACTAACATGGTTTCTGTCTACAACAGAAGCCCAGCATTGTTATTTTATTATTGTATTTTGTATTTTTTTTTTTAAAAGCCTTTTTAGACCATCTAACTGTAAAGCATCCTCAGACTAACTAACTTGACTGCTCTTGACCCAACTTTCCTCAAATTCTTCCTCCATCTGCAGGCCACAGCGACTGAAGTTCAGTAACTATCCTGTTGTCAGAGAGATGTTTTTGGGTGCCAAACTGGAAGAGTGGATTAAAAAAAGCTAGAACTGTAAACGATTGATTTGAATTCAAATTAATTCCATGATATGCCCATTACGTAACCAGTAAATCATAATTAAAGGATTAGTTCACATCAGAATTAAAATTTCCTGATAATTTACTCACCCTGATGTCATCCAAGATGTTTGTCTTTGTTTCTTCAGTCAAAAAGAAATTAAGGTTTTTGAGGAAAACATCTCAAGATTTTTCTCCATATAGTTTACTTCAATGGGGTACAACAGGTAATTGCTCTACTTCTGCCTACGTCACATGTGACCTTTCCTACATGATTACGCAATGTGTGGCGCATCGCAGAGCTAGTGCAAGACTAGCATTTGTGGTTTAAAAGTATATAATTTTTTTGTTTGTTTTTTAGAAAATGACAGATCGCTTCACTAGATAAGACCCTTATTCCTCTGCTGGGATCGTGTAGAGCCTTTTGAAGCTGCAAGTTGGACCTTCAACCTGTTGTATCCTGTTGAAGTCTGTTATATGGAGAAAAATCTTTAATTTCTTTTCGACGGAAGAAAGAAAGACATAAACATCTTGGATGACAGAGTAAATTATCAGGAAATTAATTGTGAAGTGAACTAATCATTTAATTGTATAAATCAATATAGAGAAAAAAAAACATAAAATGAAGATCATTCAAAGACAAACATTGTTGTGTTTAAATGAATAGTTATGTCTTAAAAACTATGACTTTCTTTCTTTTGTGAGACTCAAAATGTGATTTGTTTTTTCTTTTTTTCTCCTTTCAATGAAAGTCAGTGGGGGTCCAGTGTTTTGGACCTCACTGACTTTCATTGTCTGGACAAAAATAGTTCAAACATATCTGTGTGTGTGTGTGTTTCCCAGAAAGTGTGGATGAGGTATGGAACATCATGAAGGTAAGCTTCCATCCATAAGCTTCTTTTCACACTGGAGAACCGACAAGCTATTGTCCTGCTTTGACGTCGCCCAGACTTTTTCCTGAGCAAACACAAAGCCGCATAGTGAAAACTGCAATTGTTATTCATAGTGATTGTTTAACCAAACATTTTTCTGTGGTTCTCCTACACTTAAATGACTAAGAAAAGAAGAAAGCGGAGGCAGAACATTCTGTGGTAGTTGAATGTCAATCTTTTTCTCACTGCGTGGTACTCAAAAATGCATCAGCACCTTTAAAGCCTGCCAGTTTATTTGTTACTACATATAATTCATATAATTTGTGTATTTTTCTTATTTTTTTGTAGCAAGTATATGTCATTCCTAAACGTCGTCCAGATTAACAAAGAAAGCATGTCTCACCCTAACTTGCAATGTCATCTATGTCTTATTTGAAGGATTTACAGCGTACACTTAGTATTAATGGCGTTAGGGTTTTGGAGTGGCATTTCAATGGACTTTAGTTGCACTGGAGCCTCCAACAAGTTCTGCTTGTTAAATGCTTAATTACAGTTCATTTAAAAAACAAAACAGAATTTCTTTTAATTAGTCGCTGGAGCATTAATGAGAGCATGTAATTCAGTGTAGTGTGAACGACTGCTCTGCCTGCATAAATACGAGTTAACAGATGAAAAATGTTTTATGGCGCTTAAGTATTATTTTTAAACTTTGACAACTACTGAAGGACGGTCCAAACAATTAATAAACTGAGGGATGGATGTACATAGCCATCAGAGCTGTAATGTAAACAGGCCATCTGCTGATAAACAAATGAATGAGCAGCTGAGACTGGCAGAGAGAATCGAGAGGCTACTGGACTGCATAACAAGAGAGCACAACCATGAGCAGGGGCAGCTCAGAAATCCAATTACCTTGGCTAATAAGATGACATTCTGACATAAACCCTTCCAAGAACCGTGGACAGAATGTTTTAGTGCTGCCAGCCAATGCATTTCCATAAACACCCATATGTGGACATGAAAGTATTAAAATAAGTTTGAGTATACTGTGGTGAGCAAACCTTCTCCCAGCATGTGAACTAATAGTGTATGATACTTGTTACATGAGCATGTTTGTACATCTAAAAATGTAAACTCAGATTTTTTTTTTGTTTGTTCAAATGGAAATATGTCTGTCTTCCTGTGAATGCAGCTAGAACACTTAAAACTTTTATAAAGTTATATATTAATATTGTTATTCAGCAAGGATGCATTAAACTGATCAAAAGTGTGTTATAATATGACAAAAGTTTTCTATTTAAAATACTGTTATTTTGAACTTTGTTTATTAAAGAATTCTGAAAAAAGAAAGAATTGATTAAAGGTTTCTTTAACACCAAATCAGCATATTAGAATGAATTCTGAAAGATCATGTGACACTGAAGACTGGAGTAATGTTGCTCCAAATTCATATTTGCCATCATAGAAACAAATGGATTTTTTTTTAAACGTATATTTCATTTTATTTATATTTCGAGCTTTCTGAGACTGCGCTCAAAAACATTAAAAATCATACAGACTCCAAACTTTATATATTTTCACATTTTAATGTTTATTATTATATTTGTAAATTATTGTGTATTAAAAAGTCACAGCTTCATGCAAAAGCTATTAGCAGTCAGTAGTATTAGATTCTCTATAGATATTAATTTACTCGGTGACAGAAAAGGTCCGATAATTGGGAGTTGTCATTAAGATAAAGTATTCGTACTGGTTGTGATCATCCACTCCATGTAAAATAATATCATTCTTAATTAGGTTGCTTGACATGGGTAACAATGGTCAACTAAGTAACTATTCATTCAACAACTGACTAATTGACAAGAGAGAGACTTGTGCATCTATATTTAGCAAAAAAAAAAAAAAAAAACAGCCAGAGAGATGATGGAAAATGTCCATAAAAAACTACATTTGTGCAGCAACTGACTCCTGAACACAAGAGAAGATATTATGAAGATTGATGATGACCAGGCAGTTGGCGGTAGCAATCGACTTCCATAGTAGGAAAGAAAAAATACTATGGAATTCGATGGCTACCGGCAACTGTCTGGTTACTGACGTTCTTTAAAATATCTTTTGTGTTAAGCAGGACACATGAGGGTGAGTAAATGCCCTTTAAGCTGGATGCACACTGTACGATTTGAATGTTCCTCTACGACTTTGCTTGACTTTGCTGTATGAACATGATACTCGCTGTAAACTATGTCACAGATCACAAGTGTTGCTGTCTCTATAATTGACCCTTCACGAAGACCCGCCCCCTTTAATTACTGTTGCAATGCCAGACAGCCATGTGCTCTCACGCAGTGAAAAATACATTGGGGAACAAAGAGGACACTGGGAACCTTTGAAACAGTTTCATATTTAAAATATTGTAGTTTTTTAAAGAAGTTTGTAGCTGTAGCTCCTCAATGCCTCATCTCTTCATTCACTAGATCATTTATAACCTCAAATAAATATGGATTGACATCAGAAGGAATGTTGTCTCAACTGCGGAAAGATGTGAGTACCCCCCAATTATTTAAATTCAAGTTCACCAACGTTAATCTACCAAACTCCCCTGACTGCTTTCTCGGATAAAATGGTGGATTCGGGGTTATGGTTGGTTAGATCGCCTGTCAATCAAACTGTTTCTATTGGTTTTTGATTTGACGGTTGTCATAGAAGTCAGACTGTGCCTCAACTTGCTAGAACACTGTCAGGATTTCGTCAGAGGCAAAAATGATCGCAATGGCCATTTTACAGCTGTTGGTGAACATGTCAAACTAACAATCAACAAAAATCTCTTTTGGCCAGAATCGTACAGTGTGAACTAAACGTGTGAAATGTGACCTATTCAAATCTGAAGAAATCATGCTAACTCTTAACAGTCACCACTAGCTGTGCCTTCAGATTGTAGGACATGTTGGAACCTGTTGTTTGGTGTGTGTTGTTGTTGTTGTTGTTTCGGAGGCATTTAAGTAAGAGATAAAGACCGAGAAACAAAGATAGGCAGATTGAGAATAAAAGAGAGGGAGGGCATGAATGAAAATCATCACATTAAATACTAACAAATGGAGCAAAGGCAGAGTGTGTGCCCCCATTGCATATGTAGAATAAACTAAATGACCTTATCTTTTGAATTGAATCATACCCTGAACACAATCTCAGCTGGTTTTTCAAGATCAGGGTAAATAACGCTATCAAGTAGTAATACATTGACTTGGCGCTAATACTGATTAATTCATCTGATTCTATAGGTGCTTGTCAAGTTACATAAAGCAGGTAGACCTTCTTTCAAACCACATGATTTTAGAATATCTTTCCTAGCGCCGCTGTTCAAGTGAAGATTAATCTGTTGAGCCAGACATATAGTTGGCTTTCTGGTCTTTCTGCAGTTCTGTATGCTGGGAGATATTGTTTCTTTTTTTTTTTACTTATCAGAGGCACTAACATCTTTTTTTTTTTTTTCTACGCCCACATCCATTCTGACTTTACTAGCTCTTGCCATGTCTAGCCACTCCTGACCCAGAATCAACATCACACCTATACTCTTCTTGCTGTCTCTACACTGCTTCAGTTACTACTTTTGTGTATCACATGAAAAAATTAAAATGTAAAGAAGGTTCGGCTAGGCTATACTATGGAGTGAGATGTGTAACTTACTTTTTCAGATTACTTATTTGGATACATATCTTGTGACTTTCAGCTTATACTGTCAAATCTTATCAAATATTCAAATATAGTTTAAAAACCTGACCAAAGTTACATTTGAGGAACCTCTAGGTTCTCTCTATGAAACTCCATAAAAAAACATACAATATAAATAAGTTTAATATAAATATAATTTTATTTCTTATAAATTTTATTAATAACAAATAATATATTAAATTATTAAATAAATAAATTATTAATTTTCTTAAATTATTCATTATACATTTAAAAAAAAAAAAAAAATTAGACATTTTCTTATAGACTTTCTTATAAATTATAAAATTTCTCAGTCACACTTTATATTAGTACATATAAGTTAAATACATTTAATATAAAGTGGGCCACATTCTGTTAAATATATAAAACTAAATTTTCTGATAAATGAATGATGTTTTCTTATTAATGTTATTGTTGCAGTTCTTGGGTACGGGAAGGAGGCGGGAACCGGTGAACGTCTGCTGCTCGGTCCTCAGCCAGCTGAGAGGCTCTTCCTCGCGGTGCCATGCATTGGTACTGGACTCTCAGTGGACGGCTCGATCCTTTTCCACCCCCTGGCGGCCGGTGATGGCTCCTCCGCTCCCAAATGGACGGCAGCCACCCCACCTTGACCCAGGAGCACGTCAGCGAGCTCTACGTCACACCTGTCGCTCCAGCACCACCGCCTCGGGCAACCACTCGCTGTCTTCACTCTCCCGCGCTGCCCGACCTCAGCAACTGGAAGAACGGGAAGAACGCTCCTGTCGTCGCTCCTCTTTTATGCTTCCGGAGCTCCTCCATGAGAGATACGAGACTGGTGCAGTGCGCAGCTGACGCTCATTATCACTCTCGCCACCGGCCTCACGTTGTTCCCTCACGGCTCTCGCCTGGGTTTTGGCACAAACGTAACGCAGTCCTTAAGTACGGGAAGAACGCTCCTGTCATCGCTGCATTCTAGAGCTTCTCTGTGAGGGATACTAGACCAGTGCAGCGCAGCTGATGCTCATTATCACTCGCACCACTGGCCTCACGCTGTTCCCTCACGGCTCTCGCCTGGGATTTGGCACCAATGTAATGCAGTTCGCTCCTGTCATCGCTGCATTCCGGAGCTCCTCCGTGAGAGACTGGTGCCACCGACCTGACGCCGTTCCCTCACAGCTCTCACCAGGGTTTTGGCACCAATGTAACGCAGTTCGCTCCTTTCATCGCTGCAATCCGAAGTTCCTCTATGAGAGACGGGTGCCGCCGACCTGACGCCGTTCCCTCACAGCTCTCACCTGGGTTTTGGTACCAATGTAACGCAGTTCGCTTCCGTCATCGCTGCATTCCAGAGCTCCTCCGTGAGAGACCGGTGCCACTGACCTGACGCTGTTCCCTCACGGCTCTCGCCTGGGTTTTGACACCAATGTATCGCAGTTCGCTCCTGTCATCGCTGTATTCCGGAGCTCCTCCGTGAGAGACGGGTGCCACCGACCTGACACTGTTCCCTCACAGCTCTCACCTGGGTTTTGGTACCAATGTAACGCAGTTCGCTTCTGTCATCGCTGCATTCCAGAGCTCCTTCCATGAGAGACTGGTGCCACTGACCTGACGCTGTTCCCTCACGGCTCTCGCCTGGGTTTTGGCACCAATGTAACGCAGTTCGCTCCTGTCATCGCTACATTCCGGAGCTCCTCCGTGAGAGACCGGTGCCACCGACCTGACACCGTTCCCTCACAGCTCTCGCCTGGGTTTTGGCACCAATGTAACGCAGTTCGCTCCTGTCATCGCTACATTCCGGAGCTCCTCCGTGAGAGACTGGTGCCACCGACCTGACACCGTTCCCTCACAGCTCTCGCCTGGGTTTTGGCACCAATGTAACGCAGTTCGCTCCTGTCATCGCTACATTCCGGAGCTCCTTCATGAGAGACCGGTGCCACCGACCTGACGCCGTTCCCTCACACATCTTACTCCATGACCTGAAACAAAAATAAATATATATCAGCATTATTTATATGAATACATCACATTTAGATCAAATTTGACTTGCCAAAAAGGCTAGGATGACAAGAAAAAACATTAGACTAAAATCTTTACTTTTAGTACCTTAAACCAGTCATGGAGCTTCATCTCTTCAAGAACAAGTCTCTGCTCTGGATCAGGCTGCAGAGAGTCACGAATCAGTTCGTAGCATTCTGTGCAAAAAGATGACAGACATCTGATTATGAACTCATATTGTACACCTTTTTTGAATGATTCAGAATTCAAATTGGTTCTCTTGTTTTTTTTATAATGAAGATCTCACCTTGTGACAAGTCAGGTTCACACCATTCATCTTTGCTTATCATGTGCAAATCGTGGAGTGAGGGATAATATCCACACATCATTACAAACAGCAGGATTCCAAGTGACCACACAGTCGCCGGCTTCGCATGGTATCTGCCATTGGCATGGAACTCCGGTGGACAGAACATTTTTGTGCCTGGAAAGAGATTTTGTATGTTTAACATTATATCACAGCATGTTGAGCTAATTAATGGTTCATAATACATACCACAGTAGGTCACATAGCCAGACTCCGTCAGGAGCGCACCGCACCCGAAGTCAATCAGTTTGACCTCTAAGGTGTCCTGGTTTATTAGGAGGTTCTCCAGTTTTATGTCTCGATGGAAAACTCCACGCTCACAGCAAATGTTAGCAGCGTGAATGACCTGCTGCATAACATGCTTTGCTGTCCTCTCATCAAGACTTCCTCCTTTAAGCTTTATGAAGTCCAACAGGTTCATGCAAGGCAAGGGGCGTTCCAGGACCATGATGTAATGGTCTGGGTCGTCCTGCCAGTCGAGCAGTTTAATTATCTGCGGAACTCTGGGGCCCTTATTGGCCATGAATGTCAGGCCAATCTCCATGGGGAGGCGTTTGGGATGGCCAAGCTAAAATAAAGAACATATAATGGTTAGATGAAGGTGATTTCCCAGATTAACTTGAATATATAAGAGGTTATAAATTGAAAACAGCAACTAAGAAGCAAATACACAGAGAGTACAGCCTACTCACGACTAAGATAGTTCTCATATCTGGTGTCTTTTCTGCAATTTTCAAAGCCACCTGAATAAAAAAACAAAGAATCAGCAATTAGCATGTGCACAAGGTTTATATCATTCAAGTCAAGAGAAAGTTTTGCAAGTATAAGTGTTTGCAAGTGTAAGTAAGAAAAAGAGACCTTAAGGCCATCCTTGCAGCGAGTCCCTGCATACACACTGCCAAAACCTCCTTGACCCAGCTTCTGTCCAAATTCATATCGCCAGCAAATATGGTCTATTAAAAGATGAGCATTTGTAGTTAGCGTAAAATGCAATTTTATTTATTTATGCATTTTACAATTTATTATAACACTCATGTATTTATTACTCTTACCATTGCCCTGATCTTCCATGTCGCCATCTTCGGGATCGACATCTTGAGGTTCGAGGACGTCCTGTTCCTGCTGTTCCTCAGCATCAGGGAAGACTTCAGAAGCTGGAGCTTTTCCAAGGTCACTGATCTCTAGAATTTGTGGAGAACTCTGAACTAAAGTAGGGAATACCAATAATATGAAAATAAATGAAAAATTATATGAATAGAATGATGGCTCTTCATTTAATGTGACTTTTCACAAAAATTATCATCTCTAAATAATGTAAATGCATTTGTTTCTGCATTAAAATTCCCACATATGGTTTGGTAATGACACAATAAAACTATCCTCAACAACTGTGAATGTGAGGATGTGTGTGTATTATGTTTTTGGATTATGGCAGTAAATGTACCCTCATCCAGCTCTTCCAAGGTGTCATCTTCAGTCGTACAAACTGGAGATTCAACGTCCTGAGGTTGGATGACATCCCTCTCCAGCTGTTCCTCAGCATCAGGGAGGACTTCAGAGGCTGGAGCTTCTTGAGAATCACGTATCTCTACAGTGTGCGGTAGAGACGGCTGATCTAAAGAGGGAAATGCAATAATATGAATAAAACATTTCAGTTTTTTACTTGGGGTGGGGGGGGGCACTTTTGAAAAGATTAACGGTCTCAAAACAATGTTTTGTAATTTGTCTCTGAATTCAAATTCCCACATCCTGATTCCGGTTTGGTAATGACGCCTAATAGAGCTTTCCTCAACAACTAGATATGTGAGAATGTGTGTTTGATGTTTTTGGACCATGGCAGTAAACTTGCCCTCGCCCAGCTCTTCCACGCTGTCATCTTCAGCCGAACGAACTGGAGTGTCGACATCCTGAGGTTGGATGACGTCCTTCTCCAGCTGTTCCTCAGCATCATGGAGGACTTCAGAGGCTGGAGCTTCTTGATGATCAGGTATCTCTACAACAGTGAGATGTTGTAAAGAAGTGTGACCTAAAGAGGGTAATATTAATAATCATAAATCAAAAAATGATGAATAAAGATTCTGGAAAAAATACACTTCTTTAAACAATGTATAATTCCCAAATATTGATTGATATTGTTTTGGCAATGACGCCTAACAAAAGCTGTCCTAAGATCCAGCGCTATTTTAGTTTCATTGAGAAATTAATATAGTTTTCCTCAATAATGATTTTATTTTTATATATATATATAGACCTTAATACTAATATAGATATTAATAATGTTAATAGACCCTGCTCAGATCAAAAATATCTTTACATTAATTTCATTTCAGACGATAACACTATTTGGGCAAAAAGTTGAAAGAGACCGTTTGAGCCAGTTTGTTATAAAAAAAAAAGGGGGGGGGCTTTTTTTTAAACTCAAGAAACACAAAAGTTTATCTAATTGAAGAATTTGAAGGATCTATATTCAATACTCCAATCATCATGTGTGAATTTACCATCAGTAATGTTCCAGTATGATCCCGCCTCACTCTGGTCCTCCTCCTCAGCCTTAACCAGGTCGTGTCTGCCAGATCTTTTGCGAAAAGGCCGGAATCTCCAAAACCTCTCCCTTCTCCCATCTCTCCCTTCATTATTCGCATCGGCACCACCAGGCGTCTCATCGAGCTGATGAGGATGCTTTTCCGCCGTGGTGGTGTATTTGAGCAGTACACATGGTTGTTGTTCGTGTACCTGCTCCAGACAAGTCGCTTTCTTTCGTCGCGAAATTACTTGTCCCATGATAACACGGTTGAAATCAGAATACTCGGAAGCAAAAATGAGCAATCGCGTTTCAAGCGAAACGTCGAGATCACTTTGAAATCCGAATACAACTAAACCAATAAAATGAGCAAGAGCGTTTAAAGCCTTCAAGCACTGTGAAGCTAAACGTCGAGATCACTCTGAATACACCGAAACATCAACCTACTAATTGGACAAGTGAGTTTCAAGCCTTTATATACTCTCTGTGACAGTGACGTGACAGTGACATGACGTTCCAAGTTCCACGCTTTGTGTCGTCAGGCCACAAGAGGCTTAACTGGAACTTTTGAACGATAACAAAATTATTCGACCTGCATCGGCGCTGCGCAGACCGATCGGCGGATGACATCAAAGTCCCAAAAATCTGTGATATATATATATATATATATATCGTCTACGATAGTGGTAATTGTTATTTTAAGGATGTGCGACTTGACATTATCGAGTATGGCCCTCTGCAAAAACCAAACAAAAACACGAGTCTATTATGGTCACAGGGGTTTGTAGAGCCTTTGAAAAGATTACTGCGCCTGCGTTTTGTTTGAGTGCACGCGGTCACTGATTTAACGTACTATTTTGAAATGGCAATGTAAAAATGCCCTACATATACGAATTTGTTTTAAGGCTATCATATGATATAGTTTAGCAACCACACAAAGACCGTTTTTTTTCCCCAAATATAATAATTTAATAAAAAAGAAGTTAATATTTACTTACCTACATTTTAGGCCCAATAATGCCTGTTTTTGCTCTATTTCACCAGCGAAAATAGTTCCATACAAGCCACAGCAAAACTGTTTTGCATCTCTGAGCAACAGTGGAGTTTCCTTACTGAATGAATCAGTCATTTTTCGTAGTCAAGCGCTTCGTTACTGAAATAATTAGCCGTTTGAACGAATCGGTTGAATGGGTGAATGAATGACTCACTCGTTAACTGTGACTTTGCGCCACCTACTGGCGGTGTTAGTTTCATATTTGAAGTAGGCTATCTTTCCAATTTTATATTCATAACAGTTTTATTTTTAATACATTATTTTCAAAACATTATTTATGCATTTGTAACTGCAGGTTAAATGAATTTGTCACCTCTGAGCTGCATTAAGCAGTCTGCAAATACATCGAAATGCCACTTCTGATGTCGCTTCTGTGACACTTCTGCATTGCAAAGATGGATTTTGAACTGATTTCAGCCCTTGTAGTCATTATTCAGTCTGAATTTATAGATTAAATACAAAAATTTGACATAAAAGCCAAAATCAGATTTTGTTTAGTACATTAACCTTTGCAGATGAAACCATTAAACTTGTATGACATTACATTTTAGTTTCTCATTCAAATTTGATGCATTTTTAACCTGCTAATTTCAAACCATTATGCTAATATGGCTTGCTAAACACTGGCTGACAGGGGTCGAGTGGGTTGTAAATTAAAAAAAAAAATGTTATACCCATCGTGCTAAAAAACCCCCGATTTTTCAACAATATCTAGTGATGGCTGATTTCAAAATACTGCTTCGAAGCTTTACGAATCTTTTGTTTTGAATCAGTGGTTCAGTTCACATTTCACTGCACTCACACAAACAGTTTTAGTATCCTTCTGGGCATCTGAAGTGTTAATTATCTTGCTGGCAATAGAGACTCACTGAGCCATCGGATTTGATCAAAAACATCTTAATTTGCGTTCCGAAGATGAACGATGGTCTTACGGGTGCATTAGTTACTCACGACATGAGGGTAATTAATGACAGAATGTTCATTTTTGGGTGAACTAACCCTTTAAATGTGACTGTTGATTCTGCACTCCAAAACAGATTTTCTTTTCTTTTTCTGCCCAATATTTTCGCATGCTGAAATTTTGGTACATAAACTATTTTGAACAATGTATTTCAATACCATTAATTATTTGACACTGGATTACTTCTGTTTAAAGTTAATTTTAGAACAATGTGCTGTGAAAAGTGCTATAAAATTGAAATGAAACTTCCAACTCTCTTAAAGTACCTGTTTCTGAACAGCCATATTTCTCGTATGTCTCTAAATGTCGTCTTTGAATAGAAAAATGCGACGTTGGCAACCAAATTGTCAGTTGGCCTTAACTCTTTAGATGACATATGATCAGATTCAACAGCACTCCAATAATATCATCAAAGGAAGTTCTTTAGAAAGGAAAGGACCATTCTTTGAAGTCATTTGCCATGTATGCTAAAGTAAATGAGTATAAAGTCTACATTTCCTGGTAATTACACAAGCTGTGTGCAAAATGAGCCCAGTAGCAGAATTCGGGTGTGTTTAGTCAAATTTTAGTCCCATGCGAAGTGCTTTACACCACTTGCACAGAAGTGAAACCCATGAATATGTCATCAAAGTGGCCGTCAAGAGAATTAGAACTCTCTTCCCACTCTCTGCAGTCTGAACTGCTGCCCAGCTGCATTAAGTTGCTTCTTCCCATTCACTGCCTTGAAGCCTCTCACCACTGCTATTTTCCATGCCCTTTTATCTCCCCAGAGTGCATCTCAAAGTCCTATTATGGATCTACTGTTAATAAAAGCTTGGCCACAGAATGGATATATGCTCCTATATCTGCTGGAAGAGCCTACTTTTATAGAGCAACTCTGACCCACTTCTGACCCATGTAATATGCAAAGATGTTGAAGAAAATAACAATACAAATTCTTCTGCTTTCAGACACGGCCGCAGGAACATTATTATTCTAAATTATTATACGAGGCGCTTCGTTCAGTTCGTCAGGATTCAGAGAAAGCTTTTGGGGATGGAATGAAGAGTTGAAGGCGTTTGTTTGTATATCTAATATTCCATGTTTCATAAGTGGAATACATAAACTTCCCTGATGATGTAATGTACTTTTCTTACAAATTATTATTATTATTATTATTTCGTGGTGTTGGATTCAAGTTATTCATTTTAGGCAGGTGATAAGCTGTAAATTTTATGGGCTGCGAGTGACCGCTCTAAATTTTTGCCTGATATTGTCTTATATTCCTTCAAATGGTTCTCCTTCCTTCAATAGTTTTACACATAAAAGGGCACTTTAAATTTGACTCCTGTAACATTAATTAATACTAATCTTTTAATGCCTTTGGTGAAGGGGCTAATTGAAGCCCACAGGTTTTACAAGTTATTCTTACAGGAGTAATTATACGAAGAAGCACCATTGTGTCCGCAACATTTAATTAAGTACACTAAAAACAAAAACTCTGCTATTATTTATTATTTTTTGCAAGTGTTATATTTTCTGCAGACATTGTTCCGATCCTTCAGAAATCATTCTAACATGCCGATTTGGACTTACAATATAAAAGTCTTTGCTGTCACCTTTAAGTAAAAGCATCCTTTCTTTAAAAAAAAAAAAAAAATCTTACTCAGCCAAAATGTTTGAATAGGATTGCATTCATTTAGTGTGATAGATTGAAAAGGCACTCGACTTAAACTTAAGAACAATTTCACTTTTTCAGGTCAGCATACTGTAAGCGTGACATGAATTCGTCGTTTGAAGAGAAGCGCATTTATTTGATTTGTTTTTACAACCATGCTCAGGTGGGTCGCTTCACAAGGTAGTCATACTAATGAAATAAAAACTGCATAAACGGAATTGACCGGACTACATGCAAGCTACAGCGACAATGGTGGCCTATGTAGACGAGAGATTGTGCGAACAGCTTAAAAATGACCCTCATTTTTACAATTCTAGCATGAAAGAATACATAGATGATGTTTACATGGTTTATAACTCGTGGCGCGAGATTGCTCAAAACTGCGCATGCGTTGAACACCTGTGTATCCATACTAATCAATGTGCACACACTAGCAGCATACGCGTAAGAAAACAAAGTATACCCAGTGCTTAACACTTTAGTAACACTTCAGAGTGCAATTATGAGAATAACAGAGCGGTTATTGACTCTGAAAAGAAGCTTGTAGTGTTGAAGAGCTGCTGCTCACAGAAGATGTAACTAGTCCTCCTTTTTTTCCTTGCCACTCGACCTGGCTGTTAATGAAAATGATTCAAAATAGATTCTTCATTTTCATCAATACTGTAAAAGATTCCGTAAAACTCCAGAACCAAAACAGACTGGGCTCAAATGAGAACAGATTGTGTGATTAAGCAGCTAAAAGAGTCAGAAAAGATGGATGATCTGATAGATTTGTAATGTGTCTATTTGTAGTCTCAGTGAGTGTTGTAATTTTGAGATTGTTGGTTGGCTTCTCAATATACTGTAGTTTAAGTCTCCAAACGTGAAATGAAAACCTTATTCACTGGTCTGTTAAAAACATTATTGAAGTCAACTGCAATGGATGACTTCACATACAGTTTTAGTGCTCACTGCCATCTAACGTCTTAAACGTTCAGATACCTGAGCAGGAGTTGTAAAGGTCAGGAGCACATCATTCACAGATGAACTTTATCATCTCAAGAGGGGGAGATTTGAGGAGCATGTGGAAAATGAAAGAAATAATGTGGAATTTAATCAGCTGCAGTCTGTTTCACTTTTATTCAGATTTAATATGAGTATTGGGGCTCAGTGATGCATAATGTATGTTATTTTTCACACCAAAAAGAAAAAACACAAACTAACGGCTGCCTCTTATCTTTAGGATAGATTTATTGCTTTATTCTTCACCCCTCAACAGGAATACGTTCTATTTTTATCGCAAAAGGCCATTTTGTATGAAAGTATTCAGTTAATTACACAACCCAGTGGCTTCGGTATAGGCAGCACATTTTCTCATTAGGAAACACAGGGAGCCTGGACTGAATACTCATGAGGTTATTAGTTTAGTGAACTTAATTTCATCTCAAGAAAATTGTTTGTACCTGGCATTCTGATCCTGCCATCACCATATCAACCTTTTACATGAGCTACATTAGAGGCAAGTCACCATGATTACCTTAAGCTAATTTTGTGGTTGAAATCACCATGTTTCTGATTTAACCCACACCATCAGGAGAGCTGAAACCCCTTTCAAGAAAACGGAATTCTGCTTGTCTTCTGCATTTTGAAGAACTGTTTAGCGTTTTCTACTTGTTAAGCTCAAAATATTAACCACTATCACACAAACAAACAGGAAAGCAATTCAAACGTGAATGTAAGGAAGTAGAATTAAAATGGAATTGAAATTCAAAGAAACTCATGTAACTGTAATTTTCAGCCTTCTGTAGACATTTGTATTTAGTTTGCATATTTCATCATGTTTAATTAACGTTTTATTTTTCAAGGTGGAAGAAAACTTCATTTCCCAGAATGCCTGTGTTCTTTGAATTCTTCCTAAACCAAAAGGGAGCCAACTATCCCGTGAGGCCACAAGAGAGGATTTATGAATGGCGGTGAAGCAACGCAACTAATGTTGGTAGGTCACATGAAAATGACAAAATGGCGAATGCAGTACGTCCGGATTACATTCATACTAACTAGAGCGATTGTGAAGTAATTACTTATTCCTACTCGGCAGTATGTGATTTCGGATGCAGCCATGGACTAAAAAATGCACCCGAGGATTAATAGGGTTACTTAAATGAATATGTGAGCTTTTACAGCTATAGTGTTTGATTTGGAGACCAGAATAAGTGAGAGCGTAGCTTATAGTTTGGTTCATAAGACGGCATTGAAAGCAATTGAGCAGCGCCATTTTGAGGAACCCGTCGGAAGATATATTGGATCAGTATAATGAGTTGTGCACCATGTAGCCTTGTCAAAACTGTCAACATTCATTCTCACCCTTGGTCCAAACTTCAAAGTGAGGATATTTTCTCTGAGGATAGATGTTTCTTTAAGTTAGCATCTGTTCTGCTAGAAAGCATGTTGCTTCAAGAGAATAGTGTGAATCATATATTGTCATTCACTTTGGCTAATAGAAGTCAAGGTCACTGCAATCAGATGAGAGAAAAGCACTCTTGCGTGACTAGGAAATGAGATCAAACTAAATGAAAATGGCAGCTCAGAAAATACTGAATTCAATTGCACGATGGACCGTATGCACAATCGCTTCGGCATTTAGCCAATTAAGAGCAAAATTACATCTTAAGGGAGGGTCCCACAACAGGACACATCAATGTTGATACGATCCACCTTTGTGCTAAAGATATTTACAGTGTCTGTAACTCAACACGCCATGTTTTATATGCTATGTTTTCTAGATTTGATAATAGAGTCCGTTTTACTTACTTCAGCAAATTTCATTGAGATATTCACTGGGGTCCAAAATTTTGAGACCACTAGTGAATATTCTTCAGAATTTTTTTTCTTCTGTTTTACATTTTTTAAACACACACACACACACACACATATATATATATATATATATATATATATATATATATATATATATATATATATATATATATATATTTATAATATATATTTTTTTAAGTTTATTTGTCTATTTATTTAGTTTATTTGTCATTTAAAGTATGAAGGAGACATTCAATGATTTTTATTTTTATGCTTGCTATATTTTAAGCAAAATGTAAGGATTATGCTTTAGTCTTTTTAGTTTTATTTTGGTTTTGTTTTCCCTGTCCCCGTTTTGCCAGTGTTTCCCTGGCTGCATCCGAAAACGTATGCAGCTGACTTGTGGCCTCGCTGCCCTATCAGGCGTTAACGTTTTCCCACGACGGTACCTCACAAAACTTATTTTGAATAAACTCTTGAGGCACCGTAACGGTTTCATGATCTACAGCAAAATAGCACAAGCTTAGGTGAGAACTAAGCTATAAATATTTATATTATAAATTATTAAAAAATTATAAAAAAATATTTATATTTATACATATTTAATTACTACGATAGTAATTTATTGCCAGAAATGACATCAAAAATGGAAAACAATGGTCAAAAACGTGCATATACACACAAACTGACCAGAAACCGCAACTTTCAGATGCTATCTTTATTTTTTAGCTCTACTGTCACTGAATGGAAAGCACAGGATTGTGGGATTTCAAAGGCAGCGAAGGACACATCAGATGAAGGTATCTCATGAGACAGGAAGTGAAGCTAACATTAGATTCGGACATGCCTTGATGCCTTCTTATCTTGGAATACATCCTCCAAAATTCAGAATTTTCAGTTTTTGGATGCAGCTCCTGTTGTTGGACAATTTTAAAAGGATTTTAAATGAATTGGAGACAGAAACATCGGGCTGTAGTTGCTTTGATTAGTTATGTTTTCATATTCTCTTTATTGTGCTTGTGTGTATATGTATGATATGTTTTCTCCAGTGCTGATTTACATAAATTATCTAGACTAATAACTATTGATCTTTCAATAGTGTGTAATGAATCAATACAAATATATAGAATAAGTTGGACAATGTAATGTAAAGCTGCTTTACCACAATTTGCATTGTAAAAAGTGCTATATAAATAAAGGTGACTTGACTTGACTTGACTTGTATGTATGGATGTTTATCTGTTAGTAGTGTAAGGGTGGTTCGCCTACAGGGGTTCAGACTGCTGGGTTGCCGAATGACTAAAAAAACGTTATCAGCAAGATGGTAGAAAACTGCACGTTTCTTGTCTATTACCACCCACTGCAAATTATAACAACGACAGAAATAAGCACAGTTGCAATAGCAAAATATGTGGGAGAGCGTTGCTATAATGTGACAATATTATATTGCAATAAGTAGCACATCAAAGTTAATACCAAATCAAAACTAGTTAGCACATTATTTGTAGTGAAAGAGTTTAATGACAATATATCTGTTTATGGTTACACTTAAAAAGGTTACAAAATAGATGTATATGATGATAAAAACTTATACCATTAATTGTACCCAGCATATGTAAAAAGTTACCTGAGAGATAGAGTGAAAGACAAAGAGAGAGAGAGAGAGAGAGACAGAGTGAATGAGTAAAAGTAAAAGAGTAAAAGAGCAGAGAGTCAAAGAGAAGAGCAAGAGAGCAGAGAGTAAAAAGAGACTGCAGGAAAGCAGAGCGTAAAAGAAGACAGAGCAATAGTTACAATCTTCTTTTATCTCTTTTCCTTGACCATGTCACTGAAACCCAAATGTGAGACATTCAAACTGACCAATCGGAAGTAAAACTTACCCCACTGTACTGAAGGTGTGACAATTCATAGACCCCCGATGGACACGCATCTTGGCGTGTGAAACAGCAAATGTCTTTGTTCATTTTTAAAATATCTTTGGATATTTTAGGTCTTACAGTTGTTAAACCCACGTGAGCTTTGTTGTTGTCAGTCTTGGCCAGGATGCACTTCTAAAAGAGAGTTTTAATCTCAATGTACTTTTCCTGGTAAAATCAAGGTTATAATAATAATAATATTGTTAATAACCTTGGTTGCTGATTTGAGTTCCACACCTGTTCTCTGTTCAGTTAATTACTTCCTGTGTATTTAAGCCCTTAGTTTCCTGCGTTCATCGTTCAGTTATATATTCCTTTGTTCTCTAAAGACATATTTTAGTATTTTTCTCTTCATGCAATTTACTGCAACCAAGACACCTGACACAAATGGCCAAACAAAAATTTTGTTGACTTCTCAAGGCTGAAGATGATGTAAAATTATAATCAGCAGCATAAATCAGACTGAAAATGCATGAAGAAGTTTTTTTTGTTTTTTTTCTGGGCGGTAAATAGTTTGCAGACACAATCATTTTTATTACTCTTTCTGTTTTTTTTCCCTGTTTCTTTAATCATATAATGTATTCTGCAAAGTACCTTTGACAAATTATTACAATATATTCAAGATAACTATTTACACAAAGTCTAGGGGAATTGCTTTATTGCTGTGGGTGCAGACGCCCTTGACTCACAACTAGCTACTCTGTAAGACTGTATAACCTTGAGTCCATCCATGCTAATCCCTGTGGGTCATTACATATACAACCTCCACCCCTCAATCTCTTTACATATGGTCCAGGCCTCCTGTCCATCTCTTTCTGCTATTTAACATCTTTACAAGTTGACTTCCACCGCATGCACCAATCACTCTTTCAATTCCCTTTATGCCCAGCTTTAGACTTTATCTACCCAAACAGCTGCCAGTGTGAGGGTGAGGTCTGTTCCCTTTTCCCATGCACCTCTGCATTCTCTGACAAACAGATGGATCTGTCCGTTTCTCTGTATGCAAACCATCATGGGGTGAGGCAGAGAACAGACAACGGGCTGAAACCCGGGGTGCATCTCAAGCAGTTTCTCTGACAAAGCGAGAGGCAGCTGGAAACATTTCACATTTCAAAAATACTTACAGGTGACTTTCCAAGAATCTCATATCAACACAATTTCACTCCTTGTGAACTGAACTTTTGTGTTTATTTATTCAGAACTACCAAATGTTGCCGTTGTGCCATAGTCCAACGTTACTTTGAAGCCGACCTCATTTTGGTGCATTACAATCAGAAATGCCAAACTTTAAGGGTTAAAATAAAAATTCTGTCAATTTAGTCTCAAAAGGAATGTTTCATACAAGACAACAGGACACCGATTTTTACTTTCAGGATCGAGAAAATGAAAAAAAAGCACCAAAAGTAGTTTATCTCATTTTCTATGTTCTAAGTATTTTAAAATTATACAATAGAGTATTATCTTATTCTTAAAGCTTGTTGCGAGAAATAGCGAATTTTTTTTTTGCCTGAAAATCTTTCTCTCTGTCAGAACTCTTAGATGTCATGCATACTTTGCCAATCTCAAAAAAGTGCTATGACAGAATTAACATCAGGGATTTCAAGTTCAATTCGCTCAAACTTGTTTTTTGAACGATTGTGACTATAGTGGTAAAGTTCGCCGATTTTTTTAATTAAATTATTGTGTAGATAGCCATGGTGTGTTTATGTATGCTTATTAGAGATTTTGTGACTCAAAAATATCAATATAATAGTTTAATCCTATTATACTAGTATATGCCTAATATGATTTACATCAGACATGATGTTACCTAAAGTTTTCAGAAACATTTACAGAATCCTCTGAACTGAAATGAGATTGATGTCTCTTGAGCAACATTTTGGTAGTTCACAGATAAAAGTCATTATAAGTTTCATGCCTTATTCATTTTTTGTCTTATAAAACCAGCACATTTTCCTCATTTTAGGTTTGTTAGTCACAGCTATGCCACTAATACCACTCTAGAGAATATATTATAACGTTTATTTAGAGACTATATATGGGTATTCTGGATTAATTTGATATCACCGCTGTCTTGTTTTGAGATAATTACAGAGCCAAAGATATTAAAAAGGTACAAAAGGATATTTGTCTAAAACTAATTGGAAAATGAACTATTCTTTCACAGCAGCATACCTGTCTGCTTTAATATTTGTTGCATGGTAATGTCCGCACCGTCTCTGTTCTTTTCTTTTCTTCATCTTTTGTCTGTTTGTAATTGTTTGACGCAGCACCCCTGTTCTACAGTGCTCATTTGCATATTCATGTTCCATATGGTGCAAAATCATGTCTCGATGTTTGATGTCAAATCGCTTCTCGTCCATTTATTTGTACTGTTATTTGATTTCTCTTACATATTTTTTATCTTTACTTCTTTCTGGCTTATTCTGTTTATGCTGAGGATTTTTACAATACCTTGAGAGAGCTGATTCCCATTCATCTCAGAGGATGTTGGCTACTCTTTTGGTATGTACATGTGTGTAAGTACTGAACTATATTAATAAAATAAATGTTTTGGTTTCATTTTCAAGGACTTGCAGGTGTCTAGGATTTATTAGTACTTCAGTTTGTGCTTTGTTGTTTTAGTTTGAGTGCCTGTCCAGATAGCGCACATAAAATCACTTCATCTGGAAAGCATCTGCTGTTTACAAACATCTGATAGACATCTCTAAGATGTCAGTTTTACATAAAGTCTAAATCATAAATATCTTAAAGACATTTTCTAAATGTCTATTTGACATCTGACGGGAAAATTCCTACAGACGTATTCCAGATGAGCAAACACTCTACAAAAAAATAAATGTAAACACGCACATCTCTGAGATGTACGTGCGCTATCTTTCCTCAGCACTCGTTGCATGTGCATGCTAGACCCTTGGAATTCTAGATGCTTCATTTATTTTAGCTTCTTGTTAGAAGAATTGCAAGTCTGAGATTCAGTATGATCTGAGACTTTCTCAGATCCACTCTTACAATCGAAAGAGAACAGCTAATTATGTAAACCCACTTAATTAGGGATTACGGAAACAAACAAACTTGTGAATATCAAATGGTAGCTGGCAACTGCCAGAATTATTGAAAAACATTTTATTGATGTTAATGGAATGTACATAGGATCTTGGCAGACTAGATCTGCTACTCTGCTGCTTCAGTGTCTTACGTTTTTTTCATGATACTATATCCATGCCCACTTTATTTCCCAAAAAAAGATGAAAAGAAATGTATAAAATCTCACATGCTTGACATTCATTAAGCATAAACAGGAATAAAGTAACCATTTATCTGAACACATAGTACTTCAGCACAACATGCTCCTTTTACAGATACATCTGAGGCTTAACAGTAGAGAACAGCTTTACATACTAATAATTGTGGTGAGGAAGATGATTCATTTCCATCGAGTCCGTCTTAACCTCAGGCTACCCTTGCTCTTAGATTCACTTCATTAAGTCAGCGTGTATAACAATGACCAAATGTAATACTGGATGCCAGCAAACAGTTTGTTAATACAAACCCAATGGCTCAATTGTCATGGGCCTATTCAGTCTGTGTTGAAAATGACATGCATCTGGTGGTTTGCTGTATCCTTCCCCGTGGACCATTAAATCAGTTATAGGGTTATGTCTAATTAGACTAATTTGTAAACTGAAGAGTATATTTTTGCAGTGTGCTTTTATTAAGCATGATGTAGTACAAAGAGTGACTTGATGGGTCAAGTAAACAACTGAGCCTTCGCAAAGACCGGCCCCTTTAGTTACTGTTGCTATGTCCGACAAGCGATGCGCTCTCACACCACACATCATGTTCTCACGCAGTGAAAAATACATTTCTGGGCAAAGAGGACACAGACAACGCGTCGACAGACAAGACAGAGCAGGTTTCATATGTAAAATATTGTAATTTTTTAAAGAAGTTTAAACAATAAAATACTGTATAGTGGCTCTTTGCTGTAGCTCCTTCAAGCGGCTCGTGAACCGATCATCTCTTCATACTAGTTCATTTATAGCATCAAATAAACATAAACGAACATCAGAAGGAATGTTGTTTCAAGCGCAGAAAGACGTGAGTACACGCAATTTTTCAAGTTCAAGTTCACCAACATTTATCTACTAACTCCCCTAACTGCTTTGTCAGACAAAATGGAGGATTCTGGGTTATGATTGGTTAGATCGCCTGTCAATCAAACTGCTGGCAAAGGGTCAGTTATGCCTAACAATGATACATTTCGGCATATCATGATGAGATGTGTGTGTATCAGAACTTTTGGTCTAAAATTTGCCTTATGATCATCATGCAGGAGGAGTAAAATAATGCTGGAGGCCATTTCCTTCACTCTAATTTCTAATTACATGCAGTTTTGGTTTTAAGATTTTGTCATATTGATCAGAATTTTTATCTTTTTACTATGTTTCTGTGCGATGTATTATCCTGACCGTCTGGACCATTGCGGCAGTCTGAATAAATAATGTCTGAATAAACACCTGAGCTAGTTTATGCTATTAGTCTGTGTATATTTAAAATCTAAAGCCCATTGTGGGCTGCTTCCATTTAATAAAAAATTATATTTCTGTTTTATAGTTGAAAGCATCAGTGACTATTTCCGTTTGGAAGCTGCCAATCATCATTATGTAGATTGTGATCAAATATTATAATGCTGCTCTCAGTGTGTGGCTTTTGAATTGAATTGTGGGGAGAGCTACAATAGATGTTTCTCCCAGCAGTGGATTTTTACTGATATTAAATTGATATTTGAAAATGTTTGTGGTGAAGTCTCTCCCAGAGTTGGAATGGAAGTGTAGTAGTAAGGCTAAAGATGATACTAGATGTACTTTGATGTGCAGTGAATAATTGAGAAGTTAATGTTTCTACTTATTGACATTAGCTTTTTCAAGTGTAAGATTTTTGCAAAGATTGTTGCAGTGATGTGTGTGTGTGTGTATATATTTATATATATATATATATATATGTATGTATATATGTATGTGTGTGTGTGTGTGTGTATATATATATATATATATATATATATATAAAATATGGTTTTGTTTACTAGTTTACATAATTATATAGTAAACATTTATTTTAATCGAATCTAGGATTTAGAGTCTAAGAAATAACACTTATTTTTTAAAAGTTTGAGATCTGTAAGATTTGTGAAGTAAAACAATCTGTAACATTTTTGAAAGAAGTCTCACCAAGGCTGCATTTATTTGCTCAGTCTGTTTATTTCAGTATTGAAAATAATAATAGTAATATATTTAATACATAATCTGAATTCAGCATTATTACTCTAGTCTTCAGTGTCACGTGATCCTTCAGAAATCATGCTGATTTGGAGCTCAAGAAACATTTCTTCTTATTATAACAGCTGAAAACAGTTATGCTCCTCAATATTTTTGTGTAAATATTAAGCAGCACAGGATTCTTTGATGCATAGAAAGTTCAAAAGATCAATATTTCTTTGAAATAGAACTCTCTTGCAACATTATAAATGTTTTTTACTGTCACTTGATCAATTTTAATGCGTCCTTGATTAATAAAAGTATTAAAAAGTCTACTTACCCCAAACGTTTGAACAGTAATGTTAATATACAAACAAAATCAAGCAATCTGATATTATATTCACATTTATTAATTTGTTCCCTTGATTACATATATAAAATTTTTAATGTCACACTTTGAAGCTTTATTTCAAAGGGATTTGTGTTAATAATTGTCACTCCCATTCCGTTTACATATTTAAACAAATAAAATCCCATATGAATCGTGTTTAAGGCTCAGTTGGACACAATGGTAGACAGATGACAGTTATTTCTTTTAACATGGTAGCGGGAGCTTTGTTAAAATGGAGGTTAAACATTAAAGGTTAAAGGAGGTTAAATTGTTAAACATTGGGCTTCAGTCTGAGAGCCATGTTAATGTAATCAGAGCATGAAATGTAACAACAATATCCTGTAGATGAGTGACTGAAGCGCCTGTGAGAGAACAAGGCAGTTGGCTTCTGCATTAGCATTACATTAAGGGTTTATTCAGCTCCCTTTCCCCACCGTCTGCCATTCCTCTGATTTATTTGGCTAATGTGTTATCATCGCTTGGACTCGTCCATAATCGTGTGTCATCTCGCCGATTAATGAGTCGATATGACCGGCTAAAGTCTTCAAACATTTGATCATTCAACTGTTTTGAATAGTGGGGGAAGCCTGTCAAGTGAGTTCGTAAACAATCAAGGTTTTTCATTATCCTCAGAAAAATAATCCATTCTAATAATCCATCTATTCAGTGTGGTAATGAATGAACCGAGTGTTGTGAGAGACTGATGACTTTTTAAGGATCATAAAGCAATCCAGAGGGACGAAGCAAGGCTGGATTATTCAAAAGTGTTTTAATTTATTAGGAAATTCTGAGAGAAGGACTTCCCTTATCAGCGCCGACGCTTCAGTCTAAATGAGATTCTTTTGACATTTCATTTGCCCCCATGGAACTGCAGCTAAAATTGCAGCAGTTGAACCCCCTCCTGAATGTCATTTAGAAATATCATTTCCCATTTTGGAGAGAGGGAAAAATATCTGAGGTTACCATCGGCATGTGAGTTATTATCTGCAATGTGGAATCCATTGAAGGGGGGAGATATTAGCACTCAAGAATAGTCGATACTGTATGTAGGGAAATGTATATATTAGTACGAGAGACAGAATGATAGATTAAGTTGTACATGTAAATTTTAATGGTCTTTTTTTTTTTTTTGCATGACTTTATCGTGACACTATGACTGCTTGCATTGCAAGGAAATGAACTTTCCAACCTAGATTCATACAAATTATATTGGCTGTAATAGAACCAATGTTTGCAATGATAGTAGATCTGTTTAGTCATGATCTCAATTTGTAAGCCAATATGCAAGGCATTATTCCTCACGTTTTCATGAATTTTTATGTTTGTGGCCTTTTAATTTATGTTGTAGAATATTTATTCCTCGTCAAGAAGTGACAACCTTATTTTACTCATAAATTGAAAATAATAATAATAATAAATTCACTATGCTAAAATATTAGACATTCCAGAAGAAACCCTTGGGTCGTAAATGCTAATTCTGGTCCAGGATTTAGGTCAATTATGAATTTAATTGTAATTTTTTCTCAATGGTGATTCTCATTAGATTCCTATTAGTTTAATTCCACTATTTTTTACTGTATTAATAATAATAATAATAATAATAATAATTGACATGAAAATATCACAATACAAAAAAAAAAAAACCTTGAAAAAATGTCATTTAATGGATCAGTTTCTCTTTCTCTTTTGATTCACCCAGTTGTTCCTCTTTAGTGTGAAGTGCTTCCAGTTTGAATCTTTTTGTCGCATATTTGACTCTGCAGTTTTAAGAGCAATTGTTTGACCCCTGAAGGGTATCTATCTCTCTTCTCCGAAGGGAAAACAGATGAGGCTTTGCTCTTCACGGAGCACTTGATCCATTGAAGGCTGAGTAGCTCAAACTGAAAAAAGGAGGAAAGAAAAAAAAAAAAGAGTACAACATAATTAGTAGGAAGAAAGCTGGAACCCCAGTTTACCCACGACTCCTTTACTTAAATTGATCAGGGCTGACAAACTGAAGCAAAGCTTAATGTGCAGTGTGAAAGGCCAAATCACATCACTCTTGTTTGTGTGATAGTGCTTAATGTTAGTTTCTTAGGAGTCACGGGATGTGACTGTGCGCGAGTCGTTTATAATTGGTGTGTCTGCGAGGTGTTTATACTGTATGTATATGTTCTGTTGAGTTCAGTTGCCTTTAAAACACCATCCACTTTCTTTAGACTGAAACTGAGGATCAGATATTCTGTTTACTTTGTAAGCAAGAAAACATCAAAAATGCATGACAGCATCTATACTGCAAAACACAGCAACCAGTTTACATTTTAGAGCCTTAAAGGGGTGGTTTCTACAAAAATGAAAATTGTCACCATTTATGCACCCTTTTGCTGTTTCATGGCTATTGCATGGAACACTAAAGGAGCTATACAACAATTTCCAAGCATCTTTTGTCCAATAATGCAAACTATTGGTGAAATCTGTCCATGGTCCCCTATAATAATTCCTTGTGTGTCCTGATAGAAAGTCACAGGATTGAAACACTGACACTGATTAAATAGACAAAATATTTTAGTATTTAATTTTATATTGTATTGAGCAGTGGTATTTTAGTTTTTTTAGTTTTATTAACATTTTGATTCAGCCTTTATTTTTATATTTGTAGTTTTAATGCTAATTATATGCTTTTGTCATTATGTATGTGTGTGTGTGTGTGTGTGTATATATATATATATATATATATATATATATATATATATATATATATATATATTATATATATATATATTTTTTTTTTGTTATTTATATTCAATTTATTTTTTATTAAGTTTTTAGTTTTTATTTCCAGTTAATAATTTTTGTACTTAAACTTATTTCAGTTAAGGCAAAGAAAAAAAACAAAAAAACAGTCAACCTATTGGCAAAGAATGGAAGAAGATTGCAGGGATCGGGATTTCTCTCTATAGTCTCTATCACATTTAAAAAAACAAAATAATCAAAACCTGAAAAGCTGTTTGGGATTTGCTGGTAGCATTGAAAGATCTAAATCTCTCTTTAGCTAACACGCTTTAACAACCACTGGCAGAAATCAAATATGTTATTGAAAAGCACAGTGAGTATCAAGTAGAGGATGCACTCATAACTTTATCTCTGAATATATCCCATCGAAAAATCTTTAGAGTGGGAAGGACAGTAACCATATTTCACCTTAATTTCTTGAAAAAGGAGACAGGACTATAAATGACAATGGAAACAGTGACAGAAGGTAAAATAAATGGCCCCTGTAATTATGCCTGGAGATGGTGCCAGGTTTGGCGATAATTACAAAATGATCCCGAGATCTTATTCATCTGGCAAGTGAAACATGCAGTGTTTGTTCCGTTCTATCAATATTTCAAGTTTCTAATTGGAAAACAAAAATAATGCTTTTTTTTAGGGGAGGCATATTTGACCTTTCATGTGTTTGACATTCTCTATTCAAGGATAAAAATGTCGACAGGGGTCTTGAAATGCCATCTGTCCCAGTTGCAATCTGTGACATGCACATTTAAAGTCAACATAAAATGCCGTTAGCAACCTATTTTTACAGTATCATGTATCAGTATCAAGTTTGGAAACATTACAATTCTTTTGTTTCTGAAAGAAGTCTCTTATGTGCACAAAGGCTGCATTTATTTAATCAAAAATACAGTAAAAACAAACAATAATATTGCAAAATGTATAAACACCTGATCAGGCATAACATTATGACCACCTACCAACATTGTGTTGGTCCCACATTTACTGCCAAAACAGCCCTGACCCATCGAGTCATGGACTCCACTAGACTTCTGAAGGTGTGCTGTGGTATTTGCACCAAGATGTTAGCAGCAGATCCTGTAAGTCCTGTAAGTTGTGAGGTGGGGCTTCCATGGATCGGACTTTGTTCAACACATCCCACAGATGCTCGATTGGATTGAGATCTGGGGAATTTGGAGGCCAAGTCAACACGTCAAACTCGTTTTTGAGCTTCTCAAACCATTCCTGAACCATTTTTGCTTTGTGGTAGGATACATTATCCTGTTGAGTCCATAGCCACCAGGGAATATGCTTCCATGAAAGGGTGTACATGGTCTGCAACAATGTTTAGGTGGTAAGTGTCAAAGTAACATCAGGACCCAAGGCTTCCCAGCAGAACATTCCCCAATCATCACACTGCCTCTGCCGGCTTGTGATTCATCAGACCAGGCCACCTTCTTCTGTTGCTCCATGGTCCAGTTCTGATGCTCACCTGACTACTGTTGCCGCTTTCTGAGGTGGACAGAGGTCAGCATGGGCACCCTCCCCCTGCTATGCAGCCCCTATATATTCTGACACCTTTCTATCAGAACCAGCATTAACTTCTTGAGCAATTTGAGCTACAGAAGCTCATCTGTGGGATCGGTCCACACGGGCCAGCCTTCGCTCCACATGTGCAGCAATGAGCCTTGGCCGCCCATGACCCTGTTGCTAGTTCAAAACTTTTCCTTCATTGGACTTCTTTTGATAGATACTGGCCCAGTCTTCAAGCCATTACAATTTGGCCCATCAAACTGGCTCTAACACAGAAGTAGGCAAGTTAGAGAGCCGCTGTCCTGCAGAGTTTAGCTCCAACTTTAATCAAACACACCTGAACAAGCTTTTCAGGATTAATAAGGCTATAGGCAGGTGAGGGTTTTTTTTCAGGGTTGGAGCTAAACTCTGAAGGACAGTGGCTGTCTAGGACCGAACTTGCCTACCCTTGTTCTGACATGTCAACTTTGAGGATAAAATGTTCATTTGCTGCCTAACATATCCCACCCACTAACAGGTGCCGTGGTAAAACTTAATCACCCGTCAATGGTCATGCTTGATTGGTGTATATATACATACATTAATAATGATTTGGTGCTAATATATATACTAATACTGATTTGTCACTCAAGAAACATTTCTTATTATTATCAATGCTAAAAGTAGTTTTTCTCTTTAAAATTCCTGGGAAAACTGTGATGCATATATTGCTACAAAAAACAATCCTGGAAAATAAGTATTTACTATCTTTACTGAAAAAAAAAATCTTACTGACAAAACTTTTGAATATTAGTGTACATACAGTATACAATGATTAAAAAAAAGGTGCCTCAGCCACATTCATTCTTAATTCTGGGTAATATTTCCATACTTTGCATCATTTCTTGTATTCAGCTTTACTTTCCAAGAATATTTCATACCGTAATAAAAAAAAGAAGTCATAATCCATAATTCATGTTAGAGGATTCAAAATGACAGAGAGAAAGGTTATCACAGTTAGCATCTTGAAACATCAAACTGTCATCCTAAAAGCTGTAGTTCCTTGGGCTTGAAAAAGGACAAACTCTAAATTGCTCCCTGTGAAAGCTGTTAGGTGAGTCTGTGTATCTCCACCAGCTGTGAAGATGAATGTTTAGGGGGACAGTCTGGGATTTTGTCCCGATTCATTCGTCAAATTATGAAATGACACCAAAATGTCCAGGTCGATACATCATGTAATGTAGAGTGTGCAAAGTAATATGTTGCTACTCATGCAGTTTTCATAGAGACGCATGGGTTATTTCTTATGCTTATGTAGATTGTATATTAAGTAACACATCAAGAGCCTACTGTACCCTAGGCTCTTATATTACAACTTTTTCAGCATCTACCTAGTCTTAAATTATAAAACCTTTTTCCCCAAAGCTAACTGGAATAGTACTCATAAACTTCTGCTTTCCTCTTAAAATACTTTCATGTTCAGGGTAGGATAAAAAATGTTGTTTACTTAAATCTGATGACCTCAGCATCCAAAATAACCCATTAGCCGTCCATACCCATAACTCCACTGGGAATTACAGCGAGAGCTGCATGGGCAACAAATTCAAATTCTGTTGGTGCATGTTCTAATCAGATTTACTGCAGGAAAGGGTTTTTACAATAATGTCAGGACAAGGTTTTATTAGCTTGGAAATTAGGTCAGAAAGAAGCTCTTGAAGAATGGCCTTTGGTATTTCTAACTAGACAGATGCCGAGCAGTAAAACCATTGGGAAATATCATATCATCAAGAGACTTTATCTATAAAGAAATAATAAAATCCATAAAAACTTGACTGAAACGTCACTCGGGTGCTGCATTCAAATAATTTTGCAGGATTCTACTACTTTAAGACTGAAACTGTTTAAACTGAAATATCAGATCACGCCAAAAATTGTGTGATGCTCCATCTTCCTTTTTTGCATACTAGTTCTTTAAAAAAAAATCATATGCCATTTTATACAAAATATATTTATGTACTCTATTCTCTAACATTCAAAAGTTTGGACTTCTAGATTTTATAATGTTTTAGAAAAGTCTCTTAGGCCTAGTCCACACTTACACGGGTATTTTCATAAATGGAGATTTTCCTCCTTCGTTTTTAAAAATAATCACGTCCACTCAAGCACGGTTTAAAAAAAATCTCCATCGACATGAAAATGCAAAAACACGCTATGAAGTGTTGTCAAAAGCTATGTTGGCCAATCAGAAGCCTGGAAAAAGTATGTTACGGCTTGTGGCAGGCTAACAACATTGTCATTTTATTAAGCAATTTATTACTAGGCCTATTATTATTAATTCCATAAACCAGAGCAATACAATGAGACATATTCATTCAAAGTAACCTACCTAGTATTCTGATGCTTCTGTTCCGCAATATAATGGGAGAACTGTGAATGTTATAATCCCTGTTTATTATAGCTAATACCTGTATATAGCTATTAGCAGCAATATTTTGACTATATCCTTCAATGCACAGACTTGCCTCATGTTAAAAAAAGGAGATAGCGGCGCAAAATCTGACGTCAAACAAAGGAGACAGCAGCGCACACTCCGATGTCATTGGTCAAAATCTCCAGTTTCATTCTCATTCATTCTTTGCTGATTTAGTGCTCAATAATCCTTTCTTTTTATGATCAATAGCCACTTTTCCATTGAAATTACCCAGGAACTTCTTTCCTAGGAACTTTTTTCTTGTTTCCATCACGCTCTAAAGTACATTTACATTTATTCATTTGGCAGACGCTTCTATCCAAAGCGACTTACAAGGGGAGCAATGAGGGGTGAGGTGCCTTGCTCAAGGGCACTTTAGTCATGGTATTGAAGGTGGAGTGAGTGCTGTTCATTCACAATCCCCACCTTCAATTCCTGCTGGGGTGGGAATCGAACCAGCAACCTTTAGGTTACAAGCCCGACTCCCTCACCATTAGTACCATGAAGATTAACTCTGGTGGCGTTGGACTGCACACAACTTGCCAGTTCCCGCTGGATTTCATCCTCCGCATAAGCTTAATAAAGCCTAAACTTCGTTGTCGTTCCATCTCTCATATTTTTTTAAACTTCTCCATTGTTGATTCAAATAGAAAACATGTCTTACCGCACGCACCGCAACAGACTTTTAAAAATGGAACCTTTTAAAAAACACGGCAAATGTTGAACACAGAAGAAACAGACATACATTCTTTGATGAATAGAATAAGAAATAACAATAAGAAATACAAATTTCTCTCATGAAACTCTAGATGGTGCCGGCTGATAGCTCCTTTACTCAATTTGCTTGCAATCACCTCATTTTCTTTAGAGCGCATCTGATTGCTTCCTGCTGTATCTACCAATTAGCTCGCTGTTCAGCCTTCAAATACTTGGTCAGCATTTGCTGTAGCAGTTGCAGAAACGCTCCACCTGTATAGTTCTGCTACAGGTAATTTATGTATGCTTTATTGTACGGCAGCAGCATGTCTTACATGCTCACAGAAGCGTGTCGTATACTGGCAGTAGCAAAGTCCCGTACTATTGTTGCTCCGCAGCATCATAATCTTACAGCAGCAGCAGTGTAGCAGATCTATTCTGCCAAGACCAAACATATCAACATCCATTACTATGCCAAACACTCATGTTTTTCATGACCGAACAGCATTTATTTGCAATCGAAACCTTTGTAACATAATAAATGTTGTTACTGTCACTTTTCTTCAATTTAATACATCCTTGCTGAATAAAAGTATTTTGAATTTTTGTGTCATGTAATATTTTAATAAAATCATTAACCTATAGTCCACGATGCAATCTTGAAAGGAACGAAATTGATAATACAATGTGATCAGTCCTTATCACACATGGTACTGGAAGCTCTTTCTAGCAATCTACAGGAATTATGTAATGCCTGGGAATGTGTAACATATGTCCATTTTTCCCCCAGTGCTGTAGTAAACTCCTGTCCCATCAGCTTTGGCAATAAAAATGCAAGCCTTCACTGTTATGATCTCACTGTGAGCCTAGAAGCCAATCGGCTGCAATAAAGGAGATTTACTCATTGGCACTAGCACAAGTCATTTCCATAAAATGAACACTGAGTGTAATTTATACTTTTTTGTGTTTCTTTGTATGTGGAAGAGAAAGTTAGAGAAAATACAGCATATTTATATGAATATCGCCTCTGGGGAGTCCAAGAGATCCAAATGAAGATTAATGCAAGCAATATGCCGGTCGGAAATTTTTGCAGTCTGAAGTCTTCTCACTATGATGCTCAAGAAAATTTTGTGTGAATTTTGAAGCTTTTATTCTCACTCAGCTGAAATTGCTTGTTGCAGTAGCTCACAAGTGCAACATTTGCATAAAAAATTACACCACTAAAATTACACCTCAAATGCAGAATAATAAAGAGGCCTAAAGGCCACCTAATGAAAATGCTTTTGTTTTGCTTATTCTTTCCTAATATATATAGTCATCCAACATTTTCATTACAGATTTCTCTGCATAGCAATTTAAGTGAAACATTGATTTTTTTCAAAGTCTTTTTTTTTTTATTAATTTTTTTATTTCCCAGTTTAAATAGGAATAGTTTCAGTCTTTTGGACCCCACTGCATATGTAAACAGACACCCAGTAATCCTAAATTGAAAAAAGGTGCGATGAAACACCATCTGCTATCTTTAGTGGTGTCAGACAGGAATTTGTGAATGACTTTGCATCTCTCTCTTCATTACTGTTGAACTGCTCTAAAAAAGCTCTGAAAACGGGACCCACCCACTTCGCCTGATCACTGTCACGCTGTCTAAACCCCTTCTCGGAACTGACAGTAACAGCCATGTTAACATAAGAGCCCACGACACAAACAAATGCATTTAAGTGCTCAGTGGTGGCATTGAAATGGTAACTCACAGAGGGATACTGTGAAATTTGTACTGAGACAAAAGCGCAGCAGGAGGACAACGACTGCACTGCGGAGCGTGAACAGAGGTAATTGGGGGACGCAGGGACAAATCCAGCATGCCAATCCAATGCGCTGCAGACTCTGTGAATAATGCCAGAGAGGAGCTGTGCTCACTTGTTCTATGCTGGGTTTTGTGCCCATGTCACATTTCATGCAAAGAAATGGACTGTAAAAGACAGAGCTGCTGATGGCCATGAAATCTGTGGTTTTGTTACTTATGTGCCCTAGCCTCATCATCACTGAATATGGGGCAGTTGTGACCTAATGTTTGGAGAGTCGGACTTGCAGATTTGAGTCTCAGTCTCTTGAGCATTTGAGTCTCTTGCAGTGTCTTTGGGGACCAGACGGGCTTCCATCAACACCTTATCCCCAACAAACTGTTCCACACCGGCGTGATTAAAAAAATCTTAAACTAGATCGAACTGGATAAAAATATTTTGACTGTTGTGATTCCAAATCAGACTTATGACCTCTAACTTTGCTTGAGTATCGGTGTTCACTGTTGGCCTAGGAGAACTGGCCCCTTACTAAGCCTGGTTTCTCCCAAGATTTTTTCTCCATTTTGTTGGAGTTTTGATTCCTTGCCGCTGTTGCCTTTGGCTTGCTTAAGTTGGGTACACTTGTTTGATATTCAGCAGTGTTTTTGGTATGCCTGCATTGGCACTGTTTTCTCCAGTGCTGATATATACATAAATTAACTAGACTAATAACTATTGATCTTTGCAACGGAATGAATCAATAATATATCGAATAAGCTGGGCAATGACACCATTTTCTTTTGGAGCTGCTGTGCAGTCCAAAATTATTTGCTAATTATTAATGTAAAGCTGCTTTGCCGCAATTTGAATTTGTAAAAAGCGCTATATAAATAAAGGTGACTTGACCTTACCTCTTCCATTATATCTTCGTGCTGCAGTGAATGAATTTGAAGGGGAAGGGGCAAAGAAGGTCAAAGTGAAGACCCCAGAGACTGTCCAGTTGGATGGAGCATGCGATTGGAAGCTTTCAGCTTACCTGAATCAGAGGCTTTGCTTTCCATCTGAGATTGTAGCTATATCTTAGACCAGACCTTGTGCTTTGGTCCTCCTCACTTCGTACTGTGATAGAGCTTACTGTGCCCTGGGAGGGTGCTGTGGAGGAGGCCTGTGAATGCAAGAGCCTTAAGTGTGCTGACCTGGAACTACATAGCTGGAAAGCAAAGATTTGCCTGGTTGAAGTTGACTGTCGGGGCTTTCTTTGGTAGATCTGCCATCAAAATTAAGGATTTAGGAATCCGAGGTCTAGCCCAATGGCAAGCTATCAAGGGCCTCTCCAGTGCCGCTGAACAGGCGAGTTGATGGCTCTGGATTAAGAGGAGGGACATTGTCTGGGCCCTGTAACAACAGAGGCACAGAGTGGGGGTAAAAGCAGAGGGGGTGCACATGAGACGCCAGATGTCGCCAATGAGCCCTTTGGAGGTATCATGGGCATATATCATCAAAACAAAGTGGGTGCCCACCTGATGACCCCAATGAAGCTTTATACCTCCCTCCCTCTATTCCTATCACCATCATATTGCCTCATATTTGTTCCTCACTCATCTCGGTAAGGTGCAATAATAGCAAGTGATATTACCCTCTAGTCCTAAAATGTAAATTAGGTGCAGGTTTTTGTGCAGAAATACACCCTTAAAGGTTATTTATTGGCCTTGAGGTTTCCATGAAGAATCTTTAACATCCATGGTACCTTTCAATTACGCAAAACCTTTTATTGTGGAAAAATGTTATTCAGATTTTTTATAATGTTCTTCATACTCAGATAAAAATGATCTTTTAAGAACACTAGAGAACACCAAAGTACACTAAAATGTTCTGTCATGGCACCCCCCCCCCCCCCCCCCCCCCCGAAATGTTTTATTTTTAAGAGTTTAGTGGCAATACCGTTTAGTAAACTTGTCTTTAGATGACTAAATTAATGTGGCTTTGGTTGGTGATCATTTTAGTGAGGAAGTCTCTGCATTTTTATGATTTTTTTTTTGTCATCTTACATATGTCACGCTCGGGAGGACAGGAGACAAGGATTAGAGTAACAGACAGGTTTTAATGAACAGAGTGCAACACGAGACAGCGGACAACGTAGTACAAACAATTACCGACGAGGACTAAGACAAGGGGAGGAACTTAAATACACTGATGACATTAACTAATTACGGGAGGACAGGTGAAGACAATGACAGATAACAACGAACTAACATGACTGGACTACACACGTGTGACATTACGCCCCCCTTCGGAAAGGCGCGTCCTCGCGCTGTATAGTCCATAGGAGAGGGGTGAAGAGGGCGGAGGCTTCGGGCGTGGAGAAGGGTGTGTCGCTGGAGGCAGGCAGCAGATTGGGGCCGATGGCCACGGATGACATGGTGACTCAGACTGAGCGGAACCAGGAAGGCGACCAGCGAGTCCTGTGGGATGGCTTCCTGGGGCCGAACGACGGCGGAGGAGCCATGGCGGATGGTGGAGAACCCGGCGGAACTTCTTGGCCGACAGCCCTGGGCGACTCCGCCGACCCGGAAGTACGACCCAGAGCTGCCGGCTTGCGGGACCGAGGCGGCGACGAGGCTCTGACTGACCGGGGTGATGCTGGGGTGACCGAGGCTGACTGGGAAGTTGTAGGGAGGGAGGAGCCTGTTGGCGCCGTAGGGGTGACGGGTGGTGACGTAGCCACCATCCCGGAAGTCTGTGGCGGCGGCTGGGCGTCGACCCCCGCAGGCTGACCAGGAGGGACGAGGGGACCTAGCAGAGCCTCCGGGCAGACAGGCCGAGGAGCAGGTGAGGGAGGCGCAGGCCCAGGCGATAGTGGCGGGCTGATGGGTCGCGGTGGTGACATGGGCCTGGAGGCTTGGTATGACGCCGGGGACTCCGCCTCAACCTGGGTTGGTGGCAGGGTAGCCCGAGGCGCTGGTGAGGAGCCGCACGGAGTGGGTGGCGGGGACAGAGCCGAGGAGCTGGCCGACAGCAACGGTGGCCACGGATCCAGGGGGCTGGTTGTGACCAGCGATGGAGACGGGATCGGGGAGACAGGCAGGCTTCCGAACAGGAACGGGGCAGACGAGGTTTTACGGGCGGGGATTTGGGCGGGGAAAGGATCCGCGGACCACGGATCGATTAAGTTCCGGGCCGCTCCTGGCTCTGAGATGGACTGTCCCCCGAATTCGTCGACTCCCCCCTTGACCTCAGTGTGCACCCCGGGCTTCCAGGCTGAGGCGGAGCGGTAGTCTTTCCAGAGCGTCCAGAAGATGCCCTCCAGGTAGGGCCTGGCCTCCGGACTCAGCAGCAGGGCTGCCGTGGGTAAGTCCATCTTGTTTATCCTTTTTGAGAAAGTTTCTCTTTTTCCGGTGGGTAATTCTGTCACGCTCGGGAGGACAGGAAACGAGGATTAGAGTAACAGACAGGTTTTAACGAACAGAGTGCAACACGAGACAGCGTACAATGTAATACAAACAATTACCGACGAGGACTAAGACAAGGGGAGGAACTTAAATACACTGATGACAATAACTAATTACGGGAGGACAGGTGAAGACAATGACGGATAACAACGAACTAACATGACTGGACTACACACGTGTGACAACATCATTGATTTTTTTGTTCTCTGTGCTTGAACATGGAAATATAACAGTAACATTCTGTGACATTTTTAACCTCTCTACAGTATAAAGCACAATTATTATGTACTTCTCTAGTATGGATATACTGAACAGAACAGATTTTTTATTTCTTCTCAGTAAAAAAGAGTTCCTCAATGACATTTTGTTGAATTAATTCATTGAAGTCACATTTTCTTTAACACACTATGCCAACCATCACTCTCTTTGAGTTTGCGTGTGTGCACATATATACGTGGGAGTGTTTTGTATGTTCATGAATATGTATGCCTGTCTTAATTGAATTCATATATCTCTGCACATAGAACGGTCGATTGAATTTACTGCTACTTTTCTATAGGTAAGTGGATACATCAAGCATAAGTTTCCGAATCATCAGGTGGTGTACAGTGTGCGTTTTAAGTCTGTGGCTTTTAAAAACTTTGAGCCAATATTTTACCCGTAGAAATGTTAATCAAACTCTTTGGCAAATCATATCTTTGAAATGATTTGCCAAACTTGTACTACATTTGCTGCTTATAGTTTTCACCTTGACTTCACACCCTCATATTTCGGCCATCCAATTTATTTCCAGTCTTATTCAGTGATCCATAGAAATCATTAATGGTTGGATCAATGCAAAGCTTGTTCCCCCTCAATAATATCTAAAGATTTACTATAAACCACTAAGTATGAGTTATACTGTAAGAGAATAGCAATAGGCAGCCGCCTTCTTCTGCAAGCAGCGTCTGAGAGGGAGATTTATTTTCAATAACGGCCCAAATTTAATATAGACATTGTCTTAAGGAGATTTTTTATGCTTCCATCATGAAGGAAAGATATTTAAAGAAAGGAAATAGGAAAAGATCAGTATAAAAAGCTGAGCAAACCCAAAGTCAGCCAGACAATTACGTGTGTTAACTAGAGCCTGCCAAGCACCCTTTAAGTCGCTTGGCCAATTAAGCTAATTTAGTGAATTAGTTCGCGTCTAATTGGATTTAGTCACACAAACAGGAGGCTGAAAGTTTGAAGCGTTTCATGCACAGAATACCTTGTTTTTTTAAACACAGGCATACTGAGAGATTACCAGGGGATGACGTTTGTATTCCCCCTTGGAGGCATCAGTCAAGCTCCTCTTACCTTCTCACTGCTCTAAACTTCTTGTTGCATCCTCTGTGGGACCCTTTGAAACTACAGTAGTGAGAAGAGTTGGCTCCCGCCAGTTGCCTTTAGGGTGTTTACTTTATCTAAGAGTACGGTTAAATTGTGTTTCATGCAGTGCGAAGTGATATTGTAAAACACTGATAAGGATGACTGGTTTTGTGTGAAGCACGCAAAGCAGATGCTGAAGTTGCATTTCAGCCAGATTGCTCCCTAAATCTATTCGAAAAGTAGGAATATAAACACTACACCAGCATATATAGTCCTGAAGGATGCAGGTTTGATTCCAGATGTAGTTACGTTATGTGGATTTACTGATTGGATGGCTATTCGATTATGAAACGACCAAATGTCCTCCATGATCCAAACCACCTTATGATGTGATTTGAGACACATACAGTGTTAAATACAGTTTAGACTTGAAATATTGTAACATGTCGAATTAAGATTACAATGGATGAAAAGTGCTATTTTGATTGCTTTATTCTATTACTACTTCATCCATTTCTATTTTTTTTACTTTGGTAACACTTTATTTTGATGGTCCCCCTACTGACTATAAGTAACTTTGCAACTGCATGTTAACTTATTCTAAAGTCTACTAATACTCTGAGAGTTAGTTGTTATGTATAGTCAACAGAATACCTAAAGGGAATCATCAAAATAAAGTGTAACCCTTACAGTTCCAACAGTACCATTGAGATAAATGCTAATGGAAAACTTTCTTCATGTAACAGATCTCTGTGGGTCCACTATGTGAAGTGGGAATGTTGACAGTTGACTTGACAGCTCTGTTTTTTAACTGCACCCGCCAACTCACGTCGACTTCCAAGGTGAGACGTTTGGCATCTAACTAATCAACACATTGTTGCTTCACTGATCTTGTTGATCCTCAGCATTACTTGATGTCATATTTCGCAAATGCCAGCTGGATGAAGGGTTAGAGAGGTGGAATGCATGATTAGGGAATTGTGACGGCAGTGCTCATTGATGTGCAGATTGATCCGCCCCTCAGAGATGTCCAGAGATATGTCACATTTATGTTGTTTATGTACACAGCTCTGCTTTTACAGAGCGCATACATTATTCATTTCATTCAAAATTACATTTTGAGGCAGGAGTATTTCATTTTGATGGTGTAATGTTGAAGGCATGTTTTGGGATGCTAAGGTTAAAGGTGTTTATTTAATGAACCAGATCATTTTTTTTTATTTGCTTTTCGTCTGTTGATGCGCCTTTCATATATTAAATATTCCATTTCGAGGCATAGTGTCACTTGCACATCCAAGCATTCGACATTTTCACAACAAACCTTTAAAAGCTGTAAATGATTTAATCAGTTTGTATACTTCCTAGCTGTTTTCTAAATTGTGAGAATTAAGGCTTTGTTCAAAATGGACCTATTTAGTCTTTTAGTTAGTTCGTTTGTTAGTTATTTAGTTAGTCTAAGCATACCTTCTAAAGAAATGGTTTCTATGTATTGTATTATTTCAATGTTTTCACAACTTGCATTTTGGTTGCGAAACTTGCCTTAAGAGACTTTGAGTTCACTCACTAACATCTATATAATGTATTTTTTTTTTTTTCCTCCACCATGTCCCCTTAGGGGCTTCATATGACATCATGTCATTGTCAAATGATCTTGGAGAATTTAAGGTGAAATCTAGAAATTACCTAGTGAATATGTAATAATACAGTTCTTAATGTAAAAATGAAATCATCAGTACCCTAATTGTGAATGAATTAATTCTTATTTCAACCTTTCCATGAGATACCATTATTTTTTTACATCACCTTTATTTTTATAGCATTTATACAGTGGAAATTGTTTCAAAGCAGCTTCACAGTAAAAACCAGAAAAGTAACAGAATTAATGATGCAAACTTCATCAAATATCAAGTTTCTATAGCAAGACAATAGTTCAGTGTTGATTCAATTGAGTTCAATAACGTGTACAGTTCATGTATTATTAAACAAGTTCAATTCAGCTATAAGCAACTCTGCTGAAGACAATAGTGCCATTATTCAGCTTGAGTCAGTTCAATGTTGATTCGATTCGGCTCAGTTACAGATTATGGGATATCATAGGCAGCAAAAGATATGCTGGCTTCAAAAACCAACCAGATGGAGGCATCTCAGTTGACAAGATTCCATGCTATTAGATTTGGGCATTTGGTCCTATATTCATATACTGCTTTGAAGACAATATTTTGCAGATTTCGGACACAGCCGTGGAATTGTATCATCAGCAGGGGGGTTCTAGGGTCAGTGGATATTCTGGGCTTTAGGCCACAGACCTCTGTGGATGCAAATGGAGTCATCTTTTGATTTAATATTGGAATATTATCCATAAATATCACTGAATTCACTGAGACAAAACTAAAAAGGTCTCAGCCTGGGGCATTCCTAAAGTTTTCTTGCTAGTTTGAAAAGTTTGTCTCTGCAGCCTCTCCATAGATAGATATATATATAACAGTTATTAAAATATAATAATAATTTTCCAATCAACATTTTAAACTTTAAGTTTTCGGGCTGTTTAAATGAGTCTCTAAAGTGGAAGTATAAGAAAAAGTAGTTTGGAATTTACCAAAGTTTGCGAAGATCACAATATTATGTCTTAATAAAAGAGAAGAGAGGAGCTTGTGTTTCAAACCATATATTCTGCTTTCTGTAAGATATTATACTCTATGAGAAAGACAAGGACATTTTTTATCCACAACATTAGGCTAAAACTTTAAGTTATAATTCGCATCAATTTTAAATTCTGTCCTCATTCTGTCAACCACCTTCTTGCTATGAAGTTCTTGCCCCAATAGTTTTAGCAAGATTTTTTTTCTCTAAACATTATGCTAAAATTTCAAGATATAATTTACCAAAATTTAAAATACATTTATACATCCTCAGGTAATTGCAAACCCTTAAGAACCAAAATTTAAGTCATTATTCTCTGAAAATCATGGCATCCATATGTTCTGTCCAGGTGCTAATTAACAATCCTTCTTTAGATCAGTGAATAATGAATTAAATGGGCGTTTCTTGGAATGTATTCTTATACATCACTTTTATAATGCATTGTATTCAAATCTTAAACTTTTAATCCATATTCATTATAATTGCATGGAAAAGATCTTCAGAATTGAAGGGTGAATATGCAAATGATGGCATAACTTTCATTTTTGTGTTAAGTCTTTGTGTGTTTGAGTCTGTCTCTGTTTACATTTGTCATGAAGAATCGCTTGTTTGTATTCCTCACTTGTAAGTCGCTTTGGATAAAAGCGTCTGCTAAATGACTAAATGTAAATGTAAATGTATTTGTGTGTTTGCATCCAGTCCCTCGTCTACTTTGTAATGTGTCAGAAAGCATGAGTCACAGACAGTTCTTTGATTTGTCTCTGAGACCCGTGTTTTCATGTCTGAGAACTAAACAGGAATGGAAAGGAAAAATCCTTAGGACTGGTACTGACAGCCTGTTGGATCCCCAAAACCTGGCAAAGATCAGCTGTTTAGAACACAAAAAGACTTCAGATTTGTCTGTGTTGGTACATCACTGTTTTGTGTTTGTTCGAGCTTTCTGATGAGCAAGATTCAATTATGATTCAGGCAGATAAAGTTTTTTTTTATAATTAAACAAAGTAGATAGCTTTTTAGGACACAGACCAGTGGAAGCAGGTAGCAGGATGATCGAATTAGTGTTTGTAGGTAGTAATAAGGTGTACCCGCTCAAGTATGTGTATGACTCTGAAACATCCAATGTCTATTGACAACATCTATTTGATAAACATCATGGAATCAAGGAAATTTGATTCATTTGTGTATTAATACCTAATTACTGTTATTAATTAGTATTAATACCCCAAATGATTCATACAGTTCTTATTATTATCAACATTGAAAGCAGTTGCGCTGCTTAATATTTTTAGGTAAACTGTGATACATTTTTTTTCAGCACTCATTCATGAATAGAAAGTTTGAATGAACATTTGTTTTGTTTATTTGTATTCTTAGACTTCTTTACAGTTATAAATGATAAAAATATAATATGAATAAAATGATTAATTTAGTTCAAATCTTACTGACCCCAAACTTTTAAACGGTGGTACTGATTCAGAATATTCAGTGTCTACCCAAATCCTATGAATTCTAATGAAATTACAATGAGGAAAAGTTTTATAAGAACGTAATTCTTTTTTGTTGTTGTTGTTTTTTGATGAAATACTAATAATACTTTGCTCTCAGAATTGCAGAACCAGGCTGTTTTAAGCAAAATACTATATTTTTAAACTCGCATCATGCAGTTGAACGATTTCAGCCATTTAGAGGAAACAAATCCTGTTTTTCAATGTCTTCTACAACTTTTTAAGAGAAAACTGCAGAGCTGGTGATGACTGTCTAGCTTATGAAGGTAATGTGTCCTGAACACTTTCAATGTAAGAGGCAGATGAGAGCTGAGCAGAACAACCTCATTATCCTGTCGTTAACAGCCCAAGGACATGGCCAACTCCACTCCACTAATGCAACAAGACGCAGCGGTGGGACCCAGCAAACAGGTGCACATGAAATATCTGATAAAAGCAGCACATTAGTATCTGTAGCCTGCGGTGTGCTCTATTGCCAATGAGGAAAGCAAGACAGCTACGCTTCAGGTGTCTGACTGATTCATTCAGCGGGTCAGAGCTGTTAACACATCTGAGTTTAGAAATGCAGATTTGGTGGCTGCGATCATGTTTATGAGAATAGTGTTGCTGTATACAGTAAGCAGTTATTTTACGGCATAAACATAACTCATAGGCCATATGAACCTTAGTCACACTGTGAAAATTGATTCTTAGATTAAAAAAAAAAAATGATACAGAAAACTTACCAAAGGTTTACTTGATTATTTTAAGGTATTTTAAGTTATGTGGTTCCATTTACCTTCTTCCCAGCATGCAGTATGGTATGAATAATTAATGTGGTTTCAATGTTTGACTGATAGATGACAGAGAGAGACTAACTCAACTGTAAAGGCGTGAATTTGCATTTCCTTTACCCTGAGGCTCATTAATTTCACTTTTGGAGTGAAAAGGCCTTTACACCAATTTAGGATCACACCTTTTTTCTAGGTTTAAAAACAAGCAAATCCAAATAAAAAAAAAAAAATAAAAAAAAAATAACAAACATTAGTGTCTGTAAAGAGTAATTTGGCAATCATTTTAAGGAATCATCCAACCCCAAGCAAATGTCATGTTATTCACAGTGATAATTGACATAATATGCAGAACAGCTCCTTTTAATTGCAGGGTGAGCTGAAAGCCAATATTAGTTTTCATTTTTAAATTAATTTTTAATTATGTTCTTTTAATCATTTACGTATTTTTTAATGTTTGTATCTATAACGCTAACAAACACCCCTTCCCAATACAGGTCTATCATTCTTTATAAACTATACAGGAATCTGTCCAGGCAATTCTCTTAAGATTGTTTGTGCATCTTAAAGTTACAGTCCGTAAGTTTTGCCTCTTTGTCGCCATCTCTGTTTGAAACCTGCAATTGCAGTGATTTGCGAAATTATCATCTTTACGTGGGTTGTGCATCGGTAGTTTCGTGAATCTAATGTTTTGAGGTGCAGCTATGTGTGGGGGCTGTCAGTCCACGCAGCAGTGTGGATCTTCGCTGTACATCGTAATTACAGATGCTACGTCTTGTATGTATGTACAAAATAAGAAGTTTCCCCGGAAAATGTCATCTGAAGAAGTAACTTCATCCACTTTTGTTCTGACCAACTGAAAAAGGTTTTACAATGAATAACGCAACCAATGGTGCAAATTATTATTGTTATTTGTTCTTGAATTGTTAATATTAAAAACATCAACATTGCATGACTTTGTGTATGTAGTGTATATTAGCGTTATCCATAACCATAGAGATTAAGCGGAAACGTGTTCTTCTGTTAACTTATTACCCATTGAACCATTGAAATGTCTTATGTCAGCAGAAAAGTAGCCATCTCTGCGTCTGTTTTTAGGGTACGCCACCTTTCAAAAGCCCTGCCAACATTTATTCTTGTTTTCGCATGGGCCCGGTCACGTTCCCTTTTTTTAATTGTAGGCTCTCTGCAGTGTGGTAAAAAGTCTTTTACTTACGTCAGCAAACTCATATATTTCCCGCAAAATTCTACCACTATCACTCAGATTATAAAGCGTTATTACAAGCTTACTGTTGTGAATCGCGTTAAGGTAAGGAGTTTCGAACACTGATTGGTTATGCACTTGACTAATTGATTTTGGGTTATTTTTAACCCAAAAAAAAAAAAAAGTTACAGACAACAGCTTTAAAAGCTCAGCCTTGTGAGTTCAGTGTTTTCACCAGATATCTTCCTTAGAATAACTCTAGTATTCAGTAAAAAAAAACAACAACAAATAATAGAGGAGAAAACCACCTTTTCCTCTCTAAAACAGAAGTGTGTAATGTTTTACGATAAATCAAATACTTTGTGATGTCCCAACTTAATATGCAGCGACAACTATGAAAGTTTAAACAGTGTTGCTCTGTGTTGTGCTTTTCAAAACATTGTTCTGTTTGTTGACCAGCCAAATTCGGCTCAGTCATTACTATGAGTTTGAGGCGGGACTATCTACTTGACCGACCAATGGAAGACTATGGAATTGTTCTGCAAAATTATGTTAATTATGCACTTGAGCTATTAATATCAAATGAGAATATGTGAATGTCTGTTTACTAAATGCTCTGCTCAGCTTACTCTTGGTAAAAGCTCATTTGTCCTCTAGCAAAAGGACAGAGAAGTAAAATAAGCTTCATTAATTAAACATTAGTTAGTGTATTAATGAACATGAACTAACCATGAGCAATATATTTGTTACAGTATCTTTGTTAATGTTAGTTAATGAAAATACAGTTGTTCATTGTCTGTTCATGTTAGTTCACAATGCATTAACTAACGTTGACAAGATTTTAATAATTTATTAGTAAATGTTAATAAATACTGTAGAAGTGCAGTTCATTATTAGTCCATGTTAACTACAGTAGTTAGGGTTAATGTTAACTAATGAACCTTATTGTAAAGTGTTATCATTATTTAAACTGACGTGGTTATTGTTCTGTGGGCGCATGCTTGGTTTATAATCGTCCAAGGTCACACCTCCAAATTCAATGTTTTGAAAAGTTGTCTAAATTATTAGTGTATGCTTAAGTGATCCGGCCATCATGTCATCGGCAGGCAAATGCCTTGGTTCCCCACAGAGCCGCACACACTGCCTAGAGAAGAGCAGTTGCTCGTTAATCATTTAGAGGGAGCAATTTGCGGAGCACCTGTGTCCCAAGCAGGTAGCTATTAGGAGGATTCATTAAGTGGAGGACTGCAGATGTAATGGCCAGCGGCAAAGCTCATTTAGAAAATATTGGTTTCTTTGAATACTGCGCCATAACAGGGAACATGTGCAATTTTCTCTAGAGAAAACGTAGTGTATATTTATGCTGTTAGTTATTTAGTGTGGAGGCATTGGTTAAAGCCTGTGGAACCCTGTCATCGCAAAGTGGGCTTTTATGTCCACAGTACTGAATGACTTTAGCTGGGTTTCACTTTAGTGCTATATATTTGTCAGTGTGTATATATATATATATATATATATATATATATATATATATATATATATATATATATATATACACACATATACATTTATATACATATACACATATGTATATATATGTGTGTGTATATATATGTATATGTGTATATATATATATATATATATATATATATATATATATATATATATATATATATATATATATAATATATATGCCTATATATGTATATGTATATATATATGTATATGTATGTGTGTGTGTAAAAAATGTGTGTTTTAAATAGCATGTGAGGTTAGAATAGGTGTGTCAAAAACAATTGTAAGTTGGAAAGAGTAAGTCTCTGGATGGTCTACTGTTTTCGGTTGGATCCGTGCACACTCTAACAGCTAATATAACAACACATTGTGCTTTGGAGGAGGATTCTGTTCAGAACTATAAACATGAATAAAAAGTGTTACAAAACTACAAACATAGCATATGCTATCTGTGGTTAAGAGGGTTAGATAAAGAGGTTTGAGAGATTAATAATTATGGGTGTAACGGTTCTTCTGAAAAATAAATTGAACCGTACTGTTCATGGTTCAGACAGACAGACAGTTCAGACAATGTATATTTCAGTCGATGCATATGCATTTTGCCTTCCCAATATGTTACAACAGCAATGATCAAAAAGCATAGACAAAACAGTCTCTCTTTGTAAACTTGGTTCACTGTGAGTGCCGTATGCTCGAATATGACCAGTCACTTACACCGTCATCAGCTGAGCGATGAGAGCGCTTGAGCGCAGGTGAGACTGGAACAGCACACTGTTTAAACTAAACTAATTTAAGACTTGCTAATTTAAACATTCAAAAGAAAGACCTGAAAGAGAACTCGCACACGCACGCTGCGAGAAGATTTGTTTCTGCATTCATCTGAAGCGCTTATCTCAGACAGCACACAAATATTGAGATCTCTTTCAAGTTATGCGCTTGAACGGACAAATTCACACAAAAATTATGTCAACATGCCCATCTTGGCATGCATCCTAGCAAACGGTCTTAAAGGGTTAGTTCACCCAATATTGAAATTTCCGACATTAATTATTCACTCTCATGTCGTTCCACACTCGTAAGACCTTTGTTCATCTTCGGAACACAAATTAAGATATTTTTGATGAAATCCAAGAGGTTTCTGATCCCCTAGAGAAAGCAACATAATTTCCACAATCGATGTCCAGAAAAGTAGCAAAAATGTTTGTTAAAATAGCCCACATGACCAGTGGTTCAACCTTAATGTTATGAAGCGGCGAGAATATGTTTTGTGCGCTATAATAAATAATAATTTATTCAACCATTTCTTCACTTCCCTGTCAGTTTCCTACGCTCTTTACATTGTATAGACATTGTAGCGCTTCCAAATTCTACTTCAGAATACCGACTCTTTATTGGCCGATGCTGTACACATGAGCAGCACGACGCAAGAGCCAGCCAATAATGAGTTGGTGTTCTGATGTAGAAACAGCCTGCTATATAGCAGGGAACATATGCCATTCCAGATGCAGCCCTTGAATAATCTTCTGCTACACAGTCAAAGTATGTACTTTTTCGTCACACAAAGTGTAGGCTACATACTTTTAGGGCATAGTATAAATAGGCGAATGTGGATGCAGCAATTCTTATGTGATTGGTTTCTCTATGTAGAGTACATGCTACCTTAAAATTTGGATAGAAGAAGAAATATTGTAGTATACAAAAATGTCGCCTGACAGTGTGTTCGGCAGGTTTGGTTAGATTAAAACAAACTGGTGTGAAATGCTGCCATCACACCATTTCAGGGGATCTTAGTTATAGCTTCCAAATGAACTTGGATGGTTGACATTTATGATGACATTTATTATCAACATGGATGAAAGACATTTAAACCAACCAAAAACAGGATGAGATGTCACAAGATGCGACCCTAAAAAGGACAGAATGCTAAAGGATTCTTGGTTCTTCTTGTCATAGTCACAATGTTGCTCATACAGTTCGGTATAGGCGAACCACCGTCATTTGTATGTGCAGTGGAGGAATTCCTGACACTGTTTTGGCTACTTTACTCTCTTTGTGAGTTCTCAGCACACATATGTCTGGTCTAGTTTAGTTCTGTCTTGTCATTTTTAGTTCGAGTTAATCATCATGTCTAATTAGTTAAGTCTTTTCAGCTGTCCTCGTTTAGTCTTCGTCATCTGTGTGTATTTAAGTTCCTGCCTGTGGTATGTTCATTTGTCTGTCGATGTTTGTGCTATGCACACTGTTGCGTTTTCTCTACCTGTTAACCCGTTAACCCATCCTCCCGTGTTTATTGGAAAAGTTGCATCATCGTCTTCAGTGAGACCCACGATGTTACAACCACAGTATTTACAGCATTCTCTTTTGTCCCAGCACACAGCATTGTTTTGGATGTTCATTTAGTTCTTTTGCATAATATATGTCAGAAAATAGGTGACCTTATCCTTATTCCTTTTGTTTTGTATATTTAGTTTCAGTGTTAAAAATGACAGTGTGAACTCTAAAGTGAACCAGGACTAAATGTGTCCTTTTTTTTTGGTCTGGATCAAAAGAACCAAGAGAAGCGAATTACAAATGTGAACAAACCCTAAGTAGTCAACTCTCAAAATTATGTAGCATAGTTGTAATATCCTATACTCAAAAGTTCCATCCATATTGCAATTCAAGCAAATTAATAGCCGGATACCAATTTAAGCAAGTCATCACCACATCTGTCTACATATAGTAGCAAAAGATGTTTTGTACTGGAATAATTTGAAAAAGATTTACATAGGTAACTGCTAATGTGTATTTTAATACAACATGAAATATTTAACAAAATAAATATTTATCTCTTTTGATATACATTTGTGCTGTCACACAGTATATTTCGTCAAACCGCCATGCTGTTCCTTATTATTATGGTAGGATGACATGTTTGTGATTATTGCAGCTGTGATTGCCACAAAGATGACAACATCACGCAAGCCACAAAAATTGGCCCGAGGCTGCGTGTTGAGTAGCGCCGCTTCACGGAGTGTGTGGATGTGTGTGTCCGGAGAGAGTGCATGTCAGCAGCAGGACACAGATCCTGGGCTCAATTCTGAGCTGTTATACACCGCCAGTCATTTGTCAAAGGATCTCTCTGCGATCTCAGTCCACAGCACAGACTCTCAGATAGAATGAATGATGGGAAACACAGCAGGACTGGACCGCCGCTGAGATGTACCTCAGCACATCTCGTATAAAGCTAATGACCCTCCCGTGACATCAGAGCCAATTCAAGTTTATTGTCCTTTATGTCATGGCACTTAAAGTAATAGGTCACTTAAAGATAATTACTTACTCACCCTCATGTTATCCCAACCTGTTTTTCATGCTATTCCAAATCTGTATGACTAACGTTATACTGCAAATCATAGATGATATTTTTCTCATTGTCAGTGATTTGTAGTACGTTTGCACCACAACAAGCTACTAAAAATGGAAACTTTCATTTGCCTTTTCCACATACAGGCAACGACATCATTGCCATAACAATCCCTGTTCACCCAGATCCGCAAAAGCGGCCTAAAACTCTGCCAGGCCAGTAGTTGGCTGTCATTTTGTAAAGAAACACGACTCCTGTTCACCTTATTTGTCATGCAAGTGCGGATGCGGATGCGGCCATATGTAAATTCAGTGTCAGTTATTTTTAGCTGAACAAAACAGCTTGCTATTCTGCTTGATACTGCAAACTGGTATTTCTTACCATTTTATTTTATATTGTATTAATTATAAACACACCGAGTTGTAGAGCAAACAGTTTTGTTCTCATTATTTCCCTATAGTAGCTAATAAATCACAGAAAACACCTTAGTTCAGCATTGAAAAATAAGTTAGATAGACCGAACACGTAATACGCATGCGCAGGATGCCATTGTTTTCACGAATTTGCATTTTTTTTTTAATTGTGCGCACAATTTACTATTTCGTTCCCTCGGTTTATAAATCATGCCCCCCTCATCTCATCTCTTATCTTCTCTGGTGACGTGTTTACTGGTGCAAGGACGGGACAACCTGTCACAGTAATTGCAAACCACAACAATCAAATCATCCAATCAATTCCTGATGGAGAAAATCAGAAAGAGAAGCCATTTCACTCAGATATACATCACAATAGAGAAGAAAAGAATATCACAACTTTCCGTTTCAAGCCGACTGCATTTTTATCTCTGTAGTTTAAAAACCTTGACTCTAAGAAAATGTCTTCTTTTATCTTATTATTGTTATACACCGTAGAGCTTTAAAGGCAGAGAGCCAGACAGACAGACCAATGGAGAGCTGTTAAAAACCTTGCATTGAAGTTTTCGATTGTCTGCTGCACATTAAAACATAGTTCAACTTGTTCAAAAAGATAAAGGATAATAAGTCAGAAATAACTAAAGGACTATAAGCATTCTCCATTCCTACCAATCAAAAAATGATTTGTGGGTGATTGTCAACAGGATCAGCGGTGTTCACAGTGTTAGATTCTTTTGTCTACGTACATAAAAAAGCTTTATGATTTCACCTGAAGTCAGTCCTGCTTCCAGATGAAACTCTCGGGAAGAGTGCAAACAGAATGACGGTAATAAAATTGGAGACAATGGAGAAGAAAATTAGACTGCATTTCAGCGATGCCTTTTGTTATTTTTGAAAGGATAAATAAGGATAATGAGTGGTGTAAAAATACCATGTACATTTTTAGTTTCCTCTTTGTTCACTCTTTGCGATGGCTATAATTAATGTTGGCCTGCATGCAGGCTTTTTGTCCTCCCGGAGGGATGTGCTATGCGATTGCTAATTCAATTGTGCAGTTCATTCAAGTGTTTGGAGTTTTCTTGGAAACTGGGAGAAATATCCCTTTTAAAATGATCAAACAATTAGATGTGTAGGTAGTGTAATGATATATTACACTTGTGACTTTTTTGTCAGGAGCAGCAATGTGTTTCTTACATGATCGCTGAAGCTCCATTTCAAAGTAGGCTGCTGCCTTCCGAGTCACTGTGATGGAACCGTAAAAGTGACACTTGTGGTGTATAAATACGCCTACTGTTCTATGGAGATTCTACTCGCAATAGATTCAGATTCCAATCAAGTTTGAATGTTGAATGTCAAATGTTGCTAAGCTAATAATGAAATACTATAATGTAAATAAGTTCAAATATTTACTAATAGTACTATTTACTGAATAGATGACTTTATATTTTATACAACTATTATATTATATTATATTATATTATTATAAGTTTTTTTGTAATACAAACAAAACAAAACGTACTGACCCCAAACTTTTGAACGGTAGTGTATATCCACCTTTTTCCTGAGTAAACGTTGAACACCGCATTCCAACTTACGTTTAGATGCCGTCCTGTTCCATTTAGTGCTGCCTCCATTGTAACACACAGTCAATGGGGTAAAAGGAACATTTGAATTAACTAAACGGAAACTTTTTGAACATTAATAATAAAAATGAAAATGTGCGCATGGTTAAACTGTGTAGTTGTTGGCTGCTACATAACGGCAATAAACTGACTAAATTCTTGGAAAATACGTGTTTTGAGCACCTGCGAATCTGAAGAGAATGTTCGCACAGCGCCGTATGCTTTGCATTTTGTGGTAGACTGGCATGAGAAAATGAGCATGGCTTGCAGCACCTAAGTTGAAATACTCCCAAAAGAGGGTTTATGTGAGCTATAATCATTTTAAGTATTAAATCCCCCAAACTCCATCCCGATTAGGAGCTGCATGTAGGATATGAGAGGTCATACTGTTTTCTTTTTTCTTTTTTCTTTTTAAATAACTTTTTATTATGATTGCAAACATTAAGTGTAGTGTGAGAATTGAGGGCTACAGCAGGCCTCCTTTAATCTCTCCTTTCTTTTTTCTTTTTTTGCATTTTGTGGTGTTTTTCGTGAAGTGTCTTTCTTTTTATTGTTTTTGTTCTTTTTGTGAATATTGAGCCCTCTACTGCACAGGAGTAGATGAGGCTTATTAATTTCACTTTTTGGTGAAAGGGGAGGGCCTTTACATTTTGCAAAAAATATAACTTTTTTTGCTGTTATTAAAAACAAACAAGCAAGCCGTGCCCAGGTGATAAAAAATAACTCAAAGGTAATGTAACATCATAAAAAGTAAATAAGTAACAGTACTTGTTTTAGGTAGAAATGCAATGTTGTTATACATTACTTTTAAAAGTAACTTTCCCCAAAACTGGTCAGGTTTGTTAGCCACATGTTGGTAATGAACCTGTGTGCCCTCCTTGCAAAGGGACTCATATATTACCAGTAGCATAGTCAATTCTGGTCTTTCTATTTTCCTCATCAACTGACGGCCCTTGCCACAAATAGAAAATTGGGAAAAAGTTGCCTGGTATGATGATGAGTCATGTTTTCTGCTGCAACATTCAGATGGTACGGTCAGAATGGGGTGTAACAACATGAAAGCATGGATCTATCCTGCCTTAAATCGACGGTTCAGGCTGGTGGTGGTGGTGTAATGGTGTGGGGGATATTTTCTTGGCACACTTTTTGCCCCTTTAGTGCCAATTGAGCATCATTTAAACTCCACAGCCTACCAAAGTATTGTTGCTGACCATGTCCAATGGCTTTAGGATCACAGTATGCCCATCTTCTGATGACTACTTCCTGCAGGATAACGTGAAGTGTCACAAAGCTCAAATCATCTCAAACTGTTTTTTTGAACATGACAATGAGTTCACTATACCCAAATAGCATTCACAGATGCCACCAGATCTCAATCCAAGAGAGCACTTTTGGGATGTGGTGGAAGAAGAGATTTGCATCATGGATGTGCAGATGACAAATCTGCTGCAACTGCATGATGCTATCATTTAATGCCATTAAGAATTAAGGCGCTTCTGAATGCAAATCAAACCTGTACCTAATGAAAGTGGCCAGAGAGAGTATATTTATATTCAAAAGGTACATGTAGTAGTGCCTTATTTGAAAGCTGTCTTAGAATAAACGTTAATTAAATTAAATATAAGCTCACATATTGTTAGAGATCGGTCAGGCTCACTCACCAACCTATCACGTTACACCCCTTCACCAGAGTACTGATTTATACGCATTTACCTCATTAGCATTTCCCTTCATAAGCTCACACTTTACCTCAACACCTCGTCCAGTCTCAACTCTGGAATACGGACTCACTTTCCCTGTTCCTCCTGTGGTTTATCGTCTGTCTGTGTCTACATCTGCAACCCACATACGAACTGTCAGTATCCATTGTTATCATCTCCTGTTCATCTATTTCTCTGCTATTTTACCATTGATATCATCATCCGTTGTGCTCAAAATAAAGAACTTACTAACCTGATCCTCTGTGAGTTGTGTTCCGTTACACATATATGCCTAGTTTGTTTTTTAGGCATCAGTGATAGAATTTTCCATCGGTTTCATTTTTGAACCTGGTATATTTGGATGCCGATCAAACTAGTATTTGTACATAGTGTTTAAATGAACGTTTTTATGCATTTGGAATCGGTGGAATATGTGCTGAAACATACAATATGGATGTATTGAGAGAATCTAAAATGTAATTGTATTCACGTATGCACAGCTTTAGAATTGTTCAAATATTTATTCATCCTTTATTTTATATTACATACATCTGTATATTTCTAGATTTCACTTTTGATGAAATCCTTCAGAATATGTTGAATACGGCACCAGAAATCATAATGAAAAGAATGAAATCATTATAATGTCAATTTTGGGTAAATACATTATTAAATAAATCTGATGACACTGAACATATTGAATTAATCTCATTGTTTACATGCAATAAAATCAACCTGTTAATTCCATAAATTCAATATTATGGCATAAAAGGTTTCGTAAACATTTGTACTTCTCTAAATTTGATTAAACATAAACTACTTTGGACACTGTCAGTACATCAATAATGTATGTTTCAGAGTATCTTAAATGTATGCTTGTCAGATTCACACTTTGCATATAAAAAGCTATGATTACTAATGAGACCTCATTGAATATTATAACCGTGGAATCATGCGCATAGTAAAGGGTTGTGTTGTGTTTAACTGCTGTGAAAAATATGTAAATGCTTGGGCTTGTTAAACAACAGAAGTGATGAACAGCAGTTCTTATCTTGGAGATATCAAAATGGTTGTGACTTTTGCAGAATAACAGAGTGTTGACCCGCACACACACATATTGCATGAGCAGCTCAGCCCACAGACGTGTTTTGAACCACTAGCTGTATCCCCAAACAGATCTTGCATAAGCAAGTGTTTCTGTCAAGTGAAGTTGGCATCACAGCCTGAAAAGGACAGTATTTTTAAAGCACAGCACATGACAGCTTCACCAGTGGACTTTCCTTCTTAAACTTAAGGAAAAGCTTCATTTTAGTTTGACATTGAGTATATCTTTGTTCCCTCTTGTTGTTTTCATCTTGCTTTTGAAAATGCTCTATTTTTTTTCTTGCGCTGGCCCTGTGCTTTTGTTGGTTTTGCTCTAAAGCCTATTTGTCTGTTTTCTGTCCTTCCCAGAGAATCCGCTTGCTTTTGGGCCTCTTAAACTATTCCCAGTCAAAACAGTGTTGTCACTTGTATTTCATGCCAGATTGACACGCATGAAGAATGATTTTATCGTTTAGAAAGAGCTGTGTGGTCGGTTTTAGTTTCTTGACTTTCGATTTTTGAAAATGGGCACACATTGAAACGCCTGGATGAATCTTTTGAATCGTTTTTCTCCAACTTTCTCAGTATTTTCAAGCATTAAGCCTCTGTGAGACTTCTGTGTGCTTGTGCTTTGTTGAAAAACTATTTTGCTTTTTTTGAGAAACATTTCTCCAGGTCTCTCCAGCAACACATTTCATGGTGTGTTATAAATCTGTTAAAGTGTTCAGGTGGATTGTCAGTTTATTATTGGTCTATTGGATACCCTTTTTTGTAATATGAGTCTTTTATTTGTCTGTCTTTGCTTCTCACTGGTCCCAGCTGTTTCTTTGTTGCGTTTTCTTTCTGTTCCTTCTCTAGCTGTGTGATAGTTGACAGTTTTACTGTCTCGTGTCCTGTTTTGTGCCACTGCACTGTAAAATGTAATAAGTTGACTTTACTTAGAAAAAGTGAGGAAACCGATTGCCTTAAAATTTCTAAGTAAAGTCGAGTATTAATGATTAGTTGGCATAACTTAACACAATTTGTAGAGACAACTTGTTAATCAAGTATAGTTAAGTACTGTTGACTTAAAATCATTATTTGAGTTAACTTTCTGTTAGTGTTCACTTTACTAGGAAAATATTAGGAAACCGATTGCCTTAAAAATTCCAAGTAAGCTAAACTAAAAACAATAAGTAAAGACAAAGCAACAACTGAACTTGAGTTTAACATTGTTTATTACACATTGCATCTGGTAAAAGTGCTTACAATTAAAACAACGACAGTTGAAAAGTTTAATTAAACAAACTTCTGTGCAGCCAGAAGATTAAAGGGACTAACTTCAACTATCTCTTTAAAACAATCTGAAACAGTCTCAACTTACATGAGCAGCAGGTTTTTAAGTGACTGTAGTTTTGGTTTCAGGGATTTGTGTCCAAGAGAAAGAAACACTCTCTGAATAAAATCAATGTTCTTGAGCTGTGGAGGGTATTCCATATTCAGCGCATATTTCAGCCCAAAAAGTAGACTCATGGCATCTGGAAGATTTTCAAGATCAATCACGATGACTCCTTCCAAGATGATCGCGGTGTTCGAAGTTTCCAAATGCAGTGATTGTGGGGAATCCTGGCTATCTTCTTGGTATCGCAGTCAGTATCCCGACAGAAATCTGGGGTGTCACACTCACAGTCCTAATTTTAAAAACAGGAACAGAATATTACAATTGTTGTTACTTATAAATGGGAAATCTCACAAAAGTATATGTCACCTAAAGAATCATAATGTTCTACGCACACCAAATCCAAACTGTTGTTAAAGTACATTGTAGAAAGTTGACAAAATGAGCAGTACATTGGTTTGATTAAGAAAAGTGAAACAAAAGCATAATTTACTTATCTGGTCCAAATTAAGGAGTTGACTGAAGCATAATAGAATGCCTATTTGTGATGTTTGTGTGGGAGTTACAGTAAACATACTTACCAGTGCTGTTGTAAAAACGTCAGAGACTTCTTCTCCAAGGCCACGAAGAACTGCTGTGCGCTTTACAGTAATGCTCTGGAAAAAAAGGATACAATTAGATTTTGCAGTATATGCATAACATTAAAATAAATATGAAATTAGCCAGTCAGAATCGTCATAAGTCAGTAAAATTTAGTTTAAAGGGTTAGGTCACCCAAAAATGAAAATTCTGTCATTAATTCCCTCACCCTCATGTCGTTCCAAACCCGTAAAACTTTTGTTCATCTTCGGAACACAATTTAAGATATTTTTGAGGCAATTTGAGGGCTGACCTTCCTCCAGGCAGCAAGGTATCTTACCGGTGATACTACCGGTATCAAGTGGTTCAACTGTATTGTTATGAAGCTACGAGAATACATTTTTGCTCAAAGAAAACAAAAATAATGACTTTATTCCACATTTTCATCGCTAATGCTTCTTGTGGACGTGTGTTCACGACAGTACCGTGACACAAGCGGCGTGATGACGTTGAACACAGACACGTGCCTTGTGTTCAATGTCACCACGTCGGATCTGGGTCAGTGCCAGTACTGATGTCCTGGTATAAATTGTGGAATAAAGTCGTTACATTTGTTATCTTTGAGCAAAAATGTATTCTCGTAGCTTCGTAACATTACAGTTGAACCACTGATATCACATGGACTACTTTTGTAGATCATCTTGGTACTTTTCTGTGCCTTGATTGTGGTAGTACCCTTGCTGTCTATGGGAAGGTCAGAGAGCCCTCAAATTGCATCAAAAATATCTTAAATTGTGTTCTGAAGATGAACGGGAAAGATTTTTTGGGTTTGGAACAGCTTGAAGGTGAGTAATTAATGACAGAATATTAATTTTTGGGTGAACTAGCCCTTTAATAAAAAAGCATTGATAAGCTTACCACAGGTTTGATTTGCTGAAGATATTCAGAGAGTCTTTTTCCAACAGCCCCTTTCTTGCTCTCAAAAATGTCCAGAAATCGTGAAGCATGTTGATCAAGTGCAGCGAAAAATTCTTGGTTGAGGTTTTTGCTTGTAAATCGATTAAACTCTGAATTGATCTGCAAAAGAAATCAGAAAACGGTTTAATTTACTCACACTCATGCGGTCCTAGATTCACATGACTACCTTCAGATGAATCCTAATGAGTAAATTTATAATATAAAAAATGCTGCAAGAACAATCACCTTTAAGGTGGGCCTTTCAGATAAATCTGCAATGTCTGTCTCCATTGTGTCCTGTGAACCTAAAAATGAGAAAAATCAATGAAATGAAATTAAAGTAGGCAAAAAATTATTAGCTTTATTCAGCTGAACACAAAATATATTTTTAAGAACACTGGTAATCAAACAACTTTGGGTTCCTGATGGTACTCAAAAGGAACTGAAACTACCGGTATGTGTTTACCAACATTACTAAAAATCTTCATTTGTGTTCAGAAGAATAAAATCATACAGGCTTAAAAAAATAAGAAATAAACAGATGAATAAATGAGGACCTTTTTAGAATAACTATCTTTTTAAAAGCTTAATTTAACACAAGATGAAATGTTTTGCTGTAACAAAAGTCCTACCTGAATTTTGTAGGATGCCCGTGGAAAAATGTCATTCAAATCAGAGTTTTTTGACAGTCATGTCTGGTACATGACTACACAATTCGTAGGAACGGCAGATGCTCAATGTACCACGATGTCTGCTTTCTGCATACAAACAAAATATCGGTGTTGATGACAATTTTTACAATTTGCCTAAAATCAGGCAGACATTAACTTGAACCAGCAGGCAGAACCATATCAGGACTGTACTTGATGCCATCAATGCACTCTGAAGATGTGACAAGTACAGTGCTTTGGGTAGAAAATTCTGCTGAAGCATGTTCTGAACACGATTAGGAAAACATGAAATCAGGGTAGACGTCACTTTGTCCAACTGGACAGAAGGTTTAAAAAAGGATGACGAGACCACAGGGTTTGCTACTATTCTTTGGTGTGGACTGCAAAATTTTGTGTGACGTTTTTGAAATTTCTTGTCTAACGGATGATTTGTTTGAAGAGCTTGTGCTTGCCTTCAAAACGCATGGTCCAAACATCTCTAAGTGGCCCATATGCCCTAATTAGTTGTGAATAATGTTCAATGTAGTGATGAATGAGGCAATTGAAAACAAAAACTTAATTAGAAGCAGTGATTAGCAGCTATAGCATGTTAGACTGCTCATTTCGATGAACACAATCCAGCACAATCCTACAATTTGATAGAAAAATATAACATCCAATGTTGCTATATAACTCTACCTTACTTAATCTGATTATTACATGGTCGATTACTGTATATTAAGCAACTGAAAAATATGATAGACAGGAGATGACTCACCTCTCCATGTGCTTCTCTCGTCGTCAGATGCACTTCCGCAAATCGACTCCACCTGTTGGTGGAACTGTGCATAACCACTCATTTCAAACTACTAATTATTGTAAGTAATGTTTAATTGTACTTATTTAGTTTATTAACTTTCAGTGCTGAAAAGTTGTCATTACTTTGTTAAACTTAGTAAAGTCAACAAACTTATTCAAAATAAGTTATAATCACTTACTTTTATAAGTAAAGTGAGCTATTACATTTTACAGTGTGCTTTTCCAATGTCTGCATTGCTGTTTTTCTCATACGGGTTTCTTTTTTTTAACCATATTGCTGGTATTGTTGAGGCTGTGTTGTTAACATGATGTTTTTCCACTGCAGCAAAGGTGGCAAACTTTGAATATTTCCTTAGTGTATTAATCATTGAAAAAATGAACAAATTTCATAAAACAAGTTTCACAATGCTGCAAAATAATACTGTTTCTCTATATATGTGTGTATATACAGTATATATATATATATATACATGTCTATCTATCTATCTATCTATCTATCTATCTATCTATCTATCTATCTATCTATATATATATTTTTTAATGTTTAATAAAGTTTAATGTCTCAGTGTACTCTGAAATTAAAGCATAGCATAGCAACAAATAAACAAGGAGGGTGTAGTAAGAGGGTGTAGTAACACAGTCTGTTCCAACACTGTTTTTATACAGACAGAGGGTTTTTAAGTAATCAACAAAAGTTGGGACACCTGTAGGAATTGTTAGCATCAACTTTCATTGCTGCAGAACAGCTGTAAGTTGTTAACCCATTACTTGTTCCCTGAAAAAGGCCTTTTTGTATAACTCTGAAATGTATTTGAAATGTAAATGAAACATTATTTTTCAGTTTTTGGTAACCTAAACCTTTTTTCTTTTAACCTCTGGCAGTTTACCGCTTACCTTTGAACCATTTCAGCTTATTCACTGGACTTGAACTGCTTAAATTTCAATAAAAACTGGAAAAATTGGGTTCTAAAACTTTTGACCAGTAGTGTATGTATGTATGTATATATATATATATATATATAATATATATATATATATATATATATATATATATATATATTTATTTTCTACAGAATATTACTTAGAATGTGAATCATTCGCTATAGCAATCTTGCCACACTCCCATCTTCACAAGAGTACACACTTACATGCAATTGTAAATCCGTGCCAGTTGCAGCGATTGCTTCCCTTACAATAGACGGCATTACATGCAATTACTGTGCCTTGGGTCTGAATGGTCGCTAGACTAGGCCAGGCAGCTGGGCATCACAGCTGAGATAAATTGTAGCTGAAGATTGGCATCTTTTAATACCACACTGCATAAAAGGCTAATCTTGCTCAATCAATGACCCATTGAAATATTGTATGGAGTAAGGTAGAAGACAGGGGCAGCCTTTGCTGACAGCCAGTAGTTCTGTGTATGGCTGCATTTACTTCACAGTGGAGGCCATTCTGCCTTTGCAAAGACCATTTACTTATACTGATGACTTCCTACTTCAGTTTTCACTGCAAAGCTGTGGAGAACATTCTTCCAGTTTTTGTATCATTCAATTTGAATCATTCATCAATTCATTTAGACATATTTAAATACTAATATATATATATATATATATATATATATATATATATATATATATATATATATATATATATATATATATATATATATATGTGTGTGTGTGTGTGTGTGTGTGTGTGTGTGTGTGTGTGTGCATACATACACACATTTTTTGTCTAAAGAATTATATGAAATATTATAATTATATGTGTGTGTATGAATGAATATACATATACATAATAGGGCTGTCACGATATCAGACTTTTATACATATAGATAGATAGATAGATAGATAGATAGATAGATAGATAGATAGATAGATAGATAGATAGATAGATAGATAGATAGATAGATAGATAGATATTTTTTACATTAGAATATTTTTAGAAGACATTTCTAAAAGAAATTTTGAAGACATTTTCTTGACAATCAATCGCTCAGTTGCTTTAATGATTTGAAGTAAATAGTTCACAGAGTAGTCCAGATTTATTAATATACAGTGGGTACGGAAAGTATTCAGACCCCCTTAAATTTTTCACTCTTTGTTATATTGCAGCCATTTGCTAAAATCCTTTAAGTTCATTTTTTTCCTCATTAATGTACAAAAAGCACCCCATATTGACAGAAAAACACAGAATTCTTGACATTTTTGCAGATTTATTAAAAAAGAAGAACTGAAATATCACATGGTCCTAAGTATTCAGACCCTTTGCTCAGTATTTAATAGAAGCACCCTTTTGATCTAATATAGCCATGAGTCTTTTGGGGAAAGATGCAACAAGTTTTTCACACCTGGATTTGGGGATCCTCTGCCATTCCTCCTTGCAGATCCTCTCCAGTTCTGTCAGGTTGGATGATAAACTTTGGTGGACAGCCATTTTTAGGTCTCTCCAGAGATGCTCAATTGGGTTTAAGTCAGCGCTCTGGCTGGGCCATTCAAGAACAGTCACGGAGTTGTTGTAAAGCCACTCCTTCATTATTTTAGCTGTGTGCTTAGGGTTATTGTGTTGTTGGAAGGTAAACCTTCGGGCCAGTCTGAGGTCCTGGGCACTCTGGAGAAGGTTTTCATCCAGGATATCCCTGTCCTTGGCCACATTCATCTTTCCCTCAATTGCAACCGTCGTCCTGTCCCTGCAGCTGAAAACTCCCCCACAGCATGATGCTGCCACCACCATGCTTCACTGTTGGGACTGTATTGGACTGGTGATGAGCAGTGCATAGTTTTCTCCACACATACTGCTTAGAATTAAGGCCAAAAAGTTCTATCTTGGTCTCATCAGACCAGAGAATCTTATTTCAGTGCAGCAGAATTTTGCGGCCTTGCCACAATTCTGTCTTTAAGCTCTTCAGGCAGTTCCTTTGACCTCATGATTCTCATTTGCTCTGACATGCACTGTGAGCTGTAAGGTCTTATATAGACAGGTGTGTGGCTTTCCTAATCAAGTCCAATCAGTATAATCAAACACAGCTGGACTCAAATGAAGGTGTAGAACCATCTCAAGGATGATCAGAAGAAATAGACAGCTCCTGAGTTAAATATATGAGTGTCACAGCAAAGGGTCTGAATACTTAGGACCATGTGATATTTCAGTTTTTCTTTTTTAGTAAATCTGCAAAAATGTCAATAATTCTGTGTTTTTCTATCAATATGGGGTGCTGTGTGTACATTAATGAGGAAACTTAATGATTTTAGAAAATGGCTGCAATATAACAAAGAGTGAAAAATTTAAGGGGGTCTGAATACATTCCGTACCCTCTGTAGTATTATTATTTAATCCCAAGTGCACTGTCTTTATGCTGTTTTTCTAGTCTATATTCTCTTCTGATAAGTGCATTTATTTTGTGCAGAGTTTTTGAATTAAATTCAAGTGAAGCATGAATAAATAATAGTGAAGAGTCCTAGAAGGAATTGTATTTAGTCAATTGCATATTTTTATGCATAATTGCATGTCAGATGAGACTACAGATTTTATGTGCTCATTTAAACTTTTTACACATGCACAGTAAATTTAAAATACAGAAATGTATTGTTTTGTTGCTTTGTGTGAATGTGTTTACTGTATACTCCGTATCTTTAGTTTATTTCTAGCCACTGGATTTGGTGTGCTTGCTGTCTGTATTTGGTGTTTAATGCTGTACCATGTTTCTGAGGTTCATGGGTTTTATTCGGTAGGCTACTGAGATAAGGATTGGACCGAATCAGCTCATATGGTACCACAAATATTAGCAATAAGCACAAATAATTCCAGTGTATTTTTTAAGAGGTTCAGGAATATGTGGATCCTAAAAAAAGCATTCTTTAAATGAGTTGCTTGTAGGCCCATATGGAAAAGTGACTCTTCAATTTCCTGCTTTGTTTCATCTTATTTATTTTTCATTTCAGCTGTGAGCCATGGAGGAGAATGATTGTTTGAACAAATGTCTCTGATGCTTTTGAGGCCATAGGGTTCTACTTATCTTGTCCACACAGGTGGGAGTCAAATTATTTGCGGGGAAGTACGGAAATGCGGATGGAAATCTGTTTGTTTGGTGGAAGTCGTTAACTTGACCCTTAGTTAAGCATTAAGCGCTGAAAGCTTACAGACATTCCTTAGACAGACAAAACATCAAGGCTCTGAATGCAGTCTTTCACAAATCACACTCAATAACCATATTTTCCCAAATGGAACATCATATTTTGCTGCAATGAATATTTTAAACACTCAAGAGCTTCCTATCTGAATTCATGAAATATGAAGTTTTATGATAGATTTGTTCATCAGCAGCAATTTCTTGGCTTGCTACTGATGTTTTTGAGAAATGTTCAGGTGAAAACAGTCAAGTTTTGAAAAATACTCACATTCAAAGCAATTTAATCGTTTTGGTCTTATAAATGTGCTTCTTGACTGACACAGCAGTGCTGTCTCAGTATATAAGACTCAGTTTGTTTCCCTTCTTAAAACTGTTTCCAGATTCAGCTCGTGTCCTTGTGAACACCAGAAGGTTCTTTTGAACAGATGGCACATCATACACCATGAAAGGAACGAATAGTAGCTGGCAGCATTCACCCATGAGAAAGACACTTTAAAAACTATAAACGGTAACTGTATCAGCAACAGCTAAAGCAGTAAATTGTGCCGTTCTGTAACTTACTTCAGTGTGTCTAAAGAAACGCTCTAGACAGGTGCTCAAACAGACTTAAGTTTAAAGTCAGTCACTGGACCAGACCAAACAAACGAACAGTGCATATAATTGTGGGATGACTCAAAAAACAAAACATGATTATGTTCTGTGAACAAAAACATGGGGCCCACTTTACAACTCAGAGTAAAATTACCTAGAAACTGCAGCATTTGAGACATGGATCAATTTTTAAAATGGCTGCAATTCAATAAATTGTTGATTCAGTATGTCCAAGTCTTTTCAGAAAGTTACAACAATTCTGTGCGTCTGTATCTATAAATAATTTCTGAATAAAATAAACAACAATATGATTCTGAAAAGACATGGAAGTATGACAGAAGTTTTGTTTAAAGTAGTATTTTTGTGCATGACTTGCTTGTTTGTCTTCCATGTTCATCATTATCATTCAGTATTGTTGTATTGCTATATTACACAGTTTTGTTCCAAAACCTAGTGAGCTGTCTACATAGGGAGCATTTTAAAGCATCATAAGTGCACTTTAGAGACAAAGGCTATTCACAAAAGTATATGTAACTAATGTAATGCCTAATTTCATTCAGCCCAAATTCTAAGGTAACATCATATATACATTATGGACAAGACAATCCCATATTAGTGCCAAAGAATTGGTGAAAATTGGTGTTTAAAATTATTAAAATCATGTTGTAATGAGGGGCGAGTCAGCGGAATGAAATCCAATTGCAGGATTTATTGGAAAACAGAATGGTCGTAACAGGCAGGGTCAAACAGTGGCAAACAGGAATATCGAAGATAAACAGGTTCGTGGTCAGTAAACAGGCGAGGGGTTGGTATAGGCGGCAGGCAAACAACACTCCAGTAATCCAAAGCAGTGTGTCAAATAGGGCAGGCAGCAAACAATCAAAAACCAGGACAGACAGGCAGGAAACAGAACCAGGAAAACAAAACACGGGAAATAACGCTCAGAACTGACATGGAGCCTAATCAAGACTTTGCGTTTAGTGTAGTGTGAGAATGGTGCTTATATGTGGTGTGGGTGATGAGGTGCAGCTGATGAGGTAGTCAGTGACTGGGTAAGGGGCTTATGGGAAATGTAGTTCACATGAATAAGTGAGTGAGGGGGAGAGTGGGTGAAAGTCCAGGTTGAAGTGCCCTCCTGTGGTGGTCATGGGCACTTCAGCTGATGATCACGACACATGTAATGAATGAAACAATTATTCAGTTATAGTTCAATTAGTACTAGAAAGAATCAATAAAAATAGTTTTCAGCGTTGAAACTGTTTTGAATTTAATTTAAAAATATTTTGTTTATGCTATGTGTATTTTATGCTTATTTGAGTGCTGGGTTTTTAGCTTAGCAACATCCTAAATTCTAACTTCAAAAGTGCGGTTTACCATATTCAACAAATTTTCACAGGTAAAATCCAGTCATTTCAATGTGAATCCATGCTATCAGGAATTACACATAAAGGGGAAAGATTTCACAATGCAGATTTCGCAACGGGTTCAAGTTTTCTTCTGACTCACTGTGTTCACCACCAGAAAGCTGCTTGGTTTGAAAGTGACTTTTGTGTTAACTGTGCTTCATGCTTGGCTGCACTATTGACAATATTCAATTTATTCGAAATTTCACTAATGTGACCACTTCTTAAGTCATCTATTTGTGTCTAACACTATTTGTGTGGTGGGATGAGAAGAGTGTTTGGAATCAGTCATGGAGTGACTGAGGATGCTGCCTTAAAAGGTAGCTGCCAATGTAGGCCATAGGAAGTACTGTAGGCAGCTCACTAGGTTTTGGAACAGAGCTGATGTTTCAGTAGCCAAGAGAAGAGCACAAAAATTCTATGTCAAACTGTAAACATCTGGTTACACACGGTATTATGGCAGAACACAGATTACATTTGCGATAACATACGCCATCATCATTAGTCTCTAGAGCGTCATTCATTTTTTTCATATAATAGTGATCATTGCCCATTTCCAACACTGGCTGATTACTGAAATTAAAGGAACACGAGGCTGAGATGGCATAATGCTTTCATCCAAGGACCTGAAACTAAATGAGAAATTACAGCCACTTGTGTTATAATTTTCATTATAACACGGGTGAACTGATTCTGACAGGGGATCAAGGTTCAGATGATTAGCATGAACCAGTTTGCTCCTGCTGAGATTATTCGTAACTGCAACATATAGCAAGTAACATATATATCACTAATATTTCATAATATTATTTTTGAAGATTTACCAGTGCCTGTTTTAAATTCTACTGTTTTATATTCCCCAGAGAAGCTGCCCGCATCTTCATGAGGTTTTCATGACAAAGTCAGAACGTAAAAAGAGCCATAATTCTGTGCAAAATTATGTGGGAATAATTTTCAGGAGAGCAGTTATGGCCGCTTATGCAAAACCTGAGATTGCACGTTGGGATAATGTTTCCCCTCCTCCGACTTAACAGGAAACCTCTTTGCAAAGAGTGCTTATGGTAATTATGGCCAACTGTTCGGAATTAAAGCTAGTTTTCACAACATGAGACCTCTAAAAGACTGCAATTTTACTCCAGATGAAAATCACGTCTTTATTCTCAAAGCGCTTTGTCTGTGCAAACCTGTCACACACACAGTACAGCTGAAATATGTGTTTGTTCTGCTGTTAAGGTGTGAAAAATGACATTCTGATTTTTATTGGCACATTTAAGTTCACTGTACTGCTGGATCATTTCGGATTATGCTGTTGTCAGACCTTATAGATATGTTTAAGAAAGCAGAAAAAACATGGTAAAGAGTAATAGGGAACATTTCTTAAGGAGATTTACAATTTGGTCAGGGACAGCCCTAATTATATTGCAAGCATTCTTCAAAAAATAAAATATCACTATGAATCAAATATATAATGTGCAATTTCCCAGTAAACACCGCTTCAGCAGTCTCTTCAGTATGCAGGTGTGGATTTAAGAATCAAACACAAGGTTTTAACTTAAATCTCTTCAGCTCACTACAAAATAACATAATCTTCTTTGTTTCACACAGGTACGTTGTCTTTTCCCAGCCACACACACCCTTCACCATTCTCTCACACCTTTTATTAGACCCTGCTGCTGGTCTTATCTGCTGCAGCTACTCTCTCAGACAGCCTGGGTTTTTCTAGTCCGTAATGGGCGGCCATCTTGCCCCCCAGCTTCCACGTGTGGTGACCTGGGAGTGGTCAAACTCTTGCTCTAGCCATCTTAGAGCAATCGTTGTGTTTGACTTCATGCAATGTTCACCTTCTGACTTGAAGCAGTGCATGCCAGTAAGAAATTTTGTCCGAGACAGCGCCGGCGGCATGTGACCGCATTGTGCTGCTTGTGAAAAAAAAAGCAAGAAAAAAAAGCATGCTGCTCACGTGTGTAGAGATGTAAAAGTTATTATAACAGTTAAAGCTCTTTTCATGTAGTGGCGAGTGATGTTATAGCATGTTTATCAAAATGTAACTGATAAAAAAATGTAGACCCCACTACATTGGTATTTAAGTAGTATAGGCTTACAGTAAACTTCACTGTTGTACAGACGATGAAGTGTCTCTGAAACATCTATGTGTAACCCCTCTACCCAGGTCCTACTCAGCCCACTCTGCACAGGCCTCAAACCTGGATCTTCTGGCAAAAATTGCATTTACATTATATATAATGCAGAAAGTTTCCAACTTCATGTTTCCGTTTTCAGTTCCCCCTCTTCCTATCCTCTAGAACACGCCCTCTCATGATTCCACAATATTCACGTATATGTTCTGTTTTGGTTGAATGCTGCATTCACGCATTGTTGTAATTACCGTAGTCTCAAGTTGACAACACGTGGCGTTCTGTTCTGAGCTGTTTGGGGAATTATTCATTTCCTTGGCACCACTATCAACGCCTAAATGAATCTGCAGCGATCAGGTGGTGCTGCAGTCACATGGTACAATTCCCATCTTACAAGCTGTAAGAGCTCTACAAAGACGTTAACGCTTTTACGACATGGTGTGAACGCACCTTAATTCTAGTTCCTGTTATGGCTGTTCCCCATGCCTGTTCTGTTTCTATATTGATTACCCTGTTTGTATATTAACTCTGAGTTCTCTCTACTTTGTCCTGTAGTTCATCAGTTTACAAATTATCGACAAATTTTCAAATCAAGCGTTTTCGTTTAAGACCAAGAATGAACCAACATAGCCATGTTATTCTGATGGACCAGAATAGCCATGTTGTTCTTCAGCAAAAACAAGGTTTCTGGTTCAGGGAGGCTTTCAAGATAAGAAGCCTAGTTGGGAAACCAGCATACAATGTAAACAAAACTTGTGATGGTGACCAGCAATGCTTGTTGATATGGTCAATATTTGTCTCATTCCTTAGCTTTAGCGAACTAGCTGAAATTCCTTTCAAAGTAATTTCCTTTGTCCCTGTACTTCTTCCATGTGGCCTGAGACATAGTGTATTCATAAATATTCAGTAAGGAGTCCCTGCCCACCTCCTAGAGCGAAAATCAATGGTGCAGTAATGGACCTGAATAGAAGCTTTGTTTCAAAAAAGATTCACCCACCAGCATACCAAACACAAGCACCTTGCTGATAGAAAGATCCACCGGGACACTCCACAAGCTATCATCAGTGTAAAGAAAGAGGCTTGCTGTTCTTGAGTACTCAGAATATCTGCGTTAGGAAAGGAAAAAAATGAAGTTTGTTTAACTGCATTGTACGTGGAATAATCTATTCCTGAATCATTAAAATTTATAAGAAGGTTACACGAGACTGGAATGAGATTTTGATGAGATGTCAGTGTCTTTCAATGATGCTTTGTGAGGTAGGGATGCATACAGGTGAGATAATGATTTTGTTGACAGGTGACGGAAAGCACCGATTCACTGTCATGTTTGTCTAGAAGGCCCTCAAATTATTATTTAAATTCATGAAAACAATTCAGAACCACCAATACACTGAAGGTGTTTTAAGTTATTAAAAAAACAAACCTTTTTATTAGTGCATGTAATGTTTTTAAACATCTGAATGCAGCCTCCATCTCATTTTTAAAAAATGTATTTACATTTTTTAAAATTGGAAATCTTTCTTGATTTTGAATTTTTTAAAAGCCCCTGCTAATTTTAAGTCTTTAAAGCAGTGCCTATATTTTCAGTCACAGTCCTTATTTTATTTTTATTTTATTTTTTTAAGAGATTGTCTTGTTTTACGCTTGAGATATAGAGTCGTGGTGTAGTGGTAAAGCACATGAATGTGACATACTGTATAGGAGCTTCCGTCATGTTCTAATCTTGCTCCTCTTCTCTTTCTTTCCTATCTTCCTATCCTGCCAAAAATTTAAAAGACAACTTTAATATCCCTCTCTTAGCCACCTTCATGGGTGCACCTTCACCAGGGGTGCGTTTCCCAAAAGCATCGTTAGCCAACTATGGTCGCAAGATCCGTTGAACTCTATTGATAAGGACGGAACTTGCGACCATAGTTGGCTTTGGGAAATGCACCCCTGCGGATGGACTGAATGGAATTAACTGCTAAACATTAAAAGGTGAACTTTTTCCAACACCTCTCAGAAAAGTCAATAATTAGAATAGCATTGGAATTCAAAATAGGTTGCATACTGTATCAGTTTAAAATCATGTCTGTGAAATTACTGCAATAGTGCTCATTGTCTTTAAGCAATCTATAGGCTATGTTTTAGATGTAATATGATGTTTTAAACACAGTATGCAAAAGGATTGACATATTTAAGGCTTGGCATTAAAAACTCTAGCTTCTTTAACGGACCACATAAAAAAAAAACATAGAATATGACCATATTAAATAACCACGCTAACTGTAATGTATCAATTTTCTGAAGTAAAGCTAAGGTTAGGCCTATTTCACTCTCAGGCGGATAAATATGAATGTAGAGTATGTGTTCTTGATGATGAACATTCCAAGGGATTGAGAGATTTCACTCTCATTCTGCCTCATACATAAAACGTCAATATGCTACTTAAAATACCCATTCACATCAGTTTTTTTTTTTTACTGGTCCCATTGGACTATAGGAGTAAAATATTCACAAACCTCAAAAATGATTTCTATACCAAACAGGAAGCATGCTAAGATATTTGCCCTGGCAGAAAGCAAGAGAGTTTTTTCCCTGAACAAGACAAGTAATTAGGCTATAGATCCTACAACAAATGGTTTCAACAAAACCGGGCAACTCTTTTCTCTGGAGGATGAACTGATTGATTGTTGACATAGTGATAAAGCTCCGAAGGCATAAAGCTTCATGTGGCTTTTCACTCTCACAAAAATGAAAAAAAAGTATAAGCAGCACCACAGTAAGAAATGCACTTTTCACATTTTTACTCAGTGTGATGCCATCGAATTTACAAAATGACACAAAACTTTCTTATATACTATCTTATAAACACATAATAAATGCATAAATATAATAAAACAACATTTCCAGCAACATGCAATGCATGTATTGATAAATGCTTAACCCCATGAATAACATAAGTAATTTTGTTTAATTTTTAAGTAATATCATCTGTTGTTTCTCTAGTATGCTTTGTCAACTACTGTAAGTGTAAAGTGCTCGGGCTACAAATGAATGTTATTCAGGGTTTCCTTGAACTGCTCTTTGATTATATAAAGTTATAATTTAGTGGTAAGTAAACTGGCTATGATGATGTGTGTTCATGGGTCGTGAAAGGTGACCAAATGTCCATAATTTGTGAATATGAATCGGTAATGACAGACTATGTACAGCAGAACGCTTGCCAAAGGCTCAATTTCACACTGGCAGCAGCTGATAAACATTTTTAAGGAACCTTAATCCTTGTCTATTTGCAATTTACTGTATTTTCTCTCCTTTTATCTATTTTGTACACATAAATGTTTTGCCAACCTTTGCTTAACATTATAAAAAGAGCTTTAAAAATGTCTGGATTGTGAGAATTAGATGTGAGCCAGGACCTTAAAGGGAAAGTTCGCCCAAAAACTCATCATTTACTCACCCTCATGGTGTTCCAAACCTGTATGACTTTCTTTCTCTATTGAACACAAAAGAAGTCCAGTCCAGTAGGTCTGCTGTGTGATTAATCGTAATTGATTATATATTTTGCTTTGGCTACCAACAATAATCTTCTTTAAAACAAGATAATCGAGTTCAAATGAGTGTTGTGCCGCTGCCACATTCCGTCCAGCACATCTTCCTTTCCTTCACAGCGGTGCACTTTCGTTCCTCCCTAAAAGCCCAAACTTAACACCCAAATAAGCCAAGTACTGTAAGTGAATGTCGTAAAATGTACTGTTGCTAAACTGCGGGACACGTTTGATATTAAGCAGCGTTACTAAAAGCTCATTAAGCCACTAAAGAGACATTGTTCCTCAGGCGGCTTTCTCTGTGCATGCTCCGAGTTGGCATATTTGCTTCGTATAACCACGTAAATGCGTACACACAAAAAAATCATTTTTGGAGAGTATTCACGTAAACACAGTGGATTTTGTCTCAAGTGAACGTACACAGTTGAGAAAGAAAATGTGTAACAGTATATAGGATCTGTGCGTTAGCTCTTAAATCAACAGCTGCCTGTAGTCTGACATGGATAACTACATTAATCGCTCACTGATCTTGACTGAATAACTTAAGCAACTTTAATAAGGATTAATTAGTTTTTGCTGAAGTATCGATAGTTTTGAAATTTCACTAATATTTCAAATGACTCATTTCGTAAAATAAGACTTTGGTCATATCGCCCACCAATAAACATGCAATAAACTGTTAATAATTGTGTCCAGTATTCTGGTTGTACTGAATATAATGTTGTTACACTAAAAAGGACACTCCGCTGAGCCCCTGACATCCTAGCTCATCCCATCTGGAGATTTATGCCTGCAATTGTAGGGCTTTATATTGGAAAAGCACATGAATGAATAGCCTCAAAGACTCCTGCACAAAGCCAAAAGCCAGAAGCTTCCAATTTAGTGTCTGATACAGTCCTGCAACACATGTCTGAAACTGCCACCATTTGTTTCAGTATTTGGGCTGGAGGGGAGATTTGCATTTAATCACATGCTTTAGACCCCCAATTTTATCATGTGGACAATGATGTCACATTTCAAAATTGTGCAGATTAATTGCTATCTGTCTACATTTACGTTTACATTTACATTTAGTCATTTAGCAGACGCTTTTATCCAAAGCGACTTACAAGTGAGGAATACAAACAAGCGTCTATTGTGCTGTACCAATCAATGGATGAATGATCCTTTTTTCTCTGTCTGTAACTTTGGTATTTTTTACAAGGCAGTCATCTTTTTCATTTCTGGATGTTAAACAATTCATAAGCAGTCATCATTGAACCTGTTAATAAACTAGGATCAAATTACAATGGGTAAACACAAGAGTCGGGGAAAGACAAAATTAGTATTAGAGATTAATATTTGCCTCGAATATAATGACATTTGACGTGCTAAATGCCTCAGGAAACGGAGGAAAAATCTGATGTCAATATCCTTATATCAAATCGGGGTTTCTGAATGAATATGAGCATTAAGGATATTCTTCCCATGGAATTTTATTAGTTTTGTTTATAAAGTGAATCCATCCATCCATATATCCATCCATCCATCCATATATCGTATATCCATGTATCCGTATATCCATCCATCCATCCACATATCCATATATCCATCCACCCATCCATATATCATATATCCATATATCCGTATATCCATCCATCCATCCATCGTGTCAAGCTTTGTGATAAAATGTCAGAGATCAGGGCTAGTTGTCACACAGTAATTACACAGTGAAATATGTTCAGTTTCACAGCTTTTTTTCTCTCACTTTTTTGTGTAAGCTGTCAATGTGATATATAAATTTGTCTTGTAAATCTTAGTCTGACATGATTAGTGATCTTTTTAAGCAAACTAATTGTCATTGATTCCACCTTGCAGCTTTGAAAGCATTATCTGATTCAGATTTTTCCATGAGAAAGTAGGATGAATGTTTGATGGATCTGTGTTCTCCTGTATGCGAACAGACCCTTTGGGAATCCTCTAAACTGAGCGCATCATGGGAAGGCCATGCCTTGCTGTTGCAAGCAGTAATTGATTTTCAGCCAAACTTACTAATGGCCAGATGTTCATCCTCCACACCAAATGCATTATTCTAAATTGAAGCATTAGTATGAAGAATGACATGTTATATTTAATTAAGCAAAGTAATATGTGTCGTTTTGTTTAATGAATGCTCTCAATGCAGCGAAGTGAACTGCTGCCTGAAATGAAAATGTGATCTCACACTGATTATCTTTTGAAATGTTTTCATCGTCATAGAGACGTACTACTTAGTGTGCCTTGGACTGCTGTTGTGTCACGTCTGTTTTTGGGTTTTGTTTAGTTTAAGTTTTCATCTTTTTTTTTTTTTTTGTAATTCTCATAGCCTTAGTTCCAGGTCATGTTATGTGATTCCCTCTTCCTCTCATGTGATCCTGTCATGTGCTTCCCCTGTTCTGATTGGTTCCCTTGTTTCAAGTGTCAAACTCTCATTAGTTCTTGTTTCATCAGTTCTGTTTTCTCATTGGTTTATTGGTTCATTGTGTTCAGGTGTTTGTGGACTGTAGGCCAGTTATGTTCAGTGATATATGACTTTGAAAGCAAATATGCAATAATTGCAGTTCACTCTAATATTTTAATCTGCAAACTATTAGTTTGATTACAATTCAATTGACTGAAACCCATAATTTTACAATACACATAATGGGATCATTTGATGTTAAATTGGATAGCTCACGTCTCATGGGCCTCTTGCACATCCCTTTAAAAACACTTCTGTGGTCTATGGCTTGATTTCAAATCTCCCATCTCCATTATACACTGGCCTTCCTTTGAGAATTTTAATTCCTTGTGGGCTTTGTTTGTTTGTGGGTTGAGTAATTATAGCCATCATTCTTTCAGAGGCGTGATGACATTTCATGCACGTACAGCTCCATATAATTATCATTACTGCAGGGGGGTTTGTTCTTGAGTTCTGTATTTCTCCCATAGTAGGGATATTTCACTCCTGTGACAATCAATTGCCCTAGCAGCAGCGTGAATTTGGCCTGGCTTTATTGAAAGGCTGATAAGAGTTTATTGTATACTTTTTGTTTGAATAGAATTTTACTACTTTGCATAATAATACTGTTAATATCAGTACATACTGTAGCCGTTGGCCTTTTTGCTCAGTTGAACTTTAAGAATCAGATAAAGTGATTTTTAATTTTTTAAATCTGTGAGGCGTTCAATGCATGATATTACTTTATAAAAATCTCATCTCATGAAGTTGGTTTAGTGAAGCTTTAGAGAGTCTTGACAAATAATAGTGATTTTCTCAAATATTAGATTTGACGTAACATTTTGTAATTACATGTGTCGATAGCTGGTGAGCACTCACAAAGATGAACTATACAAAATGAATACTATAACTAGAGACGATAGTGAACTACATGTTACGCATAATATTTTCATAATATCAGATGTGTTATTTTGACGAGTTTACTTGTAATGATCATTAGCTAAAGTGCCCTCTACAACCACTAGAGGGCACCTCACTATGGACTATCTCACATTCACTCACCACTGGACTTCATTCCCCACAATCCATCTTGGAACTGTCACACATTCACTCACACCCATGCACTACATTTCCCAGAAGACTTGAACCCTGTCACTGATTACCCCAGCCAGCTGCAGCACATTATCTGTCACTATTTAAGCACCACTTACACACAGTGAGATCGCAAAGTCTTGATTTGCTAATAGTGGTCAATTCTGAGCGTCTGTATTCCGTGTTTGTTTTCCTGGTCCTGATTCTGCCTGTTTTGCCCGTTCTCTGATTGTTCTCTGCCTGCCATTTTGGATTTACTGCTTCAGATTATTGGACAGTTGTTTGCTTGCTGCCTGCCTCGATCTACCCACCTGTCTAACGATTACTACTCTGCTTTTCCTCTGACATTCTTGTTTGCTGTTGTTTTGACCATTGCCTGTTAAGACCATTCTGCTTGATAATAAAGCTTGCATTTGGATCCCATTCCGTTGACCTGCCAATCATTACATTACTATTGTAACAAGTGAAAAATAATAAATGTGCATGAGTTTGTATGAGTATGTTTTTTGGACTGTTAACGTTTACAAAAAATATTATATAATAATTTGGTTAACATGTATATAATATTAGTATAATTATTGTCATTATTATTATTTAACAATAATAATAAAAATGTTAACTACTAACTATTGTATGTCGCATATATACATATACATTTGCCAAATTTATAAAATGAATATATGCATTATATATCCATTTCATTATTAATAATAATAATAATAATAATAATCTTTTAAAATTTGCCAAATTAAAAATAATGATAATATTTTACATATTAATTTGGTAAATGTTAACATTTTTATTATATTCTGGTATAGCCATTATTTTTTCTGCATATAGTTTTGTGAAAATTTACTGTAGTAAAGTGACAATTATTTAATACAAAAACAATTGTTTAATTTTGTTGTTTTTTCAATATACTGCATGAAAATGTATACCTGCCTTTTATCCAGGGGTTTGAACGGCACTTTTTTAAAAGCTGCTTTGGAAAAATATGTACAGTATGTAGGTACAAAATAAATGGAACTGCATTGAACATGGCATGAAATGTCAGAGAAAACAGCAAAATCATTGTCATTTGACAAATGGAAAAACTCTCTTGCCAGTAGTCACCTCGAACAGCAATCACTGTTGTCCAGTTCTAGAGGTTTCTTCATCAGACAGACAAGTCATGTTGGCTCACACTCTCCAAAATCAATATCATCCTGGGGAATTTTACATCAGGCAGGATGGGTCTGACATACAACCACCATTCAGCTGCACTCAGATGGAAAAGAGTTGCTCGTTATCCCAGTAATAGAGTAAGAGTGGGCTGTTTTTCCTGAGAGGCAGAGATTGAGATCCCATTACTAAAGGGCCCTGGACTCTGGCCCTTAAAACCCACCCCACGATATGACCATAAATTGATCCTCTCCGGCTTGTCTCCTAAAACACAATCTTGGCTAGAGCTAACTGTTGAACTGATCTGGCTAGTAAATCAGATGCCTTAAGCTTTTCGTGGTTAGACAGCAGAGCAAATAATTTTTGTTATTTTGGGAATCTGTTCTTCAGCTCATCGCTGAAATCCCTTTCTGTTTGTGCCATCTATTTTTAGCCCTCTCTCAAACCTCCTGAGCTCCTATACTTTGCTAATTGTCTCAACCTAATGGACTTACATAAATGGTCAAAAGTGCACTTGATATTTGTCATGTACCTGTGATGTGTTGAAAGATTGAAAATTTGGCTTTTAGTCAATGTCTGTTAGCTCCAAGGTCACCAATACGATATGCTACTGTACTCCTAAATGTTGTGAACATTTAAAGTAATAATAATTACTAATTAATAGTGTTCTTTTGGATTGCATTTATTGTTATGTCATCGATATTGATATAGTTCCTATATCTAACCAATCTTGATGTTGAATATATGATATTCAAAACATGGGAATTTCAATCGCATCCACTTCTTTGGCTACAATCAACACAAAATGCATGTGGTCTGCCATGAATGTTGGATCAGCACACTACGGAAACTACCTGACGGCCAGGCTAGTGTAGTTCATCTCAAACAAATGTTTCCAAGCACTTACTCATGCACAATAGTGAGTGGGCGTTGATACAGTTTCCTATGCAATGACGTTAGCCAATTATAACAGTCGCCATTTACTGACAAGCCTTAAAGGAGCCGCATCTTAAAAAGTGGATAATTTCAGAAAGAGGAGTTTTAAAGATTCTTCATAGAACCATCAATGCCAAAAATAATTTTTAGTAGTGGCTCAAATATACTTGTAATTTAAGAAAATAATGGAAAGATTGGATTCAGTGTTTTTCAGCTCTCAAACAGCCTACTATTAATGATGATGACCGCTATTTATCCCATTGATTACTGTGGGCCTCTTCATCAGATCTATCACCCATGGGATCTTGGTTCAAATAGAAATGGTCTTACTCAAGACAAGAACACAGGTTCATTTTCTTTATCATCAGTCTCTAATTGGCAGGTCTACTGGTGTAGGTGAAGATGGTGGTAAGAAATCAACCACAAAATAATGTTGTGTTTTTATTGATTTTATTCATGGTACAAGTGGTGACGTGTGGCTTTGCCTTGTGGTTTCCCAAACTGGGCTAGCGAGAGAATTGCATACATATTACTGTGAATTAGGGCTGTGCAATATGGACAAAAAAAAATCACATTTTTTTATTTTTTTAATCAATATTACAATTGCGATTTATTTTGCAATTTTGGTAATTGTTTTTGCTTTTTCAAACATTGCTACATTCTGAATGTATTCAGTGCACAAAAAGTACATAAAATGTTTCACAATGAAGTAACTGTATTTACAGCTTTATAAACAAAACTGTAATTAACTGTCTTTAAAACAGAAAACAGAAAATAAATTAAGGTTAACAAACCTGAAATTCCAGTCATAATAAGTAAACTTCAAAATTGTATTTCAGTGCACACATTTCACAATGAAGTAACATACTGTACAGTAGGATTAACTGCTCGATAAACAAAACAGTAAAAAAAATTGTGTCTTAAAAACAGACAACATAAAATAAATTACGATTATTTCACCTGCTTAAACTCGTATTCAACGCCCGCCTTACATTTCTCATACAGCAACTTGTGTGAAATAAGTGCGAGTTGGCAACTGGTATCTTTTGTCCAGTGTTTGAATCCAAAATTCTCTCAAACCACTGATGTTGAATTTCTCTTTGGTATCAAATAATTTTTATTCTGAACTGCATCCATATTTTTTCTTCTTTCCTCCCGTTTGCCTATTCTGTTCTCCCACTTTGCTTTTTTCTAATTTGTGCTGTATGCTGAGTGAGCTCTGATTGGTTAACATCTTAAACATGCGCACAGTAACGTCGCGGTATTCTGAATTAAAATATAAATAAATTAACAAATAAAATTGCAGACTTGTGCGATTTAGAAATTGCATGTGCTCAAATCGCGATTGTTTTGCGATTGCGATTAATTGCACAGCCCTACTGTGAATATACAAATGTGTTGTTCAATTATTGAACTTAAAATCTCACGGGGTACTTCAATCAGGAGGAACTGCAATCATTATAACAGTTTTATTGAGTTTTTCATTGTAGCCAGTGAGGGGTCCCTGATATTGTACTGGCACTCAAGCAGTTGTGGGGTGTGCATCAAATCTCCTGTATTATCTGGAGTCTCTTTGAAGAGTTCCTGAGTTGTGTTCGTCAGAAAACATTGCAGCAGGCTTTGACATATCACAAACCCACGCTTGTCATTTTTAAAGAAGCGTCCAAGACTTGTGTCAGCAAATAAACATGTCACCTTTCACAACTAAATTACTCAGCATGTAGTTACCTGCTATACAGGATGTGTTTGATCCACTGCCATGTCAAGGGAAAGAGAGCTGGTGTAACTCTTTAAACCACTAGTCTGGAAAATAGCAAACTAAATTGGGGAGTACTCCAGGTCTGGAACAGTTATTGTTCATTTTGATTTATTGAAGGACTTAAATAGAAGACACTCTAATGTTATTTAATATTGACTTGTAACTTATGAAATAATAATAAAAGTTAAAAAATTGTATCATTATATATATATATATATATTTATATTCTAAACTTAAACCAGAGGTATCACATATTTGTATATTAGTTTAGCATTTAGATTTAGATGTGAAATTTATAAAATTTTAAACGTTGAATGTAAATTGAGGGTTTTAAGGAATTTGACAAATTTGCTGCACAGTTCACACTTTATTTCATATTTGGCTCAATGTAAGCTTTAAAGAATAGTTCACGCTAGAATGTGAAATTCTGTCATATTTACTCTTACTCTCGCGAATGCATTTGTCAAGTATTTATGCATCAATGCTCGTGCTCACCTTAGAGTAGGCACATTTGAGATGAGCAAAATCTGCCTTGAACCGATCACCGCAAGATGCATGCTGGTTAGAAATGTGTCTGAAGGCTCATTTGAGATGAGCAAATTGACCTTTCGCCAGCAGTTTGATTGACTGGCGATCTGACCAATCATAACCCCGAATCCATCATTTTGTCTGACAAAGCAGTCAGAGGAGTTAGTAGATTAACATTGGTGAGCTTGAAATATTGTGTGTACTTTCTGCGGTTGAAACAACATTCCTTCTGATGTTCATTCATATTTATTTGACTCTATAAATGAACTAGTATGAAGAGATGATTGGTTCACGAGCCTCTTGAAGGAGCTACAGCGATCTGTCACAGAGCCACTATGGTATTTATTGTTTAAACTTCTTTAAAAAATTACAATATTTGAAATTTGAAACTTTGTTTCATATCAAAAGTAACCTGCTCTGTTTTGTCTGTCAACGTGTTGTCAGTGTCCTCTTTGCTCTGGGATGTATTTTTCATTTTGTGAGAACATGATGTGTGGCACGAGAGCGCATGGCTTGTCAGACATAGCAACAGTAACTAAAGGGGACGGGTCTTTGTGAACGGTCAATTTTGTCCAGAATTGATCACCGCGAGATGCATGCCGGTTAGAAATGTGTCCGAGTGTGGACCGCCTTGGTCTGATGTCACGCTGACGTGTGTCAACAAATTCTCCCGACAGTGGGGCGGCTGCATCAGATATCTGATATCAAGAATTACATTGTTACTAGTACAAATGTCTATTCTTGATATCAACAATTGAATTGCTACTAGTAAAAATGTTCATTTCTGATATCTGAAATGAATTCCTGATATCAAGATAATTTCTGATATCTAAAACGGCTTTCTTACTAGTAACAGTCACATTCATGATATCAGAAATGAACATTTTTACTAGTAGCAATTCAATTGTTGATATCAAGAATAAACATTTGTACTAGTAACAATGTAATTCTTGATATCAGAAATTTGCATTGTTACTGGTAAGAATTGTATTCCTGGTATGTGAAACTGGAATTTTAACTAGTAAGAAATTAATTCTTGATATCAACAATTGAATTTGAATGGCAGCCTATGGTGAGATTTCACTAGTAAAAATACAACTGTTGATATCAAGAATGATAGTTTTTACTAGTGGAAATTGAATTGTTGATATCAACAATGAACTTTGTTACTAGTGGAAATATAATTCTTGATATCAAAAATTACCATTGTTACTAGAGGAAATTAATTCCTGATATCAGGAATTAACATTTTAACTAGTGAAAATGTAATTGTTGATATCACAAGTTCATATCCTGAGAATGAATAAAAGTCAAAGCAGCTCCACCGACTGCGCTGATCAAAAACGCGGCGAGAAACAACTTGCTGATGAAAAAGCTTAACGCTTATTGGTTTCAACAGCCGTGATGCATTGTTCTCTTGATTTTAAAACTCTGATATCATGTTTTTACATGTATAAATTATATGTGAATATTCCTAAAGTCTCTGACAGCGATCTTTCTATGGGTTGTGTGATTGTCATCATATTTCTAAAAAAAAAAAAAAAATAGTTTCATATAAAAGCAAAAGAACTTAAATTACATCCAGAAAGGACGAGGCAGCCGCGTCGGATTCTGCAGTCAGACGCAGTTGCCCTCCACCACCACAATGTTCTGTCTTGAACCTGAAACTCTCATACATTTATTTTGCAAGTGCAAATATCCAGAAGACTTTTGGAAACAGGCTTCTATGATGGTTTTTGATACATTCTATAAAAATAGATGAATCTATGATTATCTTCATGGACTGTAATACTGGCAATGAAATAATTGATAATACATTAAAGTTAATTCTTCTTCTTGAGAAGTTTCATATACATAAAGCTAATTTAATATCTATTACACTGTCATTTAATTTCTTCTGTAAAGACCTTGAAATATTTTATGACTCGTTGATTTCAATCAACAGAAACAAGGAATGAATAAAAACAGCTGTTATATTGAAAAAAATAATAATTTGCAGAATTTAATACTTTACCATGTTTGATGTACGATCTGTTATATGTATCCGCAACCTTTCTTTCTTATGTTAAATGTCATTGTATGTTTTTATCAAAGTTGAATAAAATAAATAAAAAAATAAAAAACTGCTGATCAAAAGCACTAAGGGAAATGATGACACAGCTTAACGTGAGTAACATTTCATGTTATCATCAACATATAATCATGTGAGTAACATAATGTGAATAAATAATGTGTGAGTATTCCCAAAGTCTCTGACAGTGCAGTCTCTCTATGGGTAATGTTATTATAGCAATATATATATATATAAAACATGACTGTATTAAAGTCCAAATATCTGTCGAATGTAATTAAATAGCAAGTAATTTAGGTGTCTTGTTCATCATATTTATTTTCATATAAAAACAACAGAAGTTCAATTTCGTCTAGTTTATCAGCAACAAATCTCCCCAGTTCTCTGCAGTCGCCTGCGCTCTCGCTTACTTTTCAGGCGAGGCGCATCAAACGAGCCTTTTTTTTTTAAATGCTTCTATATTTGGTTCAATACGGTAGTGACATACACATGACACACCAAGCGAGGAAGTTATAAAGTTTTACTGGTACAAGCAACGTTTACTTCATTGCACACTAATACGTGGTCACAACGCATTAGAGGTGAGTTGCTGTCTTTATTTTTTAGTCATACCATTCGACTGTTCATTCGTAATGTTCAGTTCGAAAGACACTGCAGACAACATGAACTAGATGAGAAAAGTTCAAAGACAAGGTTTGAAGGTTTTCGGGTTGAAAGCGTTTAAGTTTTTGTTTAGATTGATAGAGTTAGTGTACTCAAGGTGGTTGCTAGGGTGTTGCTATGTGGTTGCTAGGGTGCTTGGGGTGGTTGCTAGGTGTTGCTATGCAGTTGGTAGGGTACTTGGGGTGGTTGCTAGGGTGTTTATTGTTATTTTGTTATATTTAAATATTGGCACACATTTTTTTTATTGCAGTTGAAACATGAAAATGAAATGAGGGAGTAGTGATGACTTTGTGTAGTGTTTGGCAATAAAGAACCGACACTGCGAAAACACACTGTTCTCCATTCATTATCAGCTGAGATAGAAGACTTTGTCCCGCACTCCAATCGACAGTAAGTGTCGTGCGAAGTGGACTTTATAACGTATTCCCAAATCTGAAGAGAGATTTCAATCCGAAGGGAGCGTAGCCTTCATGTTCAGTTCGAAAGACACTGCAGACAACATGAAGTATATGAGAAAAGTTCAAAGACAAACTTTAAGTTTGCTTTAAAAAGCCTAGCCAGTAAGTTTGACTTAGGGTACTCAAGGTGGTTGCTAGGGTGTTGCTATGTGGTTGCTAGGATGCTTGGGGTGGTTGCTAGGGTGTTGCTATGCAGTTGCTAGGGTACTTGGGGTGGTTGCTAGGGTGTTTATTATTATTTTGTTATATTTAAATATTGGCACACATTTTTTTTTATTGCAGTTGAAACATGAAAATGAAATGGAGTAGTGATGACTTTGTATAGTGTTTGGCAATAAAGAACCAACACTGTGAAAACACACTGTTCTTCATTCATTATCAGCTGAATACTTTGTCCCGCACTTCAATCGACAGTAAGTGTCGTGCGAAGTGGACTTTATAACGTATTCCCAAATCTGAAGAGAGATTTCAATCCGAATGGAGCGTAGCCTTCATGTTCAGTTCGAAAGACACTGCAGACAACATGAAGTATATGAGAAAAGTTCAAAGACAAACTTTAAGTTTGCTTTAAAAAGCCTAGCCAGTAAGTTTGACTTAGGGTACTCAAGGTGGTTACTAGGGTGTTGCTATGTGGTTGCTAGGATGCTTTGGGTGGTTGCTAGGGTGTTGCTATGCAGTTGCTAGGGTACTTGGGGTGGTTGCTAGGGTGTTTATTATTATTTTGTTATATTTAAATATTGGCACACATTTTTTTTATTGCAGTTGAAACATGAAAATGAAATGGAGTAGTGATGACTTTGTGTAGTGTTTGGCAATAAAGAACCAACACTGTGAAAACACACTGTTCTTCATTCATTATCAGCTGAATACTTTGTCCCGCACTTCAATCGACAGTAAGTGTCGTGCGAAGTGGACTTTATAACGCATTCCCAAATCTGAAGAGAGATTTCAATCCGAATGGAGCGTAGCCTTCATGTTCAGTTCGAAAGACACTGCAGACAACATGAAGTATATGAGAAAAGTTCAAAGACAAACTTTAAGTTTGCTTTAAAAAGCCTAGCCAGTAAGTTTGACTTAGGGTACTCAAGGTGGTTGCTAGGGTGTTGCTATGTGGTTGCTAGGATGCTTGGGGTGGTTGCTAGGGTGTTGCTATGCAGTTGCTAGGGTACTTGGGGTGGTTGCTAGGGTGTTTATTATTATTTTGTTATATTTAAATATTGGCACACATTTTTTTTATTGCAGTTGAAACATGAAAATGAAATGGAGTAGTGATGACTTTGTGTAGTGTTTGGCAATAAAGAACCAACACTGTGAAAACACACTGTTCTTCATTCATTATCAGCTGAATACTTTGTCCCGCACTTCAATCGACAGTAAGTGTCGTGCGAAGTGGACTTTATAACGTATTCCCAAATCTGAAGAGAGATTTCAATCCGAATGGAGCGTAGCCTTCATGTTCAGTTCGAAAGACACTGCAGACAACATGAAGTATATGAGAAAAGTTCAAAGACAAACTTTAAGTTTGCTTTAAAAAGCCTAGCCAGTAAGTTTGACTTAGGGTACTCAAGGTGGTTACTAGGGTGTTGCTATGTGGTTGCTAGGATGCTTGGGGTGGTTGCTAGGGTGTTGCTATGCAGTTGCTAGGGTACTTGGGGTGGTTGCTAGGGTGTTTATTATTATTTTGTTATATTTGAATATTGGCACACATTTTTTTTTATTGCAGTTGAAACATGAAAATGAAATGGAGTAGTGATGACTTTGTATAGTGTTTGGCAATAAAGAACCAACACTGTGAAAACACACTGTTCTTCATTCATTATCAGCTGAATACTTTGTCCCGCACTTCAATCGACAGTAAGTGTCGTGCGAAGTGGACTTTATAACGTATTCCCAAATCTGAAGAGAGATTTCAATCCGAATGGAGCATAGCCTTCATGTTCAGTTCGAAAGACACTGCAGACAACATGAACTAGATGAGAAAAGTTCAAAGACAAGGTTTGAAGGTTTTCAAGTTGAAAGCGTTTAAGTTTTTGTTTAGATAGATAGATAGAGTTAGGGTACTCAAGGTGGTTGCTAGGGTGTTGCTATGTGGTTGCTAGGGTGCTTGGGGTGGTTGCTAGGTGTTGCTGGTAGTTGGTAGGGTACTTGGGGGGGTTGCTAGGGTGTTTATTGTTATTTTGTTATATTTAAATATTGGCACACATTTTTTTTTTATTGCAGTTGAAACATGAAAATGAAATGAGGGAGTAGTGATGACTTTGTGTAGTGTTTGGCAATAAAGAACCGACACTGCGAAAACACACTGTTCTCCATTCATTATCAGCTGAGATAGAAGACTTTGTCCCGCACTCCAGTCGACATTAAGTGTCGTGCGAAGTGGACTTTATAACGTATTCCCAAATCTTAAGAGAGATTTCAATCCGAAGCCTTCATGTTCAGTTCGAAAGACACTGCATACAACATGAAGTAGATGAGAAAAGTTCAAAGACAAACTTTATGTTGGCTTGAAAAAACCTAGCCAGAAAGTTTGGAGTGGTTTTAAAAGCTTGAAGTTTGAAGGTTTTCAGGTTGAAAGAGTTTAAGTTTTTGTTTAGATAGATAGATAGAGTTAAGGTACTCAAGGCGGTTGCTAGGGTACTTGGGGTGGTTGCTAAGGTGTTTATTATTATTTTGTTGTATTTAAATATTGGCATACAATTTTTTTTGTTTGTTTACATTGATGTTAAAATTACATAGTCAGATTTAAAACTTCCTGTCACTTTCAGAAGTTGTAGTGATGATTTTTTCCCCCAGAAAGAATTTGAAACATATATTGGTTATATAATTTTAAGTTTTTAAATATAATTTAAGTTGATTTTACATTCTTAAAGTAATATCATATCGCATATCAAGTATCGCATTATTTAACAAGGTGTTGCATATCGCATTTTTCTTCAGTATCGCACAGCCTAAATTGACAGCATATATAAACAAAAATCTACTTTTCTTCAATGTAAAGTTTTATTTTCATAAGAAACACAAGTTATGTATGAGCTATATCTCATATATATTATATGCATGTATATATGTTTTATATATATATATATATATATATATATATATGTGTGTGTGTGTGTGTGTGTGTGTGTGTGTGTGTGTGTGTGTGTTCTGTTTCTCAACTATTTAACGTTCCAAAACTGACTGTGTTTAACTGATTACTCACCAAGACGGGCATTGTGACATAATTTTGTATATATTTGACCGTTTAAGCGCAATAAGGGACCGTTCAAACGTGTTTTTTTTCTTTTCCAATGCGCTGCTTTTCCTTTGCTTTTCTATATAAACTCGCTAGACGAACGTGCATGACCTTTAAGCTAGGGTCTTTTGCAGCACCTTGCACTTGAGCGCCATGTTTTTAAGACACCGTGTCAAATTAAAAGAATTTTAACTTTTACAAGCAGCGCTGCTCATCAGTGTCAGTTTCAAAACAGTGGACCAACCAGACGACCTCGGAGGCGGGGCAAATGTTGCAAGCCTTTGTGTACTGTAGCAAGTTGGTGTGGAAGTTGGTTTTATTTGTTCATTATTGCCATTATTGCATCACGGCTCAAAAGTGTGCCTGGAGACAGAAGAGCACACAGCTCTGCCGCTGGCAACAAAATGTATCAGCTTGCATCTCTAGCTAAGGTGTTGCTATGCGGTTGATAGGGTTCTCAGGGTGATTGCTATGTGGTTGCTAAGGTATTCTAGTTGGTTGCTAGGTTGTTGCTATATGGTTGCTAGGGTGTCGCTCAGGATGGTACTCAGGATGGTTTCTAAGGTGTTACTATGCAGTTGCTATGGTGTTCCGGGTGGTTACTATGCAGTTGCTGGGGTTGCTAGGGTGTTCTGTGTGCTTGCTGTACAATAGATTATAAATATTAGAAAGAAGTGTGTGAGTGATTGGGAGTAGATTGATGAGTTTATGAGTTTAAATGGCTTTGAAATAGAATGGCTGCTTCATTGAGTCTAACACCTTGTCTACACCAGATGCGACTTTTGTCACGTCTCATCATATCACATGACAACCGCTAAAACCTGTGTACACTGAATCCGACAAGCCAACCATTGCAAAGCACTTGACTATCATAATAAATAGAATAGGGAATCCATTTACTGTCGGGAATTTTCTGAGTTTTGATCGTCATTTATAGGAAAACCGCAAGTCGGATCAGTTAGAAAAGAGATGGCAACCTGAGTCAGAATAGTCTGAAGGTCTGAGCCGAGTTTGCTGGTTGTAGCTTGAAAGCTCTTGGAGGAGATGTTCAAATGTTCAAATTTTGGCTCAGAAGAAGTTTATATAGTAGATCAAATTATTTCATATGCAGTGGACAAGGAAATTTACCCGCCAGTACTTAAAGACGTTTGAATTAAATGAACTCGGTGAAAGGAGTGGAGAAAGTTACTGTTTGATTTTCCTGCGGTGTCTACATTGCATTTGTTGTTTGCATAAGACACACCCATGCTTGTCAATGCTAGTGATTATGAACTGCCACCACCTTCAGACAGAAAATCTCAGAAAATCTGGCAGCTTATGGTGTTGAGTGTTAACAGAATAACCGTATTATTAAAATTATTATTATTAGGCCTATTATCAGTAGATATTTTGTTTTTCTGGTGTTGCTAGCAATTAAAACTTAATTAAAATGTGGCAAATGGTCTAAAATCACAGACTCTTTCTTTACAGTTTGTGACAGGGTTGACATGTAACCAATAGGAGTCAAATCAATCCTATCTTATAATTATCTTCAAAATCATAATACTTACCAGAACTTGTTGAACTCCTAAAAAGATCAAATATGGAAAGGGGACCTTTGGGATTAAGAAAATGAAGACTGATTTTGACCATGTCTCAAGAATTAGTGGTTAGCATTGTACTTTTAGCATTTGCAATGTCTTTGGACAAAAACACACCTTCTATTTCTTTCTATCACTATTCTTCTCCTTTCTTCAAGGAAGCAGACATGAAGGCTGTGGCTCCTCTTCAGTCTGATCTGAAGGTGAATGCGGATGCCCGACTACAGCAAAACTATAGCAGTCCAAGGCTGGAAAACCGGATTCTGGCTCAAGCGCCCTCAGCACTGTCTCCATCCTGGGCCAAGCAGACCTCCACCTGCTCGTCATGTCCTGCACTCCAGCCAACCAGCCTGTCCTCCACCGTGGCCACCTCATCTCTTCTTTTGTCCACAGCGTTGAGCTCAATCTCCTCTCATTCCTCTCTCCTGAGCACCAAGAATACCCTTCTACTGGAGCCTCCACACCACCTCCCAGTCTCATGCTCTCTAACCTCCACCTATTCCCATAATCCTTTACTCTATTGCTACAAAAATTCCACTGCCTGTGCCATCCCAAAACTCTGCCCCTATCTGTCATTTTCAAAGGAGAATAAAGCAGGCAAAAATGAGAAGAGAGAAGTGGAAGACATGCTTTTCTCATCTGAAGGCTTGCTGGGCTATATTGAGGAACCCAGACAGGTATGGAGGGATTTCCTCTAAATTGCTTTCTATGCAATGTAGCATCTTTTGTTTTTTAATTCTTTAAAGGGGACCTATAATGCAAAATTCACTTTTAAATGGTGTTTGAACACAAATGTGTGTCGACAGTGTGTGCAACACAACCACCCTATAATGATAAAATCCACTCACTCTTTTTTTTAATCCCCATAAAACCTCAACAGTCTAGTAGAGCAATGTGATGTCACATTGTACAGGCCCCGCCCACAACTTCTGACGGACTCTCTCGTATTAGCATAGTTTCCACCGAACACGTTTGTACCATTGTCGTGATGCCGAAGCAGCTGTAGTGACAAGAATGTAAGCGATTGAAGTGTTTTGTTGTAAGAGTAAACAGAACAGTCTTCATTTTACTCCCGACATCTGAGCCACTGAAGACGCAGTGGATGAGTTATATTTTGAAGAGAATGCGCCACAGATCTAATATATACATGCAATTTCTGGCCCTGCTGTTTACGTTTACAGACATAACCGACTGTGTTTGTTGACTTTGTGTATTTTTGACATAACCTTGTGTGTATTTGACAGTTTAAACACAATAAGACATTAAAGAGAAGTTAGTTTAACGCTCACGAGACATGCCGCCTAACAGCCAACTTTCTGTACATGTGCTTTAGATGTGTGCGCTCAGAAAACGATACATTAAAGTTTAAACTGATATAGCCTTAAAACGCATACAGATAATAAACTTTTAAACTTTTATGATGAAGAAGAACTGCAATGTCCGTGAGCATGATCGCGATATAGATGATAATCAAGGCCAAGCAGATGTTTTGATAGTATTTGGCAGAGTATCGTGTGCAGGTAGGAGCTGTTGAAGGAAAGGCTTTCCTGGAAAGGGGGTGGGGAGCAGCAGCTCATTTGCGTTTAAAGACACATTCGCACATGCACTCAAAAATGGGTATTTACAACAAGCTATAATAAATGATCTGTGAGGTATTTTGAACTGAAACTTCACAGACACATTTTGGGGACACCTTAAAAAAAAATAGGGCATAATAGGTCCTCTTTAACTCTTCTTCTGCACAAGTTTTTATTCATATTTATTAATTAATATAGTATTAATTTAGTAGATCATTGCTACTAATTCAGCTTAGCCACTAAACATACAGGATTTATTTTATTGATAGTTTAATCTTTAGGCCATACATCTGCTTAAACACATTGAAAAACATTAAGAAAGCACAATACGATTAAGGCAACTTTCACATAGCATTTTATATAAAGGGGACCAGTTATGCCCCTTTTTAAGAGAGGTAAAATAAGTCTCTGATGTCCCCAGAATGTGTATGTGAAGTTTTACATACCCAAAATACTCAATAATACCCCACAGTTAATTTTTTATAACATGTTAAAATTGCCACTTTCTTGGAGTTGAGCCAGAACACGCTGTTTAAGTTTGTGTCCCTTTAAATGCAAATGAGCTGCCTTTTCTGGCCTAAGAGGGTGGAGCTTCAAGAACTGATGCTCTGACCTTCAGTGACAGAACAATCTCATGCACTAATAATGTCAGAAACTCTCCGTAGTGGTGCTCATTTAGAACAGGAGTCAGGAACCAGAGAATATGTGCTGCATGGAGATAGAACAGGTATAGTTCAGTTTAATTGCAGTTATAAAACTTGATTTTATGGTTGTCTACTTGCCTTTATCCACTGTTAGTTCAAGCCTTATGTAACGGACCTTGTCTGAATGATGGCCAAATCTTTACTGATGAGCTTTATGAAATTTATTGTACAAAGCATACGTTTTCACTCCAGAAAATCCCCATAAGAGCTGAATAAAACAGTAAATGGTAAACAAATATATACAGACTTTATGCATTTCCGGGGGTGCTTCATAAATTGGTAAACTTTATATCCGTAAAAAACAACTCAGATGGACTGTAATAAAAATGCTGTCACCGCTCTCCTTTTCTGTCGTGACCTCTCTCCTTTTCTAGGGTTTCCCTATTACTATGTAGGAGTAGGGGGGAAATATGAATTTTTGCACAAGATGTCACCTTTAAAACTTTGCTTCTGCATAAATGTACAGATTTCAAGGACTGGTATTTTCTTTGGGAAATACAAATCTAGTTTATTATACTGTCCCTTAAAAGGATGCCATCAGGATGCCTTCCATTGAAAGCTTGGAAGAGGAAGACCAGATGCTGTCTCCTCAGATACCTGTTTTGGATATGGATTTAAATGGAGAGGGGGAGCAGGCCTTAGCTCCTAAGGAGGAGTTTGGGGTGCTTGAAGTAAGCGAGGATGAGAAACTTATGGAACTGATGGACCGAAAGGTGAGCCGAATGGTTACAGTTTTGGGGCTTACATAATGTTTAATAATTTACTAGCCCTACTTTTTTAGATTTATTTATCTCTAATGCTCTCCAAGGCTGCATTTATTTGTTTAAACAATACAGTGAAAACTAGTAATTTTTTTCCTATTTCTTTTTTGAATGCGATTTACATATTATATATTATAAAACTTATTTGAAGTTGAATTTTCAGCAGCCATTGGTCCAGTCTTCAGTGTCACATGGTCCTTCAGAAAATCTTACTGACCAAATTAATCATTCTTGTGCCACATAATGGATATACAGAGTGGTGAATGTGAAATCAAACATTTCTTTCGTTGTTCCTTCAGAACAACCTGCTGAATATGGTGTGCTCCTCCCTGGTTAATAAGAGCTGTACTCTGGGCCAGAGGGACTGGGATAAGACGACGAGTGTGTGGGGCATTATTAAGAACCTGGCCACTGAGATTACCACAGAAGATCCAGAGTTTCTCCTGAAGGTTGGTGTTTTCCCATGCATGAGTGGTGTGGGTTATGTTGTCAGGTGGTTATGTTGTCAAATTGAGTGGTTTTGCATATTTGCATTGGTTTTAGGTTGCAGTCTATACTAGGCAGGAACTAAACATTCGTATCACAGCCAACTTCTTGCTAGCATTGGCGGCCCATCTGCCTGCTTCAAAGCTACACTTGAGAAGGTACTTTTGTGCTGCTGTTCAGCTGCCATCCGACTGGCTGGAGGTGACCAGAATCTATAGCATGGTAAGTGTTGATGTAGTGAATAACTTACCATGATATTTACATGGTAATTCAAAGAATATTACAGGGAGTGCAGAATTATTAGGCAAATGAGTATTTTGACCACATCATCCTCGTTATGCATGTTGTCTTACTCCAAGCTGTATAGGCTGGAAAGCCTACTACCAATTAAGCATATTAGGTGATGTGCATCTCTGTAATGAGAAGGGGTGTGGTCTAATGACATCAAAACCCTATATCAGGTGTGCATAATTATTAGGCAACTTCCTTTCCTTTGGCAAAATGGGTCAAAAGAAGGACTTGACAGGCTCAGAAAAGTCAAAAATAGTGAGATATATTGCAGAGGGATGCAGAAGTCTTAAAATAGCCAAGCTTCTGAAGCGTGATCATCGAACAATCAAGCGTTTCATTCAAAATAGTCAACAGGGTCGCAAGAAGCGTGTGGAAAAACCAAGGCGCAAAATAACTGCCCGTGAACTGAGAAAAGTCAAGCGTGCAGCTGCCAAGATGCCACTTGCCACCAGTTTGGCCATATTTCAGAGCTGCAACATCACTGGAGTGCCCAAAAGCACAAGGTGTGCAATACTCAGAGACATGGCCAAGGTAAGAAAGGCAGAAAGTCGACCACCACTGAACAAGACACACAAGCTGAAACGTCAAGACTGGGCCAAGAAATATCTCAAGACTGATTTTTCTAAGGTTTTATGGACTGATGAAATGAGAGTGAGTCTTGATGGGCCAGATGGATGGGCCCGTGGCTGGATTGGTAAAGGGCAGAGAGCTCCAGTCCGATTCAGACGCCAGCAAGGTGGAGGTGGAGTACTGGTTTGGGCTGGTATCATCAAAGATGAGCTTGTGGGGCCTTTTCGGGTTGAGGATGGAGTCAAGCTCAACTCCCAGTCCTACTGCCAGTTTCTGGAAGACACCTTCTTCAAGCAGTGGTACAGGAAGAAGTCTACATCCTTCAAGAAAAACATGATTTTCATGCAGGACAATGCTCCATCACACGCGTCCTAGTACTCCACAGCGTGGCTGGCAAGAAAGGGTATAAAAGAAGAAAATCTAATGATATGGCCTCCTTGTTCACCTGATCTGAACCCCATTGAGAACCTGTGGTCCATCATCAAATGTGCGATTTACAAGGAGGGAAAACAGTACACCTCTCTGAACAGTGTCTGGGAGGCTGTGGTTGCTGCTGCACGCAATGTTGATGGGGAACAGATCAAAACACTGACAGAATCCATGGATGGCAGGCTTTTGAGTGTCCTTGCAAAGAAAGGTGGCTATATTGGTCACTGATTTGTTTTTGTTTGGTTTTTGAATGTCAGAAATGTATATTTGTGAATGTTGAGATGTTATATTGGTTTCACTGGTAAAAATAAATAATTGAAATGGGTATAAATTTGTTTTTTGTTAAGGTGCCTAATAATTATGCACAGTAATAGTCACCTGCACACACAGATATCCCCCTAAAACAGCTAAAACTAAAAACTAAAAACTAAAACTTCCAAAAATATTCAGCTTTGATATTAATGAGTTTTTTGTGTTCATTGAGAACATGGTTGTTGTTCAATAATAAAATTAATCCTCAAAAATACAACTTGCCTAATAATTCTGCACTCCCTGTATTGTATTAGCGTTGTAAATGTACAAAATAAGGATTTTATTTTGCTTCCTCTGTATTATTTTAATTGTTATTTTTGTTTGTTGAGCTTTCTTGATTTTTCATAGCCCCTCACTGCAGAACACGAGATCTAGGGGGTTGAGACAGGTAGGTTTAGGGATATTTAAAGTGGGAGGAGTTGGATCCAGATCCAGAGGGTGGAGATGGATAGGTTTAGATCCAGGGGGCAGAGACTGGTAGGATTAGGGATATGTAAAGTAGAGGAGTTGGATCCCCATGGACCCTGTGGATCTTGTGTTCTGCAGTGAGGACTATCTCTGTTTTTTCATGCTTTTAAAAATTGATTTGTTCAGTGTTTCAGTAAATCTTTACCCTCCTGCCTGAAAAAAGCCCTAGTGGATAAATTTAAGCAGTTCACTGAATATCAGCTGGCCAAATACAATACACGGAAGCATCGCTGCAAACACAACAAGCCACGAAAGAAAGAAGAGGTAAAACACTTCTTATTTAATATTGTAGATCAAACAGTGGAGTTCACTGAAAGTGGTTATTTGAGAAATATTTGTTTTGCTTTTAGTTTTGTTCTATTTTGTTCTGTTTTATTCTATACTTTTAAGTTTTTAATTTATGTTTATATCCAGGTTTCATTTTTTTATAGATACCTTGAATCCTATATTCTCAATGTTGTCTGATACTTTTGGATACTTTTGTATCTTACACCTTTAGAAAAGCACACATCCTACCAACATATAATAATGAATACTTTTTTTTCCACATTACTTTTAAAATGCTTTTGTTTCCTACCCTTTTCTTTCAGAAAAACTCTGCTGCACCGTGGAAAAAGTGGGCTGACCTCCTCAGAGTGGACGACTCAATTCTCCAAATATATGTGAGCTTTGCCATGCTTTGTTTCATCTCTTTGACGTAACAGCATTGCAATTGATTATTGCATATCAAAATGTCTTCTGATACCATTCGTTATGTTATTATATAGTTGGAGAGCGATAATCATGCTACAAAGGATAAGAAACAGACTGAATTCAACCTCAAGAATATGATAAAGCGCCTTCACATCAAAGAATCTGCAGAACATGTCATGGCCATTCTAGGAAAGAAGTTAGTACTACAAACTGGCATATATATTTTAGTCAGATCTGTTTAATGTTGGTGACCTGATTGCTCAGTTCAGTCTAACTTTCAGCCATGAGTGACTAGGTTTGTTACCTCTTTTTGCATGCAGATACCCGAGTGATCTGAAGGCCTTCTCTCGCAGTGGCCTTAGTGGAGTCTGGGACAGAGAGAGAGCTGGCAAACGGATGAAACTTAAGCAGCCTGACACATGGGAGTGCAGACTAAGTCAGGAAGGAAACAAAGCTACCACCTGGGAAAAACTCATCGGTGTGAATGAGGGTCCAAGATGGACTGGGTCCAAAATGTACTTAATTCTTGAACATCTACTCATATTTAAGTATATGTTTTTTTGTGATTGCAGATGGGAAGTCTCTTCCTTTCATGGCAATGCTGAGGAACCTGAGAAACATGATTTCTGTGGGCATCAGTGAGAAACATCATTCTGTGATCCTCAACAGACTGACCTCGAAGGTGAGGATTTCTTCATTGAGATTTTCACTTACTGGAATGTGCATGGGATGATCAAGTCATTTACGGACTTGAATTAATCTTACAGAATGCTGTAATCCAGAGCAGGCAGTTTCCCTTCCGTTTCCTGTCTGCTTATAAAGTCATTTTGGAGCTCGGTAAATTCGGTAAGTTTCTGTAGGGTGTTAGTGTTCCTGATTTTAGGGTTAGGTTTTCAGCTGATGTTGGTGCTTCAAAAAAAAAAAAAATTAGTTATAATTTCCCACTTATTTTAGAGGTCATTAAAAAATTTGATTTTGGACTATTTTTGTTTATCAGGAAATAAACTGTTCCAGAAACATGTCCTGCTTTTAATTTGTTAAAATTATTACTTTCATTTAACAAAGATTTATTAAATTGATCAAAGTGGACATTAAACTACAAAACATCTCTTTCAAATTGGTGCTGTTCTTTTTTAATATTTGTATTTATCAAAAAAATTCTAAAAAAAAAATGTGTGTCAGCTGTGCTGCTTGTAATTTTGTTGAAACTGTTGAAATGTTTCTTGGGCACCAAATACGTATGTCAGACTGATTTCTGATGGATGAAATATCATTTATCAAAGAAATTATTTACATTTTAAAATCTTTTAGAACAAATAACAGTAGTGTACAGTTAAATCAGTAATATTAAAGATTTATTTATAGTGTTTCGGGGGTTTTTAGAGTGTTTAAATCTAAAAAACAATTTTTTTTTTGTATTTTTTGACATTTTTGTAAATGTCTTTTTATAGACGTGTTCTAGAGGAAGTTGAGTGACATGTTCTCCACTTTCAGCTGGTGGGCCTGCGGTCAAGGTGCCAAGCTCCAAGGAGATTCTGCGAGACATTCTGAAGAAATTGCCAAAGAGCAAACGATTCCAACGACACAATTGGGATTTAGCAGTGCGCAAGAGACTGAGAGTTACAATGCGAGTGCCCTATGTATATCGCAAATTCAACATCAAACGCAATCTCCTGAGAAAAGCAAAGTGTGTATTTATTATTAAAGAAAACCATTAAATAATACACTGCCCAGTCAAAAAAAAAAAAAAAAAAAACACAAAAAAACCTTAAGATTCTATGATTGGATTATTATTGCAGTGATTATATCACTTCTAGCTATTTGGAAACAGTTCTTTTAACCCTAACTGATGAAGTGTGTATCTTTTCATGGCCATATTCCAGGACGACAAATATGATGTTATTTCTATTAAGAGGTGCATAATTTTTTGGTCAAGATCAGCAAGTTCAGCATTCTTTACAGTCTCCTCCAGCACATCCCAAAGACTTTTTAAGGTCTGGACTCAGAGGTGCCAATTCATGTGTGAAAATGATTCTTCATGTTCCCTCCCAACAATTCTTAATTCTTTCACAATTTGAGCTTGATGAATCTTGACATTGTCATCCTGGAATATGGCCATGATGTGTCTTCCTAAATGGTTGTTTAAGAAATGAAAAGCTACACACTCCATCAGTTAGGGTTAGAGGGATTGTGCCAAACGTATAACATGCTAGAAACATAATAATCACCAATCATAGACTCTTGCCTATTTAAATCCAATTTGGCTGAACAGTGTATATGTATTATTTGTGTAATATAATACATTATTTTAGTTTGTTTTACTCCTGAACTGACTTTTTTTTTTGTGTGTAATGTAATATTAGTCAGAGACTGTACACTCAGGAGCTTCTGAAGAAGTACTGCTGTGCTTTGGAGAAAGCTTTGCAGATCTCCTGCAAGTACAACATCCCCCCTCTCCCTGGACACACTCTTGTGATCTGTAATGCTGCTTTTTCAGAGGATCGCAACTGGAGTGGCGCTGAGGACGTCTGCTTGCCCCCTGAAAGCACCGATAACATTGACAATAGTAAACTCCCAGCATCGGTCAGATATGAACGTCTGTGACTGTGGATTTAAATTTTTGTGTTGTATGAATGATGACAATTGTTTTTTTTTTTTTCTGTTGCCTCTGTAGGTACAGGAAGCTGCACTGCTTTTATGCATGATGATAAACTACTGCAGCGAAGATTCCCAAGTCGTACTGCATAGAAAATACGACTTCCAGGAGTTCAAGTTCAAGTCTGACGTCCTACTGGATAATGTGAGACAAGCAATGAAGCAAGTGACTGTAAGAATTTCACTTTTATTATATATATACCTTCAGGATCAAACAGGCTTCTGCTATAAATAAAACATAAATAAAAATAAAATGCTAAAAAAAAAAAAGAAAAATGAATGACTTTTATTTATAAAAATAAAACACTGAAAAAATAAAATCAGTTATTTTAAATGCTATAAGTGAACTTAGGCATCACAACATTATAATGTACAGAGATTTTCACTAGAGAAACACTTTTATTATATTATTAGAGTTTTATTATAAATGTAAAAACAGTGGACAATTAAATATCCAATACTGTATAATGACGTTAACATTTAATGAAATTTGTGATGGTGTCACATCTTTTTGATGTTTTATCTTTTCCCTCTCTCTCTTAGGATATAAAGGACTGCAACATAGAATCTGAATTCATAATGCTCTCTACATTGTTTGCTAGGATGACAGAAGAGAAGATAAAGGTGTAAGCTCTTTAAATTTTATGGTTATACCAGGGTACATTTAAAAAAAAAAATCCACATTGGTTAAAATAAGTGGCATGTCTGTTAAAACCTCTCTCTTTCCACAGCTGGATCGTATAGTTGTGATTGAAAATTGCTACACCAACAGGGATTTGATGGTGGATATCAATAACTATCGGCAAGATACCAACCCTGATGCTGTTGTGATAGAGGTGCTGCTTGGAAAAAGGTATGTTCTAACTCCAATTTCCAAAATTGAAATTTGCTTAAAGCATCTGCTGTTTGGAACAAAAATGTCACAAAATTTACCATGGTTGCATAATAAATCTTGTATTGTTTCTTTATAACAGGTGTCCATATATTGAAATGAAATACAGACTGGAACCCAACACTGTACAACTCTGGGGGTTTAGTGAGCAGATCCTGAAGTAAGGTCTTTAGCTGATTCTTGTGTTGTACTTAATATATATTCTCTCTTGTGAAAAGATTAAGATCATTTTTCTTTTGAAAGAAACGAAAACATGTAATTGTCAGTAAGAGCAAGTGTAGTATCTACCAAATATTCACAATATACTCTACTGTTCAAATGTTTGGGGTTGGAATTTTTTTGGAAGTCTTTGTTCACCAAGGCTGCATTTTTGAATAAAAAATTCTGTAAAACAATTTCAAATAACTTTAAATTGATTTATTAATTTGCAGCATCATTACTCCAGTCTTCAGTGTCGCATGAGCCTTCAGAAAGCATTTTAATGTGCTGATTTGCTGCACAAGATTTGCTACTACTTCTTTTCCTCATCATCTTCTTTTATTTATTATACTTTTAGTTCTTCTTCATTGTCTTCGTCTTTTCTTCTTATTTGTCATCTTTGTCTTTTTCTACTTTTCCTTAGCCTTTGTTGTTGTCTTCTTTCTGTTGAAAGCAATTGTGCTGCTTAATTTTTTTGTGGGTAATTTTTTTCAGCATTCTTTTATGAATAGAAAGTTCAAGAGAACAACATTTATTTGAAATTTAAATCTTTTGTAACATTAGAAATGACTCTCTTTTTTTAAGTTCAATGCATTCTTGCTAGATAAGTGTTCATTTCTTTATTAACCCGAAACTTTCGAACTTTTGTATATTGCAATATTATAATGTGCTTTTTTTCAAAAGTGCTTATAATTCATTTAAACTTTAGTTGCATAAATGATTAGATTTCCATTTCAGTGTATCATTCACAACTGTCATATTCACAAAAATGTTCATATAAGCCCCCATCTGGAATTTTAGCTGTTTGCACATAAATAGAAATTATATATATATATATATATATATATATATATATTATATATATATATATATATATATATATATATATATATATATATATTATATATATATATATATGTGTGTGTGTGTGTATATATATATATATATATATATATATATATATATATATACAAAATGTTTGCTAAACAAGAATGCATTTTACTTTTTGCATTAAACATTCTACCTTTCATTCTATCTTTACAATCTACTCTTGAATCTATTATGAGAGATAATGTCTAGAGTTTTTTCAGATGTTCATTCAGATCTGTTCTTTGACCCTAGGTTTGTTTCTGAGAGAGGCTCCTTGAGGTTGCTGCAGCACGTGCAGCACATGGACAGAGTCTATAACATCCCTCCACCACAGGGGCACAAAACTGAACCTGAGAGAGCTACAGATGCCATCCCACTGCCAGCAACACCAAAGTTCAGGTATGACCATGAAAGTATCCATAAATTACTTGTAGTAAACAAAATTTACGTCAATGACTTTAAGTCTTAGTTGGGTGGTTGTGGTCCAGAATATATTCCATACATTGGAAGTGAAATGCTAAACAAAATTTGTCCTTGTCAATTCTTTTTTCTTTCTTTTCGCTCTTCATAGATGGAAAGGTGTACGAGTGTTCATCTCTTCTACGTTCAGGGACATGCATGCAGAGAGGGATGTTCTTGTGCGTAATGTGTTTCCAGAGCTTAGAAGGCGGGCAGCGGCACACTATCTTTACCTGCAGGAAGTGGAGTTGCGCTGGGGCGTTACTGAGGAGGAGTCTAACCGTGCTGTGGAGCTCTGTCTGTCGGAGGTCTGCCGCAGCCAGCTGCTGCTGGGAATTCTGGGGGAGAGATATGGCCTGGTGCCGCCTCGCCCCACCCTACCTGAACTTCCTCAATACAGCTGGGTAATAATTTTATTTATTTATTTGATAGATGCTGTTATCAAAAGTGTGATACAGGTGGTTAGTCACGTACACTCCTGCAGCACAACTTCAAGTTTAAAGGTGCAGTAAGCCATTTCTGAGAAACGCTGTTGAAAGTGCATCGAACCGAGCGGCAAAACACATTTGTAGCCAATCAGCAGTAGGGGGCGTGTCCATTCACTATGGGGAGGAGAGAGAGTGAGCCAATCAGCAGAAGGGGGGCGTGTCCACTTGTGATTGAGGAGGAGAGAGAAAGGTTAGGACCATTAGTGCTATATTGGTTATTGGCTGATATTTCTTTTTAATTGATTGATGTTGGATGTTTAATTATAGTACCCTGGGTAGCCTTTGCGATCATCTAATGCTCGCTTAAAGTAAATCTTTAAAAACAAATAATTTACAAACGGTGTTAAATGTAATGTTTAGCAAATTTCAAAATGAATATTAATTTGTTACTGTACATTATAATGCTGTGATGCCTACATCTTATTTTAGTTTTTATTCATTTGAATTTTTTATGTTTAACTTTAATTTTAAATTTATTTTGACAAAATAGTGTAGAATTTAATTTATTTGAACAAAGCATAGAATTTTAAATATTGCCATTTATCAGTTATCATCCATAACATTATCACCTTTAACATTATTGGTATCTACCAGAATTTTAATATCGGTCCATCCTTAAATTACTAATATGTAGCCAAAGCAATATAACATGAGACTGAATACTGGCTTGAGCTACTTGTCCTGAAGTTTCATGAATTGCTTTCTTGCTTCACTCTGCCAGTTGAACTCTGCGCCTGATGGGTTATCCATTACTGAAATGGAGATTCGACAGTTTCAAGCGCTGTATCCAGACTCTGCCCAAAGTCGCATGTCCTTCTACTTCAGATCGCCCCGTCTCACCAGGTATGCATTCATTTATCATTTGTCAGCTGATCAAATTCTGTTGTTGGCAGACAGCAGGCTGTTCTCAGTCAGTGTCGACTCTTATGAAATTAAATATTGGACAACACAAGCTGATGTTTCTGAGGCTCTGTTTTACAGTATATCACGTCATCTACATTTTGTGTGTTTGTATGTTTAGTTCAGTGCCAGTGGCATGGAGCACAGACTTTGTGGCAGAATCCAAAGAAGCTGAAGCTAAAATGAACAGCCTGAAAACATGGATCCAGAACAACAAGCTTAAAGTAACAGAAAAGTGAGTTCTGTACGTTTGTTTTGCCATGCACAGCGAGGAATGGCATTGTATTTATTCTTTGTGCCCTGCTTCATATTCTCTCAGTTATCCCTGTGAATGGGGTGGGGTGGTGGATGGAAAGCCCTATGTGAAAGGGCTGGAGGACTTCGGGAGGGCAGTGCTGGAGGATATTTGGGAAGCCGTACAGCAGCTATTTGTGGAGGTCAGAGTCTGATTAAAACAAATGAAAAGAACTGTTTTCATATGTTCGAATTTATGGAGGCCACTCATTGTAATGAAACATCAATACATCAATTGAAAGATATATATATCTATGTTAAACAATGAATAAGGATGATCTGGATAAATGGATTTGAGTCTGCAATTTGATCATTGATCTTAGATTGGACTTAAATTGAAAGTATAATATTCATTTTAATTCAGTATTCTCCTTTGTTTAATATATTCTACTTAAATATTGGCATTAAACTATTCTGCAATCTACGTATTGGGATAATCTACATTATTTGCTAATGAATAGAATTGCCAAAATGTGTTAGCCTTTAGACCCCTACTAGGTCCCGCCTTCTTTTATTGAAGTAGATAATAGAAAATGCAAATATACAATTACTAATCACTTCATAGTCACATACTATTATTTCTATAACATCAATTTGATAAATTATATTTTCTGTTTGATTATTAGATTATTTTTGAAAAATCATATTGTTCATATTATTAATACTCATGTTTGCACATAATTTATTTGATTAATTGTTTCTTGATATATGGGCAGTTCTGGTCCTAGTCTTCTGGCAAACCTTTGTGATGGGGCCCCTATCAGTCATAACCCCAAAATGATCCCCAACTCCTTAATCTATTATTTCAGAGCAGTTCACAACATTGAGTTGAAACAGACAGTTATGCCATAAAAATTTAAATTTCAAAGGATTGGATAAATACATTTAAAAAAAAAAAGATACAAATGAAATAATTTAGCCTACTAATATTAATAACCTACAATACAGAAAGTGAATGAAGTAATAAAATGTAAAAAAAAAAAAAAAAGCATTTTTTTGTCACCATATGAATAAATATACATAGATTCTTAAGATTCTTTTTTTTTTGACTGAAATTATATGACAGAGACAGTTGCAGGTTTACTTTCCTAAATGTTTATGTTCACTTAAGACATAACCAACTGCACTTAAGTGAAAACTCACCAAGACAGGCATTTTGACCTATTTTTGTGTTTATTTGTCCATTTAGCGCACACCCGAAGCCCAAAGTAGTCTATACTTGTCCGTGTTTCGCTCCATCTCAGATTGCGAACAGAGAAACCCGCCTGGGACAGTGTCACAGTGTCTCTTTCACAGCTCAATCCACTTTTAATTTTTTTTTTTTCTTGCATACTTTCCATATAGGGAGGACCGGCACTGCATATGGGCCCCTATACATCCCAGTGCTTTTTTTTCCACATTTTTTAATTAGTGAAGTGATTTTCAGGAATTTTTTTCCTCTCCTTTTTTTGTAGGGGAAAGATGAAGATTTGACCTCAGAGATAAAAGAACAGGAAGTCCATCAAGATTGCCATCAGCAGAAGTTTCATGGCAGGGCAAAACTTATTTCTATGGCAACAGAAAAAGTTCAAGAATGTCAGCAAAAAGAAGGAATTCTGATGGTTGAGGGAAAGCCTGGAGAGGGCAAAACTGTATTCATGGTAACTGTACATTTGTACAAATAGCCATCTGTATCTTTATGTATTCTTGACCAACATATGATGAATTACTAGCAGTGTACTGAAGTTCATATGAATATCTTTCTGTATCTTTTGTTTCATGAAGGCTGCCCTGGCCAAGGCACTCAAAACCTCTGTAAAAAACAAGAAGGCCCCTCTTTGTGATGTCATATCCTACTCCACAGATGCTAGCCAGACAGCTTGCAGTGTTGAGCAGCTTCTTCGCTGTCTTGTTCAGTGGCTGAGAAAAAGAAAAGATTATGTGGAGTTGCCTCCAAACACATCTTATAAGTAAGGAAGGATGTGGAGGATGCTTTGTGTAACAACGCAGTGTAAACACAAGCAAACTCATTTCATAATTATTCTATTGTTGCATTACAGAGACTTGTTGTCTGAGTTCCACTTGAACTTGAAGGACCTGAACAAAGAGAAGCCACTGGCCTTGCTTGTTGATGGGGCGGACTGTATCCATGACGGTCGAGGTCAGAGGGTTTCAGAATGGATACCACAGCACATCCCTAAGGTGTGAGAGAGAAACATGCACACTCAAAGGGGTAGTTCACCCAAAAATGTCGTTCCAAGCCTATAAGACTTTTGTTAATCTTCAAAACACGCATGTGAAGATATTTTTCATGAAATCTGAGAGGTTTCTGTCCCACCTCTGAAAGTCTATTCACCCAAAACTTTGATGCTTTAAAACATTCATAAAGAGATCATAAAAGAAATCCATATGAATCAAGCATTTTAATCCAAGTCCAAGTCTAAACATGATTTCTTTATATGATGAACATATTTAATTTATGCTTTTACTGACATATAAACATTGATCAGCGAATAAACATAGAACACTCAAATTTGGTAAATGGAAGCTCAAGCATGCTTGCTTGATGTGCAGTCAATAGCTGCATTTCATTACACTTCAAATTGCACAAATTGAAATTGCGAATTGAAAATGTGGCCAATGTAAACGTCAACTTAGCAAAAAATCATATCGCAAAAAAGTTTTTACGCTCGCTATTAATGCTTGGATAACATGCCCACCTCTCCTTCGATTAAAATCAATGGCTAGTGCGGTGGCTGCGATATATGCATAAACCTACTAACATCTGTTACCACGATTTTTGGAATGAGTAATTGTGGAAAAACTGTCAGATTTCATTAAAAATATCTTCATTTGTGTTTCAAAGATAAAGGAAAGTCTTACGGATTTGGAATGACATGGGTAAATGATGACAATTTTCATTTTTGAGTAGTTAAAATTATGGAGCCTTCTCATTAAGCGGTTACTGTGTTCACTGTCCTCTCAGGGTGTCTGTTTGGTCCTGAGTGTTACTTCAGAATCATCCCTACTAAATGCTATTAGCAAAAGGAAAGGTGTTGTGCCATTTCCACTGGGGCAGTTATCTTTACCTGACAAGAAGGAGATTGTGCAGAAGCAGCTTGTTGGCTTTGGAAAGAAACTGAGCGATTCTGCTTTCAATAACCAGGTAAACTTCCCTTTTTTGCTTTCTTGCTGTTGGAGTACAATAATGGAAAATTGAGACCCGTTTTTGCATAGCAAGTGAATTCATTGTTGTATACCCCTGTAGCTTCAGACACTTCTGATGAAGAAAGGCTCCATGAGTCCACTCTACCTCCATTTGGCCTGTGAGGAGCTCAGGAATTATGCCTCATTTGAGAAAGTAAATAATTGTTAAATCATTTTTTTAATAGTGATCCACATAATGTTATTTAGCTTAAAGTGATAGTTCACCCAAAAATGAAAATTATCCCGCGATTTACTCACCCTCAAGACATCCGAGGTGTGTATGACTCTCTTCTTTCAGACGAACACAATTGGAGTTATATTAAAAAATATATCCTGGCTCTTCCAAGCTGTATAATGGTAGTGAATGGGGCTTGAGATTTTGAAGCCTAAAAAAGTGCATCTATCCATCAGAAAAGTATATTTTTTAATAAAACTCTGATTGTGTTTGTCTAAAAGAGGGCAAGTAAATCATTGGATAATTTTCAGTTTTGGATGAACTATCCCTTTAAGAAATGTAAAGTTGAACATGATGCTGATGATGAAATTTGTCATTTAGATGAAGGACTGCCTCCAGTCTCTTCCTCAATCCCTTGGTGAGCTGGTGCAGCACAGTCTGCTGAGGCTGGAGACTGAGTATTGCAGAGCAGGACTGGGATGGGCATTAGCTACTCTTGCTGTCAGTTTCACCGGTACAAGACTGTTTTAATTATAATCCTGTTTTACAGAGTTTTAATTCTTTAAGGTTGTCTCTACAAGGGACAAGCTCAAATTAAATTGTCCAGTTCTCTCTTAAAAGGGGTAACATGCCACAGTGATTAGTATCGAATAGTATTATTAATATAGAACTGAATGATTCAAATATTATGGTATTTGCATGGTTGAAAGTATAATATTACCTTGTCCAGAAATTCAGGGTCACACCATGGTTCTTGTTTTGCTTATTTTTTATTCCAAAGATCTGTGGCCAAAAATTTGAATGTGTCAGTTTTATTATAAAATATCAATGGTTGCACCCAGGGAATATTTTAGAGGTTCTATCAAATATTACACATTAATCTAAAGCTTAATTTTCAACTGAAAACCACTTGCACTGATCTATGTCAGTGCCATCGTTTTGTCTCAGGATTCACACTTGTAACGCCACTATTTAGATGCCCTAATTGAACCAAGGCCTAATCCTGGCTTAATCTAAGCCCTGTCTGTGAAACCAGGGCATAGAGTTTTTATTGTGATGTAGTTAGAAGTTTTTTCGTTTAACAATTTAAACGTGAATTTTTGTTTCAAAATAAGTTTGTCTCATCTCTAATCTGTTTCTTTGACAGGGCTGTACGAGAGTGATCTTTACACTATATTGAACATGTGCAATGATTTAAACTCCAGAGGTGGGCTGTTGTCATGGCAGGGAGTTCTCCATATCGCGAGGCATCCACAGAGCCGTGTTCCCATGGCAATATTCTCTCAGCTGGCCCGAACTTTGCATAGGTATAGCACAATGAAATATGTAGATCTAAGAAATAACTTCTATTCTTGACAATTAATTATTTACTCTTATTGGACCGCCAGTCTAATTGGACATTCTCACGGTCAGGGGACAGATGACCTCCTGACTTTGACCCATCCAGAGGTGAGGTCAGCCTTTGAACATCTGTACCTGTCTACTGAGGAGAGTAGAAGCAGAACTCATCTGATAATTGCAGGTAAAACAAGATGCATGCAAATGGGGTGGATTTTATGTGTTGAGTTTGGGAGCAGTAAGATTTATAAATTTTTTTCTAAAATTAAAGTAAATTAATTATTTTATGCAGAAAGGATGCATTAAATTTATCAAAAGTGACAGTAAAGGCTTTTGTATTGTTAAAGTTTTTTTTATTTCAAATAAATGCTGTTCTTTTGAACTTTGTATTCATCAAAGAATCCTAAAAAATATCATATATATATATATATATATATATATGGCCATATATCTTTTAACAGCCAGCCGCTAATGAGGCATCCATGTATGTATGATATAAGTTGACAGAGTGCCTGCAACCCTATTTATATGCAAGTATTAATATCTATATCTGCAATAGACTTCAGCTGATTATTTTCATAGGATACAAGATGAAGGCATTAGCCAACATGAAATAAAAACATTACCATAGTTCAAAAATACACAAACCAACACATTCTTACTTGTGAAAGGTTTTCTTTGGAAAACTCATGGATTTTTACTGTGACTATGGCAGCTACGTATACATATCTATGTCCTCCATGACGTGGTCGCTATATATATATATAATGTAATATTACATTTCATATCGTCTGTTATCTCTTGTATTACCAAGGCCCTACAGTTGAAATCATATCCATACTGACTTGGCTAGATCAGCACGGAATTGAACGGTTAATCAATGAGAACGGTTTGGCCCGACAGTGGAAAAGCAGTTCTTTTAAATTGTAATAATATTACACTGAGTTAGTGTTTAGTTAGTGCAGTCTTGGTGAATGTACGAGACTTCTTTCAAAAATTTACAGACCCAGATTTTTTAACACTAGTGTTTGTATTTTTTTAGGGGTTCAAGCACGTAGCGCTGAAAACCTGTTATAATTGTTAGATTTTCCAAGGATCAGTGTTGCCCCCAAAAAGTGACCGGGCAGACAAAAACTGTCGTAGAGAGTTGAAACTTTGAGGGCTGGTAGTACTCAAGCATCAACAACGACACCAAGGCTCGCCCCTATCAGCGTGATGGGGGCGCTACAGCGGTGAAAAGTACGGAATCACTCAACTAAACCGTTAGGCATATGCTCATTGGATTCCTTGGCTCAAGACAGACAAGCCTCAGATTTGATTACGAAATTTTTTAAAATATTTTTCGAAAAACCTACTTTTGTGAACTACTCCTAGGTTTTTTACCTGATTGGAACCAATCCAGTTCTGCAAGATTCTCTGAAGTCTTATTGTCAATAATTATCAAAAAGTTGAAATTTCGATGTATGGTTCCTAAGGGCTGGCAAAATGTTCAAAGTGAGCTGAGCTACTTTTACTAAAATGGCTAGAACTTGTGAACGGAATGAGGTATTTTCACCAAACTGAGCACATCTATGAAATATCTCATTTTGTGGTTGCATGAAAACATATGAGGCAACTGGCCACTTGTTGGCGCTATAATAGGAAAAAGACTGAAAAATGGCTATAACTACATCACTCTTAGTCCAACTGACTTTAAAATTGGCATACAGTGTCTTTGTCCCAGGTGCCATGATTGTCTCTGAGGACATTGACTTATCTCAAAAAACATGTGTGCCATCGGTCAGTGAAGTTTGAGCAGCTTTCAGACAAGGTTAACGGAGACCCTAGAGGCCTATGAGAAATTCTGTGACCTATGGTCTTTTTCCATCTATAAGCGAGATGGTTACCGGCTTGCTAATTAAAACATTTTACCTTTTTTTTTTTTTTTAATTTATGTACTTAAAGGTCTTAAAGCGCTTGAACCCCGATAATTGCTGCTCGCAGCTATATTATACATTTGTTTCTATATAACTTTTTTTTTCCCCAGCTCACCTTTGGGTACGGTCAAATCCTCAGGGGAAAGACACATTTCTTCACTCTGACGCTGATATTCTGTCTCATCTCCCTGCTCACCTGGTCAGTGTCCTTGTACTCTCTTCTTTGACCTTTCAGCTTCAGAGTCCAATGTGAGGTTACTAAACTCATACGTCTATACTCTCTCTTCGATCAGATGGCCAGTAATCAGCTGGAGCCTTTGTGTTTTCTGCTATCGAGTTACTACTTCCTCTATGCTAATGTGCGGCATGGACTTCTTCACCAACTTCTGGAGACCTACATTTTGTTCGGTAAAGCGCCTGATGTTTTGTAGTACTACATTTTTCTCTTTTCCTGCTTACTTCACAGGTTCTTATTCTGATTGTTTTTCATTTTATCCATTTAGCCAAAAAATATGGGAACAAAAAATCAACAGGTATTTTACTTTTATATTATTGTATGTTTATGAAAACCCAAATAGACTGACATTAAAAAGGACTCAGAATAGATTCATAATCTTAATGTGAACTGAAAATTCAAATGATAGGTTTTCCAGTAAACCATTTACCAAATTCATGTGTGTTTTTCCAGGTAACCTGAAGGATTTTGAAGATTGTCTCAGTTTTCTGAAGCGACACGGCTTCCTCCTGTCCCAGTGGCCTGCTCTCTTTGTACAAACAGCTCTTAATGACCCATGTGACAGTTCTGCACATTTGTGGGCTGAAAGCATGACAAGAAATGGAGGGGTGCATGCTGTAAAATGGCTAAACTTCACAGATACAGCAATAACAGAAGTCAGGTACTGATATTGTATCTTATTAATTGCATATTATTCTCATATTCTGAGTTTAACCATTCAGTTTTGAGTCCAGACTAATGTTGGCTGACCTATAAAAACACAGTTGGGTTTTTGCATGTTTTAAAGCTGCGGAAAATCTGAGCATGTAGGTAACAAATCTGCCACTATTGTTGACCAACTGAGAAGAAAAAGCATTACAATAAATCGTGCTACCAATGGTGATTTAAATCTAATGATCTCTTAGCTCATAACACTCACACCGTGCAAATTATTATTATTGTTGTACTTTGTTCTCAAATTGTTAGTGTTCACAACATCAGCATTATGTGACTGTGTATTTAGTGTGTATTAGCATTAACTGTAGATTTCAATTACAGTCTAATCACTAACCTTAGTTTGTCAGACCATACAATCCGCCATCAAAATAAGTTGAATTATTCCAGCTTCTGTGAGAAAAGGCTTTAAAAAATGATCCGTCACCTGCAGCATCCTCACATGATCTAGCCTACTAGCTGGGACTCCTCCTTTATGTAAACGGATGCAAAGATGAACGGCGATATGCTCGAATTTCCCGCAGAAGTCTTATCAGTACCACTCGGATTAGAACACATTATTACAAGCTTACTGTTGTGAACCGGCTAAGGTAAGGAGATAGTTTTGAACACTGGCTGGTTATGTACTTGCTCAAAAATTGATTTTTGGATCATTTTTAATCAAAAATGGTTACGGAGTACAGCTTTTAAAAGGTCTTCAAATCTTAATTTGCCTTTACTCAAATTAACGCATTCAAAATGTCTGGATATCTGTTAGATTTGAATTTTCAAACTCTAAAGTGTTGCTAATACAACACATTATGCTTCTCCTTAGACATTTACATTTAAAGAGCATATTGACATATTTTGTTCCCTTCAAATTATTCCTTTAATTTAAAATTTAAAAAGGTCTTTAAAAAGTCTTAAATTTACCTCCATAAAACTTACAGAAACCCTTATACATCTTTTAACTTTTTTCTTTTTAAATCCTAAAATTTAATAATGTGGTTTCAGACTTCCTGTACACCACTTTGTGCAAAGGTTGTTTATCTAAAATTTTTCTATGCATTTTTCTGTTCCTTTCTATGCAATTTAATAGTGTTTTTTTCTGCACAGTGAGCTGGTTTCCACCTTCCGCTCTGAGCCGAGTTGTGTGGTAGTGAGTCCTGATGGAAAACTTATAGCATTGGGAACCAGTGAGGGAACACTTCACTTTCTGCATACAGAGACTGGACAGGTAACAGTTCTAAATGTAAACAATTATACGTCTACTATGATTTTTGGCATTTTTGTCTTTTTTCATAATTTTTTCAAACAGGAAGTGAAGTCATTGATGAGCAGTGCTGATGGCATCTCTGGATGTATTTTCCTTGGGGAGGAGCTTCTGGCAACAACCTCGTTTGATGGGCAGGTGGAGGTGTGGGATGTTGCGAGTGGTTGCAGGTATTTTATGTTTTTCTGGCTCAAATGTACAATTCACTTAGCAAAAAATGAACCGAAGATTACTAACCTGTGCAAAATTGTCACTTTAAGAACTGCCAGCATGAATGCCCACTCCAACAAGATCACAGGATGTGATGTCAGTCCAGACAGAAAACTCTTCGCTACTGTCTCATTAGACTTAAACTTGAAGGTAAAACAAAATAAGAAATGTGTAAATCTGAACTACATGTGGTGTACTGTGAAATATTTATCATCTATGTGGTCGTGCTCAGGTGTGGTCAGTGCAGAAGAGTACAGAGGTGGCCTCACTCATTAATCACTCCCCTCTAAACTGTGTGAACTTTGACCTTGAGGGCCAACTCTTGGCAGTGGGCTGCTGGGATGGAGCTGTTCGTTTGTGGAACTGGCTTGAACAGAAAAACGTTACGGTGAGGAGCAGCTCCAAAGATATGTTACCATGCCTGATACACTAAAGCTTAATCCCCACCCAACGCTATCACTTTTTCAGACTCTGTTAGGTCATCAGAGTTCAGTGCGGAGCCTGTCTTTCTCTCCCTGCTCCTCCATATTGTGCTCAGGCTCTCTGTCAGGAGAGGTGCGGCTCTGGTCAGTGGCAGCAGCTGCTTGTGTGGGCAGTTATCATGCTCACCGCGGCTCCACACAGTCACTAAACTTCTTGCTGGGAGGAAACCTTTTGCTGAGCGCTGGACATGACAGTGTGGTGAGTAATGTGATCTTACTATCTTAATTTTCATTTTTTAGATTTTGTTGCACTCTAACAGGCATCCTAAAGAACTCGGTATTGAGTGTTTTTTGTTGTTGTTGTTGTTGTCGTCTAGGTTAATGTGTGGTCTGGTGGTCTTGGGAGATCTGTTGCTGTACTGGGACAAGAAAAGGTATTTTGATGTTCTTAAATTAGAAAAGCTACTTATAATAAGTAGGATAAGCAGTATAAATAGTATAATAAGTATTAAGTTCAACAATGAATTCAAACCTGCCCCAAGTTGTGCTATCTGCTGGTTTTTGTAAACTTGTATACCTGAATATGTTTAAATGATATTTAGGCCTGTTAATATAACTTTTTTAGTTTAGTGTGAATTTAAATTCATTTAGGTGCCTAAATGAAGATAATTGAGTTTTTTCTCTTTGTTTCTTTCACTCTTTTTTGATTCAAATAGTGATAAATTTGACCGAATTAATCATATCATGTAATTGGATTATTACTATTTATGATATGAATCCCTAAAATGTATCTTGCATCTATTAAACCAACTATAACACGCTTTACACTGCAAAGACTGTCACATTATACTGATTCTCATGCACAACCAAAGCAACTCTGATTTATATATGCTGAACCAGACATAATGCTAATTAATCATTATTTGCAGGTACCAGTATTGCAGCAGCAGCAAAAGCACACCAGACGTGGAAATGAAGATGAAGCAAATGCTCTGTGTGTGGCTGTGGCCAGTGGGTACGCCGCTGTAGGTTACCATGGAGATGGTATCAAAATGTTCAATTTGAAGTCAGGTGAATAGACATTTTCTTCCAGCATTTACAAACGTGCTCATCCAGAAATACTCTCAACTGCTTCTCAATCTTGAGAAAAACATGAACGAAATAAAGTGCAAAAAACCACCCTCTTAAAGGTGCAGAAACCAGAAGTAAAACCCATCCAAAAATGCTTTGTGCTATAGGAGAGAAAGTTTGGTCTAGTGAGGAGCTGCAGGTGTCCATGTTCTGCCTTGTGTGGATGGAGGGAGGAGGGACAGAGCTGCTGCTGTCTGGGGGCATGGACCACCGTCTCAGAGTCTGGGAAAGGCAAGGAGAAAATCCGGAAAGCCTTGTGTCAATAGGATCTTTTGGCGTGCAGAAGGGAGCTATTCTTGCCCTGGCTCAAAACTCCACTTGTGTGGCATCTGCATCTGGTCAGTGTACATAAAACATTGTGTTGATTGATTTTGGTCCATATTGGATATTTAATATTTCCATACTCTTTCAAGCTATTTTTGCACTTGCATCGTCTAAAAACACTAATAATTTAATGACACCGTAAATGTGTAATCTTTAGAAAATATCAATGAATATCCATTACTGTACATTATTTGTTGAAATGAATTAATCAGGATTGAAACAACTGGTTTATTTTTATTTAATTTAATTTTATTGATACATGAATAATGTTTGTTTCAGATGACTTCACTGTTGCTCTGTGGTTGAAGAGTGAATTGATTTCTAAGCCCTGGATCAACCCTAAGGTGACGTGCATTCTGAGAGGTCACAATGGAGGGGTCACATGCCTTGCCTTCAGTCCTACTGGGAAAGAGCTTCTGTCAGGAGGGAAAGATCAGGTATTTGGTCCACTCCATGCCTATCACTTGAAAGAATGAAACAAAACACACAATATCTCTCTCACTCAATTTTGATCATAATCTCCTCCAATAGGCTTTGATGGTATGGAATGTAAACTCCTCCCCTCCAGTTTTTTCCAAGTCTTTTTCCCATCGCCATGGAGACTGGATTACGGGATGTGCCTGGACATCATCTGCTGTGGTAAGAAAGCCATTTGTATAGTCCAGTCAGTTCATTTCAATAACATCTGGCTCTGTATGTCGGTAACCAAAGCAAAACCTCTCTCACACCTCAGCTTAGCTGCTCCAGTGACTGTAAGCTGCGGATGTGGGATATCCAAACAGGAAGTTTGCTCAGAGAGATCCTGTCTAGTTCATCTTTGAGCACATTGTGCTGTTGGGTAAAGCAGTTGGACCTTAAAGCAAAGTCAAATTGGACCACATGTCACAAAGATGTAGAAAAATTGGAACCTGTTGATATTTATGCACTTTTTAATGTCTGTAGGAGGACCTTGTTATGGTAGGCTCTACAGATGGACTGCTGATGGTTTGGAAGTTGGAATCAGGTGTACAAGTCACCAAGATCCAGGCCCACAAGTCCCATCTCAATCACTGCACAGTTGTCTCTCAGCCAGGTACAGTGACTAATACTCAAACATACACACAAACAGCAGCTTGATTTCTAAATAGTGTATCTTCTTACAAAGAGCAAAAGCATTTTTTTGCATACAGATCTGGGAGACGATTTTCAATCGGAAGACTTACTGGTAGCTTCAGCATCAGAAGATGGAACTGTTAAACTCTGGCATCCACTGCAGGTAACCAACTCTCACTTTTGTATCTTTTTCTTTAATAATTGAATTATATTTTATTTAAATAAAATGAATTGAAAATCAGATATTTTAAGCATTTCCCATTTAATTCTAGAGATGCATAATATAGCGATACCATATTGTTGATCAGTTGATACTGGATATTTAATTATAAAATAATTTACCCCATATTTACGTACATTTAGATGATCTTTGCAGCAGTTAAAAAACCCCCTCAAATTTAATCTTTAAAAAACTTTAGCAATTTGAATACCTGTTAAATGTAATCTTTAGGAAATCTCAAAATAAATAGCCATTTTCATAATATATCTTTTGAATGTTGTGATACCTAAATTCACTTCTTGTGTTTAAAACAACTGGTTTTAGTTTAGGGATTTATTTTTCTTTATTTTGATAAATGGTATAAAATTGTTGTTGTTGGCTATTAAATGTTGTTTTAATTCTCATCTTATTTGCATCGGCCAGATTTTTAATATCAGTGCATTGCTAATTTATTCTCACAAATTATGTTCTCATAGGTACATCATCATAGTTCTCTGCATGGTCACAGTGCAGAAATCCAGGCTTTAGTGTGCAAAAAGGCCGGACTGCCGGAGTTTCTCACTGTCTCTATGGATCGTTCCCTCAGGTCATGGAATGTCTCCACGGCAATGGGTATGGCAAAATGGTCATTCTCAATTCACTGAACTAAACTGTAACACAAATCTTTAGAACATTTTGTTTGAGAACGAAAGCAGAATCTAAACTGTTGTGAAATGTGATGACAACATTGCAATTTCTTATGAAACTACTGCTTCACATCCAAATATATATTTAATTTGGCATTAATAATCGTATGCAATCATTCTCAGAACATCCTCCTCCTTGCCAGAAAGGCAGTGTCCGAGCTGTGTGCTTCCTTGAAACTGATGAACTCATGGTGTGTGGTTATGACACAGGCAGATTGGAGATATGGCATCAACATTCAGTGGTTTACTGGAAGAAGGTAATTATGGGTTAGGAACCGAGTTTATTATTTGTTGATCAGTTAGTAAAAATATCGTGTGAGGGCTCTTAACCTTCTTTCAGTTGGAAATGTCTGAATGAACGGCTCTGTGTGTGTTGCACTAAGGTCAGTGATGGCGGCCTACGTGCAGTCACTGGTATGCCAAATGATCAGCTAGCGGTGGGTTACAGCGACTGCTCTGTATTTGTCTGGAAACTGGAGCGGGACACCAAGAAGTGCATTGTGGGGTATTGTCTTTGAACCCTCTTCACTCTTCATATTTCAGTTTTGCGAACTTGTTGCCTTTTTAGAGAAATGTGCCATTTTGAACCAAGCACATGGGGGTGGTGAGGGGAAAATTAACATAACCACTGAAGATTTTTTGCATTGTATGATATATATGTATTATAAATTCAGTCTTGAAAATGCATTTTGCTCTTGAATTCAGCAGCATGATTACAGGGGCAATAATATTTGTTATTTCATAACAATATTGTGTATGTGATTTTGGATTAGATCACTAAAAGGTAGTCTTTAAAATATAATATATGTATTACAGTATATACATTGTTAAATGTAATCTTTAGCATATCTCAGAATGAATATCCATTTTTAATACTGATATAATGTTCTAAATAAGTTTCCATTTCACAAAACAATAATATTTATTTTGTTCCAGGCTCGATAAGATATCTTCATACAAAGTGGAGACTCCCGTGAGCTTTTTGATCTACTGTGGCAGTCTGTTTGGAACATGTGTAAATGGAGAAGTTGTCAATGTGTTCACTCCTACCTCATCTGAAACAATGTATTCATAAACACCACATTTTTACAAAAAATAAAAGATGTCCTGCATTCTTCTGTTAAGTCTTTTTCTATGATAATGTTAACATTACTTCATTGGGTAATAAAAAGTGAATGTACAGTGTGTGTGTTTTGTTGTAGCTGGGTGGACAGGGTTCGTCTTATTGGCGTGATGGCAAATGATTTAAAGAGCTTTTGGCTGTTGGGGCGGAAAAAGAGTACACTGTACATTTGCCTTCTTGTAAGTTCATCATCTATCATTATCATGTGACAATGAGATTGTAAAAACTGTCTGAATACTAAATGATCCGAGCGGTCTGTCTTTCAGTTGGCTGTGAATCCAAACAACCCTTACGTCTTAACCTTTTGTGACGATGTGCTGGGTAACAGTCCTGAGGATTTGACGGCAGAGGACATGTGGGAGAATATGCAGGAGGAGGAGCTGCAACAGCAGGGGGAGGGGCCGCAGCAGCAGGGGGAGGGGCCGCAGCAGCAGGGGGAGGGGCCGCAGCAGCAGGGGGAGGAGCTGCAGCAGCAGGGAGAGGAGCAGTCGCAACAGCAGCTAGAGAAATCCGGAAAGGAACAGACTGAAAAGCTGCGAAATACAAACCGGAAGGCGGTGCAGATTAGGTCCTGGATCACAGCTGCAGCAGTGCAAGATGGTACACCTGTTCTTACACTTTAATATATAGCATAAATGAATCAGTTTTTAAGAAGGTCAGTAAAACGTGAAGAGAGCTGTCTGTTAAAGCCCATTTCTCACTTTTATTGTGAGAATGAATTACTTTTAAATATATTTACAACTTTGAGGTGGTTTACACTGGACACGTCAAAGTAAACATTATAAACTGATACATTCGTCTTTGCAAAAGGGTGAATGTATGATGATGTTGCATTGAAGCGTCCATGGTGCTCCTCCTCTGCCTGGTAATGTAACCACACCCCAAACTCTTGCTATAGGTTGAGCTAGACAGAGACAGAGATAGAGAGTGCCTGGGAGGCTCAATGTTGACAGTTTTGGGGAACATAAACCCATGAATGGCATACAATTAGTAGTTAATGAACAATAAACGGGGTTGAGAGACTATTTTAACAAATAAAGAGAAAACTAAACAATGACCCATTGACTTTTTAGTGGTTATGTGAACTATTCATGACTTTATATGGTAGTTTTCGAATGATGTTTTTTTTTTTTTTCTGCAGACTTTTTTGTGTGTGGTGATTATAATGGCAACATATGGTTCAACCAGCCTCCTAATCTGTCCACCTGGACTGAAAAAAAAACGGCAAGTATACTTTAGTTTTCCTGGTAGATATAATGATGATATGTCATGAAGTCATGGGTTGCTGATAAATTGGGGGGCTGTTGACTGGTCTCTAGGCACACACAGACAAAGTGACTGTACTACGACTTACTGAGAGCCTCATCATCTCAGCGTCTTACGACAGATCCGTCAAACTGTGGGACAGACACACTAAGAAACAGGTATTCGGGGTTTTTTTTAAGCACAGTATAATAAAGGGGTGGGTTTGTGATCACCTCCACTCCTCCACCGTATATACCAGTGTATATTCCATTTCCTTTCTGTTTCCAACTCATTTTCTGTATTTCACAGGTTGGCATGTTTGTGTGTGGAGGCCCTGTCACAGTACTGGAGGTGAACCCTCGTGATCCCAAGGAACTCATTTGCGGAGATATGCGGGGTCAGCTGTACTTCCTGTCCTGGAGAGGTTGATTTTCTCATAATCGGTACATTCGTAATCTTGAATCGGTTCTAATGCTGCATTCTGCAAATTCTCATTTGCCTGCACCCTAAACCTTTACATTTGACACTAATGATACTATTGCCTTCAAGGCACAATATGTAAGATTGTTATATTAAAATATCCAAAAACCACTTGCACAGTGTTATATATTTCATTCAGCTGTGTAATTACATTATCCTAAATGTTTCCAAGAATTTGTAAATTCAGAGAGATTCACAATTTTAAGTAGTGCCTGTCCCTCCCTTGTCACTTGTCACCAATCAATGATGTGTTATCTGCGTTATCCCCGGTTTCCTTGAATAGCAGAGAAGCCATGGTAACAGAATCAGACAACAGCGTAACGTCAAGTGGCACGCTGTTGTTTCGTTCAAACATTATGGACCATGGCAAGCAAACTTTGGGACAAAAGTAGTGATAAAATCAGGATCAATACCGGTCTGGCGTTTCCGAGATGATGAGAGCTTTGTGACAAATTTGACTTGGCAGAGACTGCGCTCTTGCACGTTATTAGACAAGGTAAGCAAATGTAGGCTACATAAGACCAATCAATGTTAGATGGCACAACACGACAACGTGTTAGAATGTCATCAGTATGATATTCTAATGTTGATCTAGCTCACCGTTAAGTCTCATGCAGCCAACAGACTAATACATAAAATAACATTACAGCTTTCAATACACTCAAATGCAGTTTAGTATGATAGTGTAACGTTAGACCAAGTGAAACAGTGCTGCGTTACCTCACAGTTTTAATTTGTTAAATAAACTGACCTGTATGAGTAATATTTCAGCGCTTCTGAGTAGTTTGGTTGAATGAAATGTCCTCATTCCTTTACATCCCCGGGACTAGTGTGTGCCACAGATATGTCTCCATTAGCAATGGCGCCCGTGATACTCGGCCACACCAAGCTTTATACCACAGTCATGTTAAAAAACATGAATGCATTAACTCATCCATAAACATTATTAGATCCATTGGCATGGCGACAAGTTCCATGATTCCACGCTCATTCACTGCATCATTGATCTATGCCTTTTTTTTATTGTTTTGAAGAGTTTAGAGATCCCTAGCGGCGAAAAAACATACTGTGCCTTTATACGGGTAAAGAATTGAGAAATCAGCTTGAGCTTTTGATATATAAGAGGTCATCGTACTACAAGAATATACTGTAAGTTTCAGAATTGAAAACTTCCTTGTTAGTCCAATAAAAGCTTTTATTGACACTAGTCCCATCAAACGACTGATCCTGGAATGTGCCTATCTGTGTGTTAAAGGAAACAACGCCTACTTCATCATTGCAACATTAGCCCCGCCCACTGGCGTGTTAGTGAGATTAGGAGGAGAGAATAGCGATACAGGGCAAGAATAACATTACCTTTCAAATGATCCTAATGCTAGGAATATAGTTATTTATTTTCAACAATGTAAATGTCTCAGTTGAGCTTTATTTATTTGTATTAGTGATTTCACTGTTGATTCTTTGGTAAATCAATCACATTTGCAGGCTTTGCAAGCAGACTTTTACTATATGGACTGAGAGTAATGCAACAACATGTAAGTAACTGTTCATTCAAATGCCTAATTTTATATGATCCATGTACAGTCAGATGTTCTTTGTCTGTGTGTCGGAGTAAACCAGTGACTACGGTCAACTTCACGTTGTTTCTCTCAGTAGGATGAAAAAAATACGTTACATAAACGGTGATTAAATTATATAAAGAAGTGATCAAAGAACACTCCAATCACTGGAGCTGTCAATCAAACAGCGCAAGTTTATCAATGATTGAGTTCTGGACACGCGCCAAACTCTCGTTTTCAACGAATCTCTTAGTTGTAGAGGGTTTGCACTATTAGTTATGAGGAAAGCATTCGTTAGTGTGCAGAAATTAAGTTGAAATGACGAGATCACTGCTTTCATGGCTCGACGACATGTCTGTAATCGGCTACAGTGTTCTAATTCCATAGATATAAATGTAATACAACACTTTTCATGATTAGATAACCTTGAGAGCTGTAATAGTAAAAATGTGTGAAAAGTTTTCGAGAAAGTAATACTTCGTTTTTTCAAATGGAAAGATGTTAGCCAATCACTGCAGTTGGCGTTTGCACGGAAGTCTCAAAGAACGTTCAAATCCGAGGGCTAAAATCAGGGTAGGAAAAATGCCTTTCTAAATTATGATGATTTTTGATGTAAAAAATCATATTGACATAAATTCACTTCAGGAAACATTATAAAGGAATAAAACAACGCAGTTCATGACCCCTTTAAAGGTCCAGTGTGTAATATTTAGGAGGATCTATTGACAAATGAAATATAGTATACTTAACTATGTTTTCAGTGGTGTATAAAGACTTTACATAATGAATCATTATGTTTTTATCACCTTAGAATGTACATACACCGTGGGTCCCCTTTTATCGGCATTTTGCACCGGCATGTTTCTACGGTAACCCTAAATGACCAAACTGCTCTGCAGAGTGTGTTGTCACTATGTTGTTGTTTTTCTTCGTTGGTGTTTTTAGAGGCAGCTTGCATCATCACTAAGTTAAATACGCATGTCGTAGATGTAGTAGTAGTAGTAGTAGTAGTAGTAGTAGTAGTCATAGTTGTTGTCTGGTTTATTAGAAGCAGAGACCGTTCTTTGTTAGAAGTAAGAAGAAACCTCATTGCTTAACTTGGCTACTCTCTGCTGTATCCGCCAACATCTTTGTCCCATGTCAGCCACCGTAGCTTCTCTATGTGCTTTGAAAGGGAGGGGTGAGCGGTGGACTGAGCCACTGATTGCAATTTGCAATCTCACCACTAGATGCCACTAAAATTTACACATTGCACCTTTAAACTAAGCCATGATTTGAAGAATATTTGCTTTGTTTTTGTTAAATGACAATGACAACCACTTCATTTTATATTTAGTTATATTCAGTAAATTGATTTTCAGTAAAAGGATTGTACATGTATGAAAAGCACTTCTGGGTGAATAAACTGTCTGAAAGATCACATGTGGAAAAGCAGATGTCCACTGAATGTGCTGTGATGGTGTTCTCCATTGTCAAAAATCAATTGGCCAGGATAGAGATGTACCTTTACTTTATCCCCTTCTTCTAGCAGCCGAGGGATTCCATTTGAAGAACTGATAAAACCACCTTGTCGGTGCCCATGTGTAGAAATGATTATTTTTAAACAGGCCTGCGGTAACGGCTTTCTTTGGATTTCCGATGGCCTTTGAGAAAACCCTGAATACATACACTCCCCTCACGGGTGATAATTAAATTTTTTGGAAATTCATCCGATTTAATAGGAACCACTTTTCCATTATAATATTCTTTCATCAACATTTTTTCTTCTGCCGTCAACCTTTGCAATAATAAATCTAATGCTTTTCCAACCTGTCGTACAGACTGAATTCCTAAATGAGACGCCACAACTTGAGCATTACTTGGTTCAGGACCACCAATGTCCATTTAAATCATGTAACTTTAAAGCTTTAGATGAACATACGTTTTGGGATAGTCCTGGTGTGACTTCAGAAGTACCAGTATCAAAATCCACTGGTTCTGTCAAGTACCTCTGCATAGACAACAGTCAAAAAAACTATGCTGCTGGCTAGATGTATAAGTCCTCATGGCCAGAAAAAGTATAGTCTGGGCTATCCAGTGAAATCCATTCCAGAAAACGTCAACTATACTGGCTTGTAATTTTCCCAAAAGCCCACTAGGCAAAGCAAGTCAAATGGGGCCATAACATTGGCGCAACAAAATTATTGACAACTATTACTCTCCAAATGACATTTTTGGCAAAATTCACTTCTGTTATATACATGTGTAGATATATATATATATATATATATATATATATATATATATATATATATATATATATATATATATATATATATATGTATGTATATATATGTATATATATATATATATATGTATATATCTTTCTATCTTTCTCTTTCCTCTCACATGTTGCTATGTCTCTGAATAATTCAGCTACACCATCTCTCTTGTGTGTGACATGTTTGCTGGTGTTCACTCAGAGTAATAATGTGCGCTTGAGTGACAAGAAAGAAATACCAGGTATATTGGATGAGCATATTTATTACCTGTAAATTTAACTCCACCAACATTTTTGATCTATTTAAGGGACTGTTCACCCAAAAAAGAAAATTCTATCATCATGTACTCGCTCTCGTGATTTTACATTTTGTTGCTGTAATATAAAAAACAAGACATGTCTGTTATAAGCTCCAAAAAGGACAAAAATATAATAAAAAGCATACTAAATACTGTCTTGTTTAATTACTCTACGTTTTGCATTTTGATATGTTCCTGAACTTAAGTAAATAGGTTTTTATTTTGCTTTTTATGAATAAATTTATAATATATAAATATAAATATATTTCTATTTATTATATTTTTTATTTCAGTGTAGCTAAAGGTGAAAGTACTTTGTCAGTTCAAATGTACCATTATTTATCAAGCCAGTAAAGCACATATAATGTAAGTAAATATCTATCTTTATTCTAAACATTTTAATATGTCGTGGGCTAACTTCCTAGCCTTTAAGCAAACTGATAATATCCAGAATGAGAGATGTTTGACCATTTACTTTGGTAACATAATATTGTAAGTGACAATTTAATAGACTATTATAGGAATAATGTTTTGTACATACATGAATCAATTTTGTAAGATTTAAAAATCTGGCACCGAATAGAGTAGCAATTAAAAGTTCTCTCAGCCAACAGAATCACTTTGGCATTCAATGGTAATAGAGTTCTGCAGGAGAATCGAATGTTTCAGACACGCTTTACTATCCCATAAAGTAACAGAATTGAAGATGGACAATTTGAATGAAAGGTGCTGTAAAACTGTGAACTGGGCAAATGCAAATGATAGTCGTTTAAAAACACCCCAGAAAATTATTTTCACAGTTGTTAGTACAAGTACGCCGAAGGTCGAATAACTCACAGGTCAGTATTCCGGGAGAGACGTGCCAACAGTAAGGCCAAAGATGGTAATGTTGAGATTATCAATTCAAGTTTTCCCCCATACTTTCAGCATTATTATGCAACTCAGTAGTTGATAACTTTTAAACATCCTGAGGGTATATCCTTTCCCTATAGCCCAAAGTTTTCTAAGAGTAGTTTTATGCGAGTACCCTCTGGCAATCTGCATTCCCAGTGTGCAGTGCCACCTTCTCCCTGATTGATTCTGACGCTGCCTTCTGAGAAGAAAGGATATGAATCTCCCTGGAGTTCACTCTGATACACAGATATACTGTGGACCTCAATGCTGCAAAACCTCGTGGTCTAGTGAGGAATTTGGAAGACGCGGAAGGAATTGAGCAGTGTGCTTAACTGCCCTTCATTTCAGGGCTAATAATATCTCTAAGAGGATATCCATGGTTCGCCTTTGTCATTGACAGCGATTGCAGCGTCATTAGAAGAGTACAGCAACAATTTAAAGTAGCATTGCAAAAAGTAATCAATACAGTTGCTAAGATATTATAACATTTATTTATAAGCACAGGAAATGTATTTGTCCTTTGCTTTTTTAAGGAAAAAAAAAATGACTAAGACAAACAGTTGTTTATGATGCAATATATTGTATATTATAATCGAAAAATGTATAACACACTTTCATGAATGCCATACACTGGGCAAGATATAAAGATTTTTCAGTAAAATGCAGAAAAAATAATACCTTTGGCAATCTGATTGATCGACAAATAGTCATTTAAATTAAGAGACGAGCAGCATTCTTAGGCTAGATAATGAGTGAAATAATTTCCCTATATGTTAATTTCAGTTTTAATTCTATAGATCTTATGTGCTTTTATGTTAAGATCAGAAAACGCTTTTATTTCTTCCTATAAAGGCAGAGAACAAATAGCTGTTAGATACATTTTTAAGCTAACCTCAATACACGACTTTTATTAAAGTATGCATATTGGAAAAGTTTCACATCTTGGTCTTTTTTTAAATTTTTTTTTTTTTTTTTTTTTATAAGAGTGTCTTTATTATTTTGCTGGAATTTTCATTTGATTGAAAAACTGCCCTTAATGTAACTTTATTCCACCACTCTATAGAGTTGAGTCTGTTCAAAACATTCTGTGAAGTTATAATGGTATTTGCTTCAGGGAATGGCAAACCATTGCTCACGCTCATGACTGGAGAGTAGACACACTCCGCCAGGCTTGATGGAAACGAATGGCTGAAAGGTTTCTGGAGATTTACACTGTGTTATGATCCCACAAGCCCTGCATTTTCACCGAACACGCTTGTGTCTTCTCTTCTACTCGCTGATCAGGGTGAAAAATACTGATGGCGCCTAACATGAATTTGACAGCTGGATGATTGATGGATAATTAATTTATTGATTTGTTCATATTTTTCATGTTTTGAGAGGTGTGTACAGAATGCTGGTGCCTGAGGGACTGGGTTTCTATCAGGAGAAACACGGCCATGAGTGATAATATTTTTCTGAAACTAATCTTACAGCAGTGCTTTTAAATGCTTGGTTCAGAACCAATGGTGTAAGTGGTTTTAGCTTAGAGGATTGAGGCATTTCTTTCTTTAGGCTGCTTGATAAATCTATAAAACTTTTTATGTGTGCATATTAAGCTAGGAAAATAAATAGGCTTATCCATTTAATTACCAGGTTTTCTTTTAAAACGGAGGATAAATGCCTTCCAAATCTTTTGTTTTTAACACCCAAGGCCATGCATCACATCAAACTTTACGATATTTGGAAATTCTTCTTGCTGAGAAGCAAGGCAAATTACACAAATGCCGACGCAAGCTGGTTGCGTGACATCCTCTCATCCTCAGAGCTATGAACAGAATATGTAAGGTCAAATAAAATGACTACATTAAATATGAATTTGCAATGAGAGTAAACATGGTTTGTGCGAAGCACAATTGTTTTATGTGGTGGGTTATTGGCTGCATAGAAACAATTGATCTCTTTTTTTTCTTCTTCTTCTTCTTCTTTTTTTTTTAAAGTAAACAGTTAAATGACTGTTTTCCTCTTCAGTCATGACGGTAATTTAGCAGATTTTTGGCCCTGTGTTGTCAGCGGTAGTATTAGTAATTATTAATATTGGGTCATTGACAAATAAGGTTTTTAAAAGTGTCAAAAAATACAATGGAGAAATAATTAATTTTGAAGTTTTAGTAAGTGTTAACAATGAGGTTGTGGTTTTTATAATCAATTACCACTGCTTTTGTCATTTATCACAAAAAAAGTTATTCGGTTTAACCTAAATTTCTGTTTTATGAAATGACGAATGACACTTGAGATCATTGTGCAAGGAACTGCATGAAGTAAGTCTTTATTAATAGTCTTTAATTGATAATCTGCCTCTGTAAAAGGAATTAAGGTTGGTGTTTTAATGCTTTAGTCATTTCAGGTGGAAACTGCTTTAAATAGCCTTGGGTGTCACAGAACAAAATGGCTGCCCACTGCTCCAGGTATGTGTGTTCACTACTGCCTACTCCTAATCTGTGTGCACTAACAGATTCTCACCAAATTGAATGTGTTTGTGTGTGTGTTTTCTTTCTATCTTCTGTTTTGGCTGAGATGTAGCCAGAGGCACACATTTCCAATGAGCCTGGATTAATGTTTTGTACAATACACCATTTTGTTACTGCGTTGGGTTGCCACTTGATGCAAAGTGAACCAAAAGCAGTTGACACCGTCTTGTCAAATCTTTACCTTGACATTAGCCTAATTTTGCACAAGATATTAAACCTGACTATTACTACTAATAGTGAGAGAGTTATTAACTTTTTTAAGCTAGGTAGTAGACAAAATTCATTAGAGATGAAAGAAAGGACCCCTGTGGATACCTCTGCTTTAAAGACTGAAATAAAATGCATATTTGAGCAGATATCTTCTCTTATTTTAAACTTTAATTAGTGGTTTATTTTCTGCAGGAAAAAAAAAATCCAACTCACCAAATATCTTTAGAAGAGTAGCATGAGGATATAATGGAATATGGTTTACTTGTATAGTAAAGTGCTTATCAACTACTTTTTATTTATGCATTTTTTGTCCTTTTGTGGACAGGACAGTTGTAATAGAAAAGAAGAGAAAAATGAAATCAGGATGTGGCCAGAATTTAAGCTGAATCCCCAAGAGCACAATATCCAGAACTGCAATTCAATCATTTTTACATCAGTGATTTTAAATTACAGTTTCTTCTTTTGTCGCTAATTAGTTTTTAAATTATGACAGGCATCTGATTATTTATTATGCTCAGTGCACGAGTTATCAGTGTTCTTTAAAACAAAACCAGCAAGAAACTAATCTCATAACAGTAATTCTTTCAGTACCTCTGAGCTATGGAGTTACATTTCTTATTTGACACATTAGTCTCACATTAAAGCTCTCGACTGAATTCCCAGTCGTGCAACTTTCTGAGGCAGCTTTTGAAGTTGGTTACTGGTTGGTTCGGGGTAATCACTTACAGCTAACAGGAGGATTGATGGAGAGGTCTGAAAGGACGTATCAATAATTCACAAACTTGAAATGTGAAAAGTTACTGCCATGCTTTTGAGAAAGGAGAATTAAATTGAGCCTCAGGCCATTCTGGGCAACTTTCTCAAAACAATCCATCAAAGTTGTACTGTTCAGCCGGTGAAGAACTCTCATTGCATCACAAGCGAAACTACCATAGCCGACGCAAATTTCTAACAAACAAAGGGAAATTTCAGATTGTGCTGTGCTGTCAAGCTTGCCTCTTTTTAAGTTTGATATAAAGATCAAAACATGAAAGCTTTCAATACCATTTAATCTCAGAATAAATGAAAACAGTGAATCCACCCAGCGGTTCTAAATATTTCATACGTACCTTCATAATAACTACAGGTACGTTCATGTCCCAGGTTGACCCCCCCACCCCTCCACCTCACCGCCTTTTGTTGTTATCTGCATGTCACATTACAATATTTTATCTTCATATTTTAGTTTTACCCTCCTTTCAGACCAAAATTGCCATTCTCAAAATTGTTCGAATTTGATGATATTCTACTATGTTTACCAACAGTGTCAATAAAGAGCGGTAGAGATATATGAGCCATAATGTTGTTTAGAGATCACTGTCGAATAAAAATAAATAACACTTAAACAGGATGGCATGCCTAAATAATTTCCTGCCGGTATTGAGAATCGAACCTGCAACCTTTGGGTTACCAGTCTAAGCATTGGCCACGCCTATCCAATTACTGTAAAGGTTACATTTTGTCAAATTATTTAAATTAAATATATTATTTAATCATTTTCATTTATGATACATAACATACTAGCTTTACAATTAGCCTTAGCAAGATAAAAAGAGTTGCAAAAATGTTCAAAATGTCATTTCCACCACATAATGTTATAAAACAAATACAACCAGATCCCATAAGAAAAAAAGTGTTTTAAGAGTTTTTTGTTTTTTTTCTAAAATCCAAAGATTAAAAAGTGACTTAAAGAAACACCCAATTATTCCAATCCTCAATATAATTGATTGTGTTACTAACAGCTATGCATCAACCGGATTTAGGACACAAGAAGTGTATTATATCCCTTATATTATGAGTTCAGGCCAGGACCCACTCTATTGATCACAATATATTTTACCAGAGCACAAATAGAACTATTTTATTGTTGCTCCACTATCTTTTCTTTGGCTTTTCATCTAATCTTAGCTCTTTCATCTCACATCCTCTTTCAAAAGTTTTGAGCATGTCATGTAAAACTTGAGCCAAAACTTCAGCATGTTTAATGGCCTTGATTTGATTCAAAGATCTGACTGCAAACAGTAAGATGGATGGCACTGGTATTGTGGTTACTTTCTTGAATCTTTTGCACATAGGAACTTCACAAAACTCCTGTGAGATCTGAGTTCTTCTTTTGAGAGGGAACATTTTTGTACCTGCCAGGTAAAGAGTATGTGTGTTAACCGCTAATGCAAAATACATGTGACGACAAATAAAATCAATGAATAGAAAAATCAAAATGAGAATCCATCTAACGCTGTGCTGCGTATAGATGATAGCTATTTATGTGTTTTAGGTGAACTTCTGTCATTCAGAAGTGAGTGAAATGGTGTCCCATTGATGGGTTATATAACACGTTAAAAATAGTCAAAAAGGGGTGAAGGTTGAATAAACCTGTAAGCAGACTGGGACTGAAGAGACACAACAGCAAAAATACAGGTAGACCATATGCTTGTGTAAACAGGCAGCTCATATCAAATGAGCACAGGAAGTAAAACACCTCCAGGCTCACAAAGCTTCAGATGGAGGACTTTATTTAAATAATTAAAGAATTTTCTCATTTAACACCTTTTTAAATTCTCTCAAAGAAAATAAATAGTCAATGAAGTCCCATTTTCACTAATAAAAATCTGCAATGACAGCCATTTCCTTCAGTACTTCTTCAAAAAAGCACATACACAGATGATCTAAAACATTATGACCACATGCCTAATGCGCTTTTGGTCCTCCCCATGCTGCCAAAACAGCACAGACCCACTGAGGCGTGGGCTCTACAAGACCCCTGAAGGAGTCCTGTGGTTTCTAGCTCCAAGACATTAGCAGCAGATCCTTCACGTACTGTAGGTAGCGAGTTGGAGCTGCTGTGGATTGAACTTGTCGGTCCAGTACATCCCCCAGATGCTCAGTTGGATTGAGATCTGGGGAATTTGGAGGTCAGGGTGCATTATCCTGCTTAAAAAGGCCACTTCCACCAGAAAACGGCATTTTCAGGAGTGTATCTGGTGTCCAACAATTTTTAGGTTGGTGGCACGTGTCAAATTTGTGTCCACATGAAGGGTCCAAGGTCAAGTTCTGCCACTGATGTGACCATTGTAGGTGCTTTCGACACTGGACGGGTCATTATAGGCACTTGATGCAGCCCCTTGCAGGAGAGTGCGAAACATTGTGTTGTCACACATTCCTCCCATGAGCATCATTAAAATTTTGTGTGACTACTGTGACTTTTGCCACAGTAGACCTTCTGTTGGCTCAGACCGGACGGCCAATACCCTGTCGCCGCTTTGTCCCTCCTTGGACTGCGGTTGGTGAATTCTCACCACTGCTGACTGGGAGAAACCCGAAAACCTCGCTATTTCAGAGATACTCTGACCCAGTCGACTTGCCATAACAATTTGGCACAAAGCCAAATTCATTCAAAGCTGCATTCAACACACTGATTACGAGATTTGATTGTTTTGATTGCAGACCTTAATATGTGGCCTTGTTAAGAGATGATCAACGATATTCGCTTCACTTGTGACTGATCACAATATTTTGGCTCATCATCCACACCTGAGAGTCAGATGGCAAATTACAAGCGGCATTTTTGCTCCCTTGAAGGGCACTTCGAGAAGGGGATGCCATTTGTAGGGGTGTTCCAAATGAAAGTGAACAACTGATTCCCTTCATGAAGGGCTCTTCCAAAAGGCCGTTAGCGAAGCTTACATGCGCTGGTCACTTCAAGGAAGTAATCTTATTATTTATGATCATGTGGCCCAGCGAATACTTGCAATTCATTTAAAGCTAGATGGCGAGATATATCTCACACAATTTTGTCATGTTATGTTTAAATAAGTTTCATATAACAAATGTGTTGAGTAATGCGGTGTCCAAAGATGAGACGGCAAGATTTAAAGTTGAGAGCAGAGAAGTACACTCACACACACACATTAAAAACAACTTTAGTTGCAACAGCAATGCCGTACGATGTTCATCAGCTGATTAGCTGTTCTTACAGCATAAATTTCTTATTATTGCTGTACATATGGGAACATCCCAGGTGAAGATAATGAAGAAATTGCGTTGTCTTTGATTGTTCCCTTCACCAAGTGCATTCCTAATGGGTACATAATGGCACCAAGTACCCTGCTCCCTCCAAAGCCCCTGCTTCAAGGGCTCTGCCCTTTGAAGGGAGTAGGACATAGGGATGTTCCCTTTCGTTTGGAATTTGCCCAGTGTGAGAATGTATTGTGTAAATGTCAAACCTGTTTGTCTCAAGCAAACCAGTGTGATTGTGATATCATTAGTAGGCCTATCTGTAGCAGGTCTACATGTTAATATGAGATGCATAACACAGCTAGTCTGTTTCCTTGTATGTTCAGCCATATTTCACTATATCGTATGTATTTAGGTTTAAATACATTTCGACAACTTACTGAATGCCAATATAGGATTATTTGCTCAGCCTAAAAAAATAATAATAATTTTACAGTTAAAATATCTAAAATGGATTCAACAAAAACCTATGCAATGTAATAAAGACTTCATAAAATGCACCTTTGATAGGATTTGGCAGATTTTATGAGTTCAGTAAGTTATATAGTAGTAAATTTAGTGTTTTTATATATTTTTTCTGAAAAAAACAAGTTTAAAATCCCCCCCCCCCCATATTTTTGCGGTCTGTATTGAATTTGATTTTGAATTTCTGTTTCCAAAGTTTTGAGAGGAAAATAAAAGATTGAAAGGTTTTCCTCTAGCTGTGCATGCGTAAAATGTTTCATGTTTCCAGTACATGTATGCTTCACATACTACATAAATACATGTAGGCTACAAATGCTAATGAGATTACCCTGCTAAAAGATGTTGCATCTCCATATTTATCTATTCAGAAAGCGATATACTTCTCTAAATGACAGGTTTATTCATTGAACAGGCAGCGGGCTCCGGAGATCAGGTATGCACCTGCACCATCACAAGCTGACAGCTTTATTTTTTGTATCTTTCTTTGAGATCACAGCGTTCAGACGTTTAAAAACAAACTGCTTAAATCAAACGCACATGTATATTTCGATCTCCTTTTTCATCTCCCCACTCTGAATGTCGTCGTAAGCCTTCTCATCATGCCAGCCGTCATTATCAGTTATTTGCATGATGTCGTGTAATTACCGGCCCGATCTGGAGAGATAAGCAACCCAGACAGACAGAATCACATCAGATTCAAAAGATACGGCACAGATATCATCCTGAAATAATTACAAGGCTCTTGGGTGCTCTTGGAGAAGCAGAAATCACCTAGCCTACAAATAAACCATAACGAAGCAATGAACATTAAACACAGAGAATCGATAAGCTTACTCTAATTCCATAATTTATTAGAATGATGTTATTGATTCTGTCTGCAATGTTCTTACACATAGTTGATTTTAATTTGCACTCCGCAAACACAAATGTGTATGTCTATTAATGTAGACTACTGATGTTTGTCTATATTGAACATGAACCTCCATTCGGCTTTTATTGAACACGGCTGTCTAAAATTCTTGATTCTGATTGATCAATTACTCCATCCAACAACCAGTTGTTTCCTAATACTCACCGTCGTACTTAGTCAGCAACACTATACTGTGTGTCAGACCGCGAAACTAAAACCGCCGCTACTTTCATACAAATGTAGCCTCGATTGTAGAGAAAATGCCCTGAGGGAACTTCAGAATCAGTAGTGTAATGTAATATATTTTTATTGTCTTTACACTATCACATATTTTTTTTACAATGCTATCTGGAATGCTTTCTCTCTCACCGCCATCCATGACTGAAACCGAAGTGCTACTTTCATGTCTCTCATATCACACCGCAAACTCATGCTGTCATTTCATACTTAAGTATTAATATTGATGTGATATTATTGCGTATACACGCACACGTGTTGAGTTTTCATGTTTTATGGCGACTTTCTATTAGACAAAGACAGATTTATAGGCCTAGGCTTCTCACAGAAAGCTTTCTGCATTTCACGGTTTCAAAAAAATATAATGGAGTATGATTTATAAGCTGTTTTCCTCATGGATACCAAAAACACGTCCTCACAATGTAGGCTTTATTTAGAACACACACACACATAATTTCAACTCAAAACTATTTTTCATGTCCTCTTATTTAAGCCTATTTATTTATTTGGTGAGTCATTGATAAGCCCGTATCAGGATCCTGCTCATCCTTTTGGGGTTTGATTTTTTTTTTTTTTTGACATTGTCCCTTACTGCTAAAAGAACCTCACATAAAATAAATGTAAACTCTATTAATTTGCATTTTCGGCTGATATACTTTATGTACCACTAGCTCTTTGTATGCAGTCATCCATAAATTCAGTGGAAAATATTGCGCAGGGGTTGTGAACTGTGACAGCTCGGTAAGATCCCACCATATAGGAAGCAGCCAAAGTCCCTGAGGAGTTGCCAACCAGACCAATTCCACCTGATCATAAATCTTACCCAACTTCTGCCGTGACTAGACAGCTTTTCTGAAGCACCAAGAGAACATTTCTAATTTGGCTTACGTTCTCCTAAAAATGTTCTCCCTAAATTGTAAAAGATCCCCTCCATTAATGTCTATATTATTGAAAGTGCCCACTATAAATTCAGATGTGAGTAGACTCTGTGCTGCTGTGCCTCAGGAGACTGGGAGTAAATTGAAATTCAGGTCATAGTAGCTGCCTGGCCAGAGCAAAGAGATGGTGTGTTGGTGGTTTGGAGGGGAAACCTGTGCACTGCTTATTACAGGCCAGCCTGGGTGATTGACAGAGCAAAGTTATACTCTCATTTCCTCAGCCCTTTAAAGGATTGCAATCTTCCTCTCTTTTCTCTGCTGTCTGTCACCGTGTCACTCTGTGACCACTGCCACTGTTGGACGGATTCACCTCTCCCTCTCTCTCTCTCTCTCTCTCTCTCTCTCTCTCGCTCTCGCTCTCGCTCTCGTTCTTCTTTCCGCCCCTCCTCTCACCCAGCTCCATATAAACAGCTATCAAACTGTTCAGGCAGGCCTTTGAAATGAGAAAGTCTCTGAGGAACCATAAACACAAGCTCATATAAATTATATTGAATTTATATGAGCTATGTGACAAGAAACCCTATTTTCAAAGGGGGCACAGGAGCATCAGACCGCAACATCTGAACGTAGCCTTCAAATTCAGGAGACCCCTAATGTGGGTAGTGTGAGTAGCTTACCACATTGCCAAAAGTATGCGGACACCTGAAAACTACACTTATATGGTTGAACATTTCGTTTTAATGTGTTGAACTGAGTATCAGCGAAGCTTTATTCCAGGTAGTTTAACAGCATGTTTGCAAGCGTGACATTGTGCAATTATAACCAGGAGTTTTCAAAGTGGGATCCATAAAAAATATATAAAATCTATTTTTTAGAGTTGTAAATATACAAAGGGATGGTGGAAAAAGTAAATGAAACACTAGGCTTGTACCATTAAATGCCAATCGGAGTGAGGTGTTAGCAAAAAGCTGTGGTTTAGAGCTAAATTGACTTAAATAAACACCCAAAACCGTGTCAGTGTGCTATTCACAACCAGCACTAGCTGATGTGAGCCATGCCTCACGAGATCAAGAGATCTCAGAAGACCTACGATCAAGAGTTATTAATATGCATGTAGCTGGAAAGGGTTACAGAGTAATTTCAAAGGCTTTAGATATTCACCAATCCACAGTTAGACAAATTGTCTATAAATGGAGATGATATGGTACTGTGGCTACTCTCCATAGAAGTGGGCCCCAGCCAAGATCACTCCGAAGGCAAAATGCAGAATGCTCAATGAGCTGAAAAAGTACCCTAGAGTAACAGCTTAAGACTTGAGGGATTCATTGAAGCTTGTTAACATCTCCGTTCATGAGTCAACCATACTTCAAACATTGAACAGGCATGGTATCCATAGAAGGACACCACGAAGGAAGCCGTTGCTCCCCAAACAAAACATTGCAGCATGCATAAAGTTTGCCAAAGACCACCTTTACACTCCACAACACTACGGGGAAAATGCCTTGTGGACAGATGAAACAAAAATAAAATTGTTTTGGAAGAACATGCAGTGCTATGTATGGTTTAAAAAGAACTGCGTACCAACATAAGATCATCTCAACAGTGAAGTAATGTGAAGGGAGCATCATGGTTTGGGGATGCTTTGTTGCTTCTGGACCTGGACCACTTGCCATTGTGGAATTCCCAACTTTATCAGGAAATCCTACAGGATAATCTCAAGGTGGTAACCACAAGTTGAAGCTCATAAGAAGCTGGGTGATGCAGTAGGATAATGACCCTTAACATCGAAGTAAATTTACAAGAGAAATTGGAGACATGAAATCCACCTTTTGGAGTAGCTCAATCAATGTCCAGACCTCAACCCAATAGAGATGCTATGAAATGACCGCGGTAGCTATTCACACCAGATGGCCTAACAATATGGGTGGGCTGAAGCAGTTCTGTAAGGAAGAATGGTGCAGAATTACTCCTGGACGTAGTGCAGGTCTAATTTACAGCTATAGGAAGTGCTTGCTTGAGGTTGTTGCTGCCAAAGGTGATTCGTGTCCACCGTTTCACTTTTTCCACCATTACTTTGTGTGTTTAATTGGTGTGTTCATTAAAGACATGAAAGATCATGCCTGTTTGTTTTATTAGCTTAGAAATATTGTGTTTGTTGATATGTGACTTTGGTGAAGATCAGATCTCATTTCATGACCAGTTTAAGCTGAAAACCAAGAAATTGAAAATGGTTCACTTACTTTTTCTTGTAACTGTACTTGTGATATTAATATGTTTAATGTAATGTAACAAACATACATTATATATATATATATATATATATATGTATATAAATATATGTATATATGTATATATATAAAAATATAAATATATAAATATAAATAAACACACATTTATATATATATATAATATATATATATAAATGTGTGTTTATTTATATTTATATATTTATATTTTTATATATATACATATATACATATATTTATATACATATATATATATATATATATATATATATATATATATATATATATATATATATATATATATATATATATATATATATATATGGGGGTAATATCAAGCAATAAGCAGGAAGATAATATCAAGTAAGTTTTATACAAAGTTCTGTCATGAAACTCTAGATGGCGCAGGCTGATAGGTCCTTACTGAATCTTTAGATTGCAGCTGATTGGTTCCTGCTGTGTATCAGTTGCCAATAAGGTTACATGCTCAACCTTAAACACTTGGTCAGCAATTGCTGTAGCAGTTGCAGCCCACTTTCAGAAACCCTTCACCTTCCCCAGCTCCACCTGTATAGATCAACTACTGGTCATTCGTATATGCTATTTTGTACAGCAGCAGCATGTCTTACTTGCCTCACAGAAGTTGTTATGCTTATACAATGGCAATCCTGTTCTTGCTCTGTAGCAGCAGCAACTTAGCAGATTTCACCAAGACCAAACATATCAACATTGTCCTATCCATTACCATGCCAAACACTCAAGAGTTGTTACGACAGAATAATAATTACATTTCAGGCAAAAATTACCCCGCTGTTTTTGTTGTTGTTGATTTCTGCCAACAAAAATAGGTCTAATAGAAGCCTTAGCAACTCCGCTTCCACTCTGCACTGCTTACATCTGGTCTGGTATCCACATACATTTGGTCATGTAGTGTCTATGCATGTATGTATGGACTTTGACAGCGACACACTCCAAGCATGATCAAAGATGCATTCCCAGACTATTTATAGACTGAGACCTGTCATTGTGAGCACTTAACAATAGTCCGCTTATTCGTTGTGATTAAATGTTTCAGGGACCGCTTCTGTTGACTGCATAATGTATTGGACAGCCTCTGCTATAACACTGTGGAAATATTATTCAGCTCTTCTGTGAGGATATACCAGACTTTCCTCCTCACAGATTTATGGCTGCTTCACCACCCTGACATTTAGTTGCATATTTATGCTCTGCTGTGTCCTGTCATCAGTCAACGTACAGACCCAAGGGTTATCACACATATCTGCTTATATCAACTGATGGGCCTTTCACTGACACCGCTGTGTGTCTGGCAGGAAACATGTCTGATATTAGTCTTGTTCATGCCAGTGAGTATCTACTGTATTGTTTTAGAAAATAATAGTGTCTTCATTTCAGTAGTTGACATCCTCTAATGTTGATGATGAAGGTAAAGGTGATACAACACAGGCCCAGACAGAAACTGCAGGGTTTTCTTACATTTTCTGTGCTGATTTTTAGGTTAAAAACATGCAGAATTCTGGATAATGAATGGACACATTGATGAAATATTAAATGTTTTAAAAAAGAACTATATTCTTATTGTTAACTGAAAACTAACTGGCCCAAATGAATTGAAATTAGAATCTGTGGTATCCTCCTGAAGCTTTCTGAGAATTTAGATTCTTTGTGCCTGTAGGCATAACTAATATCTATATCCATTAATATCAAAAGCATCTCTTTTCCTTTCTGTCTCAAGAAATGGAGGACCACCTGAACTTCCCATCTCCTCCAGTCTGTCATTGGTGTGATTATGCATCTATTTATTGTCAAAATGTCAAAACAGACCATACCGTTTTATAGCAGATCTATTTGCACTCTAATATAAATACTATTGTACATGTTACCATTTATATTGTCTTCTTAGTGAAAGCTTTAAGAGAGAATCTATGCATCAGTCAATCAAAAAATCATTTAAATATTTATTTATTTTTTCACTGTTTGTGTTACCTAAATTGTCCAGTTGTCAGTTACATTAGTCGTTTCAATGACTCTGCATGTTACAAAGTTAGTAGGTGGCAACAAGTAACCATCTCTATGAGTAAATTATGGACTTCAGTCAATTCTTCCAAACAATGATTCATTTAGAAATTAAATGAGTGACTGTATTTTTCATGAGCAAATCATTGAATCATTCACTCAACCAATTTTTTCAGAAAACCGATTCATTCAGTTGCTCGGACTGGATTGCTTCGGCTTTGTTTGGAACGGTTGTTGGCGGAGCAAAAACAGACAAAGTAACAGGAAAATATGCAAGTTACTCAATATTAACTTCTTGTTTTTGAACTGTTGAATAAAAGCAATATATAAATCGCATATGACTATCCCTGAGCAGTAATGAACACGGTACTCCCTAAAACAGGATCTTGCGAGGGACCCCCATCCTTATATATTTTCAAGATATATTTCATCAGATATATTTGTTTAGTTAATTAGTTAGCATTTTATTATTTATTTATTATTAAACTGCTTTTCTTGAAACTTTTCCACGGACCCTCCAGCACGCCCTTGTGCCCCCCTGGGGATCCCCGGACCCCAGTCTGAAAACCCCTTCCATGAACCAGGGTCATTGTTTTGGTCATCAAAACTGTCACACGTTATCTAGAGAGTTTTTTGGGGTGCAACAGGATCCATCTTTGTCCTCTATCACTCTGCCTCGTGGGAGACAGCCAGCTCTGATTTTATTCTCTTGCATTTTAATTAACCTTTGCCAGTACACTGATGCTGCCGCTGCCTGCTCATTATTAGGGAGCATGTTCTGTGCGACTGCACTAACGAATAGCTCAGGGACCCCTGTTTCATCTCCGTAACGCTGGGGAGAATGAAAATGCAATCTGAAATAGAAGAGCCTGAATTTTTAGCTTCATTATTTGTTTTCATTTTTGCCTATATTACCTTTCAAAGTGAGGCATATCTTTGTTCAAAGCCTTTATAGCAATCAATGAATATTTAACATCCCTTGGTAGCACCCTGTGAAGAATGCTTGATGGGCATGTTCTTTATGCAGATGCACCTGCGTGGGACAGCGGCCTTTAGTTGGGACGGGGAGTCATTTTCTACTAATACAGTCCACCATGAAGGACAATGCTTGATGATAGAATCTTTATCAATAGCCTGTTGAGTCCCCTACACTTCCCAAAGTAATGTTTCTCTGCTGGGATTTTTCTTTCCTATGCGTTATTGGAATTGCACTCATTACTGATGCATTAAATGATATGGATCCTATTATGGATGTATATTATTGCATGTCCTTATATAAACAATAAACTGATTTTAAAGGAGAAGATAACATGGCTTCACTCTGAAACACATAGCTCAGTTATAATTAACCACAAAGGATTTTACAAAGCTTTAGTGATTCAGTGAAGCTTGTAAATAAACATTACTGTTGATAGTTTGTTTGTACCCCGAAATGAGGAATTATTGTAGACCAGCCTCACTCACAGACTGTTTTCTTGGGTAATCGCTGGAGAAAAAAGCTGCACTACTAATGCCCTGCGCTTATTTACTCTGACTTGTATTTAGGAACCCTGCTTGGATCAGTATGAGATGATCATAGCGTCTCTGCTCCTAGATGTTTGAGACCTAACTTGACCAGCATTGTGTGATCTACAGTACATGTTGTTCCACTTTTCTTGTGTACTCCCAAGAGTGTGCTTATTTCAATGGAGTGCACAATGCCTCAGTTAGAGAGTCGCTGTCTTGGTCGGCAGTGCTTTTGATCATCTAACCCAACCCAAAAGAGCAAAATAACTCAATTTGGATATTTTTATTGTTGCTGTTAAACTTGTTTTGACACAACTGGTTAATAATGAAAAAAGTTATATCTGACTATAAGTCGCAACGGGTCAAAATTGCACAGATAAGTCGCATGTGTATATTGGTCACATTGTATTATTGCATTCAGAAATAATATAAAACAAAATGTTTACAAACATTATAAACACTGTAGACATGTATTTTAGGTTTCAGGTATTCAGAACAGAATGGAAGTGAAAAAAGTACTTGGACCGGCATCCGTCTTTCATTTGGCACAAATCCAAATTTGATGTGAAATGCTTTATATAGGTAGATTTGGAATGTACGTTTCGGCATGTTGTAGATTAGAAAAATGCATCTTATATTCCAGAAAATACACTATTTTTTTTCAGCAGTGTAATATCTAATAACATATTATATAATATATATATATATATATATATATATATATATATATATACTAATACAAATCTAACTGAAGTGCATGTAAAGACCCAGACATGTCTTATAAAGAAAAAAGTTCCCTTTTAAGAGCAAATAGAACAATGAAACCAATATCTATCTTTTTGTTTGGCAAGCCCAACATTCACTTCCTAAAAAGGCATCGCTTGCTGGTTTCCTCATGGTTGCTTCTACGAGTCCCATTAGCTGTTGTTGAAGGACAAATGTGGCAAAAGGTTCATACAATACAAATGAGTCTCTGTGCTCCCATTGGCTGTTTCTGGCACTGCAGAGATGTCTGCAGGAAGTAAATAATGAGGAGACAGATCCATTAACCACGAGTCTAAACTTCATCACGGAGTTTAATATATGGGCACACAGCTCATATCAGTCAAGTGTAGGCTTAAGATGCAATAAAATTAATTTATATGTTGAACATGAGCATTTTGATTCCAGGTTCAATATTTCACTCTATAACTTACATATAAATTACCTACTTCTATATGTGTGTGTGTGTGTGTGTGTATAAATATGTATGTTTATATGTATATATATATATATATATATATGTATGTATGTGCATTTGTATATATACATGTATTTATATGTATATGTGTGTATGTATATCACAAATTCTGACTGGATGGTAATTTTTGTTCTACCTTGAGCTTGGCTACCTGTTCTCGCGTGATAAAATAAAGACCAATAAAGAATTTCGTAAATAATTTTTAGGAAAGCTGAAATACGAGAGAAACCATGATTTTTTTAATTTTCTTAATAGGTCTGGACACTAATTATAGAGCTGAAATTTGCTAAATTAATGAGTGGTGACCGCTGACAGCTCAGATGAGAAGGTCGTAATTTTGGCTTTGCGCAATATATCCATACAGCGCCAGAGTAGAGTTAATATTTGGCAATTATTTTACAACCTTTCTTATATACACCGGAAAAATACAGAGGTCCGGACCTCAGTGGAATAGATTTGACTGACGCACTCTGAAAGTGAACCGACAAATGCTGAATAAGAGATGTCTTGTCTTGTCCCACCCACATACAATGGTTCCGACGCCCATGCATTCGTATTACAACAGGTTCAAACATTCACTGATGGAAGTAAAGTAAAACCTATAATATTGTAAAAATTTATTACAGCTTCAAAAAAAAAAAATGCTTTCCATTGTAATGAATTTAAAATGTAATTTATTCCTGTGATGGCAAGCCATTACTCCAGTCTTCAATGTCACATGATCCTCCAGAAATATTTTAATATGCTGATGTGTGTGTGTATTTATATGTATATAGCTCTGTTTATGTATTTCTATATATGCAAAATGTGTTTATTATGTTTGAGTATCTTTGTAGTTTTTGAAGGAAAAGAGCAGCTTTGACATTTTAATAACTGTTGCATGGGCAGAATCTCCCTCAAATCTTAGGGAGCATGAATCCCATTTGAAGGATCATGATGCTCCTATTACATTACATACTAGAATGATGCGTGTGTGTGTATGTGTGTGTGTGTGTGTGTGTGTGTGCGTGCATTTAGATGTGTATATTCATAAAAGGACAGTGAGGCTTATGTGACAACCAGTAATGCAACATTTGCCTGCTGAGAATTGGTCGAACAATCATATGTATTACTGGTAAATTGAATTTGAAAGCTAAATAACTCAGGTAAAGTGAGTGTGATGAGAGCCCCTGGGCCACTGAGGCTCATTCTGAGTCTGACAGCTCACTGACACACTTTATGCAATTTAGTAGTACTTTATCCTTTCATAAGTTGCAAACCTCATACACGGCTAACTCATGCGGGTTTCCATAAACTCATTGCCTTCTGTCAATCTCCATCAACAAAAATCATCAGATTATTCAGCTTTGCTAATCTTCTTAAGATGCTGCCAATAATACATTGATATTCTAAGATTAAGTGTCTATACTTTATGTACAAATAATAATCCTAGATTTCTACAATATTTTGAGTTGTCAAAAAAAATTGGGGTGGATAGAACGCCTGATTTTTCCATATGCTCCACGTCTCGAGTTTTAGAGCGATGGATTGGACTGTAATTGTTTAATACTAAATGTGATTCACGCTTTCACTCTTTGATTTATGAGAAAACAGCAGCAGCATATTGTGCAGCCTTGAGTATCAAGAGTGGGTGGGCTGGGAAGTTTTTTTGACCCTTTTCATAAGAACAAAGAACAACATGTTTTGGATCTTTCTCAGATATTTGAGACATATGCTAAAAACATTTGCCGTACATATGCATAATTGCACGTGTGATCTTGAGATGGAAGAAATGCCTGTGTTTTATTGATGGGAGCAGAAAAAAAAAATCATTTAAACTCTATAATAGCTTATAAAACGAGCCCACTGACTTTTTGAAATCATCCAGTCATTTTAAAAACATTGATAGGAGAAACTTTAAGCTGACTTCAGGTCAGCAAAACTTTTGCACTGGACTGCAAAATCAATATGAGAGTTCAAGATTAGGCTTGCTTTAAATTGTTGTAGTTTTACAAAAGAATAGAAGAAAACTCTCTGTTTTCAACTCGTTGGTGAATGTACAATACACCAGGCTATGTCTCTGGCTTGTCACGATTTATATATATATATATATATATATAGAGAGATTTATTTATTTATTTATGATTGTCGTTTGCTCTACATGAAACAAACAAGAAATGCAAAACAAAACTGAAATGTATGTCTTGAAATATTCATTTGCTCATATCTAAAACTTTCTGGCTGCATTTTCCATTTGCGCAGGCCCCTATGAATCTGTTGATATTACAGTATGAAGAAGTGCTGTTCGCCATATTCTTCAACGGCTGTGAACGCCATTAAATCAGATATACTGCGTTTTCCATACAGATCAGATATTGTACCTATCAAGGAACTTATGAAAAATTGAAACAGCCCCTAAGCTGAGCCTATCAGTATTTCCAGAGTTGAGAGTGAATGAATAAAACATAAACAGATATGATGATGAGGAACAGGAAGAGAGTCTCTGGACAGACTCTGACTGACTGAATCAGCAGCAGTCACTTGACCTCTCGCCCCCGATGGGTGCTCACACCTTCTGCCTGGCACTCATTTACGACATCACACCATTATCAGAGTAATATCCTGACAGGAGAATAGTTAACCCTTGACCTCTCACACAACACATTCACTTAAAGCCAAAATCTTACTTTAGATTGCCTCCTTGATCACCGTGGCATGTTGACATTTGCTGATAAGAAGCTTCTGTACACAACCTCACCATTGTGACCTGGTTTAATTCGGATATTAAAGTGAATGATTAGCAGATTAACCTGGCCAAAAGGCCATCTTTTTTAATTTCCATGCTCTCATCAGTCATTCTAGCTGACCAAGATAGTCCTGCAGGTTAAAGTATACTCAAAAATGAATATTTTGTCATTATTTACTCACCCTGATTCTATTTCAAACCTGTATGCCAATCAGTATTTCCAGAGCTGAGGGTATATATATAAATATATATAAATATATATATATATATATAATATATATATATATATATATATATATATATATATATATATATAATATAATATAATGCATATAACTGTTTCCGTATTTAACCGTTAGTTACTGTCCTTGATTCTGATTGGTCAATAGCTATGACCGCTTCACCCAACGGTTCTCTGTATCACCCTTAGCAACCACTTTTAGCAACGTAAACTGTTCTCAGTTTATATTGTTCATTGCAGCTTACTGTATTATGTAGAAAAGTATTGTGAAAAAGAGATAGAGTGAGCGAGTTTATTACCTGCATACAGATTTAGCATTTTCCTTCAGGTCAGTCCTGTGTTCATAAAAAAAATGTTTAAATGTCCGCTGCAATATCTTGTCCTTTTAACAGTTAATGGGTTTTCCCGTGACTGACAGCTCTAGTTAAAGCATTTGTCAGTATTTTTTTTTCAATTCAGTGTTTTCAATATAAAAGTCTTCGCTACTGACTGACTCATAATATACATATGTATATATGCTATTTATATAATTTATATTTTTATAATAAAATATAATGTAGTAATATTATTTAGATATTTTTTTAATAAAACTTTGTTCTGACTGTAATAATTAATGTCTTACAGACCGAATTATATATTTTATATACATTATATACATTTAAATTATGTAAGCATTTAAATACATTGTATGAAATTCATCAGTTCTTCATAAGTAAAGCAGTGAAATTTGCCAGAAGGACTGAGAATGTTTTGCTCACAACAACCAAGTTTATTAATTATCAAAGGTAAACATATGCCTTGTCTAGTTGCATTCAAAATCCTTTTGGCTTTAAAAATCTATAGGTTTGGAGTGACATAAGAACGAGTAAATAATGACATGATTTTCATTTTTACATTTATATTTAACACAGACATTTTTGCCCAAATTAATTTCCTCATCATTCCTGGGAATTGAACCCGATCTTGACATTGCTAGTGCCACACTGTTTCAGCTACAAGAAAGTTTTGGTGCAAGCTATTCTTTAAAGTTAATTAGACTCATATGTGACCAGCCACGCCTTCGGAGGATGCATTCTAAGGTAGGAAGGCATCAAGGCATGGCAGAATCTAATATTTGCTTCCCTTCCTGTCTACTGAGTTACCTTCATCTGATCGATTTTTGAAGGCAACATAGAAGTATCCTTCGCTGTCTTTGATATCCCACAATCCTGTGCTTTCCATTCTTGACAGCTGAGCTAGAAAAAGAAAGAAGGCATCTGAAAGTTGTGCTTTTTTGACCAATGTTTTCCATTTCTGATATCATTTCTAGAGTGAAATTACTACTGTAGTGATTAAATATTTTAGTTCTCACCAAAGCTTACTCTATTTTGCTGTAGATCATTAAACTGTTACGCTGCCTCAGAAGTCTGTCCCAGATCAGTTTCATGAGGTACCTTCAAGGCAACAAGTCAGCTGCCTAAGTTTTCGGATGCAGCCAGTTTTGAGTTTACAGTTTTTTCTGTTTGGAAGCAGTCACAGATGCCAGAACATTGTGATCTGAATGCATCTACCCTTGTGTACTCGCCATGAGTCCTGTGTTGACATTGCAGATTCTGCTCACTTCATTCCAGCTGGCCTGGTGCTCTTCACCATATCCACTGGTGTGTTAAGTGGCTGCTCAAAAGCAATCCACCTCTGACACACCTCAGCACACATGTATTTCGTGGGTAAATAGGTTGGCTGAAAGCAACGAGGTGACATCGGATCATTCCCAATTCTTTCTAACCAGAGTGGAAACCATGTCTCTGCCTCTGATCTCTCCTTTTAGATTCTGACCATGATACCACGAATGGGTCTGATAAATACATGATTAAAAGTGAAAGCCATGTGTGTAGAACAATGAAAAGGGAGGGATGCATCCCTGTACCCACATTTTTGCTTTTCCATCAGCCTATTTTTACAGCCGTGTAAAAACATATTCCACATACCCTCACATTGCACAATGAATAAAGACACAGTGGGTGTAATGTCACTATATATTTCCTATATTTTCCTATGAACCAGAGGCATCAGGGACCTCCCTATATATATAATATATGAAGAGTTCTGTTGCAAAACCTCTAAAAGTCACCTCGGTCAAAAATGAGATAACGATACAGAGTGAATGCTCTCCACACATAGTTATATGTTCATCAAATACTTCCACTTCATACTGGCTAAATTCCAGCCTCGGCCTGGAAATCTATAGGAGCCTGAAAATAAATAAATCAATACATAAATATGTGTTTTATTGAAATATATTATTATCATTACTATTTTTATTGTTAAAGTGCTTTATAGTTATTTTTGGTAAAACTTTTTCTTTCAAGCACTTACTATATATATAACCCAAGTTGTTAATTAATATTACTCAATAATGATTTGTGTATTTACATTGTAGCAAGGGTAACAAGGGTTTTTTATTATTGTAATATATGTTTAAAAATATTTGGTTACACCTTGTTTTAAGGTGTCTTTGTTACACTGTAATTATACATTTAAATACAGAGTAACATTAAGTAACTATATGTACTTATTGTAGTTTTAGGATTAGGGTTTGGTTTGGTTTAGGGTTAATTGCATGTAATTATGCATCATTTATAGTTATTACTGCAGTAATTACATGTAACATATGTAACAATGACACTGTAAAATAAAGTGTTACCAAATATTTTAATAAACTTGGTTACACTTTATTTTAAGGCGTCAGTATTACAGTGTAATTATACATTTAGGTACTCAGCAATAATAATTAACTACATGTACATATAGGGTTAGGGTTAGAATGAGGATTTGGTTTACTAGGGTTAATTGCATGTAATTATGTTACCATACATTTTTTTAAATAAAAAAAAAACTATTCTTAGGATTAATTTGTGACATCCAGCTATACCTGATTGTGCTTTTGATCTATAGTTTATATTTTAACAATTTCTGTAAAACATTTTAAATTAGCCCCTTTTTAGGATTAATCGTGACATCGAGCTACACCTGATTGCACTTCTAAGGAAAGTTGACTAACTTTAAAAGGCAGCTTAAACTCATCGCCTCTTGTTTCTTCTGCATAACTTTGACTGTTCAGTAACTGCTGAATCAGCATTCTCTCCTCTCATCTCTTTCCGATCTGATCTGTGTACCTCATAAATGCCCTAAGTTATGAATTTATATGAGCTTCAAAGCCATTTATTTAAATTTTTTCCCTAATGCCAGATAGCAAAGACTTTCTAGAAAAGACTGAACCAAGTATGTGTGGCTCATTAAGATCAGCGAATTATCAATGCAAGGCCTCACGTACAGCATGGAGACCAACACAATACTGTGCTGCGTTAATGTTCAGTTATATCAGTAAATCATCTTGTCAATCACTCTTTACATCTTGATTAAAAGAAATAATTCAGCTAAGAATGAACATATTGTCGTCATTTACTCCACTCCATCTTCTTGATCAAGCTTAGCTTTTCTTTTTTCTTTTTGTTTATTGAACACAACCAAATAACATCCTTTAATTTAATGTCTGTTCCTCAAACAGCACATACGACACATGAATCATATGGAAAATATTTCTATGGTGAAATTTGTCCTTTTAGGGGTATAAATCACCATCCACTTTGTGGTATAGGAAAGTGCAGCTTGGACATTCTGCCTAATAATTCATTATGTATTTTTGGGTAAACTACCCCTTTAATTTTACATATCCTATAGTAGACAAAGTTTATACCTACATACTTTGTTAGTTCCAGCTCGCGTATTAAAACAAAAAGCTGATGTAGAAGGCGAATTTAATGAGACAGAAACTTATTTATAATTCATGTATATACTTATTGATTTTCCGTAGATGACTCATGATTTTACACTAGTTCAATGTGTGTGTATGTGTGTGTGTGTGTGTGTGTGTGTGTGTGGATCTCAGTGCTTTTTGCCTACAGCAGCCACTGCGGCAACAAGGACACACAGGGGCACATCATAACCATAGCCTTTCAAGAAAGGATTCTTTCATCTTCATCACAAAAAAATGAACCATCAAAGAGCTTGCGCTATTGTCTTTGCATTCTTTTCACCAGCTAGTCAGTGCTGTGCTTACAAAGTAGAGAGGGGATTACAAGGTGATGAAACCGCAGAGACTCTAACAGCGATCCATGTCAAAAGCACTGTTTTATGATTCTAAATGAGATGCACACAAGCTCTGCATATAATAAGATTCTCAAAGTCCCAAAAGTCGTGAAGACACGAGGTGCCAGCAGCAAAAGGTAAAATAACATATGTATATATATATATATATATATATATATATATATATATATATATATATATATATACATATATAAAATAATATATATTAATATATATATATATATATATATATATATATATATATATATATATATATATATATATATATATAAAAAACATGTTGTGTTTGGACAAAAGGAATAACATTGCCAAAAGTTCTGCTTCTATTGTTTTTTTTAAAAAAGTTGGCCTCTGTTGATTTAGACTCACAACAATATCAAACCAATGTTTTGCAAAATGTTTATGTGCTTGTGTCCATCAGTTGTACTGAGTAGTGAAGCTGAATCTCAACATCACTGTTGAGAAGATCTCAATGTGCAGAAGATGTAAGAAAACCCAAAGAATTCACAGTACATGTAAATAAATAGTGGACAGCTTCACTGCTCAGGACAAACCAGTAGGGGCAAACCTATCATGCAGAACTCTGTACAACAGAAATGAACGAAACAAAATGGAAGTGGCACAGTGACGGTTCTACACAGAGGTCAAGGGAGGCCCGTGCCTCTGTAGACATGTCACTGGCCACCCCTGTGGCCCCCCTGTGCTGACCAAAAAAAAATTAATTATGACTTTATAATGATATTTACTGTGGCCGAGAGAGCTCAAAGCGCTACAAATTAGAAAACACATGCAAATAAAAAAAAACGTGATCATCAGTTTGACAACACATGTGCTGCAAATCCTCACAACACATGCAAACTCAAAAATGCGCTGCATATACAAAAACACGCTACATTTACAAAAAGTGCTGCAAATAGCACAAACCACAACGGAAATGTTTCAAGGGGGACCCAAAAAGGGATGGACCCTACTTGACAACAGCACAAACTAAAAAATATTAAAATATATTATGTAGGCATTAAAAATAATTCATTGCCGTAAAAAAAAAAAAATGCCGTACACTACATAGGGATTAGTGAATAAGTGAAGGGTGAGTTGAACTGGTTTTGGACGCACGTCCTAGTAGGGTCTTTCAGTTTTTGGGGTCCCCCTTGAAAAATTTCCGTTGTGCTATTTGCAGCGCTTTTTGTAAATGTAGTGCGTTTTTGTATATGCAGCTGATGATATGCAGCACGTTTTTTTTTTTATTTGCATGTGTTTTCTTATTCGCAGCGCATTGAGCTCTCTCGGCCACCGTGGATTTTGCACGCGAGCGCCAAAAGCGTAACTAACGCGACGGAGAGTTCTACACGGGTAAATTAGAGCGGCGCCGGGCGTCGACTCGTATCTCGTAAGTAAGTGGTTGTTCCTGCACAATGTTGTGATGTTAATCACGTAACTTCATCTGTCTTGGCTGTTGCATTGCGATAACATACATTTGAGTAAAGTAATCAACAGGCTATCTGCCCGTGTTAAGTAGGGAGGGATGGTTAGGCAACGAAATGTAATTTTTTCGATAGCTATCTTGAAACGAGGAAGGGACATGGCGTCCTTTTTTGCTCCAGTAAACAAAAATGTGTGAGAAACAAATCAAGGTATTGAGAGAGTTGAGGAGCAGAAAGAGGGTGAGTCAGTGGAGGTTGGAGAGAGGGCAGGTGATGAAAGTGAGGGCTCTGACACAGAGAGGGAAATTCCAGAGGAAGAGGGGGAGGAGCATGAAAAAGAGGATGAGGGTGAGGAGGAAGAAAACATACTGGGACAGAGAGAGGAACAGCCAGAGGGACAGAAAGTGGATCAAGTACTGCACCATCAGGTTTGTGATGAAGAAGATTATTACTATTTGCAAAGCAGTTCAGTTATAATTTCATTGTTGGCCTACTGTATGTCCTTAAAATGGTGCTTTCTCCTGTAAATAATTTTGTCAATTTGGATCTAATGTTTCTTTTTTAAAAGTAAATACTAGGCCTACATTTTGAAATGCATGCAGATATGCACTGCCAATCAAAAGTTTGGAAACTGTACTATTTTGGTTGTTTTTGAAAGAAGTCTCTTCTGCTCACCAAGGCTGCATTTATGTTATTAAAAATTCAAAAGAAAAGCTCTAAAATTGTGAGATATTATTAAAATGTAAAATAGATGTTTTCTATGTGAATATATAGTAAAGTGTAATTTATATCCTCTGATCAAAGCTGAATTTATCATCATTATTCCAGTCTTCAAAGTCACATGATCCTTCACAAATCATTGATAATAATCATCAACATTGATGAACCTTTTTTGCACCTGCCCTCACTCTTGTACAAATGTTGTAATAAATGTTTATATGATTGTAAAGTAAAGTAGTTTATAATCTTTAAATATAATTTGTTACCATTTTTAATGTGCCCCTCTGGTTAAACACTGGCCCCTCCTTGGCCCCCCTAGTAAAAATTGTCTAGAACCGCCACTGAAGCGGCACGCCCGTTTTTTCAAGGTGCGCCTGTGGCGCGGCGAGACTAAAACATCTCAACTTTTCAGAATGCCGCAAGCGCACTGCAGGTCATGTGACAAGAGCCATCCAATCAGCTTCATGCTTTCTCTTACCCTAACGGTAGCCTTGTTACCTCAGACAAACACAGAGCCGTTGTGCAGGAGAGATGGTTTCATGGCAGAATCTCTGCTCAAATTTGTCTTAAATGATTATCAAACTGGTCCTTGTCAACTCTGAAAGGGGCTTTGATTCTCTCATCGTCCAGATGGAGCTCTTGGATAAGTTTATGAAATTCTCCATGGTTTTTATGTATTTGAAGGATGGGGTGCACACAAACACTGCGGGAGTTTTTTTCTTCTCCTCCTTCAATCTTGTTCTAGAGCTACTGCAAGGTGATGGAAATCCATTGAATCTTCCGCGTAGTTGTGGAGAACGCTGTTCATGGTTGCATAGCAAAGACAGACGCCACAGAAGCACAAGGTCCCGAGCGCTCGCAAAAAAAGGAGGAAGCGCTCCGCGTGTTTTTAGGCACGATATGTGAACGGCCCCTATTTCTCCTAGTTATTCTCCTGTTACTAATTAAACATTCTATGCAAAGATTTCCTTCGTCGTGTGCTTCATGCTATTTGCCACAACCCTAACACATTGGCTGCAGATGCGATACGAACCAATCAGCTTGTGCCAAATAGTTAAGGTGTAAATATCATTAGCTTTGGTTAAGAACCCATCAGCCTGCTCCATCTAGAGTTTCATAACAGAACTAGGTATTCTGTTTGAATACATTTTAAAATGTAATGTATTCCTACGATGGCAAAGCTTAATTTTAGGCAGCCATTTCTCCAGTCTTCAGTGTCACATGATCCTTCAAAAATCATTACATTATATTCATAATGCATCATGCCTAAATATGCAATTGTAGATGATCTGAAAGTTTATCATATGATGGAAATGCCACTTTTAAAGGTTACGTAAAATGCATTGAATTGAAAGAATGAGCGATTGAATGCTTTTGTTGACTTTTCCCAGAAGAAACGTGTAGAAACGTGTAGAGGAAATGTGTAGAAAAGGAATCTGAGCCCAAGATGTCTCAGCTTACTGGTAAAGCCTTTGTACTTTTAATTCATCTTGTTATGCAAATGAGAACAGCATGCATGTGTTTCCAACACTCAACATATGTTTATCTATTCAAATAGCTCTGACTTTGACATCTGTCAGAAGGGTTGCACAGAGTGGATGCTTCCCACACAGATGCTTGTTGCTAAATTCTTATTCTGCTTCAGAGGGTTAGACATACAGAAACAGATTTTATACATTTTGTATAATATGGTGGAACTTATGGCTACATTTCAAAAGTGTTATTTAGTTAGATTGTAAAGTTGAGACTGGTATTTTCTGAAACATCTGTTTGAACTGCCTTTCTTGCATGTTAACAATGAAAAAGTTTAATAGTCGGAAAGAAAATTATGCACCGCTATACAGGTGAGGCCTGCCAGAAGATCCATGTCAAAATTGTAGCTGCATTTTGAATATTTTTTTTTTTTTTTTTTTTTTTTTTTTTTTTAAGCTCCTAATAGTTTATTTTTCCAGCATGCAGTGGAGTGACTTTGTGCATTTAGCTTTTGTGTCACAACTTCCTATGTCATATAAGCTGCCATTTTCAGGCCTTTGACAGGTATACATGAACTAACCGACAGTGCCTCATTTCAGATTTTTCATCCAATAGGGGCTTTCATTAGTTGGCATAAGGTTTGGATTTGGTATAGCTTCAGGCCAAACATTTGATTTGACTAAAATTTTATAATAAAATGCTTCGTTAATGTTTGTTTGTTTTGATGATAAAAGCACATAAACAATAGTTGTCAATTATTTCTCCTTGATATTTTAATCTTGATTAACCATTAGTTTATTGCTTGTGGGCCAACTGCATGCCATTTATTTGATCTACACATTTTTATGGAAGCCCGTTTTCACCACTGAAAAAAAAAAAGATTATTGTGACTTAACTCAGAATTCTCACAATTATGACTTCATATCTCACAATTATGACTTTTTATCTCACAATTCTGACTTTATATCTCACAATTATCACAATTTTTTTCTCAGAATTCTGACATTTTATATCTCAGAATTCTGACTTTTTGTCACAGAATTCTGAGATAAAAAGTCGCAATAATATTCTTTTTTTTTTTCTGTGGCGTAACCGGGCTTCCATACATTTTTTAAAAATGTTATTATTACACTTATTATTACAACTTTTGTCATTACTGTTATTAAAAAGAAAGAAAGAAACAAAAAAAAAAAAAAACACATTTGGCTAAGCTGGCAGCTTAAACTGATGGTTCACCCAAAAATGAAAATTTGCTGTTAATTTACTCACCCTCAGGCCATTCAAGATGCCTTTTTTCTTCAATACAAGAGTAAAGAAGATTTATTTTAGCTGAAACCATGGTTCTTGGTGATATTGCAAGTCAATGATCACCGTCACTTTGAGAGACAAAAAAAACATATGCAGGCAAAATAATACCTGTGATTCCACACCATACAGCGAGGTCTTATGAAACGAAACGATCGGTCTGTGAAAGAAACTGAACATTATTTACAACATTATTACCTGTAATCCACAGCCCCGGGAAACGGTGCTGAGCGCTTTCTCGACAGTCGCTCGAGCTTCCTTGTCGCAGTATGATGTATGCGCGGGAGCAAAAGCATTTGTGAGCTGAAGCTGTATTTGTTTACAACAGTGAGGGAGGAAGCCTGTGTTGTGTTGTTCATCAAAATCATACTTGTGCTTATCCTGGATGCAGCAACCTATATATATATATATATATATATATATATATATTAGTTTCGCTTGCACAATCTTAAAAGGGAAGATTGACTTTTCAGATTCGCAATGATTGAACTTCCGTGCATGCGTAATTATGCGACAGGAAGCTTGTGATCCAGTCTGCTTCCGAGGCTTTGAATTACAGGTAATAATGTTGTAATTTATAAATAAGGTTCAGTTTCTTGCACAGATCGATCATTTCCCTTCTTAAAACCTCAATGTATCGTCAGGAGCCATATGCATTAATTTTGTTATGCCTTTGGTTTATGTGTTTTTTGACTCTAGTGACGGTAGCATATATATCATATGAATCATCAAAGACCACGGTTTCAATTAAAAATCTTCTTTACTGTTCTACTGAAGAAAAAAAATAAACATCTTGGATGGCCTGAGGGTAGTGCCGCACAGTCGTGGTTCAGTTTTGAACCACACACAGTTACTTCTGTTATAAATGTTCAAATCATCAAAAATATTGAGATAAAAGTTTAAAGTTAGGATATAAACACCGTACTGATGTCTATGATAGCGATCAAAATAGAGCAAGCGACTTCTTGAAACGAACTTGGCTCTCCAAAAAACAAATCAATTCAAAAGATTCGTTCAAAAACATTGATTCAACGTCAACATTCATAACCATTCATGAATAATTAATTCAAACATGTTTCAAGCAATTAACATTTTGTCAGAACCTCTAGTAAATTACGTGTTATTTTGTTTAGTTTTATATCCAGAATCATGTGAGAATCGTGATCTTTATTTGAAACCAAAAAATCGTGATTTAATCCAGAATCGTGCAGCTCTACCTGATGGTGAGCAGCATCAAAAACACTATTTTTTTTTTTTTTTTTCAATTGAATTTTAAATGAATCATAGACCTCGAGTATTGTGACAAACCCACAGTGGAATGCTCTGATTATAATCAGCAAAGCTGCCGAAGCTGCATGTTTGCCGTTTAAGTCAACACTAAACCTCCATAAGTGAAAACTCCCATTATAATCAATGAAGTTGTCTACGCTGCTGAATAAATCTCCTGTGTAATGTAAAGAATGCAAAGGAACATCCCTGTTGATTATAATGGGAACTCTGATAATGTGAGGGATTGTTTTTGTCATGTCGCTCAAAATTAGGTAATCAAAAACTGAAATAATACGCCATAATTGTGTGAGTGTGGGGAGTGTTTTTTGCTTCATTTTTTTCATCGGCTAAAACAACTATAAATAGAAGAACAGTGTTGAAATTTGAAAATAGCAAACCCATTTACTCAATGGTTTTTGTCTACCCTTGCAAATCTCGTTCCTAGTCTGAGTCTTATGTTAAAAATGAAGGCTGTGTCACCATGGCACACTGTCTTGTAATTTGTGTTTGTTTACACTGACTCAGCTGAAGTTTGTTCACACACTGATCTATCTCTCTCCCTCCAGAGAATATTCTGCCAAGCTTGCAGTGCCCACTGTTTGTGTACCAATCTGTGGTAGCATAATTCCCCACATTGTTACTCTGCATCTAGTCAGGGAAGCTGAGAGATTCTTGTGAATTCATGAATTAATAAATAGAGGCAAAGCTTAAATACATCAACATGAGGATATTACACACAGAATTTAAGCTGTCAGAGATGAGGAAAATGAGCTAAATTGTGCTGTGATAGATGTTCTGTTCTGGCTTCAGACTGCTGTGATTCAAATATTAATGTTTAATCTGCATGGTTTATACATTGGCACTATACATTGTTGTTGTTTGATTTAAAGGGACCCCCCCCCCCCCACACACACACACACACACAGCGAATCGCTACATGGCAGGGTTACTAAAACTAAAAAATAAAACTGAAGACATGTTTGTTTTCAAGTAACTGAAATAAAATAAAATATACCAAAATAACAAACATATTTCAGCTAGTTGCCAAGGCAACGGTTCTTATTTTAATTTAGTTTAACTTGAAGAACTAAAACACAAAAACTGAAATAAAAATGAATAAAAACTATGTAAAAAAAAAACTTATAAAAATGACAAAGATTATTCAGAATATTAATAATGAAATAATCCTGCTATATGGCATTTATTTATCTATATCTATATATATAAATATCTATATATATATATATATATATATATATATATATATATATATATATATATATATATATAATATAATTTGTATTTTAATCAGTTTTTGATTAATTCAAACGTCAATTTATACATTCATTAAAACACTTGTTTTTGTACCAACTATGGATCTGATTAAATTATAAATGATATAACTTGATAGTTATATATTTTAAAATGATACTGCAGCCTTAATTAGCTTCTAGATAGTTAATAATATAGGAGATTGCAGCTTAGCTAACGGCTTTTTTAGGGTATATTACTTGTAGTTGAACTACTTTATATTGTTATTAGCTTGTATAGTTTGACAAGCTCCAGTTTCAAAGTATACCTTCCGCAACACTGCAGACCACACATATAGAAAATATGTCCATGTCTATTCACAGCTAAATAGTAAAATGCATTTGTGTTCTCTGCGAACATGACAATTTGTTTTGAAATGTATAGCTGTCAAGATAATGATGCATATGCATATCACCACACAGTTAACTGTATGATAATGAGCATGCAGTGCCTTGCGTACACGGTAATGATTACTTGATTGTGATGTCCTGAAATTAAAATCACATAAACAGCATTTTAGTGAATAAGACAAGCACACTTTTGAGAAGAAAAAGCCAAGCATGTAGGTTTAAGACATATGTGCATAGTGAAGGCAGTAATTCCGTCTCGTAATATTGTTGATTTAAAGGCAGGTCTTATGCTGTTCACATACTGGATTGGACCTTAATGGGATGTTTTACTAAATTATAGATACTGCTGTTTTTACTGCACTGGTTTGAAATACAACCTTTTTCTGTTGTGATTGCTGAGAGTTGACTTAGCAGTAAATCACACGACAAGAGGCAAATAAATAGAAGACAGAAGAAAAGAAATGGTAGTTTGCATGTGTATTTTGCTTAACGATCACTCCTAACTTGAAGTCACTTTTTGTAGCCACAGTACTGGGGCATGTTGTCACAGTATATAAGCTGTAATAGAGCCTGCCATTAAACAGACTATTGTAGGCTTTAAACAGTGAAGCAACTGACCCACCCCCTTTAGTTACTGTTGCTATGTCGGACAAGCCATGCACTGTCACGCCTTACATCATGTTCTCACACAGTGAAAAAATCGCGGAACAGACAAAACTGAGAACACGTCGACAGACATATGAAACAGTTTCATATCTAAAATATTGTAATTTTTTTAAGAAGTTTAAGCAATAAATACCGTATAGTGTCTCTTTAATGTGTCGTGACAGATCGCTGTAGCTCGTGAACCGATCATCTCTTCATACTAGTTAATTTATATTATCAAATAAACATGAATGAACATCAGAAGGAATGTTGTTTCAAGCGCAGAAAGACGTGAGTACAGACAAGTTCACCAAAGTTATAATAATATAAGTAATTTACTAACTCCCCTGACTGCTTATTCGGACAAAATGGCGGATTCAGGGTTACGATTGGTTAGATCACCTGTCAATCAAACTGTCAGCCAAGGGTCAATTATGAAACAGAAATGTTAAAGGTGAAAATATAAAGCCATTATTTTGACTCACAAATACTGTAAAAAATGTAAGCGAATAAATTGTACAAAATTATTTTATTCTCAGAAATTTTTAATTGAATACATTTTGAGCTCAATACTTTTATTCTTTTACAATATATTGACCTTTATTATTATTTATATATTTTATTTACTGAAATATAACATCTGTGACAACTAGCCCCTGTATCTTCTGTAGCAGAATGTGGGCTGTTGTTAATGGCTATCAATATTTATGTTTACAGACGTTGTGGTTGGACAAAATGACCACTCAATAAACTCACGGCACTCAACTTCCTTTTCCTTGGTGCGTAATTTGCGTAAAAAGAAAAGAAAAAGCAATTTACTACCATCTTCTGGCAACTTTTGCACAAGTGCTGAGATCATTAACTAATTTTTATGCTGTCAAAAGACAAAAGGATGGGGGATTGTCAGTGTTGGCCTCATGTGGGATCAAAGCCGAACGCCTGTCTTTGCTACTGAAGTCCCTCTCTTTTCACAAACCTGTGAATCCAGCTCTTTGTTCTGTCTAACCGTGTTGAACCTCAGAGGAGAACATGGCTGGCAAGGATGGACTTGTTGGTCAAATGCAATTAGCCAGAGTGCTTAGGATACTCTCTATTCTTTTATCTTTCTTCAAAAAGAGAATTCTGCCTCTGCACTCAGCCTGACAGGCTCTCTATATGACCAACCTCTGCTGGCGGAATTAGAATATGGATTTAGAGAGTCAGACAACATTAGACAACATAATGTATGCCAAGAATGAATTCTATCGTTTTTATGGCATTTTGCATGATTATGACGTGATGTACATTTAAAAAAATAGTGATAATGATTAACGTAAATAGTGTGTTGCTTTGAAATTGTTTGGGTCTCATTGTAGATGCTTTGAAGTAAGAAATTAATTGCCAGTTTTGAATGCATTATAGTCATAGCTTATTCATGACTGTCAAAATTATTCCTCTATTGAATAAACATCATGTGTGCTACCTCACTTATGGCACAATTATTTGGATTAACCCATGCTTTTGGAGAACAAAGTCATAAAATTGAGAGATTAAAGGAGTTATATTGTTAGAATGAAGAAGAAATATTTATAGAAAAACAATCACAATTATGAGAAAATGTGTAGGAATAGACAGAAATTAACATCACTTTGATACTTTTTTTAACGTTTCTTATCCCCTTTTTTTCTTCATAATAGTATTTTATTCTCATAATTATATTATACACATCATTTTGACTTTATTCTGAAAACATCTTAATCTTGTAAGGCTATGACATCAGTTGTCTTTATTTACTCATTAAAATCCCCTTTTAACTATAGTACAATGAAATGTTGTAGATATATTGATTACAAAACATTTGTGACCCTGGACCACAAAACCTGTCATAAGTCGCACGGTTATATTTGTTGCAAAAGCCATTGTATGGGTCAAAATTATCAATTTTTTTATGCCAAAAATCATTAGGATATTAAGTAAAGATCATGTCCCATTAAGATATTTTGTAAATTTCCTACTGTAAATATATCAAAAATTTATTTTTGGGAGTGGATAAGCATAGCGAAGGACTTCATTTGGAAAACTTTAAAGGTGATTTTCTCAATATTTTGATGTTTTTGCACCCTCAGATTCCAGATTTTAACAATAGTTGTATCGCAAAATAGCAAATATCGTCCTATCCTAACAAACCTCACATCAATGGAAAGATTATTTGTTCAGCTTTCAGATGTAGTATAAATCTCAATTGACCCTTATGACTGGTTTTCAGTGTTGGGGGGAGTTAATTTTAAAAGTAATGCATTACAATATTGCGTTATTCCCTGAAAAAGTAACTAATTGTGTTACTTAGTTACTTTTTATGGGAAGTAATACATTACGTTACTTTTCCTCTCCTGGGCAGTTTGTTTGTTTGTTTGTTTCTATAACAACAAAAAGTTCTGGCAAATGTAAAGACCCTTTCAGACCCAATGTGAAACAAATAATTCTCAGGCTGAAGGAAATGTAAATTCATGCCTGTAGAGTAGAACAACAAGAATTTTAGCTGTTCTTCCATTTTGTAATACAGACGAATAGGACGCAGGACAAGAAGTAAACAAGTAAATGTATGCTCATATTTAGTCTAGAACTAGTCTAGAATAACCATCATGTTCACACAGCGCACACGTCGCCTCTTCACTTACTCACGATATAACATGGGGACAGGAGAGGTGTCAGTCAATAAATGGGGAAACAAAGTAACTTGCATAACTTATTTGCAAAAGTAACAGATATTTTGTTGTAAATTTAGAAGTAATGCATTACTTTGCTAGTTACTTGAAAAAAAGTAATCTGATTACAAAACTCACGTTACTTATTGGTCTTAGTCCAGACTTACTAGAGGTCGTTGTGGAGAAGAGGACAAGGTCAAAATTAAAAATTGTTATGATTTTTGAAGGCCACCCACTACACAACATCTTTAAAGGACTTAGAAGCTCTTTCAGTGACCGATTGATAATGCCTCGGTGCTCTAGTGAACGAATGAGAAGGTCTTTTGTCCCTGCAGCGGTCAGATATTTTAATGAACACAGTTAATTATGGAACTGTATCATGTCTCACTGGTTATTAATCATGTATTTATTGATTCTTAATTTATCTGTGTGTTAATTATGTGCTGAGTTTGTTGGTTGTATGTCGAAGTTGGTGGCAAATCAGTTTCCCTACCGGGATTAATAAAGTTTTCAATCAATCAATCAATCAATTACTTGTAATGCCTTACCCCCAACACTGCTGGTTTTGTGGTCCAGGGTCACATTTTACTTCTTCATATTCATCAGTGGAAAAAGATTTTGTGTTTTGGGGTCCAGATGGTGTTGTTACTGTATCTAGCAGGGGCTAATTGGGTCTTGCTAAGCAGTCAGACCTTGACTTGCATAGCGGGTATTTTTGGTATTTTTGTCCATTGTTTATGTAAGCCATTGATAATAAATATTGCTTATCAGGCTGTTCTGGATGTTTTTTCTACATGGTGATATGATTTTAAAAAAATTTAATTGGTTAGCATATAGACTTTAATAGAGTTAGTGTAACAAGCCTTGTGGCTTAAGCATTTAGTTTTGTGTTTATTTCTTGACCATGTTGTGGGTGGCTTTGAGTCATAACGGAGGAGCGTTGGCGTGCAGTGTTGATGAATTCTGTTGTCTCATTTAGGAGTTGGCAAATTAAATTGGTTTGTGGAACAGCTTTTATATGTTGCTTTCAAGTTTACTTCTTTATTGCAATGGAAATTTTAATGAAAATGCATTGAGTGCGTCTCAGAAAGACAAAAGAGATTTTCTGTCGAGTGCCTTTTTAGGCCATATTTTCGGCATTTATTGCTAACAGCCTGGGAAATGTACTAAACAGAATGTAAGAAGTAGAGGGCAGTGTGTAGAGGATAATTAGCAATAATGAAAAATGAGATATTTTTCTTTCGCAACCCTTGCATCTCTATGAGAGCACAAAGCTGACAAATGCTGGGGCATGAAATTGCCTGATGCTGCTGGCCTATACGAACGATAATGACTCGGATAATGGAACCGTCTATTTGTCCATTGGGTGAGTAATTACAAGCGGGATGGAGAAGGAAGCAGAACCCTTGAGTGTAGAGAGCTGTTGGGAGGGTGAGATGATATTTGGTTCCATCTGGAAGGATGGGCAGGACTGCAGATAATGTAGAAAACAAATGCCAGGCTGGATTTTCAGCAAGCTCACAGGGAGCTAAGGGCTGGTCACTGTGAGAGGTGACTAAATGTCCTGCCCAGGGCACCTGAGGGCCTCCATCTCCTTAGCATCCTAATCGATTTTTAAACGTTGCATCAGCTGTTTTATTTATGTTTACTTGGTTAATTAAATTAAAGTAGCATAACATCAACAACAGTATTACTCATGTTCGTAGAAATTCAAAAAGTTTTTAGTTGAACAGTCATCTGCTTTACTGTTTTAAGGAAATGTCTTGACTGAACTTAATATTTTAAGTTTAATTGAACTTGACTGTGTTACTTGTGGTCCTGAAAGTTGCAAGTTGTTTCACTCAAAAAAAAAATGCTGGGTTAAAAATGATCAAACCCAGCAGTCAACAGATTATTATGTTCACCAATTGATTATTACTGTTGCATGTAATTATGTGCTTTTTTTAATTCCCAACCTATTTTGTGTTCATTTTAAGATGAATAAGCTATTTGAGCTGAATAAATCTGCCCAGCAGGCTGGTCAACATTTACTCCAACCGCTGGATTTGACCATAATATTGAATCTAGCTTGGTTTGTTTTTAACTCAGCAATTTTAGAGTGTAGAACTTCAGAAATTGTTTACAGTATTATTTACTTTAGTATCAAGTAAATAATTAGAACAATTTTAATACTAAATGCTACTAAAGATGCCATGTAGACGTATTTTCACACTCTTGCGAATACTCTTAGTGCAGAGCTCAGCTGAGAGCTGAACTGAAGTGATTGATATCTTCAGTCATTAAAAGGGAATGTTCTTTCCTTCTTTGCTTGGTTTCTCTATATAGATTATTCAGAATTTAAATAACTATTTTGTTTTTCGTTGTTGTTTTTCAGTGTGAAGTTGATTGTTTATTCACTGTTTTGATTTGATAATGCATAAAGCAGCAATGAACGTATTCTTAGATGGTTCACAATTTTTTTTGTATGTGTAGCTTAAAGGTATAGTTCACCCAAAAAAGATAATTCTGTCGTTAGTTTTCACCCTCATGTAAGACTTTCATTCATCTTCGGAACACAAATCAAGGTCTTTTTGATGAAATCTGACCGCATTCTGTCCCTACATAGACAGCTACGCAACTGACACTTCAATGATTTAAAAGGTCATAAAAAGGTCATAAAACTAATCCATATGAATTGAGTGGTTTAGTCCAAATTGACCCTTGTTTGTGAAGAAGTCTGGTGTAAAACGACAGCATAGTAATAACACTCTACTACAACAACTCTTCCTCTTCTCTAAAGCAGCCCAACATGGCCTCCGCCCCTTTGTTGCGTGTTCTCAGGGGCAGGGTTATGTAAATGTTGGGGTTTGTGATGTCACCAACCCAGGAAGAAGCTTGTTGTAGTCCCTATACCAGCCATTTGTTGTAGTCCTTAAACAGTGAATTTTTAAAAAGAAAATATCTCCCTTTGCACTGAACTTTGAGCGTCGTAACTTTCCACACTATTTTTATGCTCGAGCAGCAACATTACACACTAACAAAAGTTAAAAAAGTGAAATCATAATCAACCACCCTTTTAATGATAGAATTTGCATTCATGGGTAAACTAACCCTATTTTGATGTCAAATATATTCCATACTGTGTGTATGTACTGTATATATTATGTATGTATGTATATATATAATGTGTATTGGGTTTATTATTCCTCTTAAAAAAATTATTATTTATTTGAAATTAGTAGTAGCGTCCCTAGGGAGAAAATCATTTACACAAGGTTTCCAGATCATCCAAGCTGCTCTGAATCCTGATTTTGTTAGCAGATGGAGATGAGGTCCACGGGAAGTAGTGTCATGCTCTTGATCAAAGTTTTCTGTCATTGGCACAAAGTTAAATGCAGGTAATGGCATACGCCGATGAGTGGGAGGTTCAGAGCTCATGTCTTGGCTCCTGACTGCTTCACGTCTGCCCAACCTTTAATAACACCATCTGTCCAGCAGTGGGGCCTGTTCTTACCACCTGAACAGAGCATATTCAGTGGTGCACAAAGGTTCCTGGACTGTGACTGTTCAGTGGGTTTGGATCAGCCTCCTCTATGCTGCAGCAATTCTCTGATTAGATTGCCTCACATATGACCCAGATGCCATGAGGGCTGATGAACCGCCACTGCCCCGGTTATAAAACATGAATGCTGACGGGACTAGGCTGGCGAGGGGAAGCTTGTCAAGGTCACCGGAGCTTTTTGGAAAGAACTGAATGCTGATTTTGTGATGGAAGGATTGGGATGGAATGGGATCCATTGTTTGTGCTTGCACCACCATCTTTACGTTGTGTTCGGATTCATATGACACCATGTTTTTGGCACAGGGGCATGGCCAGAGGACTGCCTTGGAGGTGTTTGTGGTCCAAAAGGTACAGTTTAATTCCCTCTTTCTTTAAAACAGGTCTGAGAATAACATCAAATGTGCATTTAAAATGTAATTCTGCTGTGAGTCACTGTTTGTGTCTCCTTACACAAAATGTAATTTCAGCAGGAAAATAGATTACAGCAGACATTTAGAGGTCTAAAGTATACAGTGCAGGTGATAAAAAGGCGCATTGCAAAAAACATCTGCAATTTTATTGGAAAAAGGAGGTAAAAATAAAACAAATATAATAACTTAATGCAGTGAATTGGATAACTGTAAGTTACATTATTATGTCAATTAATGAAATACTGTTTATGCACTGTAAAATATACTGAAATTGCGTCCCTTAAAGGATTAGTTCACTGTAAAATTAACATTACCCCAAGCTTTACTCATCCTCAAGTCATCCGTGTATATGATTTTCTTCTTTCTGATGAACACAATCTGAGATATAGTAAGAAATATCTGACACATCCGAGCTTTATAATGGCAGGAACAGGGATTACGAGTATGAGCTGAAGAAAGTGCCTCCAACCACATCCATCCATCATAAATGTGTACGCCTCACGGCTCCGGGGGGTTAGTAAAGGTCTTCTGAAGCGAAATGATGCATTTGTGGATGCATTTGTGTAAAAAAAAAAAAAAAAATCCATATTTAACAAGTTATGAAGTAAAATATATAGCTTTCGCCAGGCTGCCTTCTATATTCAGCTTACAAAGAAAGCTCAATGCCTTTCACAGTTCGAAAAGCAACTTGAATACGGAAGGTGGTCTGGCGGAAGCTAGATATTTTACTTCATATTCACTTGTTAAATATGGATATTTTTTAACACAGAATGCATCGATTTTCTTCAGAAGGCCTTTGTTTACCCCCCGGAGCCATGTGGAATACGTTTCTGATGGATGGATCTGCATGGATGCAATTTCTTCAGCTTCATACTTGTTGGTATCGCCATTATAAAGCTCAGATGTGTCAGGATATTTATTAATATATCTATGATTGTGTTCATCAGAAAGAAGAAAGTCATATACAACTAGGATGGCTTGAGGTTGCAGAAAGCTTGGGGGGATTTTCATTTGAAAGTGAACTAATCCTTTAACTGTTTCCACATACTTTATAGTCCATTTCTGCCAACCACAGCTCCATTTTTTCACATATTTAACAGGATTTTTTTGCAGTACAAAAAAAAAAAAAACTCTGATATGTAAATATTTTCCTCTGGAACTCTATTCCTTTTCATTCAAAACTTCAAATAAAGAGCAGAGATGGCTCTGTATATGGAACATTTCTCTGTTTATTTACCTACTTTCAACTTGTGTGGAATTGAGCGTGTGCATGTGAGTTTGGAAACCTTTGGATTGAGTAGGTGACTCCGGGAGTAATCACTATCATGAAGCGGCTCTCTTAGGAACGGCATTGAAGGAGCGAGGGCTAATTAAACGGATTTGAGTAATAACCTAAAGACGTTCAAAGGCACATTCTCAACCGTCTTCTCCTGAGGGATGGACAGCATGAGCACTCCATATATGAGGATCACAGGAAGACAGATAAGCGTGAGAAATTCACATTAGAGATGGGCCTCCTAATACCCATGGTTTTGTATTCACTAATATCTCACAATCACACAGATGATGATTTGCCTGACGCATAATATGGTGTGACAAATAATTGAGAGATTAATAGAGTGAGTCACACACGTTCATTTCCTCAGCTTCGACTGTTGATGTTGGGCATGTTTAGTTCTAAACCTTGGAGTCACAATGCATGTGATGTTGCTAGGGATACAGATATATAGGATTTCTGAACTGTCTTATTTATGGCATATTTTTCACCCTTCATCTGCTTTCTCATTACAGATTAAAGAGAAGCTCGCAATATTGATGTTTATAATGATTCAGTGAGGGATAATGTACTCCGCTCCACATCGGGATCTCGATCATCCTGTCATTTTTGTTTTTTATAATGACCGACTGAATGAGAAAGAAATAGTTCATTAAAACATATGAAACAATAGCAACAAAATGAACACTGACACAATATTACAGCAATATTAATGCTGAAGTCCTCTGAGGTCATTTTCACTACAATTTACTGAGACGCAAGATCAGACAAGGCAGAGCAGGTTATTTTGATATGAAACCGTTTCATATCTAAAATATTGTAATTTTTTAAAGACGTTTAAACAATAAATAGCGTATAGTGGCTCTTTAATGTGTCGTCACAGATCGCTGTAGCTCGTGAACTGACCATCTCTTCATTCTAGTTCATTTAGAGCATCAAATAAACATGAATGAACATCAGGAGGAATGTTGTTTTAAGCACAGAAAGACGTGAGTACTCGCCATTTTTTCAAGTTCAAGTTCACCAACGTTAATCTACTAACTCCTCTGACTGCTATGTGGGACAAAATAGCGGATTCAGTGTTATGATTGGTCATAATTAAGAGGAAAAAAGTAAAAATTAGGAGATAAAAAGTTAATTACGATTTAAAAAGTCAAAGTTATTACAAATCAACTCACAATTTGAGATAAAAAAGGACATAATTGTGTCAAAAAATTCAACTTAATAATAATAATTTAGCCTCTTAATGTCATAGTTTTGACTTTTCTAATAATTATGACTTGTTTCGACTTATGTCATTATGACTTTTTATGTCGGAATAGCTTTTTTCATAATGTGGACATATAAATGGCTTCCATTGAAACAAGGGACTTAACTGTAGTACCAGATTCTGGATGAGAGTTATCATATACAGTAGTAAATATCAGAGGATCAATGCAGCGATTGATCTGAATCAAGTAGGCAAATTCCATGGAGATGTGTAATAAAGGAGGGATATGTGTTTTTGCTTCCATCTGCACTTTTTTTTTCTTCAGCAGTTTTGGGATATTTTCAGCATATTTAGGATGCCATGTTAAAATTAAAATAGTTTAGGCCTTGCCTTGAAACTCACTATGCGTCAATGTCAGTTTTTGGACCAAGCAGATGAATATAGGTTTACAGAAGGTAACATGCTCCATTTAGCTATTTAATGCAAAAGTGTGTTCTGTGTGAAGGGCTGTTTGAGTTTTCCTCTTTAGGAACAGGAGCATTTGGTCCTTGAGTAGGGTAAACGCTCAAACTCCCAAGAAGAGATCGATGTTTTTCTCAGAACTCTCATTCAACCATCAGTGATTGTAAAGTACTGTGTGATGCGTCTTCCCTGACCTGCAGTTCAAGTGGTGCTGTTCAAGGGCATCTGATGAAAACATGCAGTAATGAAAGAGCAGTAGCCCTTTTTTGTTCCAGATTTAAAAATTGTTTTAAAGTATAGGCTTTAATAAATGTTTAATTTTTCTTTCTTTGTAGTCTCGGTTCTTTATAGTTTTACCATTCATTTTTTCTATATAAGGAAACAATTGGGTAGAGGTACACAAGCACTGAACTATGAAATGAAAAATGTAATTTAATTTGAAAATTAAACTATGAAAAATAAAAAATGAGGTTTCTCAGCGATGCCATAGAAGAACCATTTTGTTTCCCCGAAGAACCTTTCAGTGAAAAGAAACATTTTTTTTTTGTAGTGTGTAGAACGTTTTAACTATATTAAGAACGTTTTTCCACTATAAAGAATATTTGTGCAATGGAAAGGTTCCATTGATGTTTTTAAGAGTATACTCTTCCCATAATGAATTAGGAATAAGGTTATCAAGTGTTAAGGTCATCAAAAATGTTAACTTAAAGTAATTGTTTATTGATTGAGTATAAAAACAATACACTCACCTTTTATTAGGAACATCTGTTCAGTTTCTCATTAATGCAATTATCTAATCAACCAATCACATGGCAGTTGCTTCAATGCATTTAGGGGTGTGGTCCTGGTCAAGACAATCTCCTGAACTCCAAACTGAATGTCAGAATGGGAAACCAATTTTGAGTGTGGCATGGTTGTTGGTGCCAGACGGGCTGGTTTGAGTATTTCACAATCTGCTCAGTTACTGGGATTTTCACGCACAACCATTTCTATGGTTTACAAAGAATGGTGTGAAAAGGAAAAAACATCCAGTATACTACAGTCCTGTGGGCGAAAATGCCTTGTTCATGCTAGAGGTCAGAGGAGAATGGGCCGACTGATTCAAGCTGATAGAAGAGCAACTTTGACTGAAATAACCACTCGTTACAACCGAGGAATGCAGCAAAGCATTTGTGAAGCCACATCACGCGCAACCTTGAGGCGGGTGGGCTACAACAGCAGAAGACCCCACCGGGTACAACACGGTCTCACCCCTATTCGTCACATCCTGCCTTTTGGGCATTTCCCCTTCACGTCAACACTCCGACGTTGAGGGTACCCCTCTTCGTCAATAAGCCGACGTTTAGGGTACCCCTCTGCGTCAATTAGCCGATGTTTAGGGTCTTCCGTGTAGGGTACCCCTCTGTGTCAATAAGCCGATGTTTAGGGTCTTCCGATTAGGGTACCCCTCTTCGTCAATAAGCCGACGTTTAGGGTCTTCCGTTTAGGGTACCACTCTTCGTCAATAAGCCGACATTTAGGGACTTCCGATAGATTTGAATGCAAATCCCTCATCTTTTATCCCTACATATTTTATTTTTGAGCTCCTGTAACACATACATTTGGGATTAATAAAGTTTATCAAATCAAATCAAATACAACTGTTCGTTGAATCACAATGAGATATAAAATATCTCACCTAAATTAAGACACTTTTAAGCCTACAGCAAATATGCAGTCCTGTAAGTCCTGTAATTATGCCAGTTTAATGTAGGCCAAAATTATATATATATATATATATATATGAAATTATATATAAAAGTCGTGGTAGCGATTCAGGAAAAGGGTTTCTGCCCCACGAAAATGTATGGTCACCGCACCAATGATTGTGACAGTCCATGCGACGACGCACGCTAATGCAAAATACACATTTGCAGCACAAAATCAATTGCCTGAAGCAATACTTTCCAGCACAGGAAAACAGCTGGATGCCTAAACCCCTTTCGTCAAAATCCAAAGATGAGGGATTTGCATTCAAATCTATGGAAGACCCTAAACGTCGGCTTATTGACGAAGAGGGGTACCCTAAACGGAAGACCCTAAACGTCAGCTTATTCACGAAGAGGGGTACCCTCAACGTCGGAGTGTTGACGTGAAGGGGAAATGCAGCGTGTGACGAATAGGGGTGAGACCGTGTTGTCGGGTATCACTCATCTCCACTACAAATAGGAAAAAGAGGCTACAATTTGCACGAGCTTACCAAAATTGGACAGTTGAAGACTGGAAAAATGTTGCCTGGTCTGATGAGTCTCGATTTCTGTTGAGACATTCAGATGGTAGAGTCAGAATGTGGCGTAAACAGAATGAGAACATGGATCCATCATGCCTTGTTACAACTGTACAGGCTTGTGGTGGTGGTGTAATGGTGTGGGATATGTTTTCTTGGCACACTTTAGGCCCCTTAGTGCCAATTGGGCATCGTTTAAATGCCACGGCCTACCTGAGTATTGTTTCTGACCATGTCCATCCCTTTATGATCACCATGTACCCATCCACTGATGGCTACTTCCAGCAGGATAATGCACCATGTCACAAAGCTCGAATCATTTCAAATGATTTCACTGTACTAAAATGTCCCCCACAGTCACCAGATCTCAACCCAATAGAGCATCTTTGGGATGTAGTGGAACAAGAGCTTCGTGTCCTGGATGTGCATCCCACAAATCTCCACCAACTGCAGGATGCTATCCTATCAATATGGGCCAACATTTCTAAAGAATGCTTTCAGCACCTTGTTGAATCAATGCCACGTAGAATTAAGGCAGTTCTGAAGGCGAAAGGGGGTCAAACACAGTATTAGTAAGGTGTTCCTAATAATCCTTTGGGTGAGTTTATATTTTAAGTTTAAATTAAGATGCATATAAATATATATCAGTTGCTTAAGAGTGTGAAAGAATTTTTACAACAACAACAACAAAAAAATTAAATCTCCTTAATTTTTTATCTACTACAGAAGTACCATCCTTGTTGTTCATGGAAGGTCTGTCTTGAAAGGTTTATATATGTTGTATTTAAAAAATCAAGTTTTATCTTTATTGAGAAAATGCAATGGAGTTTTGCTTTCAGAACTTTACTGTTTTGCTTAGTAGTATCTACAAATAAAATGGTAGTGTTCAAAGTTTGTTTTTTTTCAGCAAAATTTGTATGTTAATTCATACCATGTGTATCTGAGTCCTTGAACTCTTTGACCTATAGAGTGTTGCATTCATTACTAAATGATATGTGACAATGCTCTTGTGTGTGGACATAAATGCAGCCCCATGATTTATTCATATGTTTGTGGTACAATTAATTACAGACCCACAGCACATCCCTCCATTTCTCTCCATCAGTTGGCTTTGCAGAGCGAGCAGAGGAAGTTTTTCTTTTGAAATGCATCAAATTGGTTTCCAGCTGCTCTGCCTTGGCACACATTTTGCATGCAACAGCAACAAACAGCCAGCAGGCAGAGTTTCATATGTATGTGTGTGTGTGTGTGTGTGTGTGTGAGTGTGTGTGTGTGTGTGTGAGTGTGTGTGTGTGCAGGAAGACTGAACTCTTGGGAGGGAGAGGGAGGATTGCAGCCTGCGATGCTAAACTATTTTCAAGACAATAGAGCAGCTGAGCATGAAAGATGCCACATGAAAACCTTGGGGGTGGGTAAATAAATTCTCGAAAATGTTAATGTGAGGGTCCAGAGCTCTAAAGAGAGATGATGGGAAGGAAATCAAGATTGTATTCACTTCCAAAGTGGACAGAAGATTGAGTTGGCAGCTGACATTTCCTCACTTTCTCTAAATGTGTGAGCTTGAGCTTGAGCTGAAAAAAGAGTTTCTGGAGTTTGATAATGAAAAATAATTTAAAAAGCAGTGTTTGTTCATCACTTTTGAAAAGTTTCCAGTGTCTTCTCAATCAATGTTAGTGCTGACAAGTGTTGACTCTCAGTAATACTTAGAATGTTGACTCTATGAAATGTGAACATTTTCCATTTTACCTTTAAAGTCGACATGAAATTCAAAATCAACCCTATTTACTTTCTTAATGCATGTTCCTAGGTATGTTTTAAATTATGCATTGGTGCTCGATCAAAAAGAAAAATAAATGTGTCTTTGTCATTTTTAATTCCCCCTTATCTGAAATGACTTTCCTTTTCTGTGCCCAACAAGAAACTCTTAATTCTATGAATTATGAAATAATAGTGTAAATAATAATCAGTAACTACTATTTTTTGCATACTTTCCAGAGCACTACTATGAACTACTATATACAGGTTCATAATTAACATGAATAATGCATAATTTATAATTAATTCTAAAGTGAAGGTCATGGTAACCCACTAGTAATGACTGAATTATTACCAAATCCTTCTGAAGGAATTATTAATGATTTGGATCAGTATTCTGAAGTGAGAAACATAACTCTCTAGTAACTACTGAAGTCATTGTAAACTTTTCAAGTGTTACTACATTATTCTAAAGGAACTACTAATTATTTTGGACCAGAAGATCATGGTAACCCTCTAATTACTGTTACCAAATCCATTAGAAGGAATTGCTGTTCAAAAATGTTCAAAAACCTCAAAAAGTTTACAATGACTCCAGTAGTTAGTTATCCCGTTTTCCACTTTAGAATTATGATCTAAATAATTATTAATTCCTTATGAAGGATTTAATAACTACAGTCAATACTAGTGGGTTACCATGACCTTCACTTTAGAACTAATTATACATTATGCATTATTCTTCTCTGGGAGGAATGAAAAAACAGAACTGATTAGTTAATAATGAATTACCACGTTCAACTGAGCACTGTTACTTACTAATTCATTAATTAGAGTTTCCTGTTAGTTAATTGTAGTTACTAGTGTTCATAACGCATTTGTTCCTATGTAGTTATTGATGGATTAATGATGGAACAGTATTCTAAAGTGTTACCCAGAATTGCTGCTTTAATGATAAACAGAAGGCCAAGTTGTGAGAAAAAGATTGTTTTTCTCTTTTTATTGACTTTTTTTTTTTTTCCGATGGAGACTCCTTGTGTAGTTTCTTATTTTTTTTTTTCTTTTTTTTTTTTCTTTAAAGAAACACATGCTTTGCCCAGAGCTCCTGGAACCATCCTGTGAATAAAGGATAAATAGTGATGCAAGGGCAAAGTTGTTGTCACAGAAAATAAATTAGTTCGTTTTAACAACCAATAAGCAGATGGCTCGTGGCAAGTAATGCAACATGTTAAAATGAATTTTTGACAAATTATTCATAATCACCTTTCAGAATTGACAAACCAAAGATGACAGCTGTGATTAGATAGGAACTTCGTTGTAGACCCATTCAGAGTGTTCAGCTGTACTGTATAGCAATGACCCTGTTTACACCTGGTATTAATACAAAAATTCCGGCATCAGTCAAGCGACTGCCATTGAAATGAATAAGAATCACCCCAGACGGATGTTAATACCATTTGCAAACAGGGCCAGACAGTGATTAGTTCAGGGAATAAGTAGTTATTAAAGAGGATAAAGAACATCTCTCAAGGTTAAGTATTAATGCTTCATTTACCTACAAAATATTTTTTTTCTTGTTTGATGATTCCCTGGCAGTGTTATTGATTTATTCCAGTACCCCCGAATACACCTGCATCTCCTTCATCTTTCATCCTGGGTGCGAGCCATATGACGACTGTGGGCCCAAGTCCAGATCCAGTTGATAAATGGAGGTGCCAGTGATCAATGGGTTAGTACTTTGTCAAATTTCTGGATGAGACATCAAAATACCTTGGAAAGAATACAGAGGTGGTACAATAAAAAATAAAATAAAATCACTTCTTAAGGTGCTCTGTTGAGTTTTGGCCTCTATATCTCCATGTGTGTTCAAAACATAAAATTGCAAGATATTTGCGGAGTTCTTTTGTTGTTGTTTGTTTTTTAGTTTACAGAATTAAGATATATATATATATAATAATTTACAATAATTAATTTTCATTATACATTATATTTATTTGCAAGTTGCATATAAAATCGACCTACAGAAACTATCTGTAGTGCACCGTAAAGGAATTGACTTGCAATAATTAAGTCATTTAATTATCAAAAGAATTTTTTTTTCTGCTTTTCTTTATTATTCACTTAGAAAAAAATCTTTCTAATGTGCCTCAAAGGTATTTTACCCAGCTACTTTTTTTTTTTTTTTTTTTTGCATTTAAAATTTAATTATTTTTAAAGGTCCAGTAAACGACCTCTGAGAAACACTGTCTAAATTGGATCGGACCAAGCACCACAACACAGCCAATCAGCAGTAGGGGGTGTTTACACTCATGATGGGGTAGGAGAGAGAGTGAGCAAGAGTGAGATTTGAAGACTGTAGAAAGAGAGATGGCTGAGAGACATTATAAAAGAGAAAAGGGATGAAAACAAGATCTGAAAAGGTCCAAAGGTAGTATTGCTCCTGCTCCATATGAGAGTAACAGTGGTTTCACAGAACCGAGACATTCTGTTGCTGTAATGTTAGCTATAGTAACAGGACAGTTTTGAGTGTCAAAGTTGTTTGTCTGGAGCTGGTGTGCTGCTGGCAACTAACAAAAAACTCTTGCTTAAACTCTTGTGTACTGTATGGTCATTTTTTTTTTGTTCTCCCTTGTTGTTCGTTTGTCATTATTTTTTTTTTCGACCCGTGAAGCATTAATTTGCTTCACCTCAGCTATGATAAAGACACATCCAGACATGCAATCTCTTGCATTGTGTGTTTGTGCATTTAGGGGTGGAGCAATGAAGGGAGGGGTGTGTTTTTTGGGCTTTGATTTTAAATATCAGTGTTTCTCAGAAATTACTTACTGCTCCTTTGAATGCACTTTAAACATTCACGTATAAAGACTATAAGTGAATTTCATACGAAACTTGGAATTTTTTTTCTGAAAATGAGAATGTGTGAGATAACTGACTTTATAGAATTCATTACCAGAACTGTGTATAAACGATGTATATAATTAAGCAATATCAAACAAAGCAAGATTATTGTTTTACTGAATAGCAGCACATTAATTTTTGGCCATTTAGTTCTCTTTTTTCACCACCAAAACATGAAAATCAGAATGAAAATAGTTTGAAATGAGCCATAACTCCAAATGGGTTTTCCAATTACTGCTCCCTCCATGCTCACTGGTAAGAAAAAGCCTGCTACGAATGCTCCTGCAAGAAAAAACATTCATAAATACGTCAATTTTCTGCTGTTCATTTTTGTTGTGAAGACAAATTCCTCTATGTAATTTTTATTGTGGTCGAAAGAAAACATTGCTCTCATAAGAGAGAATTTACAGGAGGTAAATAAAAGATGGGGAAAATGAGTACCTGGGTGTCTGACCGTGTCTCTTTTGCATAATTCCTGTCGTTATAGTAACAGAACCACATAGGACACTGAAATTTGCAAGCAAACATGTTCCTTTACTTTTAATGAGACATCGGACTGTAAGACAGCTCCCTTTGGTCCAAAGTGCTTTGTTTGTCTGTTTTGTCATGACTATGAGATCTTAATGCAGCTCTCTGTCACACTTTGTTTGCTCCTCCAGATGTACCACGACACCATGGATCTGATGTTTAACTGGCACCTGTATCGCTTGCCGTTTGTTCTCTCTCAGTAGGTGAAAGACATTCAGTGGGAACACATTGTCATGAGGATTATGTCTCAGTGGTCGTACCTGACAAAGGCTTTCCTGACTGACTGACAGGGGGACTGTCAACAAAACCACTTGAACCACACCTGCTGCATCTGAATAAAGCCAGTCTCACAGTGGGATGCATATCCTTGCCCATCTAAGGAAAGGAATATTAGTATTCCGATTGGTTTGTCAGGGCTCCAAACACCTTTGTTTCTTTCAGTTGCCAGTTGCCTTTGGTTTTGTAGTGGTGGTTTTTTAGGCAAACATCAATATTGCTATTGCTCATACTTGAGGATAGTGATGTAAACAAACCTCGAACACTATGAATTAAACTTCAGGGCATCACTCGTCTCGCACTGTTTGTGCTACAGGCATGAATTTTCACCTGGTGGACGATAAAGTCAATGAAAAAAGTCCCAAAGGCTGAGGGATGCTTATACTATTGCATTTATTTGGAAGAGTTTATATTATTGAAGACTCTTTTCTGCAGAGGTGGGGACGTCACTGGGGTGTTGTGTGTGAGACTGATCTCCCACAATGCCAAGAAGGTGGAGGAGCTTGTGGCTTCCAATGCTGCAAATGCTGAGGATGTCTGTATGCAGATCTTGCACCAGAATTGTGATTACGGACACCACAGGCTGTTGGAGGCGGCCTGGATCCTGAGGCTGTCTCCACATGACAGGAACGAGTTTCAGAAAACGACACGTGCCAGTTCAAGGCTTCCTGCGTAGCTGGTCCAAAAATTTGACCTGGGACCAAATCTGGCAAGGAAGAATGAGCCAACCAAACCTGCCATCGAGCTTGCATGAGAGTGCCTAAAGCGGGATAGTTGATGCAGAAATGTCAAAAGTGGGCCATTTTATGGAAAGTCACCTGGATCATTGGAGTGGATCATTGGCTGACTACCCTTTCGAGAGGGTGCCGTATACAGTTTCACTGTTGTTCCCTTTGTCCATACTGGCTTGAGACAAACAGTAGTTCATGATCAACACCAGGCAGAGGCACTGAACAAAGTTCAGGTTTTGCTGAGCAGAGGTGTCATAGAATTCATTCCCACTTATTTTCTGGCATAAATTAAAGTCTACTACAAGGGATAGAGACAATAGTATCACATACCTTGTACACACTCCAAAGTTTCAGGAGTGATAAATGCGACCCATGCTGGGAAAATGAGTCGGAAAGCACATGAGCTAATTTCGAGCTACAGGCAAAACAAATGAAAAATGTTTTGGTCAAAATTGAGGTTTTCACAAAAATGAGTTCATTAAGCCTTTGTCCAGCGATCCAAATTCTCCAAATAGCAATTAGACATCTAAAAGTATCTTTTTTGCACGTTTTCTGAGAGGAGTGCCTTTCATTTGTCCATGAAAAATGCTGTTTTTCTCTGCTCGCTTCTGGCCGACAGGTTCTTCCCTCAGCACAAGTTTGGTATCGTTGTAAAGCTCAGCATTCCAACTTTAAATAATCATAGCTAATTATCGATGGAATGAGTCTGAAATCTGACTTTCAAACCATCTTACTCGAGGTTATGGACAGATCTGAAGCACGTGCGCAGAAACTTGGTGAGTATTCATGTATACATTATCTGTTATGTCTTAAGTGAACGTTTTGGTTTACTGTTGGGGAAAACATCTGATGTGAAACATATTACATCCATGTGATACAGTAGGTCTCAATATATTGGCTGTCTGTTTCATTAATGTTAATCAAACAATTGTGTAATTGTATAAAAAAACGTATATCTATCTAAAGGAAGAAATATATATTTATTCTTATAAATATGGGTTTTGACTTGGTTTGTGCCAAGTTTGGTGGTATTACCAAGGATTTTAAGGTATGTTGCTAGCTGATTTTGTTTTGGAACCTTCAGAAAACGTTTAACTTGATTTTTCTCAGAATGCTGACTCTATCGAATTCAGACAGCTCAGTCATTTTTTGTTGGATTCATTTTGCCAGCATGGGTCACAAATGACGTTTTATTACCAAAGTTCAGGAGGAACATATTCAAATGATCTACCCAATCAGTAGAGGCCTATATATATATCTGTATATATCTGACTCACCTATGTTTCTCAACAGTCTTTTCTGCAACCCTCCTCTATCTGGACTCCTCACTCTAGGGTAGGACCTATCCCAACCAGGGATATGGGGGAGTACTCTGGGTTCGGGCGGCATTCCGAGCTCGGAGGCGTCCCCTGGACAGCACGCCTAGTACACAATCTCTATCTATTCATTAGTAAGTGTGAACTCATGAATCGCATTTAAATGCAGGCGTGAATCTCCTAAATTATTGTTCCGTATGCACAGAAAACAACTCTCACGAAAATGTGATAATTGACAACGTAACCGTAAAGCAATGTTTTTTTGTTTTTTTTGCTACAGTAATATTACAGCAACCAATAACTCGTTATGTTCTGCAATTTTAACAAAACCACCATCAACAGCTGTGTCATGTTCTGATAATGTTTGGAAGGCTACTTTGCAAAGCACTCTTTTGTATAGTGTTATTAGTGTTTTTGAGCTTGTTGTTTAGGTTTGGCTCATAAATCTTAAGTTATTAATGTGGGCAGGTACAGGTCGCTATATTTTCGCCTTTTTTTTTATATAAAGCATTTGAATTTATTTCGGTTCCGTACACACTGCACAGATTTGTTTTGTAAATTCAGTTCCCACTGCATTTTTCAGGAGTTAATTCGGATGTAGAACGCAGTTGTCACTGCCACAAACTCCTGTGTGTGTGTGTTTGTGTGTTTGAGATTATTTTGATGAGCTGACAAGCAACAAAACCGAGTTCTCTTGGGCCAGTGCTCTCAATTTAATCTGACTGTCTGTCTTACTTTGATAAACTTGTTTTATTCAAGCGTAATTCAATGTTAAAATTAACCCTAAGGAACAAATTCCTCGGGATGTGTGACACATTTCGATTTCCAATTACTTGCTCTATGTTCATGGTTAGATGAACCATCTAATCAACAGTTCAGATATTCAGGTACTCTGTCTGTGACAGCACATGATTAGAATATAAGAGCGTGAATTACTGTAATTCAGTCTGACATGCTCTTAAAATCACTTTCTAATAATCTGACATAGCAGGAGCAGTGCCCTTCAGAATTAATTAGGACTTGTGAACAGAGGGGTCAGTGAATAAGGCCATTTTTCTCCTCACTATCAAGTCTGTACATTAAGAATGAGCTTTTGATTTAGATTCACCGAATGATGATGCTCTTATTATTTTATTACGCTTCTGACAGTGACCCAGCATTTCATTTTATATTTACGTGTTGAGTTGAAAATCACCTTGTATGTTACCACAATGCTGAGACAACTCTGCCCCCTTGTGATATGTGCAAAACACAAGCCCTCAAAGGTGCTTATAATGTTGCGACTTTGACTACAAATCACACTGCCATCCTTTATAAAGGTCTAATTGTTCCTGACAGTTTTTAATATTAGTTCTGCTTTTTTTTATTACCTCTTCTATTCCCTGAAAATATGTTGTTGTTCTTCTGCATCTTCAGATAATCTGCTAGAAAATATTTGAAAGATCCCATTTGGTTATACAGACTCTAGAGGATTCACTGAGAAATAAGAGAGCGTGGGATATTATGAGAACAGATATTAATACCTTTGGGAGACACATCGACAACAGAAAGGCATGTCATGAGGAACAAAATGGTTCGCAATAAAATAATAAGGCATATTAGCATTTGTATGCTTGTTTTATGTGACATATATATTATTCTGCCTCATCTACAGTAAATCTGTCATCATTGGTGAGTGGCTTGTGATGCATATTAGCTCCATTGCCAGTGTCTTATCATGCCAAAACAGCAGTCCAGCAAGTCCAGAAATACTATGCATGTCTTTCAGATAGGAAGTTTGTGCTGGATGGAGCAGTAAAAATGACATAAGGAAGAGAATGTCTCTTTTAGGCCTCTCGGGTGTAACATTGAGCCCTGTATTGGTTGCATAGCTGTCCGTGTTTCATTAGGCTCAAGGCATTAACAAGAAAAAATATATTTGTTCTTCGCGATAGGTGGTGAGCCAGCAGCTTTCACAGGGAGCAATTTAGACTCTTGTCTCTTACCTTTCTTAAGCAAGTACATTCTGCAAAACTCTGACCACACCAGATATTTCAAAACGCTAATTATGAGAAACCCATCAAGATGTTTATTTGCCGCTCCTTAAAGGGGAAAACACACAAAATTTATTGTGAGTTATTTACTCACCCTCATGTTGTTCTTTACACTGAGGCTTGAAAAACAATTCATATTCAGAAAATATTATTCATCTGACTGTACTGACACTGTCGGATGAGAACAAAAACTGAAATGAGCTGCATGACGACGCTATTGTCTTCTGCAGAGCTACTTTACAGCTGAAGATGTTTCATAATTGATGAATTTTGCAACATTAATACTGTCATTCTCAGTTTATTACTGTGAAGCTGCTTTGAAACAATCTGTTGTATAGAGTACTTAAGTCTTGTCTTGATTTTTCCATAAAAGGAAAGTTAATACAGCTGAAAGTATTCATAAATAAGTAAATAATGCTTTGGACTAGTGTGGTGAGATAATGAAATCAAGTTTGTTTGTTTGTTTGTTTCTTTGTCTGTCTGTGTGAGTATGTGTGTGTGTGTGTGTGTGTGTGCACGTTCCTGGTATAGGGACAGAATATATGTTGTAAGGGGACAGAATATGCAGTTTGTACCGTATAAAAAAAAAACCCTGTGTGTGTGTGTTCATTTTTGTGATTTATGAGGACACAAATTTGTATAATGACATGGGAATTACACTGGTATTACGACGTAAACATGAAATATGAGGACATTTCATGAGTCCTCATATTTAAAATAGCTTTGAAAACATACTAAAAAATGTTTTATTAAAAATGTTTTCTGTGATGGGTAGATTTAGGGTAGGGGATAAAATGTACAGTTTGTACAGTATAAAAACCATTACGCCTATGGAATGCACCTTGATAGCAAAACAAACCTGTGTGGGTTTATGTGTGTGCATGACTTATATGTAAGATCCAATTCTGCATGCTTTAAGATTTGTATAATTTCATTATTTATGCATAATTAATCTGAAGAAGTTACAGGTAATACTTTGTTTCATTTCCTACTCTTGCTTATTTGAATATACATATATCTACGTTTATACAGACCACTTTGTAAATCAAACTGTAAATTAATCTTTGGAGTGTTGTAATTGCGCATTTTTTGCCGATAGGTGCTATTATGTTTTTTTTTTCTCTCTTGCTCTGCCCTTGAGCGGTATCATTGAAAAAGTTTTGAGCGTCATGAGAGGGAGGGAGGGTTTGTTGACTGTCTTGAGTTCATAACGCATCCGGAACAGACACCAAGTTAACAGGTGTGATTTATCACAAAGTGATGGAAAGCTTCTTTAAGAATGATCTACACCACTCCCATTTTTGACATCATTCATTATTCCAAATGAAAAAATGTGAAAGGCCACTTAGAGCTTTACACATCACAAGACTATAAAAATGAAGTAAAGTTGAAGTGGGCGGGGATACTGATGTCATTTCCTGTCTGGATTAATTATGTTAGCTGTATCATGAATATCCATATAGAAATATCCATCACATCCATCATTCATGAATGGAGTGATGGAGTAATCAAAACATGCTTTAAAGTGCTATGATTACTATGCAGTCCTCATTTATTTCATTCCTCAGATGGTGTTACAGTCTATGTTTTGAGCATTGGATGGTTTGTGTGTGTGTGTTCTTCTCACAGAAATACCCAGCCATTAATGGCATCATATGCATCCAATGGTGAACTGCAGTGTGGAAAGAAGCGGCACGTCACGGTGGATCAAGCCTCCCTCGGAAGCGGTCAGAGTTGAGCAGGTTCCCGCTATCAGAACAGACCTTTTAAAGCCCTGCCTTAGGGCCCTGAGACGATTCGCCTGAGCAGAAGAGACCAGATCCAAGAGAATCGGCACAGAGTGTGCGGCGCTGCAGTCTGACACATTCTGTGAGCTGAATTCTAAAGCGCCGCCTTTAAGGGTTGACAGACTTCAGGGCATCTGCTGCAGAAGCTCTTCCTCTGGAACATCTCCACGGTGGGAAATCTTTGACTGACATACTGTTGATTTATGCTTTCCTCAGCTCTACTCCCCAGAATGACAGACTTTACATTAGCAAGACTCATGAGCCAGCCCTCCACTCTCAAAAAGTCTTTGTTATGTGATTTGGGTGCTCACATCAGCTGAGTTAACCCACATTTCCTTCAGTCGGATGAGGACATTGACATGGACTCATGCCTCTGAACAACATTCTGAACAGAGCCTTTCCTCTTTATTTGTGTGGTACTGCTCTCAAACATGAAGGGATGACGACTGAGAAAGTTAAGAAAACAGCAATTAACTTGCACGCTATTTCTTTTGACCTTTTGGCAAAGTCAACAGACAATTGACCCTTTGCAAAGACCCGCCCCCTTCAGTTACCGTTGCTATGTCCGACAAGTCACGCGCTCTCGCGCCACACGTTCTCACACAGTGAAAAATACATTGCGGAGCAAAGAGGACACTGACAACACGTCGACAGACATATGAAACAGTTTCATTTTTAATATATCTATGTAAATAATATTTTTAAAGAAGTTTAAATAATAAAATAGCGTCTAGTGTCTCTTTAATGTGTCGTGACAGATCGCTGTAGCTCCTCGTGAACCGACCATCTCTTCATACTAGTTCATTTATAGCATCAAATAAACATGAATGAACATCAGAAGGAATGTTGTTTCAAGCGTGGAAAGACGTGAGTACACACAATTTTTCAAGTTAAAATTCACCAACGTTAATGTACTAACTCCACTGACTGCTTTGTGGGACAAAATGGCGGATTCGGGTTATGATTGGTCAGATCGCCTGTCAATCAAACTGTTTGCGAAGGGTCAATCAACTTTAACAACAGGTCTAAACAAGACAATGAAAAGCATACATTAGTATAATTTACAACAAATTACATTGTATTAGATGTACTCTTTCAAAGCTCCTTTTACACATACAGGGGCTTTTGGACTAAACAGATACTGTACATGCTCTATGATTTGGAATTTCACTTAAGATTGCATATGTCTATACCTTAGAAATTGGTATTTATTACAACTATTTTTTAAGATGACTTCACAGAAATGTACCCTTTGTTTGCAAAGGATGTTAAAAATCTTCATATCTTCCTTTTGAACAATGTAGAACTGAATGAAAACAAGGTATATTTAGTAGCTGTGATCAGTCAGGCAGTATGAGAACAGGCACTGGACAATTAGATGTAGAGGGAAAGAGACTGGGATTGCTTTTCATTTCAGGGTTTGTAACATTTCCAGCAGTTTATATGATGTAAATCAAAAGAGCTTAACTGATATCACCCAAAGTAGATCAGATTTTTCAGAATCCTAAAAGAGAATTTATATTGAACTTATATTTCATCTGTTTGTTGTTAACCTGTCCATATTCAGACAGCAGTCTCTTAATTTTTAATATTCGTGAATGTTTCCGTTGTATTAACCACAAAATGAGGCAGATGTGAAAAAAAAAACACGTTCCCTTCATCATGCGCCATGGTAGTGCATCAAATCATTCACAGGTGTAAATATTAGGGCTAAGGCTATTGTGCACAAATGTGATTTTAAATTAATATTTCATGTCCATATACAATGTTTACAAACTTAAAAGTAATCATGGAATTGTAAGACTCTGGACTCGTAGAACAGTGGCAAGAAATTCTAACTTTACCAAGCACCAAGAGGCCCCTATTGCTCGGGAGCATTTCTATTGTGTTGTGGCTTTATTTCGTTGTGTTGTGGCTTGTTTCCATTGTTTTGTGGCTTTATTTCGTTGTGTTGTGGCTTGTTTCCATTGTTTTGTGGCTTTATTTCATTGTGTTGTGGCTTTATTTTGATGTTTTGTGGCTTTATTTCGTTGTGTTGTGGCTTGTTTCCATTGTTTTGTGGCTTTATTTCGTTGTGTTGTGGCTTTATTTTGTTGTTTTGTGGCTTTATTTCGTTGTGTTGTGGCTTGTTTCCATTGTTTTGTGGCTTTATTTCATTGTGTTGTGGCTTTATTTTGATGTTTTGTGGCTTTATTTTGTTGTGTTGTGGCTTGTTTCCATTGTTTTGTGGCTTTATTTCGTTGTGTTGTGGCTTTATTTTGTTGTTTTGTGCTTTATTTCGTTGTGTTGTGGCTTGTTTCCATTGTTTTGTAGCTTTATTTTGTTGTTTTGTGGCTTTATTTTGATGTTTTGTGCTTTATTTCGTTGTGTTGTGGCTTGTTTCCATTGTTTTGTAGCTTTATTTTGTTGTTTTGTGGCTTTATTTCGTTGTGTTGTGGCTTGTTTCCGTTGTTTTGTGGCTTTATTTCGTTGTGTTGTGGCTTGTTTCCGTTGTTTTGTAGCTTTATTTCGTTGTGTTGTGGCTTTATTTTGTTGTTTTGTGGCTTTATTTCGTTGTGTTGTGGCTTGTTTCCATTGTTTTGTGGCTTTATTTCGTTGTGCTGTGGCTTTATTTTGTTGTTTTGTGGCTTTATTCTGTTGTGTTGTGGCTTGTTTCCATTGTTTTGTGGCTTTATTTCATTGTGTTGTGGCTTTATTTTGATGTTTTGTGGCTTTATTTCGTTGTGTTGTGGCTTGTTTCCATTGTTTTGTAGCTTTATTTCGTTGTGTTGTGGCTTTATTTTGTTGTTTTGTGGCTTTATTTCGTTGTGTTGTGGCTTGTTTCCATTGTTTTGTGGCTTTATTTCGTTGTGCTGTGGCTTTATTTTGTTGTTTTGTGGCTTTATTCTGTTGTGTTGTGGCTTGTTTCCATTGTTTTGTGGCTTTATTTCATTGTGTTGTGGCTTTATTTTGATGTTTTGTGCTTTATTTCGTTGTGTTGTGGCTTGTTTCCATTGTTTTGTAGCTTTATTTTGTTGTTTTGTGGCTTTATTTCGTTGTGTTGTGGCTTGTTTCCGTTGTTTTGTGGCTTTATTTCGTTGTGTTGTGGCTTGTTTCCGTTGTTTTGTGGCTTTATTTCGTTGTGTTGTGGCTTGTTTCCGTTGTTTTGTGGCTTTCTTTCGTTGTGTTGTGGCTTGTTTCCATTGTTTTGTGGCTTTATTTCGTTGCATTGTGAACTTATGTTTGCGTTTTAAATTTCGTTTTGTTGGGCACTATTGGACCACTGTACTAACTACAATACCTGTTCATCAATAAGGTCACAATCCGACCTGTTATAAACCCAAATATACTCGAATCAATGTCATTAATTGAAAAGTGTAGCCTACTATCCAACCTGTTGAAAAAAAAAAACAGCATATGCTAATATTTAAAAGCATGGAAGCTGGTTTATGCTGGTCCTTAGCTGGTTTAAACTGGTGAAATGCTGGTCTTAAACTGGTCAGCTGGAGCTAGTTACTTATGACCATGTAAAAGCTTCTAGTGTGCGAACATTTGAGTTGCTGAACTTTAAAAACCGTAATAAGACTTCTGGGTTCAAGCAGTCACCATTAACACAGTGATGACAGGAAGGTGAAGATTTTCTCTCGCATTCTCTACAGCTCTCAGTAATTGACCCTGCCTAGTGTCTGTGATTTCATCAAGTGGCTAACGCTAGCCCATAATGCACTGCCTCTAGCCTTATTGGTGGCTGGAGATAAGAGAGTGGCAGCCGCAAGAATCTTCCGTACTGTTATGGCATAGACGCCATGTCTGAGGTCACACAGGCTAATTGGTTTATGCACAATGGGAACAGATCATTAACCATGCCACCCTCGAGAGAACACTGCTCTCTCAGCTCCCATTTAATGGGAATTTTCTGTACTATGAAGACAGCTTTAAGTAGACAGTGGAGATTTTTAAGCTACTGTTTAATACCCTTTTTTTTTCTTTTTTTTTCTTTTTGTTATCTATCAAGTGCCCCGCAACACCTGAATATGATCCCCTGTGTTCCAAGAATGCTCAATGTCATTTTGAAAGCAATTTTACTGTTTAGTGCATTTTAATTACTTGGCACACTGATTAGGGTGCATATGAGTAGTCCTCTAATATCAGTGTTTTCAAGGTTATTTTTAAATGCTTCATCAGTACTACTACAAATATTGATCTGTCTGTCTTTTTCATGTCTGTCTCTATGTTTCATGCCTGTTTGTCTCTGTTTCATGTCTCTATTTTTCATGTGTCTGTCTCTAGTTTTCTTGTCTCTCTCTAGCTTTCATGTCTCTATTTTTTATGTGTGTCTGTCTCTGTTTCATGTCTGTCTGTCTGTCTCTATTATTTATGTCTGTCTGACTGTTTCTTTGTCATATCTGTCTCTATTTTTCATCTCTGTCTGTCTCTATTCTTCATGTCTGCCTGTCTGTCTCTATTTGTCCTGGCTGTCTAGCTCTGTTCTTCATGTCTGTCTGTCTGACTGTCTGTCTCTATTTTTCATGTCTGTCTCTTATTTATGTCTGTCTGACTGTCCGTCTGTCTGTCTCTTTGTCATATCTGTCTCTATTTTTCATGTCTGTCTCTATTTTTCATGTCTGTCTGTCTGTCTGACTCTAGTTTTCATGGCTGTCTCTATTTTTATGTGTCTGTCTCTGTTTTATGTCTGTCTGTGTTTCTCTTGTCATATCTGTCTCTATTTTTCATGTCTGTGTGTCTCTATTCTTCATGTCTGTCTGTCTCTGGTTTTGATGTCTATCTGTTGTCTCTATTTTTCATGTTTGTCTGTCTGTCTCTATTATTCATGTCTGTCTGTATGTCTCTGTTTTTCATGTCTGTCTGTCTCTATTTTTCATGTCTGTCTGTCTGTCCATCTGTCTTTATTTTTTTAATGCCTGTCTGTCTCTATTCTTCATATCTCTCTGTCTATTTTTCATGTCTGTGTGTCTGTGTATGTCTCTGTGTTTGTTGTCTATCAGATGATCCATCTATTTAAATGTTCTTCAACTTTCAGGCATGGCCTTGTAACACCATTAAAGTTTCTCTTGACAAACTTTCCTTTATTTATTATTAGCACACACTTAGAGCAATATTTCACCATTTAATTAATGGTTTGAAATTAAACTCCAGTAAATTAAAGAACCATGAAAGATAATTCGGTAAATAGCAGTTCAGTCAGAGGTCAAACCAGATACTGATAATTGAACGTGTTGTATAGATGTATATTTATGATGCTGAATTAAAGTGACACAGCACGTGAAGTAGTTAATTAAGACGGAAAGAGATCAAATAGGGCAGACTGCTATATTAGTCTTCTTCTCTTCCTCATCATCATTCTAGGCAGGAAGCAGGTTATCAGTGCTGTAGCTCTTCATTTAGCATGTATGGGGCAAGATAAATTCCACATCATTGCAATCTAATGATGTTGCGTCTAATGCTGAAGTATCCACCGTAGGAATTTTTGAGTGTGAGACTCCGTTAGAGGCGGAGGGTCAAAGTTTGTGTGATTATCCAAAGAACTGCTACAGGATCAACTCGCCTAGTGCATCAAAAATAAGTCACACAGCAGTAAGTCTGTTACTTATCCTAAGTTGATAATGACTTGCTGGCTATTTATTCTTAAAAGTAGAGTAGACTGTAGTCATATACATTTTTTTTTTTTTACTCTTGGCTCTAAATCTGTCACCATGGAGTGAACATTTCATTAGTTTCATTCACACAATCGTTGCCTGCAGCTCCTCTACAAAAGGCAGAAGATTTTCAGACAAAACACCCAAGGCATTTTGTCAATGTTTTGACACCTGTATCAGCTCAATTACTTAGCAGCCTCATCCGTGCATGGGATTGGAATGTGTTCCATGGCAGATTCCCATTTTGCTCCTCATCACGGTGTAATTAGAGGGAGATGGTGGAGATTGAATTTGCGAGGCGCTCCACGTGGCACCGTCTACAGATCCCTCGCTGGGGGGAACAGTATCTGGTAATTGAGAGGTGAGCTGGGAAAGAAATGGAGGTTGATGGAACAGCTGTATAAGACTGTTAAGACTCACTTAATGTGGAGGGCTGACAGCGCCGAGGAAGGCAGGCACTGGAAACAGCAGCATGTTACAACAGCATTCTTCAATTAGGGGTACTTTGGTTCCTGTTGCTTCTCCCTGTGGATGTGTCCCCTTTTGATATTTCCCCTTTGAATATTGACACTGGCAAAGATCTCAACTAGCTAAATAGCTTTGAACACCAACACGCTCACAACACTGGGAATATGAGGGAACTGTGTAAAATGTGATGAAATGAATTATTGATAGAAAGTTTTTCCAATTACTGCATTTTTTAATTTATGAGTACAAGCCAAGCCAAGGAGGTGAGATAATAACATTTGGTCATTAATTGGTTAGTTTATTGATTGATAATTTAATATTTCAGAGACTGCGAAATTAACGAATCATATCATACTGCAACACCTATGGACTGTCTTGTTTACATTTAGTTCTGTCATTCTGTTCATTTGCCCTCAGTGTGTGTTCGTAGTCTGTTTAGTTTATTACCCGCACCTGTTTCTGTTCACCCTGATTACGTTATCCCTCAGTATCTTCCCTATATATACTCCTTGTGTTTGTTCAGTCGCTGTCGGTTCTCGTCTATGTATGCTGTGTGTTCCTGCCCGTCTGCACGTACTTAGCCTGTCTTGATTAAAACCCTTTTGATAGATCTTCTTAGTCTTCGTTTACCTGCACCAGAGCCTGACAATTAGTCTACAGATTATTCATTTACAGACTTCAAATCTTCCACAGGGGTTTTATCAGACAGACAAGTAGTTCTAACATACCAGGTTATGAGAGATATTCATCAGTATTTACTCTGACCAATAATACTTAAAATCAAAAATGTAGTACTTTATTTTCCCATTGACAGATAGCAATTCCTACCCTATAAAACATTTGTTTAGAAAAAAAGAAACATTTTATGATTTTCCATGTCTTTTCAAGGTCTGAAAATCACACTTTTAAAATTCTTGATAAATCCAAGCTTTCCAAAAAAAAAAAAAGATGTCTGTTTACATCTTGATTTTTAATATATAATTTTTAATATATATAAATATATATATATAACATTTACGGCATCTTGTGGGCTCCTTGGAAGTGTGCTAAGGCTCCCCTAGTTGGGAACCACTGTTTTAGCTATTATGCACATTAAAAGGTCAGTCTTATCTTTAATAGCACATGCCTTTGTCTAGCAATAGCAAGTAGTTCTGCAATCTAGAGTATGAAACTATAGAATAAATTTGACCTTTATAAAATTGGTTAATATAGTGCCATATATAGGGGCCCTACAGACTCCAGGCTTCCAATGTGAACATGTTCTGTGATAATGATCATGAGAAGGATCGCAACATGTTCAGCTGGAGATTTGGAGTTCTAAATGGATTACTGTCAATGTTTTAGTGAGCTGACATTTAATTAAAGAAAAGCTAGGATTTCCTAGTTCATTTCAGTTATGCACTTTGCATTCACAAGACAGGTAGCCTAGTTCTGCAGTACAACACCGGCTGACATTTTCAACATGAATATGGAAGAGCAAACATGCTGTATCTCTCACTGTCTTTCCCCCTCTCGTTGCATCTGTGCAATTTCTTTGGTTTTATCGGTATAATACCAGCACTCACTATCCTGGAGTTTTAAACAGATTCCTTGCTCCTCTACATTTTGTTTGGTTGCACATCGAACCGTGTTATCAGTAAACAGAAAACAGAAACTCGGTTGCACTGTAGATTATTCATTATGAAGGTGTATTTGAAGGAATGCGATTAGAAAACAAGCTACCACCAGAGGGCATCCCATCATTACTGTCATGAGCTTCATCGATGTCAAATGAATTTCATGCTTCAGAGGCATTGCAAACATTGTTTAACATAAGATTGCAAAGGTACAGCTTTGGAAATTGGTAATTTGTATGCAGTTATTTTATTGTGTTGTATTTTAACACACATTTATAACAAAACAAATCATACTTTGAAACCGTGTTTTTACTATGGACATTTTTTGGAATCGTCATACTTTACAGTCCTCTTTAGACTTTCTACTACATGTTAACTACCTCTCATTCATTTGCAACTACATGTCAACTAACTCTCATTAGAGTATTAGTAGGCTGTTAGTTATTGGGTTGGCAGAATAAGTAACATGTCCTCTTTAGACTTTCTACTACATGTTTACTACCTCTCATTCATTTGCAACTACATGTCAACTAACTCTCATTAGAGTATTAGTAGGCTGTTAGTTATTGGGTTGGCAGAATAAGTAACATGTCCTCTTTAGACTTTCTACTACATGTTTACTAACTCTCATTCATTTGCAACTACATGTCAACTAACTCTCATTAGAGTATTAGTAGGCTGTTAGTTATTGGGTGGCAGAATAAGTAACATGTCCTCTTTAGACTTTCTACTACATGTTTACTAACTCTCATTCATTTGCAACTACATGTCAACTAACTCTCATTAGAGTATTAGTAGGCTGTTAGTTATTGGGTTGGCAGAATAAGTAACATGTCCTCTTTAGACTTTCTACTACATGTTTACTAACTCTCATTCATTTGCAACTACATGTCAACTAACTCTCATTAGAGTATTAGTAGGCTGTTAGTTATTGGGTTGGCAGAATAAGTAACATGTCCTCTTTAGACTTTCTACTACATGTTTACTAACTCTCATTCATTTGCAACTACATGTCAACTAACTCTCATTAGAGTATTAGTAGACTGTCAGTTATAGGGTTAGTAGAATAAGTTGGCATGTACCTTCCGAGTTACTTGTCAACCATAAAATAAAGTTTTAGCAGATATTAAGCAGATTTTGTAGTTGACATGTTACTTAAAGTTTGTAGAATATCTAAAGTGGATTAGCGTGGTAAAACCTTGTTATTCTTTAAAATGCGTAAGTACCGTGATTTTTGTATCGTTTTGATAACCATTCAGCATGGTAGACACAAAACACTATTATATACTATGTCAGAGATCCTGCAAAAGATCTGAGTCATTTCTGCTGATGGTGTTTTGGTGTGTTCAGATCAGTGAGATGTTGTTGAGAGTTGGATGTATAGTTGGAACTGGAGAATTCTCAGTGGTGACTGATTAACTGTTTTTGCTGTTCCTCAGCGCTGTCGTCCCCTTTTGGGCTCATGCTCGGTTTCCTCTGACTTCCTGGAAAAACGTAAAGGTCAGAATAGCTGAAGTCTTGAGTGATTCTGTGAGTGAAAAGCTTTGTGTTTTAAATATTTATGGATGATTTTTGACCTGCAGGCACTATGGTTGATATTTATTAAAACTAAGAGCTTTGAATTTTTTATAATAGGACAATATTTAAATGGTGTTTCCACTGTTGAAACTGTCTTCCATGCCCAATTTATTTATTCATTTGGGCATTTTTTTTTCTTTTCTTTAATATTTTGTTTCACATTATTTTCTGAATGTTAACTGGAGTTAAAGAAGCACTCATTACATCTATTTTGTCTTGATCAGTCTTGGCAGTTTAAGTTAAAGGAAGGCCCCTACTCTATAACCACTGAACCTTCTTTAAGTTCCTTTTACGTGATATTTCTTCCAGTTGTGGTTATTTACCATTACTGCCATTTCCATTAACCTCAAGCATAAGGATCTTGAAAAGACAGAATTGACGCTGATGTGTAAAGGAGACTGTTTTAAACACCTGACCTTCCAGTTAGTTTAATCTATTGGTAGTAAAGTGTAAGAGTTGGGATCTGAACTGCAGGAGGTTCTACTCCGCTTTAACTAAATGGTTTTGACATTTAAAAGGATTTATTTGAGCAAGTTTAAAGAAAATGGAAAGGCATTATTGTCTGAATGGTCTGAAACTAAACAATTTTGGTAGTGTTTGAAATGACAATTACGAATAGTTGTGTTTTTCATGATTGAATTTTTCATAATTTAGTACCAAATATGTGCATCTCAAAGGGATTTTTAAGGCAAAAATGGAAATTCTGTCATTTACTCATCGTCATGTTTTTCCAAACCTGTGTGATTCTATTTTTTTCATGGAACAACGAATGAGAAGTTTAACAGAATGTCTGAGATGCTCTTTACATACAAAGAAAGTCAATGGTCTCACAGCTGTCAAGCTCCAAAGGGACACAATAGCAGCATCAATTTTTCATAAAAATAGTCCGTACAACTTATGCACAATGTCCCAAGTCCCCTGAATCTATATGATGCCTTTTGCACATTTAATTCAGTATTTTATGAAAATCTAGCTTGACAGCCATGGTCTCCATTGTATGTAGAAGAGCAGCTGTTTTGTTACACTGAAGAAAAACTGACATTAGGGTGAGTAAATTATGTAAAAATGGGGTTGAGGTATTAGTTCAGGCTTGAGTATGATCCACATTTTTAATAACTTGTAATTTCTTTATCTCTTCAAATGCCAGACACAGACAGTGTGAGAAAGAAAAACACGGCAAACAATCTAAAACAGACGAGAAAGGTTAGAGGTTAATGGCACTTTTGTTGTTGAAAATACTGCAACAACTTAGATGTACAAGAGTAAAAGGTCAGCAATATGCTGACAGAGACTTTATTCATACTAATAAGCCAAGTGCCGCAGCCCTGTTATTCACTAGCATTAATGCTGCTAACAAACAAAGCCAATCAACATTCCTTGTCCTAAATTTTTTTCTAACAAAGATGTTGATCCAGGAACATGTTGTACTTAGTGAAATTACACTCACCTCACACTCTGAGACTTAAAGTCGTCATGAAACGGAAGTTGCAATTGTCTTTTCTTTCCTATTGTGATGAACTGTTTTCTTTTTTTTTCTTTCTTTTTTTTTAAATTTCATGGCGACTTTAAAGCAGTGTTTGCAGAACTGTTGTTCAGCTACTGATAAATCATTGTGAAATATAACAAAAGAATGCGCAAAATTGCAATTTAATTTACCTTCCATTATGACCTTGTAAATAACAATATTTTTTTTAAATATATTTATACATGAATTATTCTTACTTTTGTGTATATATAGTGCATTTTATATACAGTGGGGTTAAAAAGTCTCACGCCACTAATAGCAATTCTTCCCTTTTACCATATTTTCAGATATACAAAACATGAAATATCAACATTGCTTTCAAAAATAAAATGAATATATATATATATATATAATATATATATATATATATATAATATATATATATATATATATATATACATACACTCATTGTATATTCATTTATTCTTGTAAAATAGCCTGGGATGTAAGAAATACTAATGAATTGTGAAAGTAATGCTATTTTTTCATGTATTGTATATCTGTTAAGAATAGATGCTATTAGTGGCGTAAGACTTTTTAACCCCACTGTATATAAAATACACTATATATACCCAAAAGTAAGAATGATTTAGTATATTTAAAAAAAAAACATGTTATTTACATTTGTCATAATTAATAATAAATTAAATAATAAAATTCCTTCAAATTGAAACAACCTTGCGTTAGTTTAATTTTAGGAACAGTTCGTCCTTTTATTAAGCCATTTTTTTGTGCATTCACTACTGATGCAGCAGTGATTTTAAAGATGTGCACATGCCAGTAAGAGTTATTTTTGTTTTCAAAGGCCAGTTACTGTAGTTTTGTAATGACTTCAGTAATTTGCCTAATTGCCTTTTTTCCCCAAGGATGAGTCAAGAGTCTATTTATGAGTGGAATTGGTTTGTAAAGATAAGAGTACAGTGAAGTGAGTATTTGATAGTCATATCTCACCTGGCTGATGGCAATGACTCCCACACAGTACTGGAAGTTTACAGGTGCTATCGCACTGCAAACCCCAGGAGAGTTTCTTCACAGCCCACCTTACATTCCCATGTATGGGCTTAACACATGTTCTCGAATGGGAGGGGGTGAGATGATAGATCTGCCTTGGGGGCTGAGAATGAACATTGTGGTCTGTTGTGTACAAGGTGAGAACACATGCAGAGACGAGGAGCACAGCGTCACTTTCAAGAATGTGAATTTGTCATAGATCTTGAAAGATTGGCTTTAGCAGTGCTAAAGTCTTCTAATTTGGTCTCAAGAACCGATATTGATATGACAATGCCTGTCTCTGTTTCTTTGACCTCAGACGAACTTTCCTCAAGTGTATGAAATGCGCTTCAAAGCCAGCATAGCTCTGCAGGGTTAACAGAGGTACCGCATGCAGCACTTACTCACGCGGTGTTGTTGTACTTAGAGATGTCAACACTTTGGATGAGTTGTTAATGTAAGTCTCACATTAGTTTCGCTGAAAATTGAAAGTAACACATTGTAGGGTTCATAATACTGATCATTAGCAACAATGATGGTAGCAGAACGCAGGGGAATACTTTTTTGCTCAGAGGTTGCTCTTTGGTAGCTCAGGGCACTGTTTCATCCAAGTGTCAACTTGATGTTTCTCATAGAATTCAAAGAATTTCCGACATACGATATGAAATGAATGTTGGTAGCATAGCTAAGATGATTTTATCTTGATTTGGAATGAGAAATGAAATTGGAAACTTGCAGATTTTGGTTTCTTGGTAAATCTGAGCACAGCTTGAGACGTTATCGAGATCGTTTTTGAAACTATGGCGATTACGTGAGATTACTGGTGTCGTTTTGATAGGAGAAAAATCTACTTTTGCTCTTCTTTTCATTTCACTGCATTGAGATTTTTTTTTAAAGAGAGCTCTTGTATGATTTAAAGTAACATTTTTCTGTCTGGTTTTAAAACATTTGCTATATCTTATCATTGATTTAATGAGCCATTTTCAACACTGAGTTGGAAAACTTTGTAAATTTTCATCACCTGCAGTCACTTGAATCCCAGTAATGATTACGAAATTGAATTCATATTAAAGTCGTTCGTACATTTGCCATTTTATGATCCATTTTTCAACATTGAAAGTATTTAGACCATTTTGTAAATTCTCATCAGTAATTTAAATCTGCATAACAGAATGTAGCTTTATAACTTTCCAAATTTTCTGCAAACAAGCAACAAAGATAAGAACTTCTGAGAATTTCAATACGTGAAACATTTATGTCAATTTACAGTTAAAAACCAAAGAAGCATTTCGTTTCTCACTTGATAGTGTAACCTTTATCCTCTCTACCATGAATGGATTGAACAGCATCTTGATCTGTGGCTAACTGGAGGAGGATCGTGACTAAGTACTGAACTAGCAGTCTGTCCAAACCATGCAATGAGCCAAACAGTTGAGTGCATCAAGGCCGATTGCCTTTAACACAAAGAAACCCACCTCTATGAATACAAAAGGGTTTCTGTGAATAGTCTTGCAATGAAAGCTTTCAGGGATTCTTGTAAACCTCATTAGTGGCCAAATTTAATGTTGGAAAGTCCATCTGTAGTGTAATCATGTAAGTCTGCGTATGTGTTTTTTTTTTTTTCCACGACTAAGACAGTGAAAAAAATGATGTGTTTGAAGTCTAAAGGCATGATGGAGTCAATTCGCAGAAATATAGACTGTGACCACTGTGATTCATAATGTTTCACTTTACCGAAACTAGCTGTAATATGTGCAATTTCAGTCCTTTCCCCTTTTTCCTTAGCCCCTGGGAGACAAAGATTCACATATAAATAAGAAAACACACACACACACACCAGCTTTTCATTCAATTTAACTTCAATACGAAATTGTTATTTGCAATTCAATCAATGAATAAAGGTGGCAGGTGGCAAAGACTATTAGAAAAAAAGCATTTTTATCTCATCAGCTAAAAGTTTCCTGTATTTCACGTGTCACAGTTAGACCTGCATTTCATTACAGACTGTAATATCACAAAAACTAGTGTGTGAGTGTCAAGTCTTTCCTTTGGGGTGTGAGACCTTTAGCCTCAATAAATGTATTGACATGGTGCAGAAAGCTCATAATGCTGTTAGTAGGATTAAAATATCAGAGCCTCTGTACCACCATAGCTGTACAGCACAGTTAAGTAAGTTAACATGCTCTCTTGAACTCACTTTAGGAGATTTTACAGAGAAAGGGAGCACTCACCTGGGAGTAATTCCTTCTTTTGCCATTGCCACTATACAAAAATGAAGAGTGTTGACCTTGAGAAAAGCTGCCCTTGTTTTAAAGAGTGTGGCAGTTTGCTGCCTGCTGAACACATGCGTCTTCCATTTACCCTGAAGGGATATAATCATGTCATGATTTCAATCACTTTTTGATGCTTGTAATGTTCTAGTCATTACCACTCATTTAAAAAAACAGTTCAGCCTATAAATAAAAGTGGTACGTATAGCTCGTGTGCTGAATTCCATTCTGAAGCCATATGGTAGCTAGACTGAAAGTTATATAATTATTCACTTATAGTCATAACTAGTCCCTCCAAAGAGCTGTTAACCACTGTGAGTCAATGAGTCAGTGAGTTGAACTTACTCAGAACCAGATCTTTAGTGAACACAAGTCAGACATTGTTGATTGTTTGCAGTCTGTTTCTCATACAAAACTATAATGTTTTGAGGGAATTATCTTGTAGCTAGGCCAACTTTTTTTAAAAAATTTTGTCAAATGCTTGTATTTTAATTATCTGTTGAAAAAAAATGTGTGTGTGTGTGTGTGTGTGTGTGTATATGTGTATATATATATATATATATATATATATATATATATATATATATATATATATATATATATATATATATACACACACACACACACACGCGCACACACAACCGGTCAAAATTTTAGAACACCCCAATTTTTCCAGTTTTTATTTAAATTTAAGCAGTTCAAGTCCAGTGAATAATAATAATAACCTGAAATGGTACAAAGGTAAGCGGTAAACTGCCAGAGGTTAAAAACACCCAAAAACGTTTAGGTTACCAAAAACTGAAAAATAATGTACATTTCAGAGTTATACAAAAAGGCCTTTTTCAGGGAACAAGTAATGGGTTAACAACTTACAGCTGTTCTGCAGCAATGGAAGTAAATTAAGCCTTGAAAGTTGATGCTAACAATTCCTACAGGTGTCCCAACTTTTGTTGATTATTTACAAACCCTCTGTCTGTATAAAAGCAGTGTTGGAACAGACTGTGTTACTACACACTCTTAAGCATTATTTGGACAGTATTGTACCGCAGGAAGTAGTATATTGCTCTCATAATGGCGAGAAAAAGGCAATTAACAAAGGAAGACAGACAGACCATTATAACCCTTAAAAGTGTAGGTCTTTCTTTTAGAGAAATTGCAAAGAAAGCCAAGGTGTCAGTGAGTACAGTTTCCTTTACCATCAAAAGGCATTTGGAAACTGGAGGAAATTCTGACAGGAAGAGGTCTGGCAGACCCAAAGCCACAACAGAATCAGAAGACAAGTTTCTGAGAGTCAACAGCTTGCGTGATAGGCGGCTCACAGGACAACAGCTTCAAGCACAGCTTAACACTGGTCGAATTAAGCAAGTTTCAGTTTCAACTGTGAAGAGAAGACTTAGAGCTGGAGGTTTGACAGGTTGAGTGGCGGTAAGAAAGCCATTGCTAAGATGGCAAAATAAGAAAAGAGGCTTGCCTGGGCCATGAAACACTGCCAGTGGACTACTGAAGACTGGAAGAAGGTGTTATGGACTGATGAATCGAAATGTAAAATCTTCGGTTCATCACGCAGGGTTTTTGTACGCCGTTGAGTAGGCAAAAGGATGGTTCCTCGGTGTGTGACACCAACTGTCAAACATGGAGGAGGAAGCGTGATGGTCTGGGGCTCTTTTGCTGGATCCAGAGTCGATGACTTGCACAGAGCGAATGGCACCCTGAACCAAAACTGCTACCACAGCATTTTGTAGTGCCATGCAATACCTTCTGGTATACGCCTAGTTGGTCAGGGGTTACGGCTGTTATATCTGAAAAAGGTGACTACTTTGAGGAGTCAAAAATTTTGATTAAATTTTGTTAAACAAAATGACTCCATGATTTCTTTTTTATCTCCAATTGTTTATTTGTTGTATGAGTACATTGAGACATTAAACTGCATAAATTTCAATAAACACCGGAATATATATACAGGTGCTGATATATATATAATTAGAATATCATCAAAAAGTTGATTTATTTCACTAATTCCATTCAAAAAGTGAAACTTGCATATTATATTCATTCATTACACACAGACTAATATATTTAAATTTTTTTCCCATTTTGATGATTATAACTGACAACTAAGGAAAATCCCAAATTCAGTATCTCAGAAAATTTGAATATTGTGAAAAGGTTTAATATTGAAGACACCTGGTGCCACACTCTAATCAGCTAATTAACTCAAAACACCTGCACAGGCCTTTAAATGGTTTCTCAGTCTAGTTCTGTAGGCTACACAATCATGGGGAAGACTGCTGACTTGACAGTTGTCCAAAAGATGACCATTGACACCTTGCCCAAGGAGGGCAAGACACAAAAGGTCATTGCAAAAGAGGCTGGCTGTTCACAGAGCTATGTGTCCAAGCACATTAATAGAGAGGCGAAGGGAAGGAAAAGATGTGGTAGAAAAAAGTGTACAAGCAATAGGGATAGCCACACCCTGGAGAGGATTGTGAAACAAAACCCATTCAAAAATGCGGGGGAGATTCACAAAGAGTGGACTGCAGCTGGAGTCAGAGCTTCAAGAACCACTACGCACAGACGTATGCAAGACATGGGTTTCTGCTGTCGCTTTCCTTGTGTCAAGCCACTCTTGAACAACAGACAGCGTCAGAAGCCTGGGCTAAAGGCAAAAAGGACTGGACTGCTGTTGAGTGGTCCAAAGTTATGTTCTCTGACGAAAGTAAATTTTGCATTTCCTTTGGAAATCAGGATCCCAGAGTCTGGAGCAAGAGAGGAGAGGCACACAATCCACGTTGCTTGAGGTCCAGTGTAAAGTTTCTACAGTCAGTGATGGTTTGGGGTGTCATGTCATCTGGTGGTGTTGGTCCACTGTGTTTTCTGCGGTCCAAGGTCAACGCAGCCGTATACCAGGATGTTTTGGAGCATTCATGCTTTCTGCTGCTGACAACTTTATGGAGATGCAGATTTCATTTTCCAACAAGACTTGGCACTTGGACACAGTGCCAAAGCAATCAGTACTTGGTTTAAGGACCATGGTATCCCTGTTCTTAACTGGCCAGCAAACTCACCTGACCTTAACCCCATAGAAAATCTATGGGATATTATGAAGAGGAAGATGCGATATGCCAGACCCAACAATGCAGAAGAGCTGAAGGCCACTATCAGAGCATCCTGGGCTCTCATAACACCTGAGCAGTGCCACAGACTGATCGACTCCACGCCACGCTGCATTGCTGCAATAATTCAGGCAAAAGGAGCCCCAACTAAGTATTGAGTGCCGAACATGCTCATACTTTTCATGTTCATACTTTTCAGTTGGCCAAGATTTTTAAAAATCCTTTCTTTGTATTGGTCTGAAATAATGTTCTAAGTTTCTGAGGTACTGAATTTGGGATTATCCTTAGTTGTCAGTTATAATCATCAAAATTAAAATAAATAAGCATTTCAAATATATCAGTCTGTTTGTGATGAATGAATATAATATACAAATTTCACTTTTTGAATGGAATTAGTGAAATAAATAGAATTTTTTTGATGATATTCTAATTATATGACCAGCAACTGCATATATATATATATATATATATATATATATATATATGTGTGTGTGTGTGTGTGTGTGTGTGTGTGTGTGTGTGTGTATTTATATATACATGTGTATGTGTATATGTATGTATTTATATGTATGTATATGTATGGGTTTTGAACAACATTAGAGTAAATAATTTTTGATGACTTGAATTCCTTTAAAATATCTTCACTGTTGGGAAACAACTAGTCACACCATGTGCAAACCTATAATGTGCAATCTTGGTATTTATTTTTATCTGTTGATCGTTGTTTATTGCCATAAAATGAGTGGTCTAATTTTGTGCGCTCCATACTGGTGTTATTTAGCAAGCTGAAAATGATCTTGGTCTAGGTCTCAGGGGCAGTTGCTCTAAATGTGGTGTTGATAAAGTCAGAAGGTGATGATAATCTTTTTTTGTGGTCCCAATGACTCAGTGCAGTGCCTGTGGGTCAACTCATGACTCCTACGTATGATCTAATAGAAGTTTAGGTAACCCACTTCAGTCTCATGCTGTCACTTATCGTTAACTTTCTCAATAGCATACTGAAAAGAACAGTTTGTAATTTTTACTCCTTTTATGTAGTCAACTCTATTCTAACAATAGACTCACGCTCAGATCCACTCACGCCATTTGGGGCTATAATTTCCAACAGTGGGAAGAAGTTAACTGAAAGTAGCCCAGCTACTAATGCAAATTATCAAGAGCAATGCGGCTGTTTTCAAAATAGTATAGCTTTTCTCTTAACAAGCTGCTTTATCCAAAGAGGACTGATGCTTAATGCTGCAACATCATTGTTTTTGGTCGCATTGTGTTTTATGCTTGTCTTTACAGAAGAGCGAACTGATTTAATAAGCATACAAACTCTCTTAAACTGTCATTTCTCACTTGTATACAGTGTTGGATTACAGAATTAGTTTGACCAATTTATGTAAATAAACAGATTCACCTAAATGGACCTTGTAGCATTTTCCATTTTGTTATGCTAGCAGATAAATTAAATGGTAACACTTTACAATAAGGTCCATTAGTTAACATTAGTTAACTACAGTAGTTAACATGAACTAATAATGAACTGCACTTCTACAGCATTTATTAATCTTTGTTACTGTTAATTTCAATATTTACTAATACATTATAAAACTCTTGTTAGCTTTAGTTAAGCACTGTGAACTAACATGAACGAACAATGATCAACTGTATTTTCATTAACTAACATTAATGAAGATTAGCAAATACTGTAACAAATGCTCATGGTTAGTTCATGTTAGTTAATATGTTAACTAATGTTTAACTAATGAACATTATTGTAAAGTGTTACCAATTAAACATATAATGCTCTAAATTGATCAACAGTAAATAAGTTCACTTTTTACAAAAGATTACTATTTAAAATACTGCTCTTTTAAATGTGCTATTCAACAAAGAATTCTAAAAAACATTAATCTCCGTAAAACATAATACACACACACACACACACACACACACACACACATTTTTGTGGAGGATTTTTACAGTTAAAGATCCAAAAGACCAGATATGATAAATGAGGACCTGAATTCAAAGTTTAAAAAAAATAAAAATTGAAGAAAATTTTGCTGAAGAATAGTTTGCAGTTTCATCTGCAGAAGCCAGCTCTCAGTCTCTCCGTACATTAACATTTCCACAACAATTATACTCTAACAGAGTCTACTAACTACGTCATTACTAAGATTCTGATTGGTTTAGAGAACCAGACATAACTGGTAATTTTCCACATATGGACAGATAGTCAGAAGCGTATCTCCTTCCATCATGATGCTGATGATCAGACCCTGAACTTAGGGACAGAATGTCCCTCTAGATCAAGACAAGTCTCAGAGTGCCGGTTGTCCACCAGTACCCATAAAGGACCTTTACAGAACACTGAGCGAATATACAAAGACACACATGATTCACATTTTCTTCAAGGCTGAAGTTGATCTGAGCTCTGCTCTGAACAGGAAACTTTCCCAAAACACACTGATAAGTTATGCTTTCTCTCTCAGTGAGAGATACAGGCAATATACATCATTATTTTCCAGTGGAAAAGCCCTGGGTGTTGCTGCTGTGGCACAGATTGTTTAGTGCAATTCACAATTATACACATCATTGTTCCTTTCTGTAAGCAGGTTTCAAGGGGCAACTTATTGTAGACACTTTTTCTGTTCGGCATCTTGTTTTATTATATGGTTTTCGAGACAGACGTATTCAGCTCACTCCTCTCACAGACATTAGGAAACCTGGGATGGAGGAGGCTGCTGGGAAATACATCTAGATCAATAAGGCAGCTATAAGAAGTCAGAACAGATGACAGTCATGAACAAATATCACTGTGAATTACAGTGCAATCCTTACACTGCTCCCTAAATTAAATAAGATGTTATAAGTTATAATTAAATAAGATTTTTTTTGTGCTTTGATACCTGGTTTCTGCTTTTAAATTATGAGGGGAAAAGTGTATTTCATCAGCATGTGTTGGATCTAAGTTTCTCTGCCTTGGGCAAAATGACAGAAAACATTCATCTAATATAAGATAGAGCAAGGTTTATGTTATATTTCTAAAACTGAGAGTGCAAGTGCATGTGTTTAATATTAATGTTAATGTTTTTTTCATCATATCTATGGTTCAGTTGTGTTTTAAGAAGAGAAAGAGGGGCAGTTAATTAAGTAATTTATCTGATGAAATCTATAAGATTTGAGGAGATTGAGTAAGGAAAACAGGCTTATTGCATAACACGCTGTGTGAATATTGAGTTTTTTTCAGCTGGAAAATCTGGAAGACCAATAGTGCCATCTAGTAGCTACCAAAAGCTACATATCTTTGTCTTAATGGAAACTACAGTGGATATAAATAGTCTACACACTCCTATTAAAACAGGTAGCTTATTTAATTTTTTTATTTTTAGCATTTTGTTTTCTCCCTCTGAAATGTGTTACTTTTGGTTTTCAGTGGCATTGCATAGGTTGTAATTTTTTACATCAAAATGCAAATGTTGACATACAATTTATCACATCACAAAAACGTTTTATATCCAACGTATACTGTATAAAGCTCCCACTAACTTATGGCGTGAAAGAGTGATGGATTAAACTGCATGCTTAAACGCCATTATTTACTTGAAAAACCTCCCGTTTTGGTAAAAGACATTTTTAAGGAATATTCTCCACTCCAGAGGTCTTCAAAGGAGATCTCAAAGGGGTGTGTGTTAAAAAAAAAAAAAAAAAGTATTTTCTTTCTTTTGTCTGTGATGTCAGAGTCAATGTGAATTTTTGATATATTATTAAAAATGTTAATAATAATAATAATAATAATCTCACATATAAAAATTTCAAAGTATGTCCCTTACATGAGGTACATCATATTTGGAGGACCTAGGCGTCAATAAGAAATTCTGAATTTTAAACCTTAGTGTCAAGCGGCATCACACCCACATTAACCCTAAATATTGTTTACATCACATTTGTGTCAAGAGATGTACAACCCAAACTGAGGGAAGCACAGATGGAGCACGTTAGTGATGGGAAGTCCGATTCTTGTCCATGAACTGTTGTTTTCGGACAATTCTTGTTAAAAAAATTAAAGCACCCAATATATTTTACATGTTTATAGAGTGAGTATAAAGTAGTCTTAATCAGTAGCTCATTGGTCCTTCGCAGAGTCCGTACTGTTTCCTTAGTTCAGTAGAAAACTGAAGCATACCGACTCTTGACAGAGAACTGCTATCAATGTCCTGGTATTGACATTGGATCATTATTATATTTCCAATATGTTTATATTGGTTATATATTTGTTATACTTCATGATTTTCAGCAACAGACATCAGAATCACACATTTCACCACCCATTTATAAAAACCATCAGAGGACAGTTCACATATTGTCTGTCCTCAGTTCAATATACTGTTGAACTAACTAGAGTGCTGAATAAGTTGCAAAAACTGGCACCGTGTATGATCATATGCTCTGAGATATTGGCTTATTTCGAGACAAAGTGACTCAGGCACGTCCGAAATGGAGTTTATATCAACTTGTAGATCTGACTCTGTTTCAGACGTTTCAGTCCGATTTGGAGAAAACCAGTTCACCAAAAAGAACCAGTTCAAAAGAACAACTGGTTTGTGAACTGCAGAACTCAAGCACAGAAATGTCCTGAAGGAAAGAATGTTTCGATCCACAAGAACCCTATGACTCTTTGAGGACGATTTATGTTCCAACAGGGCAATGACCTTAAACATACAGCAAAACCCATACTGGAGTGGCTCAAAACCAAAAAAGCTTAATGTTCTGCAGTGGTTCAGTCAAAAGCCTTATACACAATCTAATTAAACATCTGTGTTAAGACATAAACTTGTTTTGAAATGGTTTCTTTTGAAATTGATGTAGTTTAGGAAGCGCATGAATAGGGACTTACCCAAATTTTATTATAGACAGAGGTACTATGAGACGGTCTGTGAATGTATTTGGCTCAAGATATTTAATTTAAAATCTATTAGAAAAAACGTCTGGATTTTTAACCTCTAACAACCTTCAACCTGCTTGAACGAGAAGCATTAATGGAAGTTCCTGACTAAAGTCATTCCGCAGATGCTAAATTGGATTGAGATCTGGGCTTTGACTGGGCCACTCCAGGACAGACAGATATTGTATATTATAGGTCATTGTCCCATTGGATGATGACTCATCCTCTAAATCCCAGTGATTTGTGGATTTCAGCAGGATTTCAGTTGTCTTTCAGGATTTTTCTGTGCTCTCCATCATTATTTCTTCCATCTTTATGAGTTTTCCAGGCCCATCTGAAGAGAAACACTACTAGAATAATGATCACTGCAATAATCACCACAGTGCTGCACGGTAAAAATTCATTTTGCTTTGTTGTCGCCAAAGACTTAAAACCTTGAATTATTATTATATATTTTTAATTATTACTTTTATTCAAGTAAAGCACATTAATTTGATGAAAAGTGACAGTAAAGATGTGTATAATGTTACAAAAAGATGCTGTTTTTCACTTTCAATTCGTCAAAGAACCTTGAAAACAAAAGTGTCACGGTTTCCACAAAAAATATTAAGCAGCACAACTGTTTTCAACATTAATAATAAGAAATGTTTTTGAGCACAAAACAAGCTTATTAAAATGATTTCTAAAGGGTCATGTGACACTGGAGACTGGAGTAACGACTGTTGAAAATTCAGTTTTGCCATGGGAGGAATAAATTGAATTTAAGCAAACATTTATTTAAAATTTTAATAATTATATTTCGAAATATTACCATTTTACTGCCTTTTGATCAAATAAACTGCCTTGGTGATCATAAGAGACTTTTTATCCTAATCTTAAAGTCTTACCAACCCCAAACTTTTGAACGGTAGTGTGTGTGTGTGTGTGTGTGTGTGTGTATATATATATATATATATATATATATATATATATATAAACTTTATGTATTAGAGAAATGGTTTTAGATTTTATACTACAACAAGAAACAGTGTAGGCATTTTGTCACTAGGCAATGAAATGCTTCTTTTGAAATGCAACATTAATATACTCGAGGTGCCTCACTTAGTCAAAAGCAGGAAATGGCTTTCTCCTGTGAAAGACCTTGGGTTGTTTCCAGTGATGGGTATGAAGATGTTTCCTGTTTTAAAGTGCGTCAGTGGCTGTAAGAGAAGCCAGTGTGCACCCTGCACGCTCTCACATGCTCTAAAAATGTTCTCATCTCTGGCCATCCTCAGTGCAGGGCTCTGCAGATATCCAACATCACTACATATGATCTCAGTGTGGGTGTTTGAAACTCAAGCCTATCTGAGGTTGCTTTGGTTCTCTTTCTGTGTGTGTAGAGAGCATAAGTCTGGTGACACAAGTATCTGTGGTGAATTAGTACATGTTGATTATGTGTGTGCGTGTCATTTTCAATTGAAAAACTTTTTTAATTATATGAATGCAAAAAAAAAAAAAAGAATAGATGTGTACACATAGATGTGCGTTTATTCGTAATCACTCAGAACAAAACACTGGGGCAAAAGAGTTGCTGCATCAAATAAAAAGATCAGAAATAAAGTGTGAAACATTAGACTGCTGTGGTACATATGTGTTTTGCATGCGTGCGCTTTGGGGTACAAAGGGGTGGAACTGGGGGAGGTTAATGCAAAAAAAAAAAAAGAAGAGAAAAAAAAGTTAAACATTCTCAATTAGAATATGAGGAAAACGAGGCCTGTGGTTTAGGCTGTTTTTCTAATCAGTGGTTTTGTGACACATTTAAAGCTTGAATATGTGTTGCATGTTGTTATACCGAGATATATGCAAGATGAAACAAATTCCTACGTTTCGGTTTAGAGGTAATGAGACTCGTTTCTCTTCTCGACTGAAACCAAGACAAGTTTTTGCAACCATGATTGTCAAACTCAATCATATGATCCACACTTTTTGTCAGGTTTTTCTTATTTACAGACGTATGGTGTAGTGTCCCCCACAAATGGAGAATAATAAAGTGCTTTTAGAATCATAAGGAGTCATTCGGCAAAATCATTATGATTATAAAAAGTGAAAGAACACAGTCATAGGGAAATCGTCCACCATAATTCTGCTATAGAGCGCCAGTGAACAGAGGAACCATGTCTCTGTGCAGCCTGGGCTCCTTGTTAATTCATGGGTATTAAAGGGTTAGTTCACCCCAAAAAGGAAAATTCTGTCATTAATTATTCACCCTCATGTTGTTCTACAACCGTAAGACCTTCGTTCATCTTGGGAACACAAATTAAGATATTTTTGATAAAATCCGATGGCTCAGTGAGGTCTCTATTGCCAGCAAGACAATTATCATTTTCAATGCTCAGTGAGCTAATAAAATGTATATAAAACGTGAGTACAGTGGTTCAACCTTAATATTATGAAGCGACAAGAATACATTTTGTGCAGCAAAAACAAAAACAAAAAAAACGACTTTTCAACAATATCTAGTGATGGCCAATTTCAAAACACTGCTTCAAAGCTTAATGAATCATTTGTTTCGATTCAGTGTATAAAAATAATTTTCCTTTTATCATTTTATAGATAAATGTAAGAACCCCACTCCGAAACAAAACATACCCATTTTATACAGAATATTAAGTTTAGAAATGTGTAGAAAAATTTTAGTAACAATATAGCATTAAAGTGATATTTTGAGTCGCTAATACCCCTAAAGCTACCCATAACCATTCCAAAAGTAGTGGAAATGATGATGAGTTGCAATCGCAGTCCTCTTTTACCGTAATAGTTTTTAATGGGGCTCAGAGCAGAATTTAAGTTTTTAATCCATAAAAATACGAATCTGGCTTCTCTCCATGAAGGAGCGCAATCAAATGTCAATCCACTGAAACACGGCATGTCAAAATCTGTGACGAAGCAGGTGCACCAATGAGCGTTCAATATCAGTGGCGTAAATCATGTCGTAACGATTGGCCACAACTTTCAAATTTAAATCATAATGTGCGCGGGCTTTGACCGTGACGGTCGCTGCTGAGAATGAAGATGAAGATCGCCGGATAAATGGCTGAATTTGGATCTGTTCCTTACAAACATATGGATTTTAAAGATTTGGAGTACAGCGAACAATTAACATTGAAGTAATTTGTGAATTTATGTTGTGCTTTGGTGTATCGTATAGTTGTATTGTCAGTCGCTGCATACGAGAAAACACATTTTGTGTCTCACAGCAAACAAACTAAATATTACAAAATGGTTAAACAATTACAGAAATGTTGTTCATTTTAAAGTGTAGTCGTTTAACATGATATAATCCTGCGAAACGAGTTTGCAGTCACTAACAGAAACCTTATTTCAATTTTTAAAATGCATTTAATAAAGGCGACATTCATTAATACACATTTTATTATTAGTACATGGGAATTCATACACATTCACAGTAATTTGGATACATAAATAATTTACGTTTTACTGCTGTCCGTACGTAGGTATTTTTTACATTTTACGATCATTGTATGTTTTTGTATGTATAAAAACGTAAGTAAATGTATGTATGGTAGAACCACACTTTACGTATGAATAAACTCAAATTCTCATGAGATCCCGTTGATCTGTGAGATTACTCTGAAACATATTGAATTTATAGGAGATGATTATTCTCGAAAAATAACTCAATTTGATCCAGACATCTTTTGGTCCTCTATTTTCTTTGTAAAATCTTTATCCTGTCATCTTATCCTGATTGATAGAGACAGTAAAATCTTACTTGATCTATAACAAGCTATGTTTGTGTGAGTCTTGTTGAGTGAAATAAATGGCATCTAAGAGTAACAGTATTGAAAGAAGTGAGATGAATAAACTGGAAAGCTTACTATAGAGCTATCTCTGTGTGTGTGTGAGTGCGTGAGTGCGTGTGTGTGTGTGTGTGTGTGTGTGTGTGTGTGTGGGGGGGGGTTCTGGTAAACCCTACATTATTGGGACAAAACATCCCCACAAAGATGGCAATATCCGAAATCTTTGTCCTTGTGGGGTCATTTTTGGTCCCCATCATGATAGGGGATAGACTATACAGTTTGTACAGTGTAAAAATCATTGTTAATGGAAAGTCCCCATAAAACATGAAAACACAACATTTGTGCCTGTGTGCATTTGTGTGTTTGTGTGTGTGTGTGTGTGTGTGTGTGTGTTAGGTCCCCATGGGAAAAACAAGCTTATAAATCATACAGATTTTTTGTTTGTTTGTTTTTTGAAAATAAAAAAATGCAGAAAGTTTTGATGAGGTTTAGGGGATAGAATATCTAGTTTGTTGACATTATGTCTATGGAGTGTGTGTGTGTAGGTGAGTGTGTGTGTGTGTGCGCGTGGGCGGGTATTCCCTACGTTATGGGGACCAAATGTCCCCACAAATATAGTAATACTAGTAAATTTTGATCTTGTGGGGACATTTTTTTGGTCCCCATGATGAAACAAGCTTATAAATCCTTCAGAATGATCTTTTTTGAAAATCTAAAATAGCAGAACATTTTCTGTGATGGGTAGGTTTAGGGGTAGGGGTAGTGTAGGGGGGCAGAATATACAGTTTGTACAGTATAAAAACCATTATGCCTATGAAATGTCCCCACAAAAAAAATGAAAACACAACGTGTGTGTGTGTGTGTGTGTGTGTGTGTAAACACTAATAAGCCGGAGCATGAATCCATTGGAGTGAAAGAACAAAAGATCATTTTTGTGGTCATTTGATCTACATTTATGTGGCTAGTTACAATTAAATGATCATATATATATTTTCAGACAGTGCACTTTATGATTTTCAGTTTTGTTTAAGGTGAATACATCATTGTTTTTTTTCAGTAACTGTTGAATTGGTCCCTATCTTAAAAATAAAGTGATGGTTTATTCATAACAAACTTATTTCATAATTTCTTTTCAGACAAAACATACTTAATATAGATCTTAATACACTTTAGAACCAAAAAAACAAGCACATTTTCTTTAGGGAGGCACTTTAGCCCCATTTTCCCCTCATTGCAAGCGAAAACATGCAATGTTTATTAACCTCTCACAAATACAGAATAGAATGAAAAGGTGGAAATTCAGCCATGTAATTATAAGACGTTATATTGTTTTAGGTTCTGCAGAACATTTACAACACCTTACATGCATTAGATGAACCTTGTTACCCATGATTACACCAGCACAGGATGTACAATGAACTTCATGCTTCAGTGAGCAAATTTGCTTTTCTATTGTCAATACTGTATGTACTCTTGCTGCTGACAGAATGAGCGTGTATTTTATATCATCCATCAAATCTGTTTCAATCTCGTTTTCATATTATAAACCTGACTGACTTCATTGATTTATTTACTTACATTCTTTTTATGTCTTATTAGGTGACTGATTTGTTTTCTGGCTTCAGCGTCCATTGTTTAACTTTACAAGTTAAAGTTAAAGAATTTTTTTTTAGATGTGCAACTAACTTGACCCTTTAAATCAAATCCATTGATTTTAAATTTAGTCGTCTACGGAGACATTTTGGGTCCCAGTTATAGCCTAAACTGTTCACTAAAATGAAATCATGCTGACACTCACCTGAGAATCCTTGTTTAGGACTGGGCTTAAATCTACATCTGGAAAACTGTCCATTTACTGACACTAAATGTATTATGATCTTGTAAGGACTGTGGAAACCATTACAGAATGAATGAGGTAATTCATGGATAGCTGAAACCTTAAAAAGGGCAGGAAAGAAGACAGTAATGTAAAAAAATAAAGACATAAAAGAAAGATAGGGGAGAGGGTGGCAGAGGAGGGGGCGTCTAACGGTTTCCCCTCTGCTTCAAACAGTGCTCTTTAAACCATGGAAAGTTAACCAGCAGCTTCTGAACAAAAGCAACTGATTGTTATCTGAGGATACTTCTACAAATCAGAGAGTTGATGGTAGTGTAAACAAACAGTGCGGCCTCAAAGAACAGTTGAACACATGCGAATGGTGACCTTATTAAAATGTTCAAAGATAATCAACTTTTGCTAATTTTCCACGAGAACACTTTTTTGAATAATTGTGGCTGAGAAATGATCTTTGCCTTTTATAATTGCTTGTCTGTTTTGTTTTTATCTGTATATGTTCTTTCTTTCTTTCTTTCTTTCTTCCTTCCAGAAATTAATGGAAAAGTCCATTACTGATTCCAACTAACTTGCATGACAAAAATTGTAACTAGTAAGGTAATCCGTAATTACAGAATAATCCATTATTTAATCCATTGTTACTTTTGATTACTTTTAGATTCCTGTTGACCTAACTGGTTTATCACATTGAACTGTACAATATTTATATAAAAATACAAAGAGGAAGAAAATATATTGTATTTGTTTATCAACAACATGAAGTGCATTAAACATTATATCATGTCAGGGTTTCCCAAACTGGGTTTGTGAAGGAACTATATGGGGTTTTTGAGTGTGTTAAATTATTTATTTTTTTTAGAAAGGAAAATTTTTAAACACGAAAAAGAAGAATTATGAATGATTTACTGTGTGTGTGTGTGTCTGTGTGTGTGTGTGTACATTTTTGTTTCTTTATGAGGACACAAATTTGTATAATGACATGGGTATGACACTGGTATTATGACGTAAACATGAAATATGAGCACATTTCATGAGTCCCCATATTTAAAATAGCTTTAATAACATACTAAACAATGTTTTATTAAAAATGTAAATGCAGAATGTTTTCTGTGATGGGTAGGTTTAGGGTAGAGGGGCAGAATATACAGTTTGTACAGTACAAAAACATTATGCCTATGGAATGTCCTCACTTTGATAGCAAACAAACCTGTGTGTGTGTGTGTGTGTGTGTGTGTTTGTGTTTAGACTGATCCAGGTGCTGAATGGGCATGTTTCAGTTCACATCATCAATCTAATAGTCAAGGAACTAGTGCTTAGTGAAACTGAGCACCTCAAAGCACCTCACTTACAGTAAGAAATTTTAATATCCACATCTTCAATTTACTGTAAAAGAAACAATGAAAAAAATGGAAATGCACAACCTTTCATGACTAATATGACCTGCTTCATTTCCTCAGCCATTCACCTCAGTGAAACATCTCAATTATACTTATTCTTATTCAGAACCTGTTGCTCTGATTCATTCTCCAAGGATGATAATTAATAAATAATTTCTCTGACTATGGTTAATCACAATGTTTTCTTTTTGTCTTGTTTTTTTTTTTCTTTTAAATAATAAGATCTGAATTGGAATTGTATCTAATATGTATTTTAACAAAATATTACATTTAATAAGATGCGATTTCCTCAGCATTTGCAAAGAGGAATAGTTTCACTGACATCACCAGCTCTCCGCAGTTCTGACAGGATTCCAACTAGGTCAGTGATGTATTTCTGTCCTCGACCAGTAGAGGGGGTCCACGAGAAATATTACAGCCATTTAAACCGATGCCCATCCTGATTTTTTTTTTATTTTTTTTTTTTAACAAAAACAATCATATTGCCTATAATAATTGATTCATCTCTCTCTCTACCCCCCCCCCCCCCCCCCCCCCCCCCGATTATAAATGGGATTCAAATATAAGTATATATTAAAAAAGAAAACGCCCAAGGTGTAGGCTAAGTGAGACCATTAAAGAGGTATTTGAGGATGTGTATAACTGGAATTATAATGAATAGATAATCGTAATAAAGGCTAATAATATTAATAATCATATCAATCAGTTAAAGCATAGGATGTGAGTGTATTATAACATTGCAGCTTCAATTCCAGTTTCTCTTCCTTGTGTTCTTATAGATAGGCTACCTAAACAGTGGAGATCACGTCAAACGCATTTTAAATGCAGCGATAAGGCGTCTAATCGATTACCGAGTGGCACTGATAGATCCGTTTCTCTGAGTCAGACGGTCGCTGCTGTCCGTTCTGAAGATGGAGGAAGCGGGCGAAGGGAATCAGTATTTCTGCGCGTCTATCGCACTGCAGTGGATACGCGGTCTGTAACTCCATATCAGATGAGATGGAAGTGTGTCATAGCTAAAGGTAAGCTAAAATGTCCGTTGCGAATGTTAAGGTTTTCCTTTCTTTGTTTTAAAGGGTTTATGCGTCTGCATATCCTTGCTTTGACAGGTCCAGGACGCGTTTGGTTCGGGATGCGAATTATGTTGGAGTTTGACGCCACCTAATTAAGGGGTGTAGCCCTCAAAACAGGTCACAGATAAAGGCTTAAAGTGTTTGTTAAAGCGCTTCAAATATAGCAACGTTTCAGTAACTAATAAAGTTGTATTTCAAGTTAAACGTAACGCTCGCGAACAAAATCATCTTAACTTTGTCTAATTGAGGTAACCATAGCAACAGGTGCTCACCGTTTGTCCCGCATAACTTGCTATCATTATTTATCACTTGAGTAATTCACAGTGACCACTTGTTGCGATTGTGAAATTATTCGTCCCTAACAGGTAAAGGAATTTTTGGGGGGAAATAATTTCTGTAATGTACGTATTTTTCCTGGCGTAATCAGTTGAGGTAGCGTTTTGGCGCCCCTAGCGCGCGCGTATAGCTAATCTTAAACGTTCCTCATAAAAGACGTTTAAACATCACGAAATATGTTAGGGATATGTTTGTGGTTGTTAAATCTGTATTAACGCGATAAATTACGCCGGTACACATGTTTTTGTTCGCGATAGACAGCAACTGTTGCTATCTATGGTCGTCTCCTCAGACAAAAGCAATTCGCAAGCGTTATTTAGTGCACATCTAACTTTGTTGTTAACACAACGTTTGAAAATGCTTCTTCAACCTATAGTTGTATGAAAACAGTAACAGCTATACTTTTAAATCTTGTCAATTGAGACCCTAAACCACCCATAATTCGCACTCTTATCAATATTTATGACTCGTGTTTGTAATAAATAAATGATTGCGCATCATGAGAAGTTAAGCACGCGTCTGCCAAGAGTCTGTATTTACATTGATGTGAATTAGCGTACGTGTCATATGAATACTGAGCTGCACATGAAGCATGTTAAAAACATGCACGCAGTCATCCCACAACTTTTGATGGAGTGTCAGACAGGTGAAAATATTGGGCTCTAAGCCTGTTGTAGGCAGTTCCCATCATTTCCTTATTTATGGCTTAATTCCCTTGGAACCGGTGGATCCAGTTGAGTATTCGCCTCAGCCTGACATCGATTGACCCAGGTGTTGAACAGGCACAGGTTTCACTTCACTATGTCAAAGCAGTTTCAGATCAGAGGAAGAAATCTAATAGTCGGGGGAAAGCGCTTAGACGCGTTTGAAATGGAAAAGCTGACGGGCTTGTTCGGCGCAAAGGAAGTCACCAAACGATAGAAACCCAAGAAGCAGCAGCTTGCTTCCTAAGTTTTTTTTCTTCTTTTTTTTTTCGTTTTGGTACAAGATCGTCCCCTGTTTGTGACCAATATGAACTCCAGCTCAACATGACAGTCATCAGAGGACTTCATCATCACAGTGTGCTCTGAAAAGCGTGTCATTGGAAATAATTTTACTCGTTTCTTTCTTTCTTTTCTTTTTTTTTTTTTTTTACGCAAGGATTTCTTTGGACACTTATTTGCTTTTTCACAGGGGGGAGACCAAACGAAAAGGTAAAAGTTTTCATGCAGTCATCTTTTATGGCTACCATCTCGTAGAGTCTTGTAATTCATTTGAAGTGCGGAGGAATTTTTTTCTATATTGTAATGCTGATATTTATATACTTATTTTATTATGTGTTTTGCTACATATCGTATCTCAAGTGACACATATAGCCTAGGTACTGTATAATATCAGTATTATCATCTGGCTCAGTGATGTGATGCTAATTTTTGTCCGTATTTAATAACTTGTTTAAAATTTGAGTATATATATATATATATATATATATATATATATATATATATATATATATATATAGTTGAATATCTATTTTGGAAGTATCATTAAAAGGTTAACGTTCTTGAAAATGTTAGGTTGATACCATCTATAGTTTCGAAGAAATTTTGAGATATTATTAATAAAATTTATAATGTTATTACTACTTTAAAAACAATTACGTCAGGGTGGCATAACTAGAATGCAGGAAGCCATTTTGTTTTTTAATTTAATGTGACAACCATAAAACAGAGACCCCTGTAGACCCTCATGACTGTGTACACGTATTTTGACTTTTTCATTAAAATATTTTTGTTTGGGTCGAATACGGTAATGCTAAGAACTTCTTGATATTTGTGACTCAAAAATAATTTTAAAATTATTATTATTTTTTTTTTTTCAACTTAAACTGTGTTAATAAAAAGCATATGGTGGTAATGGTGATATGGTGTAGGTCCTTAAAGTGTTTTAGTACTTCTTACATGACAACATTTCTGTTTGAAAATGGTAGAAAATGGTTTAAATGCCCCCCCAACATGAACCCAAAGATTACATTTCTAAGAAATCTTTGCATTCTATTGTTGACGGTCCTTTTTTTTTCTTTTTCTTTTTCTTTTTTTTTTGGCAGGGGTTCATTCCTTATCCATCATTGGTCGGTATAATGCATGTAACATCCATTAAATCTCAAAGAGGTTTAATAAGTAGAGGAAATTAGTCTACTGATATTCAGGAATTGATCAGGGACGGTATTGTTATGTTGTGGTCCTGGATGGTTGAAGGCTGTGTACACGCGTGTCATGATGGCTGTGTAAACTGGGGCCCGTGGAGAACCGCAGAGCCATATATGAAGCCAACTTTACTCTAATGCTTTGCATGACATTTCTTCACTATCATTGTTTAGTGCTTTTAATTTGAGGCATCATTTCTTGTATTAATTTGGTTGTATTTCCATATCAAGGAGCTGTAATTTGTGTTTTGCTTATTTCAGAAACTTTGATCAGGCTAAGAGTATCCAGGTGCACCCTTGTGTAACGCCAGATTATTCCTCGTAATTTATGGGATTTCTGGAAAGCTGGTTCATGATAGTGTGTAGTTCCTGACTTGATGAGGGCTGATTACGTACCAAATAGTTAACTTTGTAGTTTATTGATTTCTCTGTGTACTATATGTGAGCTAATGTGCTGTTATTAATGCTTTAAGGACATTGAGATTGCCACATATTGTTATGGAAGAGTAGAGAGAAAAAAAATTAAATTATTTTATTATTCTATTAATCAAAAAGAAATTTACTTTCTTGTGCATTTAGTATCTATGATTTAATAAAGCACAACAGTGATTGTTTACTTAATAAGCAGCTTAACTGGTTTACGTGAAGTATACTATATACTATTAACATATTCTTTACTTACTTGGGTATATTATGTTTAGAAATAGTGTTTTAATAGAATTTTAAGTACACATATTAATGTCAGCGCTTTATGAACTAAATCACAACTAGTAATTGAACATTATAAAAAGAAAATGAAAATGAAAAATATCACATTTCTCTTTCCAAACCTGACCCAGAGCTTATTGATGCCCTAAATTCTGTCATAAATTAGGTATTATAAGGATAATTTGGGTCCAGGCCAAGAGAATATATATTTACACGTGTACATGGAGCCATTTTTGCACTTTCCATCCTGTAAAACTTAAACAGCATACAGTTTGTGGAACTTCATAAACGTCACGGAATTGCCCATTTTATCTGTCATCACAAGTGAAAATGACATTCCTCCCAGTCCGTTCTAGAATATTAAACTAGTAAAAGCATATTAATGCTGTTCTCGTTTTTCTTTGTAACATTTTGTAATGATTTCATCTGATTGCGCTCTAATATAAGCATTAGATTTGTTGTTTTAGTTAACGTTAGTTAAACCTGTATACTTTATAGTATAAGTTGGATCGTGGCTAAACGTGTTTCTATCCAGCAATGAGGCCAGCTTGATATGATCTGACAAGATCTGTAATTCAGAAGAACTGCTGCTGATTTTTACAGCTCACTTACTCCATCCAAACATTTAATTTTAGACTTATCTTTCAATATAAGGACCTGAAACTCAGTAAAAACATGGCAATTTTCACACTTTGCATGTATCTTTTTTTTTTCTTAACCAGGAAGTCGTCACTTTAAATGTTACTTCCCTAATACTTCACGAGACATTTTAGATGTTTTATATTAAACCTGTTATATTTTTAAGAGTATACACAGCAGTGATATAGACTGTTGCATTCAGCTCAGAAGAGCTAAAAACTGTAACAGAAAAGTTTAACATTGAGGAATCGGACATTTCGTACGTGTTTTTTTTTTTTTTTTTTTTTGACAGCAGCTCGTTTATGTGCTAGAGATACTGGTGTATTGATTTTGAATTGAAAAATGTATTACAACTGAACTGCTGACATTGAACGTCTAGTGTTTTTACCTTAGTGTTGCATAATTTGAGGAAAAACATTATTATATAATTTTAATTTGGTTAATCATTTTTAAAGACTCTTATTTTCTACGTTCAGTTTCAAGATATTTACTGTAATATGACTGCAAATATTTAAAGAAACCTGTGCCAGTAATGTTTGTTAAAAGACAATTTTTCATTATAGAATAATAGAAAATCCTATATCTAACCTATTAATCTTCATTTCACAGCTCTGCCCCCTGAATATGGACATGGAGGCGTCGAATGGCTATATTGCGAGTAAGTAAAGTATTTTGGTACATCTCAATGTCCACTTTCAATATATATATATATATATATTCATTAATATATTCATAATATATTCATTAAAAAATGTTGGGAAGTGTTTTGTATGAGTTAATGAATGCATTTAAATTTACTCTATTCCGCCAATCGTATAATTCTGTTATTCTAGACGAGCTAATAGAAGACAATGAAAGATAAACAGGAAAATGATAGTACAGTAATAGTTCTACTGTAATCAATCAGAGCACATGCAGACCTAAAATAGTCAAGCAGTTCCGTCATCACAATGTTTATATCATGTCACCTGCTTCTCTGTTTCTCTCATGCTGAGCGTGACACTTACTTCATTAGGTTTACACCTATGCCTATTGATAATTGTCTTTTTTCTGACTTCTTAAAATGAGCGACACATATTTGGACCAAGGTTTATCGAGGAATGCTTTGCGTAATTCAAATTTGATAACCTGGTCAAGTAAGAGCTTATCTATTAATAACACGTTTGCATTATAGACATATTTTGTTGCTTTTTTTAAGATGTGTTGATTTATTTTAGATATGCTATCTAATTCCGACAGCACTGTGGGAGTTTGTCTGCAGCTGTAAAGCCATTTCTGCCCTATAAATATGTGCAGTAGTCAAGCGCACTAGCTGCCCCCAAGATCCAGTTGAAAAGCATTGACTCTTGGCTCCCCTTGAGATTTGTTATCTGGACGGGGCTCCAGTACCAGGTGCACAGTGGTACCTTTAAGCCCGTTAACTCCCCCGGCAGATTCCCTCAGATGGAACATGCTGATAAAACGTCCCTCATCTAAAAATTCTTGCAGGTGTCTTGGAAAATGAAAAGTTTACAGTTCCATAGACTCTTAAAGACTCTTAAATTTTTCCTTTCTTAAAGGGCTAGTTATATTTTAAAAACATGAATGAATGCCAATCCACACCTTGTTTTTCAATAGCATTATCACATTTCAGAAAACATAAGTTTTAGATTTAAGATAATGAAGTTGATAAGAATTTGAAGCTGTGTTTGGATGTGTCAGTGTGTGTTCACAGTAATATTTTGTGTATTTTCACATCATTTAAACATCTTGTTTTCTTCAAGCTTTTTCTTTTATGGTTTAAAACCACTTACTGATAGTTTCCCTCAAACTATGAATAAACAGCTTGGTTTCTTTTTCCTAAAAAGACAGTCTTAAGTTTGTCCATCTCAAATCACAGGCTAATACTTCAACCTTTTGTGCCGTAAACTGCTATTGATATGCTAATAAGAGCTCGTCCCCTTCACCGTGTCCTTTTTAAGAAGAGCAGTTCAGCGGTGGCAGGTGGCAAGGAGCGTGAGTGGGAATGTGTTTTGTGTTTGATGTGGAAGGATGGTTTGGAGGTGTGTGGACGGACAGGATAAACCTGATCCATGCTCGAACTTTAGAGTCTATGACATGCCACAACCAATCACTCTCTTTCCTAGGAGAACCGCTCCTGTTGAAAACTCCTCTATTTTTTGTTTAGTATCGCCACTCTGGCAAAGAACCTGCCTCCAAGCTCCACCCCCACTAATGCAATGCAGCCAATGGCAGCCATAATGCACAAATCACTTCAATGCTCTGTAAGTCATTGAGTTTAATGAAAATATTTGCACAGTAACACAGTCCTTTTTGTTGCCAGGGTGATTTTAAAGCATTTCTAGTCAACTTGAAATCCAGATTGACTATGTATATGTATCACTTATCAATGATAATTCATAGGTGCTTGTTATTTCAATTTTAAATGAAACTAAAAAAATTCTTAAAATTTGATAACTTTTTTTTTCAGTATTTAATACCCACTTTTTATGATTCAATCAATGCCTCATGAATGTTTTTTGTTTTCTCTCATTGAATATCCCATTTGATCTAAAAACATATATTACAGAAGTCATACGTGTTGCATTTCACGTTGACTTTAACCCGTGGGCCACTATTAAAAACACCCCCAATTATTTTCCTCATCGATCCACAAAAAAAGTGCATGGAACAGTCCATTCTGTAGGTTGCTGTTTGATTTGTTTATACAGTCTCAGCGAATGAGTGAGTCGGGATCTGATTCTGACTCAGCTCTTGTCACAGGCCAGACCTGTAGTCACTCCAGTAGTCTCCAAAAGGGCCTACGGATTTTCAGCATGCATCATTGCATGGGGGCAGATGGTATCCTTATTAATATAAACCATATGCTGTAGGCCGTCATTACAATAGAGCTCTAGGGCCATCAACAATCATTTGTGTAGGAATGTCAATGTGATTTATAGAACAAATTAAACAAAGTGGAATCATTCTAAAACTGAGAAAACCACATATTAAAGTGCATCAGAGATTGTTCAATTGATAAAGACAAGTGCTCACTGCAAGACTGCATAGTAAAACCCATAAAGGAAATTAATAGCAAAGAATTTTAACATAATTTATAATATACCACCATTCAAAAGTTTAAGGTCAGTAAGCTATTTTGTATTTATTTATTTATTTTTTAAATAAAATAATACTTTTACTCAGAAAGGATGCGCTAAATTGATCAAAAGTGACTATTAATATGTTTATATATGTGATATGTGATTTATGTTCTAATATCTAATGATTTGTTTATAAATACTATCTACATTTGTATATAAATCCTGTTCTTTTGAAATTTCCACAAAAATATGAAGCAGCACAACCGTTTTCAACATTCCAGATAATAATACATGTTTCTTGAGCAACAAATCAGCATATTTAAATGATTTTCGAAGAGTCATGTGACACTGACGACCAGAGTAATGGCTCCTGAAGATTCAGTTTTGCCATCACAGGAATAAACTACGTTTTAAAATATTTTAAATAAGGTATTTTAAACTGTATTAATATTTCACAATATTACTGTTTTTACTGTATATTTGATCAAGTAAATGCAACATTGGTGAACATAAAAGACTTCTTTCAAAAACAACTTACTTACCCCAAACTTTTGTGTGTGTGTGTGTGTGTGTGTGTGTAGATAGGGAAAAGAAATATCTAATTGACTTTAAAGTCAAACTGTGAGTCTAAATGTGCACAGGTTGATAAGCTTCAGTCTTGTATGCACTTGGCAGTAGAAATGATATTAATCGCGGTTCTGTTTAGATGTGGGATAAGAGAGCTCTTTCAGCTGCTACTGTACAAGAGTTTAGTTTGCTCTCACAGATCTTTTTTCCTGAGAACCTCTCTCATGCCGGGAGGCCATCAGACACAGCGCTCTGTTATGGAAAATCCTCCCCTCGGCCGTCACTCAAATCGAAGTGGCTGCTTGTTTCCCGTTGCCAAGGGACTGCCGGTTACCTGAGATTTCCCTCAACCCCGGCACCGTAACCGGAGACAGGCTTTGGGATTGTGTCATTGGCTGCGTCTCCCCGAGTTGCTCTGCCTGTCAGAATGACAGTGTCTGTCTGCCAGCTTGACAGCACAGATATCCGTCGCCAGATATACCTCAAAGGCCCTCATTTACAGATTCATTTACTTTAATCACAAATGTAAGGTTTTGAATCTTTTTCAAACCTTTCTAGTTCATGAAGGGTGGTGTTTATTGTAGTATAGTAGTTTAAGGATTGAATAAGGACCTGTTGATTCACAAGAAGAACACAGACAAATGAATCATTTAAAATGCCAGAAATACTGTTTTAGAGCCATTTGGCAGACTCTCTCTGGTACCTAACAAACCTGTTTGAAGGAGGGACTGACTAGATTTAGTGCATTGGTTAGAGATATAACAGCCAGCTTAACAGTGACATCCAAGGTACTTTCCAGTCATAAACGTGAAGTTCAAGGAATGATCTGAGCTGTAATACCGCCCTTGGTGGTTGTGTGTATGCATAATGCAAGCATTAAGAGCTGTCTAATGTCGTTGCTGTTGTATTGAGTGTTTGGCTCTGAAGGGGTCAGTGGGTAACGGGATCAGGGAGCAGGAATCGCTCCCACTGAGTGGACGCTCTGAAGCCGTATTATTTCCCGAAGCCGGTGCGCAGCGAGTGAGGAGAGATGAGGAAATCCAATCTGAATCTTAAGGATGTGGCTGAAAGCTTAACAACGTATCCACAAATGAGTTGATGGCTCACCGTCTCTGTAAACTGAAGTGTTGAGCTGGTCATTGACCCTAGAGAAATTTCAGCTCTGGTAACAGAGACGGGTGCCATTAAAAGCAGTCAGTGTGTACAGTACCTGAAAACCATGGGATATGTTGCTCTCCTTTACAAAGGTATTATTTTAAAAGTTAAATAAAGATTTATTTATAAATGTTATAAAAGTTTATTTAGATGCACCGCAGCTTACCTGAAAAAAAACAAAAAAACCAACAAAATTATTCACACATAACAAACCAAGAAAATATATATTTTATTTTTTATTTTGTATGTCCTCCTTTGGCCTTGATAACAGCTTGCATTCTTTGCTGGCATTGTTTTTATGTACTTTTCCACAGTCTCTGTTGTTATTGACCTGCTTTTGTTGATTTTAGTGCAATCTATCTTTGAATCCATATATATATATATATATATATATATATATATATATATATATATATATATATATATATATATATATAATGTAATTAATGTAATGTTAATTATATACTTATAATTAAAAGATAATTGCGTTCTATTAATCTGTTAATTTAGATCTTGCCACATTAACAACATTTGTTTGGTTACTTGACAAAACATTTTTATATTGTAGGGAGCATATCTGAGTTTAAACTGTATAATCGAGTATAGGTAATAAAGAGTATTAAGAAGTAGGCTACAGTATGATGTACATTTGAGATTTAAACAGAAGACTATGTGATTTTGTTAAGCAAGTTCATCTTTGCTCGACTTTAGTCCCTGTTTTGTAAGAAATAACATTATTTTATGAGCCATATACAGTATATAGTAACAAAGTGAACATGTATTTTTCTTCATATCTGTTACTATATTGTGTTTATCATGGCTAGAACACTGTACTAACCAGTCAGCATCTCAGAAATAAACCATAGCATTATTTTAAACAGTAGATTGCAGTAAGATAGTATATTGAACATTATTCAGTATGAAGCATTAAACTATAGAGTATGGTTGAAAGTATTTTAGAGTTGTAAATGACAGAAATACATGAATTTAGAAGAGTTTTTGTTGCTGTTATCCTTTATTCTGTTTTATCTTTGACTGATAATCAAAAAGTGTGGCTTTTATAAGAGAGTTGTTCCTTGAACTGTCTGCTTGTATAGATTTGAGTTCAAAGCTGCATTTAGCCACAATAGCTGTGCTGCCTGGAGCAAGGCAATGTCCTCAGTGCACTTGTTTCTGTCTGTCTCCTAGGTAACGGCGACTGCTCTCCCAGGAAGGAGAACTCGAGAATGCTGGTGGACCTGTCGACCAGCACACCCAATGGCCAGCGTTCCCAAAGTCCTGATTCCCCTGCTGGTAAGTAGGCCTGTCTTCTAACAAGTCCACTCCCCTCAATGCCTGTTCTCATTTGACTTTTTTAGATGTGGTGCATTGATTAGATTAGCTTAAAGGGACAGTTCACCCAACAATGAAATTTCTATCATCATGCACTCATATTTTTCCAAACCTGTATGACTTTCTTTCTTTCTTGGAATGGAAAAGAGACATAATAACATAACACTTTATTTTGAAGGTCCACTTTAGACTTTCTACTGACTATAAGTAACTTTGCAACAGCATGTCAACTTCCAGTCATGAGACTATTAGTTGACTGTCTGCTTAATATCTGCTAACACTTTATTTTGATGGTCCTCCAACAGAAGTTCCATTATTCTCTAATGGAAGTAAGTTGACATGTAGTTGCAAAATGAGAGTTAGTTGACTTGCAGTTGCAAAGTTACTTATAGTAGAATGTCTAAATGGACTGGTTACTCTTTTTCATAACTGGTGCTTTCAAGCTTCAAAAAGGAAGCAAAATAAAAATGTCATAAATCTAGTTCATATGACTTAAAGTCTTAAGGCCTGACAAAGACCTTGTATGGCTAAAACATTGTAATTTAGTGATTTATTAAAGTTTCATGGTAGCAGATGTCTAATTCATATGTGTCTAAATTTATCCAAAATCTTGTAATATCACTATATGATGAAAAGAACAAAATTTAGTTGTTATTCAATGAAAACATCTCTCACAAATACGCCATGAGAGCTAGGGCAGAAATAGCAATGTCTGGGACGCAAGTGAATCATTCTTTGAGTCAGATTTTTAAACGAATCACTGATTTGGTTCATAAAACTTGTTTTAAATGATTTGTTCATTTGAATCAACTCACTGACGAAATGATTCCATTGCAGCGGCAGCAGCAGTTGTCATGTTAACAGCTTACTGCAGAAGAAGATTTTTAGTTAATAATGAATTGATCTGTTTTTCACACAAAGCTTTCAAATGGCTTCAGAACATTAGCACATGCATCATATTTACAATATGACTAATTTTACAATATTTTACAGTATTTTACTGTGCTTTTGTTTCCTTTTCTAAGCTTGAAAGAGTTTTAACGCTTGAAATACGGGTGAGTAAATGATGACAGAATTGTTATTTTTTGGGTGAGCTATTCCTTTAACTTTAGAAAATGATAATGATATGATAATAGTATCTCACTGTCCATTGCAAAAGATATGAAAAAGGAGAAGTAAACATCAGCTTGCAAGGGACAGAGGAAGGACTTTTATCTCTGTTTAAAAAAATGTAAAAAATAAATAGAAGTTACAGCTTTATCTCCGATCTGACGGGATAGGCCCCGTCTGTGACATCTCCCTTCCTCAAAATCAACTGATGGTTAGATGGACGGCTCATCAGCATGAGCATGCATACTGAGAAAAGGGAAGTGCTCGCTGCTGAAGGATGGGGGCACAGACCATGATCCCAGATGGAGATTCCTCTTCTAGATAATTTATTGGTCATTTTGCACAAGACGTTGAGAAACATGTTACTGGGTAAAGAGAAGTCTAACCTACACATATACGGTTTAGTTAACCCCATGCTTGCACTCAAAGATGGAGGGATGCACAGATGCACATCCATACAGTACATAATGTGACTACTATTCTGTATTGAACTTCTTCAAAGGAGTCGTCCGTGCAATCCATAATTTAATATTCTGCAAAGGTGAAATTTTAACAGAAGCAGACTTTGCTTTTGTACTGAGCCTGTCATGAGAGCCTGTTAGTCGCTGACTCGGGTGTATGTATCCCCAGCACTGAGTGTGTTTTGTTCTCATTCATCTCTTTTGATCATGTGATGATGAGAATGCTAAAGGATTCTGTATGTTGTCCCGGCAACCATTTCAAGTTCACTCAGCTGCAGCCATCATAGACACTCCATAACGTGTAGGCTACAGATAGTTAAACCACAGGCAGCTGATGTCATGATTGACAGAATGGACAGAGAAATAGGAAGAAACATATGTCTCGACACATTGAGGTAATGCCGTTCGAGTGTGATGTGTTGACAGGATTGCCCTGCATTTGCTGTGGTGGGTATAGAGAGTTTTTATTTTGACCGAAGCTTGCAATTGTCGCATGCGAGTCATAAGTGTTTCTTTGAAAGTGAAGATCTCTTGTGCAATATTAAGCAACTATGCCTGTAATACTTCGTTGGAAATGCCAGCGAGTGAAGTGAGGGTTATCTTGTGGCACAGCACTTATCTTTCAAAAGCTCTGTGAACCTGCATGCCACCGTGTGTAAACAGCCTCTTAATCGAAACGGGATGATTTTGAAGAGATGTTTGAATGTAATTTGACTGTTACTTACTTGCTAATTAGTGTTTTTGAATGTATAGTGCTATTGAAAGGAGATTTTCTAAACAACTATACTGATTCGATTTGGATTGGAGTCTTATTAGATGACACTAATCTGGGAGAGTGTATTGGTAGAGGGTGTTTCAGTAGGTCATATGCTCCTCATATGTACACCATAAATCCCACTGAAATAACCATAATTAAAAAAAGATTAAGTACCTTTTTATTATTTACAATTTGTATATGCCAATTATTATCAATTATACCTAAATTTTCTACAGTGCTTAACAACTTTATTTGATCACCACCCAATGTAAGGTTTGTGCCACAGCTGCCCTAAAGTTACAGTATTAGTTATTACAAAATAATTTGTTTTTTTTATGTTTCTGTAATGATTATTCCACACTAGTATGTGTAAGCTCTTTAGTCAAAGTAGTGTTTCTAATGCTAAAATATAATTATTGTTGGGATTCAATGGATTCAAAGATAGATCGCACAAAAGTTTAATCAAAAGCGAGTCTTTGGGAACAACTAGAAGCTATTTGGAAGTCAATTACAACAGAGACTGTGGAAAAGTACTTAAAAACAAGGCCAATGTTACGGAGCCCCGCACATGACATGCAGGAAAAAATAGTAGGCTAAATCGACGGAATGAATTAGTGAATCATGCGTACGGTTTACTTTTTTTTCTTGCATGTCATGTGCGGGGCTCCGTACAATGGAGACCATACAAAATAAAATTAAAATCTATAATTGTTTTTGGTTATTATGTGTATATTAATAAATGACAATAAAATTGTTAGTTTTTTTTAGTTGTAGTTTTTGATAGATTCCTAAAATATCAGTTTTCTCATTATTATGACGTTATTTTAATATATAATATATTATAATGTGTGTGTGTGTGTGTGTGTGTATAAAATAATGACTGGATTAATTAAGCTTACCTCACACTCAGACTGATTTCTATTTTCAGTAAAAAGAGTACCTGAGCCGTCAAGTTGGCATAAGAGTCAAAATCAATAATGAAGGTCCATTAGGGAGCACAACAACACATTTTGCCTTGGCTACAGTATTCAAAGATCAATATAAACCAGGAGAAGCCTAAACACAGTGGGTAGTTTGATTCAGAGGTTCTACGAAGATTGAGCAAGAAGAAAACACAATTTCGACAATCACAAAGTATATTTGTGAAACACCCCTTTAACCTCCTCAGGGAAAACTAGTCCCATCAAATAGTGTTTATGAGTGATATCGTTCTGATGTGAAACTCCGCAAACAGAAGGAACTACTGAGCTTTTTTAAGGGGACAAGAGAGATTGTAGTCATACTCTCACTCAGACTGTGACTCAAATCTAGCGAAGCAGCAGAGCGGTTTGCCTAAGGGACAACACTCATAAGGACGGGAAAGACGGAGGTGACTCAAAGCTTAGTGTCAAGCTCTCGCCCAGAGATTAAACTCACGGTAAAATTACAAACAGGTTTGTCTGGATGATATAGAGAGTTGCCTGCTCTTTTTCCACCTGTCGTGAAACCTGGAGAGTGTGCGTGGTTGAGACGGAAAACTTGCGGGCCGAGCTGTCGCGTGTTTACTTGTCGCTATGTGTTTATACGTCCTTTTGCGTGTCTATTTTTGTCACGCTCTGTGTGTCTCTGCATGTGGGGGTGGCCTCCCTGGAGGTGCTCGACAGCCTGCGCACTGAGATAATGGAGAGGCCCGCTCAGTCCAGACCAGAGCGCTGGCCCACCTCCTTTCTGTCTCCCACTGTCAGTCATGTAGAACTCCACCTGCCCACCGTTTGCCTCGCTACCCTAGAGACTACAGCTGCGTCTGCCTTTTTTCCTGTTTGCTGTCATCCCAATGCTGCTATCATGTTGGAGAACAGATTTCTCGGTCAGTGTGCTGTCATAGTAACCAGTGACTTCAAAGAGTCTTGTCACAGTCTTAATTCACACCCTAGTGCTTGATCATGTGTATGGAAACTTCTGTCGTGCAGTGGGTGATGAAGTTTGGCTTTTGTTTTTTGCACTGGTTGAAAACTTATTTAAACGGTTGAATGTTTTCTAGCAGCACGCACAATCAAACAAGAGGAAGGTACTGAGGAGGAGACGGAGAGAAGGCCCAATGGTCCAGATGAGGCGGGTCACAGCGGTGAGGAAGGCTCTGGATTGGAGGAGCCCATGATTGACAGCCCAAACAACTTACAAGATGGTGGGCCAGGAACAGAAGTGCAGAGTGAGATGGGATTAAGACTGCCAAATGGTAAATACAATGGTAAATATTAAGATTATTTTAATATCAGTTATTAACATGTAAATTGGACAAAGGTGCAACACTCACACTTGAAGAAATCCAAGAAGAAGAAGTTGAAGAAGTTTATTTATTAAATTTTTTTTGACGTTTCGGCTGTTGGCAAGCTTGCAAATGACCAAAATGTCATGTGATTTTTCAATCGTCACATATTTTTTAATCGTTAAAGTTGGATTTCTTCAAGAGTGAGTGTTGCACCTTTTTCCAATTTACATGAATTTTTGAATTTTGTTCGCATCTGTTCTTTTGTTGGTAGTTTAAAAGAGAAGATATATTTTTAAATCATACATTTATGTACATTTAATTACCTATATTATGTCCATTTTATGCAAGGCACCATGATACAGCTATTCAAAGTGCAAATGATTTGCTTAAATATATTGTGACACTTCTCAAGTAAGTTTCGACAGAAGACATTTCACTGACTTCCCATTAAAATAGCAAAACCCTTTCGTGACCAAGGCTTGTCACTTATTCGTTCTTCCTTTTTTCAGTGTTAAAAGGGTGTGGAGCGTGTAGCTGTTCATTGAGAAGACAATAGTTAAGACTAGGAATTATTCTCAGGGAAAACATCCTAGGAATCCTCCAAAACCTGTTCCCAAGCCCTGGGCTGACGCTGATAGCGCCAGATAACACGCTAGCAGGACAGGCTCATATTTCACTTTTCCAGAGTTTCATTTCTGCCCATAATTATGAAACGTTCACCTAGAACTGATGGTTGAAATTTTTGTGTCTATCAAATGTGTGTTTTAGAGTCACAGGCTATATTTAGAGCAGGTACTCATGCAGCAGGTGTGATGTATGACTAATCCAATTAATTGAACATAATTAGGTTCCCAATCAAAAATTTGTATCAAAGAGGATTTGTATCATAGCTGTGAAAGGTATTTTTAAGATGAAGACTCATGAAAGACAATTCTTAGCAGTGTTCATAAATGGCAAAAATGGAAATGATGGAGGTCACATGGTATCATGTTTCACTGATACTTTAGTTGTGTCCCAAATGACACACTATGCTTTTATACACTATGTACTTATGCTCTGTGGACAAATTGTGTAGTGTATGAGCTATATCAGATTATTTTGTCATTCTGTACCAGAGTCTGATTGCCCCTCCGCTGTCAGTTGAGTGCATGAAGTGTCCGAAATTCCATACTTCATTTTTTTTTTTCGGTTAATTAAGTTCATCATCCAGGTATTTAAAGTGTACTTTTTCTTTTTGAAATTTACATATTTATATACAAAGCAGCATTGAGTAGTGCAAAAGTACATGAATTTGGGATGCACCTTATGTTTACCCGACAGTACGTGTTATTCTGTGGAAAAGTGAAAACAGGGCTGGGTGCAGGATTGCCAGGTTTTCACAACAAAACTTGCCCAATTGCTTCTCAAAACTAGCCTAAAACTAGCCCAATCACATTTCAGGGGGGTCCCAAAAAATCACGGGGAGTAAAATCAGCATACTTGGTGGGGATCCCCTGTTAAAATTCGCATTCCAGGGGCTAAATATTCTGTTATTTTGGTGTCGCTTCAACCCGCGGACTAGAAAAACAACCCGGGGAAACCGTGTTAAAGTAGCCCAATTCCGCGGGAAAACCACCTACTTGGCAACGCTGGCTGGGTGATGCATCAAAAAATTATACATTGCTGTATTTTTCAGATTTCTAATGAGATTCTGCTGTATTCTAATGACGGTGTTCTATCTAAATATATTTTAAAATGTATTTTATTTTCTGTACGGCAGAGCTGAATTTTCAGCATCATTACTCCAGTGCTCAGTGTCACATGATCCTTCAGAAACCATTGTAATATGCTGATTTGTTGCTCAAGAAACATTTCTTATTTTTTCAAAGGAACAGCATTTACTTGAAATAGAAATCGTTTATAAAAGGTTTTTTTTAAAGTCACTTTTGACTAATTTAATGCATCCTTGTTGGAATAAAAGTATTCATTTCTTTTATTTCTTTTCTTCAATGACAAATCAATCATTGAATCAGAGTTTTGTAGCGATTCATTGAATTAGATAGTTTGAGCAAAGTCATGAAAATGAATTGGTTTGAAAAATATGTTGTTGGTTGAATACATTCTTGCTGCTTCATTTTATGTTTTTACTTTCAAATATCAGCTAATCATGAGCAGTCCCAGTATGTGTGGTAAACAGTCTATATAAAAACCGCTGCACTGAAAACACTACAGTATTTATGTTTATAAACATTAGCTAAAACGGTGATCAGTATGTGTCTCTTGTTCGTGACTCTGTCCATCAGGTGACCGCCCGTTCCAGTGTAACCAGTGTGGGGTTTCATTCACTCAGAAGGGCAACCTGCTGAGGCACATCAAACTCCACACGGGAGAGAAGCCCTTCAAATGCCCGTTCTGCAGCTACGCTTGTCGTCGTCGCGACGCCCTAACCGGACATCTGCGCACACACTCAGGTCAGGCCACCACATCTCTATGCGATTACAATATGAAGGCACATGTATGAGCGGTAGTGTGGTATCAATGTGTGCCACAGCCTACAAAACGATTGCTGTTCGGTGGCTGCAGCTGACATGTTCTGGAAAAATGAGCAGATCTGCTCTCTCCTGTGGGACGTGTACAGACAGCCTAGCAAACACTGCGGTTAGGCCACCTAGGACATGCTGTTCGGTTGCCTGCAAGCTTTTGCTCCACCAAAGGAAATGCTCTCTGTCAACCAAAGGGAAGTGTCGCTTTGGTGAAGCATCACTCTCTAACCCACTTTCATATCAGCCCACCATCAGTTGTCTAGTCCTCATCGTTGAAGATCCGGGTCATACGATACCATCAGTGCTCAGCTCGGGACTTCACAAGCTGTCACTCAGGGACAGTCTTGTTGAAATGCACAGGGAGATCAGGAGCGGCCTATCACTCTCATCGTGTTTTGCTGTCTGTCTTCGTCTTTTGTCATATCCTGTTTTGCAGCTCTAATCACAGCGCAGGGATAGTGCAGTTTTATAGGCCGAGCAGCTGATGTCTGTGGTGTCCTGTTTTTGTGGGCAGAATATATGAAATAATTCTTAAAAGCATAGCTATGAATTGGTTTCACATATGCGCTGATGGTCATGGTGGGAAAGCTATTTTAGTCTTCAAAACAATATAAGTTTATATTAAATATGCTATCTTTGAACATTTTGGGGTCTGTAAGATTTTTTTAATGTTCTTATACTCACCATGGCTGTATTTATAAGAATAACAACATGAAAAAAAATTGTGAAATATTATTTTAATTTGAAATAACAGTTTTCTATTTTAATATATATTAATTTATTCCTGTGATGCGACCTGAATTTCCAGCTTCATTACAAGCATCACATGATGCTTCAGAAATTACTCTAATATGCTAATTTGCTGCCCAAGAAACATTTCTTATCATTAGCAATTTAAAAAAACTGTGCTGCTCAATATGTTTGTTTTGTAATTATTTTCAGCAGTGTTTGATGAATAGCAAGTTAAAAAGAGCATTTTATCTGAAATAGAAATCTTTTTTTAACTTTATAAATATCACTTTTGATCGATTTAATGCATGCTTTAATGCTTGCTGAATAAATATAGTAATTTCTTTAAAAAACATCTTGCTGACCCCAAACTTTTATACGCTAGTGTAAATTGTCTACACATGAATTTCGTTTAAAACTTACATTTCAGTGAAAAAAGAGATTGATGGAATTTTGTGATCTGTAATCTGGAGTAATCTAGACAAATGGTAGCAACTTTGAATGAGCTAAATGATAAGATTTTTTAAAAATATTTTATGGTCACTGAGTACTTCCATTTGTCTTATTTCATAGATTTGATGACGTTACTGTTATTAAAAAATGTCATGAATAGTCACGAGACAGGAGTCATGGGTTTATCCATACTGGTAGTATTGATTCTCCATCATTTAATCAACAAACTATGCAAAATTTGTGGTGTGTCTGTGTCTGTGTTGTGGTCTATCATATTGATATCAAATGTCAGTGCGAGAACTTTTACCACCAAAGCCTACGCACTCAACTACCTCAGCATATAAACGTTTGTGGCCGATGAGAGTCATTAACTGATTTGCATATCCATTTCTATAGGCATAGTTAAGGAGTTGCCACAAGAAAGGTTTGTTCTACCACAGTGTGAGACGTGTAGTTGTTGCTGGAGTCATTTTAATGAGTAATTTAAGGACTTAAGCAGCAATGTCACCAAGGGCAGTCTCGCCCTTTTTGCCACAAGTCCATCCCCACTCCTTGGTGACCCGTCCGCCTTCCCAGCAGCTACTTCAGCTGGAGCGGAATGCGAGGAACTCAGCAGGTTTGACAACTTCTTGTGCAACGAGCGCCACATGAAAGGACTCATCCTCATTCTGCACTTGGCAGCAGGAGGTTTGGTGGCAAACAGCTCAGGAAAGTTAGTCTGAGAGGGGGTAAAAACATGCAAACACATTAGCTATCCAATCGTTGTCAAATGGCCGTACCTGAAATCCATATGCATGCATGCAGACCACAGATGAGCTCGAAAAGATGAAACTGAAACGGCATATATTGCACCACAGTTTTAGGCGTGATTCATAATGTCTGTGACTTTGCTTTGGGTTGCTTTGTCTGTTTTTGGCTGATTAGTAAAATAAGAAACGTGAGGTGAGTGGCTAACGCTTGATTCATCAAGTGGATGCTTTAACCTGGGTGCGCGTTTAACTACCAGTTGAGTAAGTTGAGCACTTTTGCTGATGCTCTACAATTGATAGGCATTTACTTGAAATGAAATGTCATCCTCATCTCACTGTTTCCTGTTTTCAACCCGAATGGATGCGGTTTAGAGGGCTTTAATGCATCACTATGTGCATGAATTTGCATTTGAATAAGTGCATAGACAGGGATTTTTTTCTAAATCATCCAAACTCTGCTACAGGAACTCATAGGGTTTTGAACAGCTGGCATTAATCGATAAAACCGTTGCATTTCTTTTGCTCCATAACAGTTCGCATCTTTGTCTCCATCACATATTAGCACGATTGCCAGTCCCAGACTTAGCAGTTGCAGGTGTTTTGACAGTTCATTGAACCAAACAGTTCAGTTCTGTATTCCATTCATAGTCTATATTTGTCTGTGTGGATGCACTGTATCCTCTAAAATGTCTGCACCAAACCATTTCTGATGTGCTGTCATGCACACACCTAAATTTGTAAAGCCTCCCATTTATTAGAAATATTGAAAGTACGTGTGACAAAAAATGTCACTTTCAAGAGCTCTCTCATCAGGTGAAACTGTTTCCAAAACAGTCACCAACTGACATATAAAGACCCCAAAACTATTGACGTGTATGTGTCTGCCCTAGATCCCTTGATTACCTGACCTTTACAGAATGACATACAGACCAAGTTCATGAAAGACTACTTAAATGTAATAATAATAAACAACTGTATTCAATCTTCACAGTTGACATGGTGCGACAGTTCACGTGAATGCCATATAATCATAAATATATTTTATTATGAACTATTGTAATAAGTTATTTAAAAAAAAAAGTTTTATTTGCATTTTATACTAAAATAATTTTTTAATGTTATAATTATAAAATATACTTTATTTTATGAATAAAATAGTTTATATTATTATAATATTTTATTTTGAAATAATATTTTAATATTTTAAAATAAACACACACACACACACACATATATATATATATATATTAAATGATTACAATTATAATATTAAAATATTGTTTTATTTTTAAATTAGAGCTTAGCTACAAGTTCTCATCAGCTTATTTATGAGACAATGAATTCCAAGCAAACCAAAACTATTTTTTTGTTACTGTAATCCATCCTTTCCCACAGAAGTGACAGGGCCTTCGTTGTTTGACATGCGTTCTACATGTGAAAGGTCACTTGACAGCATCAACAGTCAGTCGCTGTCTCACTTTCACTGTTTGCTTCAGACTGAAAAAGCACTACGGCCCTTTGAAGAGGGTTACCGAAAAGTGTGGGGGGGTATTTTCACAATTGGCACACTTTACAGGTAATCCCACAGGCTTGCTAGTAACAGGTGTGAATTATCATTATTTTCTCACGTGCTGTAAGAGACTGGTTAACTAAGTTCATACAGTATGACTCAGTTCGCTAGGCTGTTTTGTTTCACTCCCGCACTCTTTATGAATAATTCTGAAAGTCCCTTATACCTAGGATTGACCACAGAGCTCACAGCCCCTGTCTCAAATATAATTATGTTTTGAGCTGACATAACAGAACAGCGCAGACGTAATGGTGGACTATGTTCCGAATTGATGAGTGAATGAGAAAATCATGACAGATAAATGAATGACTCAACCAATTGATGAATGAAACATGGAATGAATCAATGAACGAATTGTTCCATTAGCTACTGGAAAACTCACATCTGTTTCTGGAGGCTAAGCATCGTCCTCCTCCTACTCTTCTCTGCCTACAATGGAAGGACAAGATGCTTGTTTCTATTGCATCTTTCTTGGGAGGTTCTGTCCCGCATTATCGCCCTTGCACTGGCCTAATCTTAGTGGAACTGACTGTGAATCACTTCACACCTTATCCGGCTGAGGAGAAACACTCACTCGGTTTCTGTTTATTGTTCAAAGAGACTTTCCAAGTCATCACTCGTGGTGCTACTATAGTATGTAATTCAATCCTTCTCTGGAGCAAACCCCCTCACTGGGTTATAGTGGTTGCATCATCACGAAATCTGACTGCCCACTTTCTCGCTTACTCAGTCGGAGACTGAAACTCAGTTGTGTGAGCGGTCTGAATGAGTTATTTTACATCTTAATACTTATTTTACTACTCTTTCATGTCTTTTAGTGGGAAAACCACACAAGTGCAACTACTGTGGGCGGAGCTACAAGCAGCGCACATCATTGGAGGAGCACAAAGAACGGTGTCATAATTACTTGCAGACTGTCGGAATGGACTCCGCCTCCAATCCTGGCCCTTATCCAGGTGAGTGGCTGATGACTTCATTGATGTGAGATGATGGTTTTCCACATCATCGATTAAGTGTTATTATGACTTATTGTGAAATCGTTTTTGGTGTTGGATGACGCTATGGTGTTCCATAAGCTGGTATGTTTCTTGGAAACAAAACAATATGAAGTACTAACATAGAATTGCTACATTAAATATTTGTTGCGTACTTTTTGTTGACACCAAAGGTGCAAAGTTTTGCTGGTTAGCATGGTTTACCCCTGCAGATAGATGTCCAAACTATGTTATCTGACAGCCATTGGCATCATTCTAGCTAAAATCAGTGTTGTCTTTGCACAATTATTGTTGTGTATGTCCAGAGAAATTAGTTACATGGTATTTACGGTTCAGGGGCCTCATTTATAAAATCAGATTGGATCCTCAATACCATCGAAAGTGAGGAACAAATCGTGATTTGTAAAGGCAGAAACTAAGGTGAAAATGTTTTAATGTTTACCAGCTGAAGAGCATGCATATGTACTTTTTCTGCGTAAAATATACCAGTAATTAAATTAATTCAACATATCTATGGAAATAAATAAGCAATCACAGTATAAATACACTTCAAAGCACAAATGAGCAATCTTTGAACTGCATTTTGATAATTAAATCACTAGAATTAATTCATATACATTAATGATTTCCGGAAAATAATAATATATGCCTACACACACAGAAACCAGGCCATGTTTATTGCACATAGTGCACTTGGATTTCCTTGCCCATTGAGGATGAGTACTGTACTTCAAAACTATAAAGAGTTCTTTGTGTGCATTCTGTAGCTGGAGTTGATGCATTTAGGAAAAGTTTTGTGTGTACAGATGTTTTATAAATCATTTACAGGAACATTTCAGTAACTGTTCATATTTACGATCATGTCTTTGTAAATTAGACCCCATGTGATTGGCAAAAAAAAAAAAAACCCTTACAAAAAATAAATATACCTCAAGTTCCTTTTATTAAGTATACTTAACCAAAGTTCAAGTATATTTTTAGGCATGCTTTATGTAGCAAGTATACTAGTATCAATGTACTAGAAGTATACTTAATGTTTCAGTATTTCTTGTGACTAAATTGGCCCACTTTTTAGTGTATAAAAGTATACTTTTACATATTTTTCAAGTGCAACAGCAGAAAAGTTTGAGTACACAACTAGTTTACAACTAAGTTTTCTGTTGTACTGCAACTATGCCACAAGTGAGCTCGGGTATACTGATAGTTTACTAGTTCAAATACGTTCTGTACCTTTTTAGTTGATGAAAGTACACTTTGAAATATACTCTCAGTAAACTAATATTTTAGTAGTTTTATACTACAAGTATAGTTGTAAGTTTTCTTTAAGTGAACGTAACATCATAATTATACTTTATTATTTAATATATATTTATTATTTGTACTTTATATGACTATGTTCCTATTTAGGTATTATTGTTTTATATTTGAAATATAGCTTTAACTGTACTTTAACTCATTCCATTTTAAAAACGTCAACACTTGAATGTGAGTAAGTTTCCTTTAAAAAACAAAAACAAAAAAAAACAACAACATTTAAAACAAAAAGCTGAGAAAATTGCATTTTTGTTAAAGACTACGTCCGGATGGGATTCAGAATGATGGCCATAGATGGAGTAGATCGAGTCCATCAACGCAACCAAAACTTCACTGTCATTAACCCTTCCTGGGTCGACATTTCATTCGGTAACATTAGGCAGTTTTGAACTTATATGCTATTTAATGTTGGATGATCGTGTTATTTTACATTTGCGTAAGAAATCTATCACTTTGTGCTTCTTCTTCTTCTTTACCTGTTTTTTGAACCGAGAGATCCTATTTCAGTAGATGCGTAATAGCACCCCTACTGTATTAAAACAGTGTTGAAATGGATAGCTATCCAGGCTTGTCCACTATGAGATATATTTAAAAAAAAAAGCACGTCAAAAATTCAGATAATCAAAACAAGGAACATCTCTTTTCTTTATAAATCAATGTGGGTTTCACAGACAGTGCTTAGATTAGGCCAGGATTAGGTCTTAGTTCAAATAGGACATTTAAGTAGCTTTCATAAACGTGCCTTAAAATAAAACATTGACTTACTGATTTGCATCTTGATACAAAAAAATGTTACTGACATATTTTAAGAAATGTCAGAGCAAGTTTCTTTCAATTAAGACAGCTCAAACATGCATTTTAGTCTGAGACTATGATTAAGCCTTGTCTGTGAAAACAGCCATATAAGGCTACTCAATCAAAAGAGAAAACGCAACTACTACTTCGAATAATTATACTTTTAAACACATCTCGATCAAAAATTTGAGTACATTAATAGGACAAATATACTTAGACTTTTCTGACAGCATAAGTCAAGTATACCGAAGTGCAATTTTAAGAATATTTCTGAGAAGTACATAAGAAGTAGACTGAAAGTATACTTGCTTATTTTTAGTTGAAAAAAAGTATACTAATATTACACTTCAATAAACGTATTTCTTGTAAGGGAACCTTGCTGCAAAAATTTGATATGAATGGAAACGCTAATGAGTAGTTTTCTTCATGTATTATGGACCAAGTTGGTTGATATGCCGAATTGTTTTTATCATTTTCCCAGGGGAGGTGCCAAAAGAGCAGAGGTCGCTGGAGTCCGCTGGCATGGCGGCTTTCGACCGGCCTCCTGTAATTGAAAGACTGGGGAATGTGGGTAAACGGAAGAGCACCACGCCACAGAAGTTTGTGGGTAAGTGTCACCTCAGCAGTAAGTGTGGTTGAATCTACAGTATGCATCACACTGATCTTCAAAGTTCTAGCGGTGCTAATGAATGTAAGGCAGGTCACACGACGGAATAAACATTTTCAACCTCACACATACAGTCCCTGTTGCAAAATGCACATTCCGTCTGCTTTGTTTTAAATCAGGGACCGGTGCATATACGGACAGAAATATGTTCGGCCTTTAAAATACTGAAACCGCAGGTGAAGAAAGAAGTTTCCCATCGTTTAATCATCATTTCATCAATTACTTCCACCATAATCATTATAAATGAACATAAAAATCTCGCAGAAATGAGTACCTCCTACTTTCTGTTGAATCAACCGCAATTAGAGCTGTATGGATAAGGCACAAGCTATAATAGGTCTAAGGAGGCGTATTTGTGCTTATAAATTAAGACAGTTGCTTATTTAAATACAGCACAGCGCTGTTTCAGAGCATTTAGCGCCTGGTTAAACTGGATTGCGGGTGGTTAGTGAGTAATACGCCGGTTTTTGAGCTGAAATACCACATGCAACTGTTTAGTGAACGCTGAGTTTCCACATGAAGGAACAGAGAGCAGAGCTCACATTAAAAAAAGTAAAGACATAATTACAATAAAGTTGTAATGGAAGATCTCTTAAAGAAGGTAAATATATATATATATATATATTATTTGAAGAGAGAGAGAGAGAAAGAGAGAGAGACAGTAAACATCATTTGAAAGGAAACTCATTACATGTCTATTGACAATATCTGCGGAAATCAAACTAAGTATTAAAGTGAAAGAGAGAGGAAAAAAAAGTTTGAGTAGGAGTTGTTGTTTTTTTTTTTCATTCTGTGGTTTTTGCACACCTGTAACTTTGCCATTGCTTTTACTGACTACGCCAGTGCAGTTTACCGCATCCATATTATGCAGGGGTTAAATTTTCTCACTTCAGTCTCCAAACGGGGCTTTCCATCATTAACGTAATGAAAACATAGTAGCAGTTTTTTTATGCACCTTTTACAGTAAATTATGAGGTTTTTATTATAATGGAAAGTACTTTGAGGCTATTTTTAATTCATTTTTATTGAATTGTCTATTAAGGTGAGAAAATGGTTCGCTATTCGTATCCTGAGCTGAACTATGAGATGGGCCTGAAGTATGAAAAGGAAGCTGAATTGATGCAGGCCCAAATGATGGACCATGCCATTAGCAATGCCATCAATTACCTGGGCTCTGACTCCTTAAGGCCTGTGGTCCATCACCCATCCCTTTCCATGGCTGAGGTGGTACCTATGGTAAACCCGCTATTCCATCCGGTGTACCCGCTCGGCCCGCGCATGGACCGGCCCAGCAGTCGCGAGGCTCCTCCGCTGCCCCACCCAAACCCAGAGTTCCCCCACCCAACCAATGGCGCGATTCCCTTGGTCAGGCCCAAGAATACTCAATCAGCCCGAGACGGGTCGCCGTGCAACAGCGGACAGGATTCGGCAGATTCGGCACGGAGCAGCCCTCGGGATAAGCTCAGCGCTGCCGGGCCCAGGTTGAGATCCAGCCCGGGGTTTGGCCGGGCAGAGGAAGGCAGGGCGATCGACGCCAGCCGCGTCACCACGAGGGACGGTGTCCGCGTCTTCAGCCGCGAGGGCCAGGAGCTGAGGGTGTTCCAGTGCGAGCACTGCCGCGTTCTGTTCCTGGACCACGTCATGTACACCATCCACATGGGTTGTCATGGTTACAGAGACCCACTGGAGTGCAACATCTGCGGCCACTGCAGCAAAGATCGCTACGAGTTCTCCTCGCACATCGTTCGCGGAGAACACACCTTTCGTTAGCGAAATTGCTGTGAGTTTGCTGCAGACGGCATGAGTTCACTGCCGAAGCATTACGTGAGCACCAATCGGCAGATATATGAAGGTTTGGGTCCAATAGAAATGTTTTCATTTTGGAGCTGTTTGAAGATTTTTGTTCTGGGTGAGGGGATGAGAAGTTTATGTTGTGAATGTTATGTTTGACCTTCTTTTCATTTTTTATTTTTTCTCAAAACACACATTTTATTGTGTATGTACTGAACCTTCCAGCAGAGCAGCTATGTGTTATCTAAAGTTGTGAAGTTCTTTCTCTTTTTTGTCATCTTTATTACCTCGATGCATGCTGTCATTCCTGTTTCATGGACCTCGATCAATATTACAGGTGAACTCAGTAACCAGAGAACCACTGGAGAACTAAACCATTTACTGTTGTGTACAAAAAGACTTTTAATTCATAGCTTCATGCTGCTGTGGCTTCTTAGTGCCTTGCTGATGTTTTGAACCGCACAATTTTGCCTTTTACGGCGTGGTTTGTATCTTTTTAGCGTCTTTTCTCATCGCTCGCTCCATTTTGATGAAGTTCCCGGGGCGTGCGGGCCGAAGCTTCGGTTCTTGTGCTAATTTCCTGTTCCTCATGTCGGTGCTATGTTAGTTTCTCAAACACAGTTCTGTAGTTGGCACAAAGTCTTTCGGACACATTACAATGAAGTGTTGATGACAATCCCCTCGTGTCTCATAGATTTTAACGGGAGGCCGAAATAGTTTTGCCATGCTAAGGACAGATGAGTTTTCTGCGCTGGTTTGCCGCTGTTGCACACTTACTATCATCTCTTGTGTTCTTATGCACTTCGCTGAAAACAGCACTGCGACATGCCTTGATAAACCTGTTTTTGCACTATTAGCTTGAGGCCTTTGGTGAAAATATGCTATTTCCATGCTATAGATAAAGGGAACAAAGGTCATTGTGTAGTTTAACTAGTCCCAGTGCAGTAGTCTGTCATATGTGATTCAACAGGGAACAAGTCCGCACCTATATTAAGTATATATATTATCCATGCTTTAACAACAGGGTTGCCATACTTTTGATTGAAATCTATGAATTTCATTCAGCCTTTCAGACCAAATGCCTCATTATTTAGCCTCATTAAATCAAACTCCTCTGACTGTGTTCAGTGTTACAGCACAAACTCTTTAGATCAGTAAAGTGTTTAGGTTTGTTTTATTGTCAATCCACAAACGTTGTCTTTTTTAGCCCACACATGAACCTACAAATTTTTTTTACTGAGCTTTGTAAGAGCTTAAATATGCATTTACATGCACTGCATATGCATTTTTCTTTTGACGCTAGTTAGCTAATGCATTTAACTATCTTTGGACATGGAGAGACAAATAAATAATCTGTGCGAAGTTAAAATCTGCCTGATAACAGAACAATGTAGATCTTTAAAATCAAACAACGACTTTTATAGACGCTAGTCAAGATTTCATCGCTAACCCCGACTGCACGAGAGCTTCACAAGATTAAACGCGGTTTATAAATCAGACAATGCCCCCCCCCAACCCTTAAAAAATTTCCCATGCTTGATACAGAGAAGTTTTCTCATGATTTTCAGGGCATTAGAATCAGTCGAGAACATTTACACGTATTTGTTTTTTAATGTTCACAGTCGTTTATTTTCCTTTCCTGTTTCTCTTCCCTTTTTATTTTCTCTTTCTTTCACACTCTTTTTTTATTAGTTCGATGGTGTTGAATATTTACATGAAGCATTCTGTAGCACAACAATAAATCCAGCTTCAATCAATGCATACGGCTTAACTTGTACAACTGCAGCCTTCACAACGTTCAGAACCTCCCTTGCACATTTGTTGGGCTTTTATGTCAGTGCTAAAAGAGCCTTACTTCACTATCAGACTTTGTTGTACCTATTGTTTTAAAGCTTTTGCTTTTGTCTTCTCTGCTTTGAGGAAAACTCCAAAAAACTGTGAATATGCCCTTTAAATGTTATGAGGAAAAAGACTTAAAAGGCAACCAAGAGCACTGATAGAAATGCATTCATATTGTTTGAACATCATTTTATTTTTTTTTATTTTTTTAATAGCTTTGCCTTTTTTTTACACCTCCAAAAAAATGACAAAAATCGCACACACATACCGCCTCTTAAATCCTGAAATATTTTGAAGAATTTTATTTGTTCTTGTGAAGCATGAATATCTTTATGCATTTTAGATGCTTTTTTTTTGTTTGTTTTTTTGTTTTTTGAGGCATGCAATTGAACGTGCTCCACAATTCCAGGGCATTTTATAAAGTTATTATCAAAAGCTTATTGTATATTATACATTGTATTTGTTTAGCTTCAAAAAAGGAACAAGGTGAAGGAAACATTGATGTAAGACTATGTTTACAACTGAATGAATAAGAGCAGATGAACAAAATGTGCTCACTTTTGGGAGTGGAGAGTACTTGAACTTACAAGAAAGGCACTCTAGAGTCAGGTTTCACTTTTTACCTTAAAGTGTATGGGACTGCTATTTTCTCATCTGTGTAAATATATATTTTTTGTGAGAGAAAGGTGTTTTTTAACTGTTCTTATTCACTGTGGACCTTACAAACAGTTAGACGAGGGTTTGCAGTGTATTTTTATATAAGTGAATAAATGTATGAATTATATACAGTATATTTTGGTTAAAAATGTTGAAAGGGGTTATCTTTTGCTGTGTGTCGGTTCGCTTTTTGGGTTTTCTCAGGTACAGTGTTGTCAAAAATCTTCTTATAATGCATTTGTATGGAAATGTTGGAGAGATTTGAATTAATAATGAATTGTTTAGTAAAATCCAAAGTCAAATATCCAAATATATATATATATATATATATATATATATATATATATATATATATATATATATATATATATATATATATATATATATATATATTTATTTTATTTTTAAAGAAAGAAATCGAATAAGTAAAATCAAGGTTTACTGATGTAAACTGTTCTCAGTTTGACTTTTGTAACCTTGGCATCTTAAAGGAAAGTGTGTCGTTCTATGTTGGTTTTTAAAGCATGGGCTTTTCTGCATTAAATACTGTCATCATATGAAACTGTTGCTGTCTGTTCCCCTCCTTTCCTCCTCATTTTCACACAGAGCTGTTTTGTGGTGTTTATGTTGTTACTTGTGTGAATCTTTCGATCTTGTATACTGAGAATAGATATGTGGTCTCATATAGAACGAGGCCCCCTTTTTTTTTAAGGACTTGTGGTTTTAGTCAAAGGCCATCTCTTTTGTTTCCGCTGTCCTTCTCCAGTTTGCAAATATGCACTGTGAGAGAAATATCAGACCAACAAACATATGCAGTGTTACAGGAACAACAAGCCAGAGACTGATACTACTATTACTGGGTGATGAAGAGGGCACAAGAAAAAGAATATCAAGTGATTTTTATTATTATAATTTTATTTATTTTTATGTGAGTTTTGTCAGAGTATCAATAGTAATTTATGGAAGCTTGTTTCCACCATATTAATTTAAAAAAAAGATAATTCTGACATATCTTTTCTGAAACACAATTCTGAGAAAAAAAAAAAAAGTAAGAATTGTGAAACTTGCAAAAAAAGTCAATTGTGAGGGGGAAAAAGTCCTAATTACCTTTATTTTTTATTCCATGGCGGAAACAAGCATCCATAGCAATTACTTTATTTTGCATGAATAATTTTCATGTAATATTCACTGCCATTCAAAACGTCAGTAATATTTTTTGCAAGGATGTATTAAATCGATCGAAATTGACAGTAAAGGCATTTACAATGTATCTTACAAAAGATTTCTGTGTCTGATAAAATGTTATTTTGAACATTCCATCGATCATTCTGAAATTACTGAAAAAAAGGTTCTGCTATGGTTCAGCAGCAAATCATCATATTAGAATGGTCTGTGTCATCACAGGAATAAATTTCATTTTAAAATATATTAAAATAGAAAACTTCCGACTGGCTTCAAAATTACACTATCAGACTGAGGTGCAAAAAACAACCAGTTGAAGAAGCGAACCAAAGTCCACTGTTTGCTGCAGTGGTTCGGCCTACTTTACCAACTACTGTGGCGGCAGAGCCCTGCGAAATGGAAGGTCCAACTAATGATGCCCAAGAAAACCTGGGCAAAACCGATCGAGCCGGACCTGAAAAACCAACATTTCAAAATGATATCTTTATCTCAGATCAGTCGTAAGTGTGATCATAATAGATCAATTGGAAATCCATTTGATTAAAGGTACAAAAATCTGCAAGGAGTTTTAGATTGTGCTTTTTGTATGGATAATTAGTGTTGTCAATATTTAAAAGTTATTATAAACCAAACAGTTCTGGTCCTGGACACTGATTGGTCAATGCTTCAGTTGTGCTAAGATGCACGATAGCAGAAGGATGTCAAATTGTCTTAAAATAAAGTTTTATAGAAAACTTGTCCCTTATGTTTTATTATAACCAATCTTTATAAAAGCAACAAGGCCCTCAATTCTGTTTGTAATGTTCTTTTAAACTTAATTGAACGCATTCCTTTGAACCTTATTGCTTTAACTTTACCGCCTTTAATTACTTTAATCTTTAAAAGCTTTCTGACTGACACAAGTTTGACTGACAGGTAAAGGCAGGTATTATCTGTCTACAAGCGTCTGCTGGAGCAGGACGTTTAAATGTTTTATCTGGACAGAGACATGTGATCCTGTTTATTTTATACTGAATGTGTTCTGAGAAGCCCTTGAGGGACCTCTAACAGCACTGAACCCGCCGGGGCTCCACCAGCATAGCAAAAAAAAAAAAGACGCGTCTTGTCACAGTCTTTGACCTTTGCTTTGGCTTGTGTGTTTCTTAGGTGATGCTCCAAATGCCAAGAGGCGGTGGGTACCTCCTTGTCTGTGGCTTTCTATGCAGCAACACTGGCATCCCCTCTATCTCTCAAAGTCCACATGCATCAAAGTCCTGGCCCTATTCGTGTACCCACAATGTCAAAGCCCCTCTGAGATGCGTGCATTTGCAGAGAGATGGCAGAGATAAGTTTGTGTTGAAGGGCCTGTGTTGGTTAAGACATGATTGCAACAGAATATCTCTAAACCTCTACTTAGCCCTCCCTATTGTTTTGGGGTTTTGTCAGTTTGCTACTCTCTCTCTCTCTCTCTCTCTCTCTCTCTCTCTTTGTGAAAAGTTGTTGGCCTGATCTTGTCTGAACATGACTCATATCCTTAACGGTGGAGGTGAGCTTTATCTCCTCAACTGTCTTTTTTGCTTAGCTTTGATTTTAGGAGTGCTGCCAATGCATTGGCTCATACAGGCCAATAATCTTTTAAAAACATAGCATGAGAGATCTCTGTACAGTATATGAATCTGGAAGATATTGTATCAGAGTATTAATTTGCTTTTATGTTTTTATATACTAGAAAACAACAAACTTCACTTCCGTGGACTGTTGGGGCCTGTTAGGGAAGCTCCTGCTTCACAAGCTAATCTTTTAGCTTGTTAGCTCTAAGCTACAAACAAGAAGTAGCCACAACTTTGAAGCTACTTATGGAGGCAATATGTTTTTAAATGTATAAATATTAGATTCAATACTTTTTTAATCAGAGCCACATTTGTGAAAAAAATTAACAATTAGAGTTACAGCATTGGACAGATACATTTACATTAATGTAACTAAAAAAGAAGCATACACCTAGTGATAAACAGCAGTATTTAAGAAAATATTTTAATATAAAACAGAGGATGCCAAGTAACCTGGTTCATTTACACAAATCATCCAAACAAATCGATTCACTAGAATTAAACAGATTTTACAAGGCTATATAAGCGACAGCCCTTCTAGGAAGAAAAAAACCCCAGATGAAATTAAACTTTGCTGGTAGGTTGGTCTTAGCTGATTTAAGCTGATCTCCATACCTGAGCAAGCTGGTATTTAGCTGCTTTCAGCAGGTTGATTTACCGGATCTGTCAGCCTAAACAGCTAAAGAAGTGGTCAAAACTCCTCTCAAGAAGACCAGCTCAGGCTGGTTTTAGCTGCTTATTTCAGCAGGGGGAAAAAATGTAAAGCCTAAAAAAATAAGAATATTTGTAGAATGTCATGCCCAATGAAATAACCAAATGGGAACCACGCACTATTGTCAGAGGAACATTTTTTTGTGTATCATTATAGTTCACTCTCCATTCAGATGCAGTGCCCAATACTGTACCTCCGCTCTGTGACTTCTTAAAAGCTACATCCTGCCTGTAGAGGTAAATACTCATATGGACTGACAAGAGGCAGTGGTATATATGGAAGATCTCTGTGGTAGATCCCGCCTATGCAGGGGTGGAGTCAATAATGTTACAGAGAGGGCAGAGTTAACTCTGCCAAGGGAAAGGGCTCTCCAAACAGGGAAGCTGTACCATTGAATTCACAAATGGGATCGCCCAGATGGGGGAACCACATCATACGGGCATCTAGTCTAGTACAGGGCCTGACCCACTGGGAATTACACATAAGTTGTAGACCTGGCATCAGATGCCTCTGACTGCCCAGGATGCTTGAGGAATTCCGCCGGGGTTCACCAGCTGGGGAACTCACCTCAATAGCAGAATAGGTGCTCTTTCCCATCTTGAGAGAGCAATGGCACAGCAAGCAAGATGCTGAACCATTCTTCCTGTACATTGCACTCTGGAAGACGCAGCTCTACACAGAAATTGTAGAATCTTGCGAACGTGTTAGCTATCGGCCAGCTCGCAACTCTTCATATGTCTGGCAGAGAGGCACCAACGCACCAACACTTCATGTTGAGTGAGCTCTCAATCCAGGGGGGCATGGCTCATCTCGGGATTGGAACGCTAAGACAATGACATCCTTTATCCAGTGGGCCAACCTATGTGACAGCTTTTCCTTTCTGTTGGCCTCCAAAGCAGAGAAAGAGCTGTTCTGAGGTTCTAAAGCTCTGCGAGCGGTCCACTTACAGACATAGAACTCGAACAGCACACAACAAAGCAAGGGCTGAGTCAGCACTTACAAGTTCACCACCTGGTTCCTGAAAGGAGTGGTGGGAGCTTTGGGCACATATACAGGTCAGGGTAAATCCTAGGCATGCATCATTGACCGAAAATGCCTGCAGGTCCCCCAACCTCTTAATGAATGTGAGTGCAGTCAGGAGCACTGTCTTGAGGGACCGGATCTTTATTTCCACTGACTATAAGTGCACAAAGGGTGCTCTCTGTTGGGCCGGTAAGACCAGAGAGAGATTCCAAGAGGGGATGAGGTTTGGCTGAATAGGATTCAGTCTCCTGGCACCTCTCAGGTACCTGGCCACCAAAGACCTGACGATCATGCTTCCCCAAAGACTTACCGTCTAATGCATCATGATATGTAGCAATAATGGCAACATACACTTTCAGGTTGGAGGGAGACAGCCTTTATTCCAACCCATTTTGCAGGAAAAAAGCACAACATTGACAGGGCACCTGTTGGGGTCTTCCCTGCGGGAAGAAAACCAAACAATGAAGAGTTTCCAATTCAAAGTGTTAAGGCGCCTCGTAGAGGGAGCTCTCGCTGAAGTGATAGAATCAACTACCCTTGGAGATAGGCCACTTAAGTCCTCCGCATCCCATCTAGAGACCACCTGTGGAGGTTCCAGAGATCTGGACACAGGTGCCAAATGGTGCTTCCTCAGAAAGAAGGTACTTCCTCAGGGGAATCCGCCAGGGAGGGACTGTCTCAAGGAGCATCAGATCTGAAAACCAGGTCCAGGTGGGCCAGTACGCCATAATCATCAAGACCTGTTTCTCATTCTCCCTGTCCTCCATAGTGTCTGTGCAAGCAGGCTTATTGGGGGAAACACATACTTGCATAAACCCTGGGGCCAGCCGTGTGCCGGTGCATCCATGCCGAGGGTACCCTTGGTCAGGGAATAAAACAACTGGCAGTGGGTTCTCTCTGGAGACAAACCTAATCGACCCCGCAGCTTTACCAGCTGGACTGTCCGGGGGTTGAGTCTACACCTTTCCCTGGATGTGTGCTGTTGTGAAAGCTCGGCTGCATGATTGAGCTGGCCAGGAATGTGGGTGGCAGGAAGCGATCTGAGTCGCTTATGATTCCATAAGAGGAGATGGCGGGCGTGTTGCAACATATGACAGTGAGATGGGCTGTCATGTGGCTTCCAGACTCCTTGCGAGGGGGACGTGACAACAGACGTGCCCGTGGCGGGGAAAAACTGCACCATTAACTGCACAGTCCACCTTAGGGGACTTCCAAATACCCTTTGACCATCCCAACATTAAGGTTAGTGAGAGCGGAGGAGGCAGCAGACCAGCTTCAGGCAGAGAAAGGTGCCTTTACTGACTTTGCAACCTCCTCGTGCACTTCTTGGAAGAAGAGCACTGGAGTTCAATGCTGCTGTTCAGCATGCCCTGCCCCAAGATACCAATCCACTGAGGCCTGACACTCACGGCAGCCTGGGCAAGCATGGGAGTCAGCTCTAGATCAGACTCGAAAAATATTGCTCTCCCCGAAGGGGGCAGCGCAGCCGAAACTTCATCTTCAGAGGACTCAAGCCTGCTCTTCGATGCAGCGATTGACATCCAGTCCTCCATGGAAGCTCCGAATGTGATGCTGGGTCCTCCCTTGAGAATGACCAGAAACCCCAGTCAGAATCTCCACAGCCTGCGATACAACACAGGGGTGGGAGGTTGTGGGCATGCTTCCACCGCAATCCACAGGTCACCCTGTTCATCCACCAAAGTGGCCATCTGCTGTACTGAAGAACCATATCAGGGGATAGCAGAAACACTCCTCTTCTTTTGGGGTATCTTAGTCTCGACCTCAACATTGCGATGGTCATCTTTTTGCAGTGGGTGCATAACTCATCTACAAACACTACCCCAGCATACTTACGGCTTGTGAGGCAATGATTGTGGCTGTCAGACAAGGCCAGGAAAAGACCACATCCAGAAACACCCGGGTGGAATGACTTATTTAAAATGATGCACCGGCACACCTGTGATTTAGTCTTTTAGAAAAATCTGCTCTTTTGATGTTGAAGCGGCCAGGGGAACAGCCGCCGCACTCTGAACTCGTGACCTCTTGTTCTGATACTCAGGAACAATGATTGTAGAGCAAGGAAACATCAGCTCGGCTCTGAAGCGAAAGCTTAATGTGAGTTTTTGCATGCTGCCTCATATATCCGGAAGCAAAGGTGTGGCTCGTGTTGCAAATCTCACACGCCAATGTCCATTGGCTTGCTCTGTTACCACTGGAAAGGTGATTGATAGGCTCTCAGGCGAGATCCCAATTCGTCAGTAACTGACATTAACGTTGAATGTGACTGACTGAAACAGTACTATGCTGTTTTTAAAATAGCTTGAGCTACATTGAAAATGTAGGTAAAGGTTCACACAAAAATGAAAATTCTGTCATCATTTAGTTCTACTAACCCTCATGTTACAAACCTGTATGACTTTCTTTCACCTGTGAAACAGAAAAGAAAATATTTTGAAGAATATTGGAAACCAAGTTGTTTTATATTCCACAGAAAAATTGAAGAAAGTCACAGGTTTGGGACAGAATAAAGGTGAATAAATGATGACAGAATATTAATTTTTGAGTGAACTAATTAATGGCATTGCTTCAGTATTAACATTAGTTAGTGATGAAAGCTGTCAGTACATTAACAAGTTCATGTCTCAAATTTTATCTGTGTAAAATCTTAGGGAAGCTGCAGACCAGAATCCACCACAGTGTGAAGGAGAGTTAAAACGGATGCGTGACTTGTGCCATAAAATGCTTTTGGCCTTTAGCCCTCATGCTGCGGCAAGTGTACAATGAGCCCTCAGCTAAGTGTGAACTTACTCTGTGGCATTTTGTTGCTTCCTTATTTCAATATTCTCACACATCTTGAGCGTCAGAATGGAAAAAACTGAATAACTTTCTTGTAAGTTCTATTATTTTTTGCATGCATTTTGATGAGTTTTCATGATTTTTGAATGAAATGTTCTAAATATATATCAAAAATATATACCACCATTCAAAAGTTTGGAGTTAGTAATTTACATTTATTTATTTATATAAACATGGTTTCCACAAAAATATTAAGCAGCACAACTGTTTTCATTATTGATGATAATAATAAATGTTTCTTGAACAGTAAATATCAGCAATAATCAGCAATATATATATATATATATATATATATATATATATATGTATGTATATTGCTGATTATATATAAATTATATAGATTATATGTTTTATATATATATATATATATATATATAAAACAACTATTTTAAATTGTAATAATATTTCAGAATATTTGTGTTTTACTGTATTTTGATTAAATAAATGTTGCCTTGGTTAGCATAAGAGATTGCTTTAAGAAACATAAAAAAAAAAAAAACATCATACCAACCCCAAACTTTAGTGTACAGTATATGGTTGTGTATATATCAGAGTAACAAGCAACAAGATCTTTCTTTTGCATTTAGTGTCTTTTGACAAAGTTGACTTATTTTTCAGTTTATAAATGGATGTCTCTCATTACTTGAAACTTCCAGCGGAATTCAATGGAACATGATTTATATTTTGGAACATTCAACCTCCTTTTATGCCTCCCTCTTCTCTCTAATGGTCAGAACCAATCAGATGAGTCAGCTTCATGAGGGCTCCAGTGAAGTGTGCTAAATTTTGGACGATTAGTGTTGTGTTGGTAGGTAATAACTGATCACTATGACCCAGAAATATCTTCAGGATTGTTGTGCAATCATCACAGGTGACTCCTATTCCAGTTTTTCCAGCCCGGTAGTGTGGGGGTTGTCTTAGTTGGCCTTTGTGCCATCCATTGCACTGGAGAACACACCCTATTAAAAACGCATGTCTTTATATGACCAACCACACGCCTCCTCAGTCAGAGGCCATGGATATAGCGTGCACTATGACAGAACATCCGAAAAATGTGCGGAGCTCAAATCTTAAGTGTCATGACTGTCACGGTGTCGATTTGCTAGTAAGAGAGTTATGAAAATGATGTGGGAAAAACAGAACAATTGTCATGCCGAGTTGAGCACTGGGAGTGTCAGGAGAATCCAGCTCCACTGGTGTGAGCGGTTTGCTGCCACTGTCATGGAGCTCCAACAGCCAGTATCCTTTCTTACAAAGCCTCAGGAAACCAAGGCCAGTCTCTTAAGTGCCTGAAGCTACTGTTGAAATCCTACACAGACTCATGGGAGGTGAATATCTGTGAGAGAGGAAAAATACATGCTGTCAACATTGTGCCTAAAGCCACTTTGTGAAAAAACTAAAAACAAACAAACAAACAAAAAACCTTGTGTGTGATCTGCTTAGATCTGCTTAAAAAATAGTTCATCGAAAGTAAGAATTTTATCATTATTTTTATGTCCAATATTAGTTGGTCATTTATACTGTGACACTGCTGGTTACCCAGCATGCTTTGTGGCCGGGAACAAATTAGAGTTACTTGCAAAGACTACAAAAGTGTGTGAAATGGTTTTAGGGCGTTATTCATAGCTTATTGTAGGTTTACATTTCACTGTCATATCACATGTTGTGTATGCGTGTTACCATTGTTAAGGTGTATATTCCCAGAGTGCCAGTCTATCAGTTGATTATTTTAAAGGGATGGTTTACCTTAAAATAAAAGTTATGTCATCATTTACGTTGTCTTGGTTATTGTGTGACTGACGTACATTAGTGAACCTCAAAAATGGGTTGAATTTTTGAACCCTGTTGAATTTCATTGTGTAAATGAAAATACACACACAAAATACACTCTAAATTCAATGTGTGTGTGTGTTGTATTCCATAAATCATTGACATGGTTAGCAACACATGGCATTGGATCTAGTATGTCATCCAATCAAAAAACAGTTTGAAAAAACATCAAATTTGAGAGAACAAAAAGGAAAGATTATCAGTGGATAACAACTTAAACTTTGGTCTGTTCCCCACAAAAACTACTGTATTGGTATTGGAGTGGTATTGGAATCAAAGCTTTTGCATTACCTCAAGAAACTTTTTGCTTGCTCACAAAACGTTTGCATGATCTCGATAAACTTTTGTGTTCCCCCAAGAAACTTTGCACTTGCTTACAGAACTTCTGTAATTAAAATCACATGAGGTTGGAAGAAAAGCAAAGTTTTTGCGAGAGAACGCAAAAGATTTGAGAGCGAATGCAAAATCACTTGGGGGAATGCAATATTTGTGTGAGTGAAAGAAAAAGATTTGTGAGCGAATGCAAAGTTTCTTGGGGGAATGCAATTTTTTGTGAGTGAACGCAAAAGATTTGAGAGCAAATGCAAATTTTCTCTGGGGAACGCAATGGAAAAGTCTTAGTTAAAAGTTAGTTACTAGTGCGAAGTGGACCTTAAAATGAGACTCTTTTGCAACAAAATGTAAAAGCATTGAAATACAATTTTCCCTTATTTCTTTACCAATCATCGTGTCCCTTTAGGGTTTCCGTATGGGCCCGTTTCATGATATTTTATGGGGATCTTTGTCTTTTTTGAAGCTTGGCAGTTTAAATTACCATCCACTTTCTTTGTATGAAAAACAGGAGCTCAGACCTTCTGCCTACCATTTTTTTTTGTGTGTGTATGTGTGTTTCAACATCAGTGTTGCATGCAACATATTAAAGGTAAGTAAATTCTTTTCATTGTCCAATCCAAATGTTTACTGGATCTTACATGAGCACTTCAGGGAGTACTAGGGCTAAATTCTCACAATTGTCCAAACTAGTCATTGCCTGACCCTCTCTACCTTGTAGTATTACAATTTCGCTTAGTTACAGGGATGCTACACCTCCATCTTGGTTTGTCTGAAGGGGCTGAGGAGTGCGATTTCCTGTACTGAGTGTGAAAGAAAGAAAAAGAAGAAGAAAAAATAACAGAGAAAGAGGGAGAGAGAAAGAGACTGCTGCAAAGGCCTCTGGGTATTGGTTTGTGGTTATGCAGTCGCAGTCTGAAGCGAGAGGAGGAAGGAGGAGCGGGAGGGGGGCTTCCACTTTCCTTCCTACCGCTTACCAAATTCATACAGCCACTGCCCAGGGGGAAACTCCCAAAGCAGGACCCATTGAGGGCAAACCAGCCCGAAAACGCACAAAAATATGATCACCGAACCCTAAAGCTTGCAAAGAACTTTGCTCTCGCTCAAGGAGGGAACAAACTTTAACGACATGGGCAGAAAACCGAGGGTTGTGTGTTTGCACCTGTGTGGAGCCCGGGTGAAAGGAGATGTGTGGAAAGAGACATCTGTGGAGAGGTGGAGGAAAGTGAGAAAAGGATGGAGGGAGTTGTATGTGTGGGGAGAGAGAGACAGATAACTGGAGGAAAACTGTGAAACAGTGGTTTGATAAAAATGGGTGCACAGCTGTCAATAGCTGAAGTGAAAACAGGAAACAAATGAAGATGACATCTCCCAACACATCTGACAACCCCATGATGACATTCAGAAGGTATTTTAGGATGCAAGAAAGGGAGAGAATTCTCGGCCGGACGCCGTGAAGCATAAGTTTTGACCTCTGTCCGATCACACAGACCCCTGGCACGAGATATCACGGCATGCCCTCGTGGGTATGAGGCACACATTAGGCCTCAGAATCTGAGTGTTAGCAGCTCGCTCGCTCTGTTCACACTCTCACATCCTGAGCAGGCGTTTGAGCGTTGCGGACTGAAAAGGTCAGTGGAACGTAACCACAGAGGAGCTGAAGGAGCCGCTTTTGACAACCAAGGGCCCAACACTGGTCTCACAGCTCTGTATGGAGTGAGGTGTTACTTACTCAGCAAACCCTTATCGCAAAGATGCCCCTGACACTGTGGAAGCATTTCCAGATGCAGTTTAATTAAATTTTTTAATTTGATTGATATTTTATGTTTTATTTTATTTTATATTTTAAAATAAAATATGTTAAAAGATTTAATTAAGTTAAAAACAATGTAGAAGCATGTCAGCATAACATAAAATGAAGTGTTACATTTAATTTAATTAGACATTTTCATTTTTTTAATATTAAATTAAATAAGCAATTAAAAATATCATTAAAAATAAAGCAAAAAATTAAGCAATTCAAATTTACAGTGATTTAGATCTACAGAAAAGAAGTACAAAACTAAAATCGTGTATTTTAGCTTTTATACCTAGATAAAACACTCTGCTTTCAAAATAATTCATGAGATCATTTAGTGTTATTTTAGTATTATTTAGGTACTATTCCTATTATAGTTTTCAATGTTTTGAATTTATATATATATATATATATATATATTCTGCATTTCAATTTTAAAGTTTTACCATTTTTTTGTATTTTATTTATTTTTTAAATACTATTTTTTTTAATCATATTTTTAGTTATGTTTGTACATCAAGATAAACTAAATAAAAATGAGTAATGTTTCCCTGGCAATAGCTAAAATATTTTACTATTTATCTCAAGGAACTTTAGTTTGAATAAACTATAATAACCCTGTATGGGTCCATCCTGGATTATGCCTTTTCAATAGCATTGAAGTAGTTCTTTTGTATGGTATATATTCACTGCTTTTCTTTCATCTTCATCAGTTTCATCTTTTAATTTTTTTTTAAATAATAAGAAACATATGTAGGCTCAATTTAATTAATTTTCAAGCATTTAGTCTATTCATCTTTATATTCAAGCATTCAGCTTTAAAAGCCTTCAGATCAAAATTTGTTTCATGATAAACATAAATTTAGTAAAATTCCAACTTTTTGCTTCTGCAGTTCTTTGATTACATCACTAGTACTGTATAGCCCACGTAAATGCATGACAAATTTCACCTCTTTCATTTGGCATTGTGCCTTCTTCTCCAAATGTCATAGAGACCACTGTCTCCACTGTACTGTAATGAGTAGGAAGACTCTTGGTAGTAGCTGTCTGTGGATAAAGTTTGAGTGGGCTGGTATTGGTTGTCTGTGAATGGCGCGATCAGTGAGAGGTTAAGGCAGGTCGGATGTGAGACACTTCTCACTCAGGCACACACAGGTAGGGTGGAGCATTATTTAAAAGCTATTTCTGCCCTGACAGGAGGATCCAGATCTCAGAAACAGAGCTACTATCAGCAGCACATCATGGGTTCAAAAATCTGAAGTGGGATTTTCCCTATTGTCTGGCAAAAGTTGTGGCAGGTTTAAAAGAGATCCCATATTTACTTACGATTCTACAGAAATAATAAAAAATATGGTGCTAAGGATACTTGATCTGACTTGGAACAGGTAGACCGACACACAGAAAGCCTACGCAAACACACAACCAACTACTAGGGGCCTTGCATTGCAAACTCATCAAGTGGGAACAAAATTAGTCTAATAATTAACATTATTAATGTTAATAATTTAAAATATTAATCAATATGAATAAAAACATCTGACAACATCTCTATTTATATAGACATGCAGTGCGTATATAAAAGAGCTATTTAAAAGGTCTTTTGTGTGATGATGAATTTTGATCTGAATTGGTGAATCGTTTTTAACAGACTCATTGAAACGAACACTCCGACCGAACCGATGCGCAAAAATAACGTAGTAGTGGCCCTACAAGCGAATCACAATCCAGTATGTAAATAATGAAGACTAATCACAAAGAACGTTTTCAGCATCGGCAAGTAAATCGGCCCATTTTATGCATTCCACTTTGTGAAGTGGACGAGGGAAAACCCGCACTCCCTAACCGAGGGGTCGAGTCTACTTTGTATGTACACTTCAGGCATCTGCATATCCCACAATGCAACACGATTGTGACGTCACCACATACCGTGTTGTTTCATTTAGGGCTGCACGATTTATTGCACGATATGAAAAACACATTTAACTTTTTTGCGCGATTATTTTTTTTTTCATATTTTGAGTTTCTATACAAGAGCGCCCTCTGGCTTTCAGAGGGAGAAACATTTACTACTGATCACAGAGCTGTACAGCTCTGACAAACTGCGCATTAAATAATCGCAGCCTTTGCCAAATCGCGTGCGATTTAATCGCGAAAAATCATGCAGCCCTAGTTTAATTTACCCCACCACAAACAACACTGATATATTAACAATTTTTTAAATATTTAAAACACACATATATACATACAGAATGCTGCATTGAACAATTTTGTGAGGGAGGATAGTAATAAATCAACTCCATAGCAGAGTCCAAATGGTCAAAGGCTTAGGGCGTTCCAGTTCAACCCATTGCAAAGGTTCCGTCAGTAGTGGGCCCTCGTGGAACGTAGGGAATCATGTACATCCAACTAGAGTGAAGTTAGCAAGGGAGGGAAATAAAAGAATTAACTGGAGCTAAGCATAGACATAATAAAATACATAGACTCCCCATTGGCCTCTGGATTGTACGTCAACGGCGCCGCCATATTGTGCAGGGCAATATTCCCATAACACTCATAACTGGAACTGGCTGTTTCTTGTGCCACTTGGGGCTGTATTCGCCACACAATTGAATACAGGTCTCGGGGAATAACCTTTCACAGGTAAAGCTGAACATTTGTTTCTGGTTGTATTTGGTCATTATATAATTATGTTAATAGTAGCTGGCCGCCGGAGTCAGTGAGAAAATAACTAGCGATGTCGCTAGTTAGTCTTGAAAGTTGAATTTACATGATTTATTTTATAGTTTTAGCGTCCATTATAATTTCCTGAAATTTAAATATGCATCTATATTTTCTTAAAACCGACTTTTAAGACAAACACTCGTTTCGGTAAGGTAACTGACATTTTGTGAATTACTGTAACATTAGTTAGTTGGATAGCTTACTTTTCTCACACATTGAAGGTTTCCCAGAGACAAAGAGTTGAGGAGACAGTGGGAAGTAGCTAGAAGAAGGGAAGGTTTTTCCGCAAGCGAGTTCTCAGTGTTATACAGTGAGCACTTCAAGCCGGAGGACTTTGACAGGACAGGATTGTCAGGATTAGGGATGGAGCTAAACCATCGGTTTTAGTATTATACATATATTATATGCTATTATCAATATATTATTGTGATATTATATTATTGTACTTACACTATTATATAATTATACTATTCATTACTATTTTATTTGCACTGTTTATTGACAACATTATACATTTTATTATTGAGTATATTATATTATATACTACATAAACAATTTCCTATATATATTTTATACAACAAACTTACTATTACTTCTCACTTTATCTTTTATTTACTATTTGCATTTAACTGTAGTTGTATCATATCATATGTATTACCATAAAGGATCCATCAGTTATCTTGTTATTGTATGTTTTGGAGTATCCATCTGTATAATTTTAGTGCTATATAAACATACGGAATTCTAAACACAAGAAAATCTCAAATGGATTAAAAGAGAGAAAATGCCTTTTCCGCAATAAGAAATCTTTTTTCATTTAATGTGAAAATGTAAATTATCCCATTATGAGCATCTTTACAATTCGTATCCAATAATAAAGCAGCCAAATACAGGACACGTCTGACTGAGCTTTGACTATTCCTTATTAAAATAGATATTTTTTTAAAGTCTTCTATAGAGGTTTTAACTAACTAGAGATGGAACTTTTTGTACACCACGTCCATCATAAACCACTAAAATCGGTTGATAAATGTAAACGTTATTTTCGTTTTTATCCAGAAAAACCGCAGCTCGCCAGTGTACTTGCATTTGTTTACAGTGCAGTTTTGCCCTCACCAATATGGCGGACGCGTTGACGTATCGCAGCAACGTTCCAAAGCGACCAATGGGGCGTATTTATTGTCTATGGAACTAAATATAGCGGGAGTTTTTTTTTAACGGTAATCTTTATTTTTTTTTCTGAGAAATGTGGCGTTTACAAAACATAACATAGCCGAAGGTTTCTTTAAAAAAAAAAAAAAAGCAAATTAAGCAGTTTGGCTGAATTAATTTCAGACGTTTAAGTCAAATTGTTGACTTATTGCACACATTGCAGATAACCGAACCGATTTCGCTTCAGGTGTTGAACCATATGGCGTCACATGCGCGTGTCGATGTTGAATAGCATGGCTCAGTTCCCGTATATTCCAACGTGCTCACACAGTCTACTTTTCCAGTTTACTTTCAATCACTAATAAAAACGAAATCTCCCTCCGTCTCAACCGCCTATCACATAAACATATAATGACAATAATAATAATAAAAATAAAGAGAACCGTTGATTTGTGGTGAACATACAGTATGAAGACTGCGGTTTGTATGCGCCGTTTAGTTCGTAACTCGCACCGTTTCTTCAGTATGAGTATGTTTCTTTCTCTCTGTGGCTATAGGCCTTTCATCACAACAGAAGTAGGTTGAATAATTAAGAAATTGTGTGGAGTCTGGATGCTGCTGGAGGTTAAGTAAGTGGTGGGAGTGACTCAACTGTGCGATAGTGGAAAGACTTAGTGCACAGAAACTAACTGACACTTGTGCGTGGACAAAAACACTCATGCACACACATGTAAATGTGCGCGTGCATGATTGCAAATACATCAAAACAAAAGTTCGAGCTGATTGAGTTTGTACATACAGACGCGTATGAGCGTTCACACACGACGAGCTGGTGTTAACACTAACCTCCCTCTCTATCTGTACAGAAATAGTGATAGCTGTTAATGTGAACCGTCGTGTCCATACACCCAGAACCGCACGAGACCGCAGGACTGCACACTTGTCTTTTTATAGAGACTCAGAGCGGGTTTCTAAGCCCTTTTATCATATGAGAAAAGGATCTGTGCACAGCCTCTTAGAGCTTCTTAGGAAGATAACTGCTGTAATTATGTAAGAATCTGGAATTGAATTTTCAGTGTTTACTTGAATTTGTCTCTTTCATTGTTGCATTTTTATGTCTGACTTAAAAAATAGAGTTGTGCATGGCAGGACTGCAAATGCAGTTTTCGTACCTGCTGAATCCATGTCCAAAACCTTTTACCCAAGACTGATGCTGCCTCCAAGTGGCAGAGGTTGTTTTTTTTTGTTGTTGTTCTTCTTCTTTTGAATTTTAGTCTGTTTTTTTCCACTCTTGAGTTCAATAGAGTTTTTCCTAAGTGTCCAGCAGATGTCAACATTTCACAAACAATATACGTTTATATACGGAATAGTTCATCCAAAAATGAGTTCCGTCTTTATTTACTCAACCTCATATGCAGCTGTTTTTTTTTTTTGTTTGTTTGTTTGTTTTTTTTTGCATGGAAGATAAAATGAGATATTTTTAATCTCAGCACTTTTCCATATGATTGCAATTTTATCTGCAATCAATCATTTAGTGTATGAAGTCATACAATAGTTTTGTGTGAGAACCAGAATCAGTAATTCCTGGTTCAGGTCTTATAGATTAAGCCAGGATTAGGCCTTGGTTCAGTTAGGATATTTAAGTAGCTTTTATATACTGGTGTGCATCTTGAGACAAAATAATGGCACTAACATAGTATGGCATTTTCAGTTAAAACAGCTCAATAATGCATTTTAGTCTGGGGTTATAGGTTTAAACCTTGTCTATGAAACCGGCATGTAATTTTCCATAATTGGCAAAGGGAAGATGTCAGACTTCATTTTAGAAATTTCTTCATGGCAGAAAAGTGTATTTTTCTCTGAATTTTCTGTTAAAAACAGGGTACAACAGGGCTAAAGGCACCGCAGGGCAAAAGCAAATGAGAATCGATTAAATTAAAGTTTGTATTTTCAGACAAAGGTCATCTTAATGATTTTCAGTTTTGTTCAAGGCAATTCAAGCAATAGTTTTTCAACAATGGAAAAATATGTAAAAGTATGGTATTTGGGGTAAAAAGCACAACTGCTGTCGGGGCGAAAGGCACAATAATTAACATGATAATAAACAGCTGACTGAATTTTCCAGTTGTTGACACGACATGATTAGATTCAGATGGTAAATATCATCAAATTGGGTCTCCACCTTGGAGATAATACCCATATTTATAATAAACAATCATATTTAAACATTTTATGATATTAATCATATCATATAATAAAATTGAATTCATTATTTCTACTGTAAATATATATGAAATATTATGAGTTCCTTCACTGTTTTCAGAATCTTTACTTTTTAAAATAATTTTGTGTCTGTATTTATATTTTAAAATATTTTTTTATATTCTTCTGAACAAGTATTAATATTAAAAACATATGATTTTAGCCAAAGTATTTGTATCAATACTTTATACAAATGTGTATGCAAATGCATTTTGTCTTTTACCACGTGTGGGCCACCTCATACAATTCTAAGCTTATCAAACGAAATGAACCACTTTTATGATTTATTTTCACAAAAATCTGTTGCTCAATCAATGTTCAATACATTTTTTTTTTTTTTTTTTACATACCCTATATCATGTCCCTTCATTTCTTTTGTTAATGTTTTAATTATAAAATATAAAATATCTGTGAATTCATCCTATAATTTACAGTTGTCAAACTCGTTTATAGGTCCTTTTCTTGGTCATTGTTATGTTTTGATAAGGCTGGACTTTTAATTTTATACATATAAAATAGTATTTATTTCTCTAGAGGTAAAACTTCAACAAATTCAATGCTAAAGTTTCTCACAGGATTGTATTATGTGTTGATGTCTTCCGCCACATTCATCACACTGTCTGCAGTGCCTCTGTGATCCTGAAGATGGCAGCATTCTATAGCAAATCCTGCTAGTATCGTAACGGTCCAGAATCAGACGACTGCCGTTAGAGCACTTGAAGAACTGCTTCGAGCTATTACAACTATATTTCATCAGTCTCTTAGACAATGATTCAGTTCTCTGTTAAAATCTAACTCCACTCAAGTCACATGAGGCTCCCAGTGAAAATTCTAAACATTGTGTTGCCTAAATTGACAGCACCTTCACACAGACGTCCATTAGCCTATTAATTAGCACTTAGCTAAACCAAAGTCTCCCTCGCCCTCTTATTCACGGCTCTCTGCGTGTGTTTTAATGGGTAAATGTTTGTTATGAAAGGTCTGAGTAGATGAAGACAGTGAGTCAGAAAACTCTCGCGATGAGAGAGCATCTAGCGAACGGAAAACAATTACACAGTCACTGAATCCTCCTCGAAGTTCTGATGGGGGCGGTTAGAGACGGCAATGACCACGTAATGGCGTGTGTGTAATTCGGTAATGCTTCTCATTGCTCAGCGACTCCAGATCTAAGCTGCCTAAAGACGACACAATTTGTCAATTGACTCCGGGCCATTAAAAAAGAAACAGATCATCAAACTTTAGGGCATATTTAGATTACTGAATGCAGACTCATTCAAAAGAGCATAACTTGGTCATTTGTACATTGTGATGTATTAATATCGATTACAGTCTAAGATAGTAAAGTTAATTATGTGTCGTCATTTTCTCAAAAATGGATATTCTCTTCTCCGCAGTTCGCCATTGACTGATTCCGTTCAGTTAAAGAGTGAAATGTTTGTTCAGAGGGGAAATTAAACGCTTACACGACACTCTGTGCATGAAGATTAGGCCAACAAGATGAGATAACAGCTTCATATTTAACGAGAGTTTTTTAGGCTGTTGAGGATAAAACTTTTTTTTTTTTTTTTTTTTTAGAATGTAATGTTGCTGTTTTCAACTTTTTATTTTATTGATTTGTTTTACATGATTTACATTTTCAACCTTTTACATTTACACTGTTTCTGAACTTCCTGAAACACTGAATTTTCTTCCACAGACGTGCAACATTCCTCATTTAAAGGGTTAGTTCACCCCAAAATGAAAATTCTGTCATTTATTACTCGCCCTCATGCCGTTCCTCTTCGGAACTCAAATTGAGACGTTTTTGATGAAATCCGAGAGGTCTCTGACTCCTCCGCCACTTTCAAGTTCCGGAAGGTACTAAAGACATCATTAAAATAGTCGACGTGACCAGCGGTTCAACCTTAAAGTTTATGAAGTGACGAGAATGCACAAAAACAAAACAAAAATAATGACTTTATTCAACAGTATCCTTTCTTCTGGGTCATTCTACGTTGTTTACGTCCAGCGCTGCCACGTTCTATGTCAGAATGCCGGCTCAGAATCGGCAAACGCTGTTGGCGTGTGATGCTGACGCGGGAGCCGGCCAATAACGAGCCGACAATTTGATTTGCCGGCGACTTCCACAAAACTGTTGGTGAGTAAAAAATGGGGGCTAAAATGGACGTGCAGTGCTGGTGCTGCAACAAAGTAAAATATGTGAAAAGTAATTTGTTTTTCCTGAAGTCCAACCAAGAGATAACATGGCCTCTTTAAAAAGGCTGCATTTGCTTTGATAACTAACACCCGAGTTATTATTTCACTTGAGTTTGTACCCTGAGCCATCTTTGCCCATTTCAGTAGCCATTATACTCAGTCTGATATAATCTCTTGTGATTCTGATGGGCTGTCGGGAAATAGCATTTCCTGAATGTAAATAATTCCAGTTTTTCCAAAATTGACTTAATTCTCTGCCACGTGCTGCAGTTGGTCTTTTGTGGCAGGCTGTTGAGCGTCGATGCCGTTTGAATGCAGGAAGTGTAATGGGAGATAGCAGGGGAGAGAAGGACACCGGTGGAAATAAGCTCTGCCTAGTTTGATAAAGCCGCTTCATTACTTGGATATTGTGTGTCTGGAATCATTATGCACGGAAGGGCCTCTGGAGGCTCAGGTTTTATTGGCGGTCCTTGCACAGCTAACTCTCATCCATTAAACAAATCATGGAGTCATGTATTAGATTAGCTCTACACCCGGCATCAAGGGTGTTTTTGCCAACCGACGGAACCTCTGCTATTCACTCCCCTAATCCGGAGAATGAATTACGCGATTGAGAGCATCTGGAAGATATTGTCATACATACCATTCTAAGAGATGTATTAAAGGAACAAAAAATCCCATTTCAATTGTTTGTCACTTAATTGTGATGTTTGCTGTTGAGCTGACAAAGGAGAACAGGAAAGGGTCTTAAGTAAGAGCTGATGTTTTATGATATTTAATCAAATTGCAAAACTTAGTTATTTGAAAGAGCTTGTTGTCTCCATATAACATTAAGAAGAAGCCAATGTCATTTGCAGGGCTGTATGCTTGGGTGGAAACAGCTTGATCTCCTGCTGGCTCTGACCCTTGGCAACCCCAGAGGTGTGGCTATGACTCCCTCCTGTGGTGAAAGGTCAGTACTACATTAACTATGCAGATACACCACACCTGCAGATCGGGCTGTCAAACTTTTCTTTGACTCCATCAGAAATGTGAAAGGCAGAGTTTACAGGAATAAGGATGTAGTGAAAATGAAAGGGATTTTCTAGGTCAACCCAATTTCCTGGGTTCTTTTAATCTCAATAGAGTCAGTGTATGAAATATTGTGATATATATTTTGCTTTTAATATTTTCCTCAGTAAAATGCCTCAGGACTTTGTGTATTTTTAAAAGCTCCATATTAATATTGAATGGTGGTGTATATCAATGTGGGCTGGATGTATTTTTTCGGTTATAATGTATATATGTCGTACAAGGCTTCATAGACTATGCGATATTAACAAATTCTTTGAGGGGCGCCGAAACATTGGCAGCTTTAGTCAAAAGCAAAATAATAGAAAATACAGAGTTTGGCATTGTTACCTTTATTTTGTTCTTGAGTTGAGCGAGTGTGTGACCTGTTAATGAGGGTGTGTGCGAAACATACCAGATGCTTTACTGTATTATTGCATCTGACTGTCCTCATCTTTGATAGCAGGTGTGAACGTGGAGTGTGTCATTGAAATGACTTGGCTGAGTTTAGTGGTCTGAACCAGAAGTTTTGCAACCTTTATAGAGCCCAGGATGTGCAACTAAAACTAAATTTGAGGATTTCAACTGCATTACCAGTTAATTTTTTCAGATTGTATTTTCCAGATCTGGAGGATTAGGATTAGGCCTTAGTTCAATTAGGATATTTAAGTAACTTTATTGAACATACATTAGAAGCAAAAGAAAAACATTACTGGTGTGCATTTTGTGACGAAACAATAACACTGACATATTTTAAGATATGTCAGCACAAGTTGCTTTCATTAAACACCTTAGACATGCATTTTAGTCTGGGACTAAGCCTTGACTGTGAAACCGGGGTTATATCTTTAAAAGTAATAGAAGTGTTTTTGTAGTCTGTGTGCATGGCTATAGTTATGTTTGGCCTTAAAAGATTTGATTAAATGTTACTCTTTGTGAGTGATATTGTGATTGTTATAAAGTCGTTATAGTAATCTAAATGTAGAGAAAGTCATTGAAAAATCATGGAAATGATTATAAGCTTGTACCTTCTGTAGCTCACCCTTACAAAAAAGTCTGTGCTGGTATCATTGTACAATCATCCAACTTCTGTAGAGCTTTATCCGGAATAACCACGTCTACATGCGTCCTCTGACAAATCATGATGGGAAGAGCTTTTCAATCTCTTGAAATGTGAACAAACGCCCTGTTAAGGAAGACGCTGTATGCAGAACGAGACAGGTGTATTTAGAAGCAAGCGCGTCTTGAGCCAATCAAAAACTTACGCTGAGCGTGGTAAGGCGGGCTCTTGTGTAATTATACAGACTTTGGACCAATCGGTTCAGCGGAGGGCGGTGCCTAGTTCGATGGGGGCGTGTCTTAGGCTTTGTGCCGTCGCAGCGCTGAAGAGCGTCTGAAGAGAGTAATGGCATGAGCCTTGCGTCGAGATCCTGTCAAAGAACTAAACAGCAAATTTCTCGCACCTGAACTTTTACATTCTTTCCTGTGGACTATTTTACCATTCAAACGGGACGTCTTATTTCCTTATTTACACTGACAAGCAACAGCAGCACTTGAGAAGTCACTCCACCGCAGTTGCGTTCCTGTCTAAAGACATTTAAAATAAAAGGAATATGGTGTTGGACATGTGAAACACACGGGAAACTTCAAACATGAAGCTGGCATCTTCTCTGTGTTGCCTCGGGTTTCTTCTCACTTCTGTGGCGGTCCGTCTGAGCGACTCACAGCAAGGTGAGTAAACGGCTGACCATCGTCTCGTGCGCAAAGGTGTTTATGCGTCTCGTGCACGCACCTATGAGCTCTGCTTACTTTTTCGTGGATGCTTCTCGCAGTACCCCTCTGTTGCGAGAAACCATTCTGTTGCCTGGACATCTCCCTTAACAATAAACCCTGGGATCTATAAGATGCGTTATTGACATGGTAAATGAGTGCCATTCATTCACCACCACAATGATGTATAGAGTCTCTATGCGTGTCGGTGTGAAATAGGCTGGCATACAGTTGGAGCAGTGGCACTGATAGCGCAGAATGGCACTGTTGAAGTGGCACTGAAAGGGGCATTCAGTCTCACTGGACGTTTGTTTTGTTATTCTCAGCCCGTACACTGTCTGAGAAAGAGTTTGAGTGGTCATTGCTTTCCGTGCATGTGAAAAATCACTTCTGTTGCCTCGAGTCGACCCTCTGGTGCGCGTGACTGGTTTAGAGTTGACTTTTCGTTGGCTGCAAACTTGAAAATGCGCCATATTTGATTAAGTATCCTTTAAATTTGTAAATGTAAACACGCAGGGATGTAGTTATTTGTAAGCTGTCTAATTGCACCATTGCAGTGGGAATTTATAGTCCGCTTCGAATGTTTTTATTGAAAAGTTTGCGCAACTAAACACATTTAATGTGTTTAAAGTGTAAATGGCATTTTTGGAAACTATAATGCATAATAGGACTGGCATATTTCATGACATAAGAATAACACACCAATGTGGCGTCCACATCTCCACATGGTGGTAGTATATGAACCGAGATGGTCTGAATCACATCTCTCACCCTTTGCCTCTCTCTCTTTAGTGGTATTATAGTTGATATGTATGCATGCAAAAAAAAAATGTATAGCGAATTCCGAGTATATATATATTTTAATAAAGCAATGTTCTTGAAATAAATCACAAAGAAATCATTTTAGCTTGGTATCCTCATTCCCAACCCCCGCACACATGCATTGATGAATAGTCATCGTGACTCATTTTCAAACGCAGATCCATCCAGAATGGGTAAATTCATCAATATGAAACCTCGATATCGATTACAAGAGAATAAATGATGGTGGAGCCACGATCCTCCATCACAGTCGAGCTGACCTGACCTCGTTAAAACATCCATGCAAACTTTATAGCAAAGCATTTCGCCATTTGATGAACTTGAGACGCTCAAAACTTGCAAATGTTTGCCTTTACGCGCAGTTTGCGTTCTGCGTTTTCAACAGCAATCAGTTGTTAGTGGCGATTAGACACACCGACCTTTGACTCACGGGCAAAATAGAGCCAGTTCAGATGTCGAAAGCCGGTAAAGATCACGAATTAATCAGCTCTTCTTGCTCGTTACTGATCCCGATGTCATTGGCAAAGGCACGGGCTCCTGACGCACTTCTGCGCTCCGCTGCGCTGCCCGGAGGAGACACGATGCTGATCCAATTGTTATTTTAGATTAAATAAATTAAAAAGCCCGAGGGGAGTGCGATTTTTAATGGGTATACAGGTAAAACAACAACACTATTGTAGGATATTCTGCAAAAAATATACTCGGTAAAAAAAAAAAAAAAAAAAAAGTATTTTGAAAATGATTTTTAAGAAATTGTACATTGCTCCGGATTGGTTTCTTTGGCTTGCAACAACAGCCGAATCCCTAAACAGCCTTTGCAAGTTTCTTAAAGAACTCATTGAGCTATAATTGGCTAGATGGCAAACTTTTAAGATGTTGCCCAGTGGTTTGACATGCTATACTTCATCTAGTGAAAGCTAAAGGTTTCCAGTTCATCTATAATTGTTGTGCATGCAGGTTTTGTAAACTCATATTAATGTTGAAACATTTTACTCCTTGTAAAAACTAATCTGTCACACCACAGGTGCATTTTAAATGAACATGTGACGGTGTGATGAAAAGCATGGCTTAAATGCTTATGTCAGTTTTAGCCTAAAATCCCTATTGATGAAGAAAATAAAGCATTATTATGTGTCAAAGTTTTGTCAACTACCTAAATATAATTCATGAACATAAGTTCATTAAACATGCAGAAATCAATGATTGCATGAATTCGTAGTATGAATAAATAAAATATTTAATATATATGAATTATAATTAAATTATGTAACCTATTTTTGGTCAATAATTTGTTATTTTGGGGAGTTGCTGTAGTCTCATCAGTGTGTCCTTCAGTTGAACGCAGAATTTATGAAAGGGTTAATGATGATGATGATGATGATGGTTATGATGATGAGAGATCTGACCACTGCAGTGTGCTCTTGTGTTTAGTTGGCTGTATTACTCATTATTGTGATCTGTATCGGTTATCGCTTCAGTCTGTCTGAAGACGGTCGTGAATTTAAATCAGTCTCTTCCGTGACATTTAGGAGCCGTGCCAGTAGCAAGACTTGTGGGAAATAGTAGGAACACAAATATCAGTTTGTTAATCGGCTTAGCTTTGGATTAAGTCCCGTCAGTGAGACTGGCTGCTGATGAAAATTAATCGTTCAGCAATTTAACTCTCCTTTTCTCTATTTGATCTTTTGCTTGGATAGATTCTCTGCTACAATGGAGCTTTGTAACAAGCATGGGAAGTTAATAATACAGGGTAGTTTGTATGTATATCTCAAATATTGCGGAAATAAATGGCTCCCAACTGAACAACAATAGCAGAACCATTTTAGGAGGTTTTTTTATTTTATATTTTTTTTTAATGTAAGTTGACTTAAAAAAAAAATAGCTTTCTTTGGAAGTACCTGTGCAAACAATGTAAATCCCAAGGAAAAGCATTCTTTAGTGTTTTCATTCTTTGGTAGTCTATCTATCTGTCTATTATTAGGTAGTATTTATTTAAAGGGTTAGTTCACCCAAAAATGAAAATTCTGTCATTACTTACCCTCACGTCGTTCTACACCCGTAAGACTTTCGTTCATCTTTGGAAAACACAAGTTAAGATATTTTTGATAAAAGCCGATGACTCAGTGAGGCCTCTATTGCCAGCAAGAAAATTGACACTTTCAGATCCAGAAGATACTAAAAAATATTTAAAACAGTTCATACAGTGGTTCACTTTTTGTGCGCCAAAAAAACTAAATAACGACTTTTCAACAATATCTAGTGAAATCGTCCATCCAGGTTTTCTGGCACACAAAAAGTGAACCACTGTACTCACATGAACTGTTTTAAATATGTTTTAGTACCTTCTGGATCTGAAAGTGTTAATTATCTTACTGTCAATAGAGGCCTCACTGAGCCATCGGCTTTCATCAAAAATATCTAAATTTGTGTTTTCCAAAGATGAACGGAGGTCTTACGGGTGTAGAACGACATGAGGGTGAGTAGCCTAATTAATGACAGCATTTTAATTTTGGGGTGAACTAACCCTTTAAGAATGTGAATATTAAATTATTTGTTGACTGTGGGAAAGTGCGTTTCCTTAGCTCACCTCTGTCCATTCTGATCTGGCCTCTCGAGGTTTCATACAAGCTTTTGATTGACAGGTCCCATATGAGGCCAAAGTATCCCACGGGAATCCTTTCTCCTTTTTCCCCTCCTCATTTTCATTGCTCAAATACATTTTGAGTATGCTGTCTGCTGTCTTCCATAATGGGATCTTTTTAATCCTTGCTTTTTAACACTGTTTACTCTGATTTTTTTTAATCCTTTATAACATGTAACTCTGCAGCTTATGATATGGCATAAGCTTGTTCATGAGGCATTGTATATTTATTCCCAGGCAGACACATCTCAAGTTCACAGTACATCTAAATGTTTACACAGTGTGGCACAGACAGGATGCCCTATCAACAAAGAAGGGTAAAGTATTTGCTTTTATCGTGGCAGTCGAAGCGCATCATCTCTCGCTCTCTTTTTATTTTGTCAAAGTGAGAGGCCACAGTGCTACAAACGCCTGCCCACGCAGCAATAACCCATTGTCTCACAAAGCCCATTTATTCAGTTTTTCTCCATCTTGGTCCAAGAAAGGCAGGCTGACCTCTGAGCCTGTGTGTCTCAATGGGAAGAAAAGCAGCCTTTGATTCTGTTAGGAGCGCCAACTCCTGCCAAGCGAAGGCGGGTTCCTGCGCAGCGTGCTGCTCTCTGCTCCGGCTCTGAGTGTCTCCCTCCTTTTGGAGCTGCACTGACTTACTGACTGCTGCTGCTGTATATGTGCCGCCTCATCCTTCCAGAGGCTAATGGGAATTTGATGATTTGTTTGTGGATTTGATCATGGTAGACCTGCTACTAGCTCAAAACACATTGCATATTCATTCTGTCACTTCCTCTATAGATTTGTCATAGATTTCCATACCGGTTTTAACTAACAAAACCTGCCCGCTGACTCCTTTTTTTTTTTTTTTTTTAAGGATTAGGGTTAAATATTAAGGTTTCTTAATGGGATAGTTCACCTAAAATGAAACATTTTGTTACATTGGCTTTCATTATATGTACAAAAACATATTTTTTACATTAAAAAACATATTCATGGTTTGGAACGTATTTTTTTTTGGGGTGAACTATCCTTTTAAAAATTCTCTAGCAAGATTCTTTTTTATGGAGTTTGTCTTGTTCATCTCAGGACGTGTTCTAGATCTATTATTATACTGTTGCCTAAAATAAACACTCAATTTGCTCTTCCATATATAAATATATCAGCAAAAGTCCATTGTTTTCAAATGAGAATTTAAGGGATTTTGCATCAAACTTTCTCTATGAAAACACCAAAATGTGTGTATAACGTCCAACCCGATCTCACAGCAATGAATTCGAAAGTTTTTTGCCGAATCGTTCATATTTTATTGCCAAATTCGTATGACTCCTTACCCCGCCCCTAAACTTACCCCTCAATGGCGTTTAGACAAATCATATGAATTCGTACGTGTGAGGTCACCTCATAAACTATTCGAATTGGTCGTGAGATAGCTGGGATAACATCACATATGCCTGTTTAGGTGGACACATAAATAAAATAAAAATGCAATTCTGAATAAACTGAACTGCGTGCAATACACTGCAAACACTGAACTACTTATTAACTTGACACCATCTTAAAAATGCTGCGTTCATGGCATGAGACACTGGAAAAAACCTCCAGTGAGATTTGATGTAATGGACAATGATCAAACAATTACAAAATAACAGAACACATCTGTTTACTGTAAAATGCTCCTTACAGTTTTCTCTCCAAACTACTTGTATCATTTTTTTTCTCCCAAAATCTAGAATAAATCCAATTACATGGCCTTTCAACAGTAGTTACTGAGCAGAGTTGTGCTACAATTAGTACCAACAACAAGTGTGAAATGCCTTTATAAAGCCTGACGTCTAATAAGACTTGATTCCTGACAGAGTCTGTAAGAGCCCGAGAAAGATAGAGAAAATGAGGTAGAGCACGTTTATAATGTGGCCTTTTATGCATTCATATGCACATGCTGTGTTTACAATCTTCTGTTGGTTTGACACATTGCTGAACTGTTATCAGTATTCATACATGCAGTGTTTGACCATGGTTAAAAGGACATGCAACTCATGTGTAATTCATAACGCAAAATTTTTTGCAGACAAAATACTCATTCTGACAGTAGCTTTTACTATACGCTGAGTATCTAAGAGAATCGCACCAGACAGAAGTTGGCTATTTTCCTTTCAAGGTCAGTTACACGGTAAGTCAGAAGTTCAAATCATTTAACCTCTGACTGCACAGCTCCGCAGGCTGGAGATGCTTTCTGTTTATCTAGAACAGCGGTGACTGCCAGATCGACCTCATGCGGCTGTTTTCTTGATTTCCATCTTTACAAGTTCAGCAGTAATGTATTGAAACAAGAGCAATCTTGTCCTGAAGTGAATATGCTGGAATCAAATTGTTTTGAGCTAAGAGAGGCAGTAGAATGATTACAGCAAGACAACATCTTTTTGTCTGTTTTCGGGCAACTCTTTGTAATTTTTGATTTCGTCTGTGCCCAAAAATGTCTCTGAATGCCCCAAGTATCCTTTGTCCTTTCATATCTATTAAATATGTGAGAGTACACGAGGTTCAATCAACAGCACTTGTGGAATCATTTTGATTTGACACACACACACACACACACACGCACACGCACACACGCACGCATACACACTCTCACTCAGAGATGGACTCACACCTACTTTTCTTTAAAACATAATAGAAGGTTTGGTGAGGTACTTAAAGTGGAAGTAAATGGTGCCATTTTTTGGAGGATATAAAAGCAAAAATGTGAAGCTTATAATTTTAGCGTACAATAATTCTTCTGGTAAAATATTATTTGATCTGTAAAATGGGTTAAATCTTACAGCGATCATTTTACAGTCATTTTAGGTTTATTGCATTGCAAAATGATATATATCTTTACACAGAAAAGGTTAGTAAGGGCATTATTCCACACTAAAATCATGTTAAGATGCATACTCTTTGTATATTGGCCCTTTCATATCCATTGTAAGTGCCTTACTGTAACCCTGATTAGTGGAAATTAATTCTTGTGTGGATTGCTGTCATTTGAAATGAGCTTGTACTGAAACTGAAACTTTTGTTTTGCTGTTTAGAGAAAGTTTTTTTGGGGAAAAAAAAAAGCCAACATGATTTTGGGAGGTTTTCATGAAGTTGGAAAGGTGTTGGTCGTTGGTCTCTTAATATGGTCCCTATATAGCTCTGGTCTCCTGTTCACTGTCTATGGATTTTTTTTTTTTTTTTTTTGCCACTAGTTTTAATCCGCCATACAGAAATTCCAGTAGAGCTGCTTTCTATAGTAATTGTTCCTTGACAAACCACAATGTATGACTCATTCAGGTTTGTGTCTGTGCCACAGTGCCATAAGGGTTTGTTCAAACTTTTAACCTCAAGTATGAGCCTTAGCAAACAATGCTATTGATACAATTTGTACATTCCAGCTAATCATTTGCTGCAATTTTCAGACTTGCAGACTGTATATGTTGGTCATTTCACCCGAATCAGAGTTCAGATTAACAGTCAAGTTTAATGATAGTTCTCCTCACTTTTAAGTGACACGGGTGAAAAAGTGACAGCCATGCAGGCAATAAACAGCCCAGCGCCAATCAGCGGTAAACAGCCGCTAGCTATTGTTTCACGCAAACTCAAGTTCCTCTTCTCCACACTGACAAAATTCATAACGTTCAGTGCTCTGACTCATTATACAAAGTGCTATTCAAATGTACATGAGCAGCTCAGACGTCTGTTACTATGATGTTTGAGAGCTGCTTTTGTCCCTCTCTCCCAAAGCCAAAGACAGGCTTTGTCAGCCTACAATTAAGAACAGCAGAGGGGCTGTTAATAAGTGCCATTCCGAGGATTTTCGTCTGCGTGAGGACAGAGATGGAGAAAACGAAACATTGGCTCTGATTGACACTGCCAATCGTTTAATACAGAGTCGTCCTGCTCTCCAGGCTTCTCCCTGTGTCTGCTTCAATTCTTCCTTTCAACTTCTTTCATCCCTTTCTTGTGCATGCCACAAAAGCAAGAAATTAGTATGACAATAGATATAGGCCTAATCTTTGCTAAAATACGCTCATTATCGCAGCGCATGGAATTAAAAGCAATTGTACGGAATTAAAGTTAATTGTGCATCCCCAATTTCTTGTCTCTTCCCCTTGTTGTTCTCTCTGAGGTCGCTGACAACTAAGTGAGCTGTTTCTCCTCATTTAAACCCCGCCCTCCTCCCCTTTCGCTTTTTTCGAACTCCTGAATAATGAACTTAACAAATAAAAGAATAATTACAGACTCGTGTTCTTGGCTATAAACAAAATGCACCTCCCTCTAATGAGCGTTTCATGTTTTCTTTTTTGTGATGGGCTGCTGAAGGGGCAGTTTCTCTGTATTCCTTGCACTCTTTCTCTGTAATCCTTTTTTTAAATATTCAGTGCTAATCTGCATTTACAATGTAATTACAGGCAGGCTTTGTTTCAGAATGACTGTGCTGCCCGAATGGACTTAATCTTGATTTGCTAATATGTGTTTGAGTAAATATCAGAAGAGCAGTCAAATATGTAGATGTACACTGAATATTGTATTGGTGAACATCATCTTTTAATATATTTTATGGACCCTTTTCCCAGACTGTGATGCTTTAGATTTTAACATCCTAATCAAGAAAAGTTTTTTTTTATACATTCATTTTTTTAAATGTACTTTTATAGGGTCATTCTGTCAACGCAACTAAAGGTCCTGACTAAAAAACTTTTGCTGGTGAAGGAAATGCATAAATGAACAAGAAAGACAAGATATTAAATGCCATGGATCCCATAACTACGGGATTGAACCATATGGGGCCTTAAAAAATAAGATCACAAATAAAGTTTATTAAAAATGAGAATTTAGAAGGCTATTAAATTATCTTTTAATACTTTACATAAACATTTATGGAACTCAGACAGGTATGTTCTATTCAATTGTTTTGATAAAACGCACACACACACACACACACACGCTCACATTTGGTTTTTGACCGCTGAAAATGTGCATCCTTTACCAATTTCTCATGAAGCCATATTGAGATCTGATGATCTCTGTAACTGAACCATATAGAACCATCTTTAATACTGTGTTTACAGTGTGTGTGTGTGTGTGTGTGCTCAATACTCACTGTTGTGTTTGTGCACTTGGATGGGTAAAATGCAGAGCACAAATTCTGAGTACAAGTCACATCACTATCTATCTATCTATCTATCTATCTATCTATCTATCTATCTATCTATCTATCTATCTATCTATCTATCTATCTATCTATCTATCTATCTATCTATCTATCTATCTATCTATCTATCTATCTATCTATCTATCTATCTATCTATCTATCTATCTATCTATCAAAAGTCAACAGGTTTAAATAATAGACCTACCAATCTGTGTGTAAAAATAAAATATTTATGCCATCTGTACCCCTATTGACCTTCCACTATACAAAATAGTGCATTACTCATTAAATATACCTCCATGACAATTAATATGTTGGCTTTCATCACCATTTATGTTTGTCTTTCTCTGGAATTTGGTTGATTTGACACGGTAATGACCCTATAGAAGTTGACGACTTATACATTTGAAGACCACAGATATATGTAAAGGGTCCATTATTTATTTAGGAGAATATACTTTGATACATTTTTTAAAGTCATCCACTGAATCAGTTCATTGTAAGAAACAGTCTGGATATAGCTCACAGCTGAGTCACTGATTCAACTTTTGGAACCATTTTAATCTTTCACTATTAAGAAACATAATTATGTGAGTTTAAATATTCAATATTTTGCCCATCTGTAGAATGGACAGTCAAAAGGAATATTTTAAGCACTTGATGAGTTAAAGGTGAAGTATGTAATTTCAGCATCACTAATGGCATCAATTTGCAATTCTCAAACATTTCTCCGTCTGCCAAAAACATTTAGTCTCACCTTAAACTCATGGCATTTGCTTTAAAATCATTAACTTAAAAAAAAGAGAAAAGAAATAATAATAATAATAATATTCGCTTAAACAGATCGCAGTTCCGTTTGCTTCCAGTAGTGGTGTATAGATTGCAGACTTCACCTTTAAGTTATTTTCTCTGTCTTTCAGTCTTCCTCTGTATTTTTATGTCATTGCTGTATAATTAAATGTTTGTATTCCCTCTCAGGGACAGGTTTTCATTGTGCTGTGTGCAACAGACACATTTTGTCCCCGCTAATGAAGCTCTTATGGATGTGAGCGGTTTATAGGTGATTTTACAGCCTGTAAGGAGACATCAGGGAGAGAGGAAATGGAAGAGACAGAAAATGAGAGATTTAGAGAGGAGGAAAAAGACATTGAAGAATAAAAGCGAGTACTTAAGAGAAATGTGAATGCTTATGCTATTTATGAGAGCGAAATGGAGAAATGCCAAATAAAAGTTAATGGTGAAGTTTAAAAAGAAGCATTAATGTGATTTAAAGATTGAGGAAATATAAAAATAAAATGACCAAAGGTGGAAAGGGAAAGCGATTAGACTGAATCAGAGGGTCAGGCTTGTGCTGCATTTGCTGATCTTTTAATGCTGTTCGGTAGTCTGTGCCAGTCTCTGTAGGCCAGCAGTCACCTTGGTGCAGAGGAGAAAAAACTTTGGCCGTAAAGGCACATAAAGCACTGAATGAGAGGAAAGGGGGAAAGGCAATTGACCTTGGCTGGCTGACTGACTGCGGGAGAGATGAGCCATGTGCTGAGCAAGGACTGTTGTTCAACCTGTAGAAGCTTAGAGGAAGGAAGAGTTGCTGTCTTTGTGTCTGTCTGCTGAGTTATTTTCCCTTTTATATTCTCTGTAAACGTCTGTTTTTTTTTGTTTGTTTTTTTAGCTCCATTTTACCTGGAAGTATGGTGAACTATTTCCCCAATGAATTGACTTTGAAGCGAACTCATTCTTGTGTAGATGGTAGAGTTGGAGGTGAGATCTTTTTTTATTTTTAAATACCAGGAAGGGAATGATGTTCTGGTGGCTCTTATGAGCTGATACTTTTCAGTGAATGATTCTGAATGACTTTTATGGGCCAGTTCTTTTTATTGAAGCACTTGTTGTGCTGTATGGTTTTGATTCACAACTAAAAGGCTGCATTTAACTCCATTTTCAGACATACACTCGCAAACTTCCCTAAGCACTTCCCCTCTGGGGAATCTCAATTTTGTCAAGTGGACTAGGGAACCCCCTTGATTTTGACCAAAAGTTTACATATCTACTCAATATATACACTTAGATAGATTAGGTAGACCACAATGCAACACAACTGTGTCGTCACAGCAGGTCACGCTTAACACCCCACACAACTCTAGTGTATTTAGTGTAGTGTAGTTTCTAGTGTAGTTTGTGTATATTTTAATATTTAATTTGTTTATAGGTCTATTTAATAGCCCAGGCATACATACAGGCTAATAAAATAGTGCATAAACAAATTTATAAGGGAAAAAACCTGTAAATAATAAATCAGCTCCATAGCAGATTTCAAGTGATCAAGGGTTTAGGATGTTCCATTTTAACACATTTCAAGCATTCCCCCAGTAATGGGCACTCGTGCAGTGCAATCAATGACTTATATCTGAGTGAACGGGATGGAGGAAATTTAGTGAGGGAAGGGACAAAAAAATGGAATTAAGCACAGCCTCATTCTCTAGTGGCACTAGTGTTTTTTTCCTGCTGATTCTTGAGTGAATGAATTTCCAAGCCCCTATATTTCTTAGTGAATAAAAACTCTAAAGCGCAACAGTTGTAGTACAACTGCATCCTGAACAAATTATTCTTATCAGCCAGATTTTTTTGTTACTAAGATTTTATTAAAATTAATGAATAAATGAGTCAAATAATTCCATCTTTTTTGTTTGTTTGTTTTGTTTAGTTTGTATTTAAAGAAGACATATTATGCCCATAATATTCAGGTGTCCCCAGAATGTGTCACTGAAGTTTCAGCTCAAAATACTCCACATATAATTTATTATAGCTTGTCAAATTTGCCCTCTTTGGGTGTGAGCGGTATTTTTGTCCATGTCCCTTTAAATGCAAATGAGCTGCTGCTCATGGCCCCTTTCCAGAAGAGAGCAGAGCTTTAACAGATCACGCTTCGGTTTGGATACTCTACAACAACAAAGTTTACAATCGTGAGTAGCGGTGTTCAGTCGGAGTCGGACACTGATGGAGAGACTAATGAAAAGTTACAACATTTATAATGCAATTGGATGTTTCTGAACAGTTAGTGGATAAATTAATGTAGTTGCTGTGGAGTTGATTCACCTCATTGACTGGCATGTAATGTCTGTCAGGTCAGTCTTTTGTGCAAATTCAGCATTGAACTGACCCTCGTAAGAGAAGCAGTCCAGTGTAAAATGATTTGCGCAAACTAACACTTTACTGACTTTCTTTGGGGCATTTCCTTCATAAATGAAATCAACCACGGTGTCCTCAGTGGCTCAGATGCAGAAAGTCTATGGAGACTCTTTTGTTCATTGGTACATCCAATAATAGAACATTTGTAATGTGTTTATGGAGCAATTATTGTATATCTCAGCTGCTTTAGTGAGTAAACAGAAATGGGGGACTCAGGGCGGTATCTATAATAAGATCATCACCAGTCATGGGCGGGGCTTCCCAACTCTTACTTAAGAGTAGGGGGAAATCTGGAACTGTGCATTCAGAGAGACAGTTTATGATTTATGGGGATTGTATATAAAAAAAGATTTTAACCATTACAGACTGGTTGTTTACACACACTGTGGACACACATCTGCGTTCAAACATCTTTTAGATCAGTGGCAATTACTGTCATCAAAACAAACTCATCAAAATATTTGTGTAAACAGACCTTTCGCAAGAATTTCAGTATTTATCTATAATTTCATCATTTGCATGTCTGTTTTTCTAAATACATTTTCCTCAAAGATATTGAAAAATTGTTAATGCAACCAAAATTGAAAACAGAAAGTAATTTCTTTCAATTTGTTAATATTTCTTACACTTTCTGTTTATAATTACAATTTTATGATTTCTCACATTTCCCATCCCTAGTATAAGGGGATGGTAGAGCAGAGAATGAAGGGCAGCACAGCAGGGTTTAGTAGGACTTTAAGCTTTACATAGCAATTTTATTGCAATGTCATCTCTGTTGAGTTTTGCCTTCTGTGGCTATTTACTGTGGACAGCGGTGCTTAATCTAGGAGGCCTGCGGGTGACTTGGTTATAGATTTAACAGTTTGGTACATACTTGTACGCACGCACACATGACTGAGACTGAAATTTGTAAATGCTTCATGCTGTGGTGTCTGCTGTTTGAATGTCCCCTACTTCGGGAGGCACATGCATAAATACACATTAAACCCCCCAGCAAGGTGAACAGAATGCTGATGCAGGATCATTTTGGAATATGGTGGGTGAGAGAGACAGCAAACATTAGAGGCGAGGGAAGAGAGTCTCTAATTTTAGCCGCAAAGGCTCCAAGGCCAGATATTCGCTTCTTTCTTTTTCGTTCCCTTTTTTGGCATGAGGTTGAGTGAAAGGGGCATGGGTACGGTTCCCAGGAGCAGTGGGTAAAGCAGCCACTATCAGAGAGGCTGGACAGCCCAATTAATCAGATCTCACTCTGGGGAGCCTCAAGCCTCTGACAGGGACGTTTTATTATGGCCGGCCACCGGACACCCGAAGTCTGCCATCTACACAAACCACTGCATGCTGTGTGTCTCTATCTCACACCGCCGCTCCATCTTTTCTCCCTCAAAACTCACCGCTGGCAGACCTCAGGGATGCCCGAAGGATTGCCATCTGTGGTATGCAGAAGAAAAATATGCCAAAAAAAGGTTATGAGTCATGCCCTATGTGGAGCACTTCAGATGAATTATTTATGATTATTTAGACAGGTAAATATACCAGTATGCCTAACCTTATCATACCGATTAGTTTACTCAATCTGCAAAATCCTACATTTGAACGTTTTATCAACTGCCATCGTACCTCTTCAGTAGCATAAATTTCGAAAATTTTTAGAAGTTGGGATATAATCTAGTGGACAGTTGACCCGCTACATGAGTTTAAAAGGGATTCGTTTGTTACTGTTTTTTTTTAATTGATTAACACACTGATGTTAATTTCTATTTTGATTAAAAGCTTTTCTTTTCAACTTTCTATTCATCAATGAATCCTGAAAAAATGCATATACAGCTGTTTTTAACATTGATAATAATAAGAAATGTTTCTTGAGCACCAAATCAGCATATTAGAATGATTTCCGAAGGATCATGTGACACTGGAGACTGGAGCTATAGATATGAATGCTGAACAGAGTTTAGGGAAGTCACTATTGAAAGGCTTGAGACTGCACATAGCTTTTGAGATGACTGGAAATGCTAATGGATAGCTTTTTCCAGATATTGCAGACCTACTTGGTTAAGGTTGGAGTTGGATAAACTGATCATAGACCAGCAGTTACAGTTAGGACTTTATTCCCAGAAGAGTAATCAGAAGCAGCCGGTAGTGGATTGATAATTCCACCCTGAATTGCCAGCATGTGCAACTAAGCATATACACACAACATGCCCATAGACAGAGGAAGGATTCCACACATCCTATGGGTACATTTTTTAAAAAAATATATAAATATGTATATATTTTTGACAACAATACAGATTTAGTTACTTTATAGAGAGTTTGTTGAAATGCAGTTGAACTCTGCACACAGATTGTAACCCCGCTTGCACAGTCTCCTTAACTCATCCGCTCTCCCATGTTTGACATTTTCCAATTTTCTCCATGTCGTTTGTTAAGTCATAGCTTGGGATTTGATTAGAGAGTGATTTTTATTTGTGTTTGTGTGGAGGGTCGTGTAAATCTGTCGACATCTTCTGGTAAATTCAGTCATTTTTTGTCACCTGTCTTTTGTTTTGAGTGAACAAACTCTTCATTTTGTTGATTTTATAGCCTGACTAAACAGTTCACTGCTCACTTGTTCTCTCAGCATCTTTCTCACTGAACACTTTCCTTGAGGTCTTAAAGCCAAAAGCTAGTGTGTGTGATTTATTTTTCTTGACCAACACACTGTAATTGATTTGCTGCAAACACTATGGATAAGCAGAAATGTGGAGAAAATCTGTTTAAGGAAAATGAGGAAGTAACAGTTGTTCACAAACTAATAAAATGTATGGTAATGTATATATTTTAATGTTTTTTGAAATAAGTCTCTTATGCTCTCCAAGGCTGCATTTATTCGAACAAAAATCAAGTAAAAACTGAAATATTGTAAAATATTATTACAATTCAAAAATAACTTTTCTCTATTTGAATATCTTTTAAAATGTGATTTATTCCTGTGATGGCAAAGCTGGATTTTCAACAGCCATCATTCCAGTCTTCAGTGTCAGATGTCATTCTAATGTGCTGATTTGCTGGTCAAGATGCATGTCCTCGTATTATCAATGTTTAAAACAGTTATTATTTTAATATTTTGATACTTTTGGTGATCAAAGTTGATATTAATATTGATCAATTAATATGAATCAAAAGGACAGCACTTACTGCTAATAGGAATCTTTTTGGAACCATGTAGAAGTCTTTACTGTTATTTTTAATTGGTTTAATCTATCCTCCCTGAATAAAAGTATTTAAGTTTTTAAAAAAATATAAAAAAAAATCTTAAAGATACCAAAATGGTACTGTATATCTTGAATGCAATACAAGTGGCTTTGTTTAAAAGCATTTGACAAGTGTAAATTCATGATGATTGCTGAAATTTATATAGAAATATTTTCTCGTGAGAATTGTTAGTAATTTGTAAAATTAGATTAGATTTAGAATTAGATTTTTACACTTACATTAATGCATTTGGCAGTATTTTTTTTTTTTTTAATCTAAAGCGACATAGCCTATAATACATCTAAAGTAAGCATTTTAATAATTTTGTAATTTTCTCACAAATTCATAACCTTGGCTTCAAGCTCCATGTTCTGCTAAAGGATTCCTAATTGGGTCAATTAATATAATTTGCCATGACCAATTGTGCAACTTACCTATAGCATTATGGGCATACAGCAGTATAGTTTTTAGGTGTTTAGGTCACTCCACTGCGGCCTGTGGAGTGATAATAGCCAGCTTGATGTTTCCCAGACTCCTCTCCCATTACCTGAGTTTTGTGTCCTCTCCTGGGGCTGAGCCTGTAAAAGAACACCGCACTCGGAGACGGGCCAAAGCCCCGAACAACAAACATGCTGTCTCCGAGTTAAACGGCCCCTGTGATGGAGGAGCCATCTCTGAGGGGTTTCTCTGATCACGTGATCGACTGTGGAACAGATCCTGCTTTTTTTTTTTTTCTCCTCTCAGACACGGTGTCTTCTCAGGTAGTTCAACTTGAAAGCAGTTTGGGGGATTCAGGTTTGTATTTATTCAGTGTAAATACTGGAAGCTGGAAGTGTGGGAGGTAAATGTGCTGTCTCCTTCTTTAGATTTCCCACTCACCCGCTGACAGGCATAGGATGAATAAAACATTGTACAAGACATTGTACAGATTTTCTCATTGGGAAAGAGAAAACTTGTCATTTGTAACACTTCCTTTCTGTTTACCCAGAAGTTGATGGTAAAATTATACATTGTTATTCTTTATAAAGCAAAAATAGCATAGCATTTGTTGTTTTTTTTGCTATGGCCACTTTAATGGCCCAAGGGTTGGTTGATTTGATTGACTCATTGGTCGGTTGATTGTTTGATTATTAATTTATTAATTGCCCAGTTGAAAAAACCCCAATTTATTCTTGTTTCTCTCTTATGTGAAATGACTGCGCACATCCAGATGGGCTTTTTTTTATTTTTTTTTTTTTTTGCTTTGCTCTTTCTTATGCAAACTGGCTCCTGCTGGGAGCTTTTCCACTTCATGCTCTCTTTTCCTGGAGTTCATGACTCGTTCAAGCTCACTTCTAATTAGAGAACTTGTTCGACTCACTTTATACATGTTTTCAGTGCCCCTGACTCTGCTTGAGCAAACCAAGATATAGTATGGTAATACCCCGATCTGTACACACAGTTTACACTACGTATCTTTAGCAACACTTCAAAGTACTGAAGGAGCTAAACCTTGAGATTGGGAGTGCTCATGGTTGTATGGCCATAATACTTTCGGTATAAGCTTTCTTTAATGGAATTTTATAACATCTTTTTTCATTGTAAAATCGAATACATATTAGCCCCTTTCACATATACATAACAAAATCCCCAGAGTTAAATCAACTATGCTCAGAATACATATGGTCTGTATCTACTTCAGTTTTACTTTAACACTATGTAGAGTTAAAGGTAATGAGATGATTAAGCAATTAATTAAGTGATAATTAAACATTACTGATGAACACCTGCTGTTAACAAGCAGAATCGCTGAAGAAAAAAGAAACACAAGACCTTCAGCTGACTTCAGCCTTGAAATCAACTGAAGGTATAAGAAGACATTAAATCTCTCATGATCTGATACAACTCCACAAACAGCGTTACCAGCTGTTTACTTATTACTAACCAGATCGACTTTACAGGACCTTTTCAAAAATACCAGTAAATCGGTTCAGATTTTGTTTTGGACAGACAGTGGAAACTAAAGCACTTCTCATCCAGGTGGATGAAGAAAATAATACATTGCTGAGTTTACCAGTTTTTTTTTTCACTATTATTATTATTATTTTACTAACTAGTGTGAAAGGTATCTTACCAGTTAAAAGACAGAATGATGTTTCCATTGAATATTTGCCAGAGAAGTCAATCTGGTTATTTTACGGTAATTTACCAGGTTGAACGTGGGAAAGGGGCTATTGACTCTGTGGTTGCTCTTATTGTGGGTTTGGAGTTTAGATCAGAATGGTTGTTTTCAGTACTGAAAGTCAGTACTGTGCTGCCTTGCAAAGCCTGTAATCACACTGTGACCTACCCATATGCCCAACTTCATCCCTCAATGCCCAGAGTCCGTCCCCTCACACCCTGTGTATCTTCGATGGGCTACAATCAGCAGTGTTGCCAGTGTCAGTGTGGCATGGGTTTAATTAGCAGGGTATAAGGGCACCGAGCTGCCAGGTCCCATCATTCTAATGGGCACTCATACTCTGTGCCCCTGGGGGAGCTGGCAGGTTTAGCTGCTCTCCCCACTAACTCTCCTCCATGAGCCAGTTCAGCAAAGAGAGAACATAATTTTCTCTGCTGAAAATCAAAAAAGTCTAAAAGTGAAAATGTTTTTTTTTTATTTTTTTTTATATTAAAGTTAAAGTTAATAAAATGCTAATTTTATTATCAGCATAAAAAGTTGACTGAGAAGTTAAAAAATAAAAATTAACAATTAAAAATGAATTTGGTTTGTCCCCCTTTTGCTTTAATGACAGTAGCCGACATGAATCCCAACCTGAGGAACATGTTCGCCAGCATATTTTGGGAATTAACAAAAGAACATCTTGTGCTTCGATGGAAATATGAACTTTTGTACAAAAACTATATGCTCGAAATGTGCTTATTTAATTAGTTACAATTTTATTAGAGTATCTTGAATGTTTCTTATGTTATTTTTCCCTGAAACATTTTTTTTTTTTTTTTTTTTTTTAAAATATATCTTAAAACCTTTTTATTTTTAAATTAGATTTTGACTTTTGGACCCCACTGCTCGTTTGTGCAAGTGAGATTAAATTTATACCATATTCTCAATGCTATAATTGAATTTGTATTCTTTATGTACATTTTCATATTATAGCAGTTTACACAGTGTTATGAATCTCAGCTGTGTAAGTTATTAAATGTCATCTAATATTTTGCTGCATAAGAAGTCTAAGTTAAAAGTCTAAATTTTGGTAGCCATGCAAAGTTCAATGCACAAGCTTCTGATTCAGCAGATTTAGAGCTTCATGTTATTGATCGCTCTGTTGCTTCTCTGTAACCATCTGTCATGTTGTGAAGGGAGAAGCCCAAAGCAAGGCTGAGGGAATCCAGGACGCTCTGGTCTGAACAGAGCCCTGACACTTCACTGGCCAGTTTTTCCAACAGTTTCTGTGCCATCTTCAACTGCAGAGCACAGCAACCTTTAAATCCTCTGCTCAGCTGCCAGCAAGAATTTATAATAACTCACACATATGACATTCTGAATCCACACACACATAAGCAGTTTGTTTTCTAAGAACTTAGTTCAGGAGTTGAGATGTGCTGGTAACTAACCCTACTATAACCCCAAATGTAAAGCCAAAGGGATGAAGGGTGAAACATTAACGGTCAGAAAAAAATACATATATAAATATGTGCTGTGCCAAGACAATCCAAAAGAAACACTGATGCAGTGGAAAGATGCATGTTTACATGACTCTAAGGGTACATTTTCACAACTACGATGTAAAACGGAAGAGTTTTTTTTTCTTTGCGTTTTTCGGGTACAGGCGAGAATGTTGTCAAAACGATCCACATTCACAAGGATACGCAGAAAACAATAAAAAACGCTGTATTATGCATGCCAAGCCTGTAGTTGGCGAGGTCACTTTGTAAAGAAAAACTACACGCCTTTAGACTGAACACGTCACCGTTTTCCCAAATTTGAATTTTTGTAGTTTACATGGAGAAAATGACTGTATCGTTTTCAGTAACTTACACTTTGAAACCTGTTTTCAAAAGTTTGCATTTCAGGCCTCCAAAATGGTGGTGTCGTGTAAATGAGCGGCCAAAACACAAAGTTTTCAATTTTTAGTTCAAAAAGGGTGTCATGCAAACAATCCCTATAAAAGTAAAGTAGAAAGAGACAAAAAAAACAAAAAAAAACAACGCTAAACAAGGACTATACACAGGGTTATTATCATGAACTAAATCAAACTAAAACCATACAAAAATGTCATTACTTGAAATAAAATAAGCATTAACTGATATATTAATGAAATGAATAAAAATGAAAACTTAATTTTAGTTGCCAAGACTCATTTTCATTTAGTTTAAGTTGACATACTAAAATAACTAAAACTAAAACCAAAACTTAATAAAAATTATATAGACATTACAAAAAATGAAACTAATAAAAATAACACATATAAAACTCAACTAAAACTTTAACTAAATTGGAGTGGAACATTAAAAAAAAAAACATAAAACATAAAAAACGTAAAAAAAAACTAAAACAGTATATCATTGTTATTAAAATTATATATATATTTATGTGTGTGTGTGTGTATATGTGTATGTGTATAATATATATAAATAAAATATGTGTGTATATTTTATATGTATGTCAGCAGCATCTAATCAAGCATGAGTAATTTCCTGGCTGCAGCGTGTACTCAGCGGTCCTCCAGCCACCACATCTGTACCAGATCCCTCTGGAAAGTTCTGGGGGCATCAGAGAAGGAGAAAGTGGGAACATTTCCCTGCTTTGTAGCCATCTGCCCCTGCATTTCCCTAATTGAATTAATTAGAGCAACAAATCTGACAAAATGCTCGTTAGAGCCACACTCCAGTTTGTTGCAAGTCACAGTTAAGTAGAAGGGGTGGGGAGAACAGGTGATGGCTCCGCCCCAACCTGAGTGCACTATTAATTGAATATGTGTCATCATTTGTTTTGTTCTATATTGTGTCTGTGCACAGTTTGTATTTGAGTAGCAGTTTGTTGTGATAACATCACTGTCACCTCTGGCTTTTTGAATACAATATTTGAAACATGATTTTTCTGTAAAGCTGCTTTGAAATGATATGTAATGTAAAAAAGTGCTAAACAAATACATGTGAACTTAATTCGCTTTAGTCTTAAGAACAGGAGTAGTGTTTGAGTCAGACTTGATGAACTTAATGGCTTGCGGTTGAGTAAGCGAGTCTGATTAATTCAGTAATCGCTCTAAATGATTGTGAAGTGTTTTTGATTCACTAAACAGTGCATGGGATATGCGAAACACTTTTAGAATATTTTGATACAAAAGGCATGTTTCAAAACCCTGAAACTCATAATACTATACAATCATTAATATACAAAACAACTACAATACAATATAAAAGATTAAATATATAAGATGTATATAAATAAATAAATGAATATATAAATTAACAAATTAACTCATTTTAAATAATATTTATTCTGCATTATTTCATATTTAATTTAGACTTCATTAAAATATTTGAAACACAAAGTATGCTGTCAATTACTAATAATTTGCAAATATTGTCACTATAATGTTTGACCGTACTAAGATAAAGATGTCATTGGTAGAAATAAAGCGGATGAGCACAACATGCATTTATTAATACCAAAATCTTTCATTTACCTCTTGCTTCTCTCTTACCATTCTTGCTTTGTGAAATTGCGAGACCGCTGGACCCAGAGCATTAGGATTGCAGGACGGCTCGCGCTCTCGCTGACAGACGGGATGTCTGCCTGACGGGCTGTGAAGGGTAGAGGATTTAGCGCAAATGGCAGGGATGCTAATGAAGGCATGAATGAATAACTAAGAGGAGGGATTGTTTATGAGAGCTGCAGGTGAGATGAGGAAATGTGCAGTCGTGCTAGCAGAAGCTCTAACGACAGGCAGCTGCAAATTGGCAGCAGTGTTCTGCGCTGTAGTGCGTTTCGCTGCCTTCCCAGTTGTAGACACACACACACACACACAACTGTCACCCAGACTCATATCGTCCATCAAACTGGCATCTCAGCGAGTTTGAGGCTAAAAGGCCATGCACCGATTGGCATGGGACATCTCCTCACTTTAGTGCCTCTAACCTCTTTCCTTTTTTTTTTTTTTTTTTGTCTCTGACCCAGTTTTGTTTGCTGTATTTGTATGCATGCAGGTTTTTTGGGACCTCTAGTAAACTCGTGTAACAGGTTTGTCTTGCATACCATCAAGATCATCACTCTTAAGATAAATAGGCAGCTAGAAAGATAATAAATTATATTGAATTCCTGAAGTATGAAGTATACTATGTTCAAAAGTTTTAGGGTTGGTAAGAGTTTTCAGCAGCATTACTCCAGTCTTCAGTGTCACATGATCCTTCAGAAATCATTCTAATATGCTGATTTTCTGCTCAAGAAACATTTCATATTATCATTGTCAAAATAATTAATAATAAACTGTTGAAAACAGTTGTGCTGATTAATATTTTTGTGGAATCTGTGATTCAAATTTTTTTCAGGATTGTTTGATGAATAGAAATTTCATAAGACTGGAAATCTTTTGTAACAAATATCTTTACTGTCACTTTTGATCAGTTTAATATTTTCTTTCTCGCTTAAGAAAAGTATTATTATTATTTTTTTTTATTTATTTATTTTTTAAATCATACTGACCCCAAACTTTTGTACGGTAGTGTATGTTCATTAAGATTTTATCTTAAAACTAAGTTAAAAATCATGTAAATTATGCATCCGCAGATGTCCATATGCATTCAATTTGTTTTTACATTTGGGCTGTTTCAAAATTATTTCATGCACGTTTACTGCATTTCACTAAATTCGTAATGAGAAATGTATTAAAAACTGTAATTACTGAACTATTCACAGAAACCTAAAGCATGAAGTCTAAAAAGGAGTCTTGAAACTCCTTTTTTACAACACAACAAAAACTCTAAGGTTCAGTGTTTAAAAGTGAGGAAATTTTAGAATATATTCATATTGTTGTTACGTGTTTGTCTGTGATAGACTGTTGGTTGTCATTTATCACATGTGCTCTTTGTTTGGTTTTCTCCCGCCACTCGTCTAGTCATTATTGTTTCATTCATGTCAGGTGTGTATCATTATCAGTATTGTTTGCTCCCCGGCTCCTCTCTATTTCAACCCTCAGTCCTGTCTGGTCTTCGTCCTTCGTTAATATTGTTGATGGTGTTAGTGTAAATTCTCCTTGTATGAATTAAAGTTCTACGTCAAGACTTTCATCGTTCGTGCGCTTCTTCCTGGACACTGCTCACATAACAATTGTAATATTGCATGCTGTAAAGTATACTACTTCTTGTTTTTAATGATGATTGGGTTTGAAAAAAATGGCTTGTCTGTAAAGTCTTTGTGTCTAGTGTTCATGGCCATTCATTACAAACATTGATCGGAGCAGATCATCATTGCTGGGACAGTCATTTAGTTCCAATGGCAGTGAATGTGGCATCAGGTGCAAGTGGCATGGGGGAAGGTGTTTAATATGTGTGTCTTACCAGATTTGCTCATGTTTTCTGCATTTGCGTCTCTGCGAATGAAGGCAGCAGTCAGCATCTGTGCTCAACCATGCAGTGTGATTGCATGTGACTGCTCATCTGTCTCTTGTATTTAGGGGTCTGTTCTTGTTGGAGCTGAATGAGCTTGTTTATGTTTGTTTGCTCATCTAGGTATCCAATTTCCCATCTCCCCCTGGTTTACCCAGTTGAGTTTCTGTAGCTGCTGGAAGCAAAGCAAAACTTCCAGAATAGGCACCTAATTAGTGGAATTAGCTGCAGATCAAAGAAGACAATTAAAGGTGGTACTGGCACAGGGGCGGGCATGATGCCGACTTAATTTGCATCACAACACCGCAGCCGTGGTCGGCACGCCAGCGAGCTCTTGCTCCTCATTACTGCCAGCTCAAACAGTGGCTGATCGACCGGTTTGCACCGCCTCATATGCATTGACTTCTCTCTCACACTCATACTCTCACTCACACACACACACAGGTTTGTTTTGCTATCAAAATGAGGATATTTCATAGGCGTAATGGTTTTTATACTGTACAGTCTGTACATTTTATCCCCTTGCACTACCCCACCCTAAACCTACCCATCGCAGAAAACCGTCTGCATTTGTACATTTTTAATGAAACATTTAGTGAAACGTTTTTAAAGCCATTTGAAATTTGAGAACTCATGTCCTCATATTTCATGTTTACGTCATGATACCAGTGTAATACCCATGTCATTGGACAAATTTGTGTCCTCATAAATCATACACGCACGCACACACACACACACACACACACACACACTCTAAACACTCCTGGGTTATTTCTTCAACCCATTTTCTCAGTTATTTGTGTTGGGTTACAATTACGGGTTATTTTTTCAGAGAGTAACCATTTTCTGGGTTATAGGGCTAATATTTTGACCCAATTCCTAGGTTGTTTGGGTTTCTGGGTTATTTTTCAAAGAGTAACCCATGTTCTGGGATTTTCTCACAACAGTCAATGAAATAACCGTCACTTCGCGCTCGATCCGTTTTGGCCTGGGCTTCTTCGGTTCAACTTCGTCGTGTATTCAGGGTAAGCAAGTATTTTCAGTGTCGCTGTAACGTAAACTTTTCTGTGTCCATGTCCCCGTTGCTAGTTTAGCACCATTTGCTGAAAAAATTAAAATGGCTTACCGTGGTAATTCTGTGGTTGGCATGCAGCTGCCCGCAGCTAGCGCGACAACAGCTAACTAGTTTAAAGTCCGTATAAATTCTAAATAAATGTGTTTTGAGTTTGTCTGTCTAAAGAAAAATGTTTTTAACCACCCAGCCAAATTTGAATGATTAAAAATAACGACAAGTTCATGAAATTAGGTGTCAAAATGGTTGAAACGCTTTCTACATATTGTTGAGAAATACACGTATGACCTACTTAAAGTGTTTAGAAGAAAATGACTGAATTCATTTTACATGGTATTTAGATTCTGTTTTTCATAAACTCTGCTGTACTTATCTCATTGTTATAATACCAGTAATAATACGATAAGTACAGTGCAGCTAGTGGCGACTTCAAACATCGGGTGAGAAGCACAGTTTATAGACAGCAATATTGTTATGTTTAAGGACATAACATACATTAAGATAATATCAGATTGTACTGTATAGTGAAATACAATCGTTGCTGAGTCTGCAGTCTGAACACTTTACCTCAGAGCGTCCGTTAACTGAATGAATTCATAATAAATTGTATGAATGGGACACTCAATGCTCATATAGCCAAGAGCAGAAGAAAGATGTCTTTATATGTTTTATTTATGTGCGACATGCTTTTTTTCATTGTGCACCTTAAATAATCAAGCACTTGTTTTTATTGAGCAGCATTCATGATGACCAGACATCATTGATCTCATGTCATACAGGAGGGGTGCATAGCATCAGAGATCATCATGGGATTTATGTCTGCTGGATTCTCAGTGCTGTCACTCAGTTTCAGTGTATGGCTCCATCTGAAGTGTTTGATAAATGGCAGGTCTGTTACTGAGTTAACCTCTTGTTTCTGCTGAAGTGTCATTCTTTAGTGCTCAGGAGACCCATCCACACTTACGGTGGAGTGGAGGCTCAGAGTGCAAGAGTGTAAATGTTGTTCATTCACCGCTACTTTTACTCTGACCCCTCTGGCTTTAGGCAAATATAATATAAATGTGCTGTACTATGAACCACTTTGTATGAATGATGTGTGATCCCCACTGATGTTATATATTAAGTGATAAATATACTTGGCATGCCTTTAGCAGTTGCTTATCAGAGAGGATGTTAATCAAAACTTGAATCACGGAACATAGATTAACAAATATAACAATTAAATTCAGTATAATTATAAATATATAATGAAGTATTTAAAGGGTCATGCAATACATTTAATATTTTTCCCCTCTTAGGTCCACTTACAGTATGATATTTTAATATACAACAATATAAAACTATATATAGATTTTAATAATAGTATATAAATATGGTTTGTGTGCCAAAATGTATGCGCTGTTCCTTTAAGACTATTTATATACCTTGTTCACATAGAAAGAAAAAGTTCTTTACTGCACTCCAATATGTAGAGGCCAGTATGGTTGTCAAATTTGTCTAACTGTTAATAATCAGACTTCATTCTTAAAAATAAAAGGTTTTTGCAACAATGCCACTGTCCTGCAGAGTTTAGCTCAAACCCTAATCAACCACCTAAACAAGGTAATCAATGTCTGGATTACTAGAAAGATGCAGGCAGGTGAGTTTTTATCGGGGTTGGAGCTAAACTCTGCAGGACAGAGTCCTATCCCTGCTGTAGAAGAGCCATTTGTGGGTTCCCCAAAGAAATTTTCTGTGAACAGTTCTTAAAAGAACCATTTTTTTTCTCAGTGTAAATAATATCAAAAGTACCATTTACCAATAAAAAGACCTTTTGCACAATGGAAAAGTTTCATGGGTGTTGAAGGTTCTTCATGGAACCATCAATGCCAATAAAAACAATCTTTATTTTTAATACGGTAAAATGATCAGGAATCTTGTCCAAAAATAAATCCTTGAAAAGGATTTACTAACTCTTTTGGTGTTTAGGAAAGTAGTACCAATCCTAGTTCCTCAAACCAAATTTCTTTCTTCTGCTGAACACAAAATAAGAAATTTTGAAGAATGTTGGAAACAAAACAGTTGATGGACCCCATTGACTTACACAGTATCTTTTTCTCCTTCCATGCTATGTAAGTGAATGGGGTCCACCAACTGTTTAGATAAACATATTCTTCAAAAATATATTCTTCAAAATATCTTCTTTTGTGCTCAGCAGAAGAGAGAAAATCATACAGGTTTGGAAAAACTTGAGGATGAGTAAATAATGACACAATTTTCTTTTTTGTTTGAATATAGTTTAATAGTACATTGAACTTTGAAGATAATGTTTTCTCTGGACTCCTTTGAGTCTCAATCAGTAAGAAAAAATTACGATGGGTTAATTTGTAAATGATTGCGTTTGTGCATTCTTAAACTAAGCTCCCTGCTCAAAATACTGTGTAAAGCTGTAATAAAACAATCAAGCCAGACTAAAAAATACGTCTGTTTTGAGCCACCTTAGCCCCTATTATAAAAGTATATACTATTAAATTTGCTGTGTAAATGCATTTATGCCACCTCTGAGCATCATGGCCTGTGTATAAAGAGACCTAACCGCCACTTCAGCTTCTGCGCCACCTTTACAGTGTAAGTTTAGCATAACTTGCTGTTTCATGTATGCCGATGGATGAAAGTCTCTGGTCAGAGAGTCCACATGACATACTAAATGAACAATGCACCGCTTTTTATTCTCTTCAAGGAAGGCAGAATGTTGAGGCTTTGTCTTTATGAGGCGTTTTAATTGTTCATCAGCATGTCTCCCTTAGCTTCTGGGGCAGTCTTTGATTGATGTTGCTCCTAATCACTATAATAGCTGGCGAAGCGTAATTCTGCCAACAGTGTCTCTCCACTGGCTCTGAGAAAAGAAGCCTCTGGAGTATGGCCTTCTTCTGTTCCGATCAGGCGATGAGAGGAGGGAACGACAGGGTGAGCCTGGATCATAGAGGAGCTGGGAGAGACAAATAAATGACTTCTCTTCTTAATGTAATCATCAGATGTTCAGCGGTGGTCTGGGAGTGACAGATGCTGCTATAGAGAGCGTGCAGGTCAAATCTGAGCATTTAGAGATTACACGGAGAGCATGTTACTACCTCCTCTCTTTTGTGCGGGATTTATAGACAGTTTTGTGGTGCTTATGTTCAGCTATTTAACCTTTCCAAGTTGGCAGCAACTTTTCAGAAAGCAATCACTTGACGGAAGCAGCAATGTTCCATGCTTTTTCCTTTTTAAAGCTTCTCCTTAGACCGTGGTGTTATCCTCGTATTTCTGTCCCCGCAGTGCTTTAATTTTCCATGTTTATTCAACATAATTTCCTCGTTTTCTATCATCTCTTTTTTTATTCTTTTGTCTTCATCCTCTGTTTTCATTTTCCATGCTATCTCTTCATTATTGTCGGTAAATAGCACTCACAAAATGGAATTGTTAAATGTTGTAGTTATCTATAAAAGAGCAGCTGTAGCTGAACTGATAGTGCTGCATGCAGAACAGCCAGCAGCTTTGGTACCTGCAAAGGACTTCTGTGGCTAGAAGAGTAAATGGAAATGCTCTCAAATTGTATTTATTATACTAAAATTAAAATGATTTAAAATTTGGTGTGCATACATAAACTCTGCTGTGATATGCCGTTTTTTTGATTGTTTGTTTGTTTGTTTTTGGTTAGATTGGATAATGGGATATATACTACTTTTAAAGGGATGGTTTACGTAAAGAAAAATTACAACACTAAAAATGGGATTTATTCATGCAATGAAAGCATACATTGACAAGAGGACTTCAAGCTCTCTCTCTCTATATATGTGAATATATATATATATATATATATATATATATATATATATATATATATATATATATATATATATATATATATGTATATGTGTATATATCTCTATATATATATTATATAATTTTTTGTGTGTGACAGGAGCAAGTATTTGTTCTGGAATGACATAAATGCGAGTGAGTTTTGTGTAAATTACAGAAGTTTCTTACATGCATATATTCGTACAATAAATAAATATATATGCTCAATTTAAGCCTTTTATAGGTTGTAAAGTTGATGTGAATTGTATTTTAGTTTCATAATTTGATATTTCTGAGTGAAACTGCATATTTAATGAGAATAAAATTTAGGGCAAGACTTAATTTAATCCTGGAATTTATTAGAATGTTAAAAGTGTGTGTTAACCAAATAGTTAGACTGAAAGAAAATTTGCTAAGACTGTGGAGAAAAACCTGGCTGTTGGTTGGTTATGATTCATCTTCAAAGTCATCATCAAAGACAATAGACCTAGCCTATATAATGACAGGGGCTTTTTTTTTTTTTTTGGACAAAATAATTAATGGGATAACGTTGGAGACGCATTGTGTTAGACTATATCCCACTTAAAATGTCATGATTAAGATTAAGATAAGCTATATAAAGCTGAAAATGGATAAATACATTATTTTCTCTAACATTCCACTTATTTAAATATCTTTTGCAATATCATAGCACAGTTTATACATAAAGAGGTATAGTTGTGCATATGAGAAAACATGATTAAAATAGAAATGCTGTATTAGGAAGTGCTGATTAATATTTATTTGAGAAAACGGAGACTTATATTTTAAGTGCATGGGCTTTGATTTCATTGCTGGGAACAGAAGACATTTCCTTCCTTGTTTAGCTGACTGCATTGTTCAAAAACACACTTAAGGAAAACCCTGTCTCAGCTTTTCAGCCACACCGCTCGGCTGCCTTTTACAGCAATGTTGTCACGGTACAATGGCCCAGGTTTTACTCCCTGGGTCATAATCCATATCTCTTGACTGTCATTTAATTAAATGCCTAACGGCTTTTCCTTTGTGTGTGGCCCACGCCCTGGCTGGTGGAGTGGTACGCTGTGATTTGGCAGGCCATCAATCTACGGCCGTGTGAAGGGTTCTCCCTCCGTCCAGCCAGCCCTGAAAGATGAATAGATAAATGAAGTTTCATTATGCTCCAGTGTCACCTCCTCCACCTTCTCCTCTTCCCATGAATGCAAATGCAGCAACGCTGAGGTTGTTCCCTCACCAGCACTCATCGTAAGTTGCGTCTGATTTAAATCTCCGATAGTTTTGCAATTGTATGAAACGGCACATACAGAATTGTATTAAGTAAGGGATAATGTACAGCAAAATTGAACCTGACACAAAACAAAGGCATCTTAAACCACCCCGAACGAGTTCATTTACCGATATTGATCGAAGGACCTTACATTATCTGGCTTACTATAACTAAATAAATGGACTTTCTCTTAGATTGTCCATGTCCGTATATTGCTATTTTATAATTCCATATAATATTCATCTGTATTGGTTTTAAAGCACTAATAAGAGTCTTCAAAATGGGATGTGTGCTGCAAAAATACAATTTTAATTTCAACCAAAGCTGAAATTTTTCTTTCATTGTTCTTCCCACATTAAAAGGAAATTGAGTAGGATTTAAATTTAATGACTTTTCTCATCAATAATGATTGTTTTAATGACTTTGCATTGCAAGCATCATAACAAAGAATGTACATAAATTAATATGCAAATATATGCCTGTTATTGTAAGCTAAGTTTACAATGCAACTCTATTTTATACAATAAGCATCTGGAAGTCCCCTTTCTATCCACCATGAAAATACAGGCATGAAAAAAATTGAAGACCCCTGAACTAATATTCTTCTCTCAAGATTAAAATATTATAAAGTTAAAAAGTTTCTTCAAAGGCATCAAGCTGCAAAAAGCTGTTATTTATTTCTAGCTGCTAACACACAAAACTAATGACTTTTGTTGTGCCAGATTCCCAAACATATTGTGTTTTTGCGGAATTTAATTTGTCATTTTGGAGTCAAGAAGTTTTGCTGTGAGTAATGTACAGAATGTGAACGAGTACGTGTTTTAATGGCTTTTAGCATACACTCACTTTCTCAGTTTTACGTTTTCCACTTTTAGGAAAATAAAAACTTCTTATAGTAGACAATTTCAGAAATATATAGTTATAGTGTCTTATCACAACTGCACTCAAATAATCATTATCGTAAAAGATATTTTACAGCAACCTCACTCTCTGATGAATTTTGCGTCTTCCTGGTCCAATAGTAATTAGTCCAGCCAAATAGCAGGAATTAGCGGTTTGTAAAATCTGGTGAGTGTTGTTTGCCAGCTGGAACAGATGCTCAGATAAAGCTGAAAGATAAAGTCCAAAGCTCAAAAGAAGAGAGGAAAGATAGTGGGAAAGAGGAGTGGAAAAGTGCGGAAGTAAGAAATGCTTCCTGTTTAAAAACAAAAATAATAAGGAAATTGAAAACAGAGAGAAAGTGTGTGCGAGTAAGTGCGTAAGTGAGTGAAAAGAACACAGAAGAAAGAAATTAGATTTAGCCAATTAGGGTGGGAAGCCACTGGTAATTATCTCTCAGGGGACCCCGATGAATAGTTCTGCATATCGTTTACATAACAAGGAGGAAAGGTTCTCTGACGCCTCTCTCCCTGTTTGGTCAGACAGGATGTGCCTGTCTATATGCATCTGTGCCGTAGAGCCCAAGGAACTTCGTATACTGCAGCTTCCTGACAGTTACTACTGGACGTACAGTGAAGTCAAAAGTCTCAGACGACACAGAGCATCAAATTTGAATCTGTTAATAAACAAAGTTTTGAAAATAGTAAAACAGTAAAATGTGATGTAAATTGAATAAGAAATATTCTAAGCAACTTTGTGACACTGATCATGTGACAAAGTCATTCACATTTGAATAATTCACAAATCATGTTATGATATTATACCATCATACCAAATTCAGCTTTTAACTCAAATTATTTTGCAGATATATATTAATTGGCTCTAGTGGTCTCATATTTTTGGGGTCTACAGTATTTTATCCTAGGTTAAAAGATAACAGAATTTAAACATAACGCAAAGCCAGTGTATTTGATGTTTTTAAGTTGCCAAAAAAGTTTATAGATGGAAATTTATGATAATCCTTCTGTCTGCTGTCTGTGCTTAACCGCAGGAGAACTCTGAAATCTTTTCTTCTGATATGCATGCGTTCCTGTTTCACTCGACTCAGCTGGATCGCCAGGGTGCTGTTGGGCCCTAAATTGTAAAAAAAAAAAAAAAGGTTTTTTTTTTTATGTTCAGTTGTGCAGTACAGAGAATTTTCAAAACCAGTCTTTTGACAATCTAAAACAAGACCCAACTCAATAAAGTCCTTCTTTTTTTTTTTTCTTGGTTGAATTCAGCTCCAAATGAGTGTGTGTGATGAAGAGAACAGATATTCATAACTGCCGGTTATGTATTTTTTATTTTTTTTATTTCTCTGCTGGTGCCTTTGATGGCAAAGGGAGAATTAAAGTGTTAAGTTTGCTTCCTCTTTTATTAAAGGAGGCTTAATTTAATTAGTTACCCATTATCGAGACCCTCTGCTGCTCTGTGAAGGTTTCCGGCGCTCCGAGGGAAAGGGAAGTTAGTGTCTCCTGGTCTCCAAGGAGGAAGTGTCCTTTTAATCAGGCTTCTGTTTGCCTTCCATTAGCATCTGTCTTACTCCGACTAGAACCGTTGATATTGTTGTTGTAGACACACTGCTTGCACACAAAACACGTCCTTTGTTTTGAGTAGAATTTAACATGGCACCAGAACTTTATCTTTAATACTTCATTGCATGAAATAATTTGTTTTGTAGTTGTTTTATTTAGTGCAGTCAATCGAATGACAAAAGTAATCAAATGTATTACATGATTTGGTAAAATAGTCACAAAGAAGTAGGTACATCATTAATTTCCTAAGAAAAGCCCCCAAATTAAGATATTTCAAAGACATTACTTTATGGCAGACGCAGTCATTTTATAGACGTGACAAGTAAAAATAGTTCTGTCTGCTTGCTTTTTAAATGTAGAATTCTAGAAGCATTGTCAAAAACATCACGTCGTCTATATTTTTGTTTGTTTTGGATTCTGTTTTTGTTGTGTGAAAAGAAAACAGGGTGGTATTAGAGTTACAACATTTGTGTCTGTCTTTAGCTATACAATACATGTGCTTAAAGGTGAGGTGTTTTGGCTCCGAGGCAGTTAGGAGAATTTGTGTCCCTTGCAGGGTTTCAATGGCTCAGGACAGAGAAACATGTGCATCTTGGGACTCGGGCAGCCTCATTCTGTCAGGATGTGGACGGCCATTTGAATGTATGTGCTGACAGCATTCACTCACAGCCTTTAAACTAGGCCAAAGTGACACCAGTTCCTTCTCCAAAACACACACAGCTGGATTCCTCTACTGCTTTTGAAAATAAGCCTTTGATTGTTGCTATGCATAGGAAAGAAGATCACAAAAGATCCCTAATATCTTAATTTGTTCACATAGATGAGCTTAAAGGGTGGCATTTGGTATTAGTTATTGCAAATTTGTCAAATTCATGGTAATTTATTGACATAAATTAAGAGAATAAGGGTATTTTTTACACATAATTTTTGCTTAAATTTGTACTTTTTTGATGGATTGATTTGGTTGGTTGGAATAGTCGGTTGATTGGTTGGTTGGTATTGTTTGTGTGGGTGGGTGGTATTGTTGGTTGATTGGTTAATTGGTATTGTCAATTATTGAATATTTTTGGGCATGCTCATTCCCTCAGATTTTACATTTAGATAACCCTTGCCATCATTGAACACTGAATTTATATATATATATATATATATATAGTTATATTATAATTGTTGTAATATGTTTCTTCTGAGTGCTGAGTGCTTTATTCTGTCACTTTTATCATCACAATCATGAGCCAGGTGATTTTTTTTTTTTTTTTTTTTTAATGTTGTAAAGAACTCTAACCATAGGCTGAGTCAGCTGACAAACAAGCAATGTTGAAAGCACCAGGGAGGCAAAGGTGTCTTCGAGAAGTCAGCTTACAGATGCCTTTATAGTTATATTTTAACATAGAAAAAGTTACATGAGTTTTACAGAGTCTGGTAAACCCCCAGCTGAGGATACTAACCACTTTACATATAAATACAGCTTAGCCTGCAGGCCCCAGTGTTCTTCAAGTGGAGACATTGTTATTTCAATCTCTTGAGCTCATGCGAGGGGCCGTGCTTATCCTTTTCCTCCTGCGATGCTTGAGACTTCTGGGAAGATCGTTGGAGGCTTTACCCTCTGACACCACGCACCTCCTCTAATACCACCCCAGATTCACATGAGGAAAATGGGGGAGTCCAGACAAGAGGCCCATTGATTGGCCCCAGACAGCTCCTAAAATGGGGGTAATGGTCCTTGTGATAATCCATTTAGAGAGAGGATGACGAGGTGTGAGTGGAAGGACAGAACTCATTCACCATGTTGTGTCACACACATTCAGGGCTTGACTCAGATAGACGTGTGTCTGTGTGTTTCGTGTTAGGGTCAAAGAAATAATGTTTTTTTTTTTTTTTTTTTTTGTCTGGGTCTAGTTATTCAACAAAATATTGGTACTGTCGGGTTTTCAAATGATGAAAAAAAATCAATTGGATCAAGTGAATGTGTGTCCTTCATCCCAGTGAGCACATCAAAAAAGTTGTCTAGACTGTAGTCTCTGAATAGTGCGTTATATTGTACCTATCTTTAATTCTAGATTAAACACTGTGTCTTCCTTAAAAGCAATATGAATGCCTTTGTTCCTACATTAAAGATGATGGATGGATCTCTGGACATCGACATTTTCTCTCATAAAGTATGGATTCACTCTCTCGCTTTTTTTCATGCTGTGCTACTGTATTCTACTTTGCCTCAAGTGATGTTGTTGTTGTCGTTTTAAAATTCTTGCAGTGTTTTTGCACTGAAAATAAGGGGTTTTGTACATCTCTACTTATAGACACACTGAGTAGCTTTGGTCTGACACTTTATGGTAATGTTGTTGTATTTCTGAAAGTACTTACTCACTGATGCAGTCATAAGAGACAGTTTCTCGGTTCCTTGCACACTTTTGCCATTTTGGCTCATGGCCATGAGTAGCGAGGCCTGTCTAAAATGACCCTCGAATGACCTGGTATAACAACTGCTAACACAACTTTGTGAATCACTCATGAATGGCTCATTTAACAGTACTGTCCCAAACAACAATCTCATAATTCATGTGGGAGAGACACGCAGAGAATTAATTTAAACAACTGCCTTGTATTAAAGAACTCTTATTAATGGGATGGTTCACCAAGAAGTGAAAATACAGGTTTGTAACAACATGAGTGTTATGGCCATTTTTAGTTTCCTTGTTTCGAATTAGTTTCTGGTCTTGGTTTTCATTGTCTCTATTTGCCTGTGCTCTAGTTCTTCATTAGTTTTCACGGTTTCTTATTAGTTAACACCTGTTCCTTGTTTTGTTAATAATCTAGACCTGCGTATTTAAGCCCTCGTGTTTTCCTCTCTTCACTGTCTCGCAATAATGCTATGTTTAAAGCTTGTAGAGTTATTGGTCTTTGTATTTAATATGGTATTTCTTTGTTTGTTCGATTCAATTGTAAACTGGTCTCTGGTTTGGTCTCTGTTTGCACGTTGAATATTGAAAGAGTACTTTGATTATAGTTGCAAGTTTTATCTCTTAGTTGCTTGATCCATTGTTAGCTTCACGTGTTGTTATTTACCTACTACTTGTCATACACGAATCAGTGGGCGGGGCTATATTAGGAATGATGTCGAAGTCATCATTACCTCATCATTACCGTTACCTGTAAACAACGAGGGTCTGAGAGTAACGGAATTTCAATTCTCTGTATGTACGTGCTGTGTTATATAGTAGAATTGACAATAAAGCTGACTTTGACTTTGACTTGACTTGACTTGAAGTGTGTGTTGATGATGTTCTGCAGAGGCAGTCTTTCACTTATCTATGACGTAATAAATGGGCACATTCCACGAGTCGTAATCTGGGCTGGGTTTTTTGGACTAATTAGCTTTCAGTTCTGAAACTTACAATATATTCTTGTAGTATGATGATCTGTTATATGTTAAAAAAGCCCAAGGAAAATTTGCTGCCTCAATTCATGACCCCTTTAAAAAAGTTGCTCGTTATCGTTCTTTCTGCATCAATCTTGAATTTCAGACTGCACTTACCCCCGACAATTAGCGTGAGTAAATGATTGCTGAATTTATATATTTTTTTAGTAAACTGTAAACTGTTGATAATAGCTGCAGCAACACACCATAAAAAATGTTGCTTTAATATTGAATGTGACACTAGTGGAATTGTTTGTAGCACTCATTTGAGTCACGAGCGGCTGTTTAGCAGGCAGAGCACTTGTGTGCCGCTGTTTTAAAGCAGCAGGCACCTGTTGTTTTTATAGTTGCGTAACTAATGACATCTTGAGCCCCATGCTGGAGGATGTACCTCACTGCAGTTGCAGTGCTAGCAAAAAGGTGAAAAAAGGCAGACCTATAAAAGAATAAATTGAGGGGTTGCTTTCTTGGCCCTCCGCTCAGGCTCCATTAAAACCCTCTTGAGTCTTCCTAACATGCTTATGCATGTGTTAAATGAACATGGACCCCACAGTTAGCAAGCTTAAGCCCCTGAGGGAAAGGTAGCTTGCTAATGTGGCTCATTTTCCCGTCACTACATTGGCAGTAATGCTTCTAAATGCCTCCCAACACGAAATCGTTCTCTCTCTACACAGATGCCTCCTTCCAGCTGCACACCTGATTGCATAGTCTATCTAGTGTTTTGTAACAAATTCTTTATTGTTCTGCTTTTAGTAAATGAGCTGTGTACATCTTAAAGCTTTAATTTTAGTACCGTGTATTTCGCAAATTAATCTCCAATGTGGCTGCATGGGCTCATTTTGCGCATACATCGCAACAAAGCCATCCTCCAGAATTCTTCCTCATGCAAAACAATTTAGGAAAATCCTGCTGTGTTTTTTGTTGGGATTTTGTATTTAAGAGAGCATTGCATCCAAGGGGACTTTTTTTCTGGGGAAACTTTGACCCCATTATGCCTTACTGTATATTTCGAATTATGTTGGTATACAATACTGTTCAAAAGTTTGGTGTTGGTAAGATTTTGATTGCAATCTGTTATTCTCACCAAGGCAGTATTTATTTGATCACAAATTCAGTAAAATCTGTAATATTGTTAAATATTATTATTATTATTTAAAATATAATATATAGTTTAAAATAATAGTAATAGTTTATAAGAGTAGTAATAGAATAGTAATAGTAATATAGTTTAAAATGCACAATAAATATTTCTTGTTAATATCAATGTTTGAAAACAGTTGTGGTGCTTAATATTTTTGTGGAATACTGATACTTTTCGTTTTTTCAGGTCCGAGCTCTGTACAATTCCTTCCAGGTCCCGGTCACGCCCCTCTCTATAGGGAATTGCAAATTTGAAACTATACATATACCTGTCTTGCTGTCAGAATGCAGTTCTGTGATTTATTTATTTATTTTTGTAGTATGTCTGTTTCAAGCTTTCGTTGTGGTGGATGGTGTAGCTATCATGATTCAACAGGGTTTGCTTGTGGTATGTACTGGGTTTTGGTGTGTTTGTGTTGCTGAGCAAAGTAGTACTGCTTGATTTTGGTGTGTGTATGTGTGTCTCGGAGTTTGGGAAGGTTAATGTTTAGCTCTGTTCTGTTTTCGATGTTTGCTGAAGCTGATAAGTGGTGAGGTCAGCATAGTGAATACGTCCAAGAACTGCATGCTGCTGCACATGACTTCAATCAATATCATTATTGCAGTGAAATCATGCCTGCTATCACATATGGGCAAATTGAGTCAACAACATACACAATAAAACAACGACACTAAAGATATTGACGTTACAACACAGATGATTAGATGGACTTTCACTCTCATTGGCCTGCTCACCCAGACAAATCATCACGCATACAAATGAAGTTATGAGCTTCAGCATTTCCAGTATTCTTTGAAGCAAAACCTTGCACTGTTGTCAGTGAATGTTGTGTTCTTTTGTGTTATACATGCAACACGTAACACAAACCTCAACACATAAATTCAAGATGTTTTTCAAGTGAATTGAATCTTTCTTATGAATTTCTGATATTAAGAACTTTCCTTTTTAAGATCTTTGTTAATCTGGCCCATATTCTCACTGTGTTCTGTTGTGTATTTAGGAATCTGTATTTGCCATCTTTCCTTAGCCCATGCATCCTTCTATTTCCTGACAAACGGGGATCTATCGATCATCTTTCATATGCTTCTTTTTTTTCTTTTCCCTTTGCAACGGGGCCACCGTCCCTGGACTGCACCCAGGTCAAGGTTCCTTCAGCCCCGGTCGCTTTCGCTGTTTAGTTTCCAGATTGATTGGGCGAGTTCGATACCCACACAAATCTGCAGGAAAGGTCAAGTGGATTGGTGGCGAGGAGGGAAAAAAACACTTTACATTCAACTGCAATGTAACAAAGACCCCAGGGGCCAGTAAATGTGTCTGGTGCTTAGTGTATAACGTTAAAGACTCAGACTTCAGGAGTGCTTTAGCTCCGATTCAGCTATCACCTCCGGCGAGAGACATTGAGCGCAGAGCAAAGGCATGGAGACGACGGGGGCTGTGGGAGCTAATGAAGTTGGTGGATTGATGAGCAAAACCTGGGATGTAGAGGTCAAGCAGAAATAAAGTGCTCTTTCAAATGTGCGACAAGCACTGAACGAGACGCTCATCTTAATATGTCAGCGCTTACAAGTCTGCTGTCTGGTGCATTCGGTCGAGCTAACAGCAGAATTAGCAGCGGCCTCTTCTTCTGCCACGTGGTGATGCATGTTCATTTTCATACAGGGATTTTCCTAATCAATGCACTGGCATTTGAGTGAAAGAGTCTATTATGTTAGGATGAGCGACTCGATTAGGGAAATATGTGTTGTGTTCACCGGGTCTTGCACTTCCTCCTCTGATTAATTTTAGTCTCAAATGTAGACAATGTCAGCATGTTAAACTCATAGTAACTTCAGATGGTTGTTTAACAAATTACCAAGATCCCAAATTAACACCAAATGCCAAATAGTAAAAATTGGCTTGGGCGATTAAATAAAACTTTTATTTTTTAAATTAAACTAAATTAAATTAAATTATATTAAATAAAACAAAAAAAAAATGTATTAACATTATAGCATCCAAATTGTACAAACAATTTTAAAAGTAAGACATTAATATGTCTACAAAAGACATAGTTTGCAATTTGCACATTGTCTAACTTTTTTTTATGTGTAAATTTAACTTTAAAGTATGTCTTCATTTACACTTTAAATATATTTAGCAAGTCTGTTCAGCAAGGACTCAATAAAATGATCAAAAGTGCCAGTGGAGACATTTACAAAATAATTCTATTTCAAATAAATGCTGTTGAAAAATTATTACAGTGTTCAATATACAGTGTTATATAATACAGTATTTATCAAAAACATATATTATTTATGGAATAGCATTTTGCACTGTTTTTCCATCTGTTTTTTATTGTGTAGCAAATGAGAAAGTTGAAGTACAGGAGGTTGTTTTGATAAGACAGATACCAACACTAAATGGAGAAAAGGTTGCTGTTTACTGTTACAGGTGGTTCATTTCATTCTGATCTGGACGGTCCTTCAGGCAGACACTTGCTTATATTGGCACCACCAGCTGTGTCCCCCTGATGTTTTATGGTGTTGTGTCCCTCATTAGGACTTGTAGTCAAGAATTCTAATCCTCACCTCTTCAGTCAGAGCACTCTGATGGGCAGCATATAGTGTAATACAAATATTTTTTTTTTTTTTTTCATTTTTGCATTGTTCCGACCATTCTATCACACAAAGTGGGACCTTGTCAGTGCATTGTTGATTCTAGAGGTCTGTATATAATTTCATCATTAATTTAATCAAAATCATGCTTCTCTTTCCATTTTCTCTTAAATGTTGTTGGCATGCCAAATGCAATCTTTGCTAAGCATCTAAAACCAGTTAATGGTGTCAAAGTGGATTTTGGCACAGAAAAGCAAATAGCCTTCATAAAAATTTCTTAAACATCAGCTCGGTTTCAAAGCATTTTAAAAGTGCCCATGTCCTCCATGTTCCCCCTGTCCTCCACCTGACAGCTATAATGAATGAGTTATATGAGGAGAAAAAGTAAGTGTTTGTTTTCACCACAGCACTGTTCATTAACATAAACATTTCATCCGCATACGCACATAATGATTGTGGTGGCATGCCACAGTATGCATCATTTTCACCCTCGATACTCAACTACAGTAATCTCTACTTCATATCGTTCATTCCTGTAGCTCATTTGCCTCACAGATTTGCTTTGGTGCTGAGGGATGTGTGTATGTGTGTTTGGCATCAAATCCATCTCTACTATTGTGTGTGTGCGCCACACGGCTCGCTGGTCCATCTTGTGTTTTTTCTTGTCTCAGTCTTGATGTAGAGGGTGTGTGTTGTATATCCGAGTCACTCTCATTATCTTGTTCCTTCTGCTTTTCACGAGTGTCATTATTCTCTCCAGCCCTCCATCTCAGCGCCACTCTCTGCCTGCTCCGCATTTAATTAGCTCACTTTGCCAGCCATTTGTTGGAAACCAAATCCACGCCAATGGAGCTCTTCAGCATAATTATCCCAAATATGATGCTGGGTTGGACTCTTTGGGTTGGAACTGAGCCCAACCTCTTTGAGTTTGAGCTCATCTCCAACAGCGGCAAGAGAACCATGGTGAAAGCCGCCTGTCAGTTTGACAGTTTTTTGTGACCCACCTAGTCTTGCAAGGCCAAACTTCTGACTATCCATTTGAAGTCTTAGCCACCAGGTTTGTACGCCATTCAGATTTGAGTTCAGAGGTTTGATTCCTGGTTTTGAAATTGAGGTTGTAAACAGAATGCAGAATTTGAATATAAGGAAGTGAAAAGAAATTCATAAAAAGTAAAATTTTTAAAACTTGAAACTAGATGGATGGATGCTTCGTGGCAGAAGCACAATATATCAACGTACTTTCAGAGTATTCTACCTGGCAAAGGTTCTGAAAATCTTGGCAGCAGAATGAGTGCGGATCCATGTGGCCCTGATGGTGTTCTGTCCATCTGGAAGAATCCTTGCCTCTTAGGACAAAAACTCTGCTCCATGTATGACATCATACTCCTGGCGCAGAGCTGCTACAGACTGGGTTTGCACGATCTTGGATCCTGCTACTCTTTGGAGTGTGGCAGGGGAAAAGCCTTGTCGTTCCACACAGGAAAAGGGCAGGACGGCCATAGCAAGGAGACCTCAACCTTACAGGTTAAGCGAATTAAGAACACCAGCATCCAAAACGGATATATTGGTGCCTTGTTGATTTTGAAAGGAAAGTAGTCTCTGTTTCATTGGTTGATCTTTCACCTTGACTCTGTAGTCTCAGAGGGTGGTAGCTGTCACCAGTTGAGCATCCGTCACCTTACTGCCCACCAACAGGGACGTGGCATTTCTGCTGGCCGTCACAGATCGATGGTGGCCGTCATGCTCACCTGACACTAAGAGCTTCACACACCAGATCAGGTGAACTGCTCTTCTGCTAACAGATGTAGAGGAACCACTCCACACCTCACTGTTTCTGCTGCCATTTTCCCTATTTTCCTGTCTGGTAAACACCTTCTGTTTTTCCTCTTCATCTATTTGGTGGCAGGAACTTGGGCTCAAACCAACAAACACTCATTTCTTCTTTCTCCACTTCTTCTGTTCAAACACGACTCACTGACCAAACTCAATTACGAGCTGTATTTGTCATGTCCATGTTCAGGAGTCTAGGTGTAAATCTTCAGCTCCAGTCAATATTCTATTCACCAACATGAGGGCCTCCATTGTCATTAGCCACCCAGTGGTGAGAGGCAGAAGACAAAGGCTCTTGTGGTCATCTATCTCTTTAATGGTGGCATGGTCACACTTCATTCGAACACTGAAGACAGCATCATATAGTATGGCACTGTACACCATAGAACCACAATGATTTTTAGTGAGAAGACAGGGGTGGGGATGGGCTGGAGTACTCAGAAGTGGCAGCAGTGATCGATAATGGAAAAACATGTTCATTGCATGATTTTTTTCCACCACCTTCAAAAATTGATAGTAACACGTGTGCAAAAATGACAAATTTGGAGCTTTGTAAGACACTTATTGTTTGCACCTTAACTAGGGCTGGTAAAGTTTAATTTTAGTTAAATAGATGCGTAATGTTTCCAAAGTCAACACGAGTTTTTATGTATTTGTGATCTCAATATAGCCCAACGTATATAGCCCTCAATATAGTCACGATTGTGTATTTTCCATAATTGGGCAGCTCTAAAATTATGTCCTTGTTTAACTACATTAGAGTCTATTTTACCTCTTTTATCAGTTTTTCCACTCCCTACATTTTAAAGGAAACAACATTTCAAATTGTGAGACTTTGGATGTGTGTGTGAAATGATCTGCAAATGGTCCATGGCACACTTTTTTTTTTGCCTTTATGCTTCTATATAGTGCTGGTATACCTTCCATGGATTTTCACTCAGTCCTCATTATTATCTCTTTTCCCTTCCCATCATGTAATGTCAAGGAGAAATAACATCCGCACAACTATAGAGCGGGCCTTGCCGAAGTTGCTGAGATGGCAAGTAACTCTTCTGGAGAGGTCGTTTGTTAAATATATTGACCAATTTCAAACACTGCTAGTTCTTAATGAACTGAGAACCAGTGTGGTGAAGCACAGGTCAATACTATGGAATATAAATAATTAAAAGTGATGAGATTTTTACCTGTGAAATCTGCATCCAGTCTGAGATAGATGAAAAAAGTGGAGTTTATGGCTTGTTGATGGATTTGTTTTTCTAACTCCACATCAAGAATATAGATGATCTGAGACTTGTTTATGGTTGTAGCATCAGAATTTACATGCAAAGTTTAGCTCAGATGATGTTTTAAACGTTTGCAAGGACATTGAGCGGGGTGACCGATGTTGCCCAGAGAGACACATTTGTCACCAGTCATTGACTAATGAATTTTATATAAAGTGTCATATTGCCAGATATGGATAGAATATTTCTAGGATTTTTTTTTAGACCTGTGCAGACTTTCCTCCTTTTAAAGGCTTCTGTCCTTTGGGCTAAACTCACATTTTTATTTCTAGATCTGTTTTCTTGACTTACTCTTCCACTCTAGACAGTTCCTCATACCGGGACGAGTTCTCTCGAGTACTACCCTGTGCGTTTTATAACTGATAACTGCCCTCTCCCACAGCAGGGAGGCCATAACAATAAAGCACTGAAGCAATTTATCTGTAGATTATCATGAAAATATATGGTTTTCTGTCGTAAACAGTAAGAAGAAATGAGAGAAAGAGACATTATCCATAATGAAACAGTTTATGAATGAAAGCATGGCCTCCTGCAGATTACTCCCCCTGTTTCTAGGAAGTAGAGTTTGACGAGACTGTAAATGGCATTGAAGTCTGCAGTGATGCAGGTAACACAGGATTTGTTTCTCCTGTGAAGTTGTTTGGCGCTGTCTTAGCGCATAAATCACGGCTGTGTTTGGTATGCAGAGAGCAGACTTCATCTGTAAGTTTTCTGTAGAATACCTTTAACCAGTGAACAGAGATCTGAGGTAAATGCATGACCTATCTCTCCTTTACGCTCTTTCATCTCTGCTCAGGCAGACGAGAGCTCATTTATGAGTTGTGCCGTTGATCTCCTGCGCGCACTCTTGTTTAAATCATGTTTTTTGCATGAGTATCGTTCACACTCTCTTGAATGCAGTCAGAATGACTGTGCCGTCGTACAGTATTTTCTATCTCTTACACTTCTATTTAAGGTCTATACAGAGAATATTATGTACTTGGCCCTCAATCTCTTTTTTTAATGAAACACTTTTCTCAGTGCTCAATTTTCAAGTGGGTCTTTTTAGTTTTTTGGGGCTGATTATGCATACTTTTAAGATTTACTTCTAAGAGCTGATTATCATCCCGGAACAGGTCGTTTAAAAGAGAGATTATTAACTTGCATAACTTTTAAAGTAAATCTGCTGGAGTACTTAAGGAAACCCATGTGAGCTGCTGCAAAACTGTTATAACTGTTATACCATTCGAAAGACCCGCCCCGTTTAGTTACTGTTGCTACTTCCGACAAGCCATGCCGATCTCTCGCCACACATCATGTTCTCGCTCGGTGAAAAATACATCACAGAGCAAAGAGGACACTAACAGTGCGTCGACAGACAAGAAAGAGCAGGTTACTTTTAATATGGAACGGTCTCAAATTTTAAATTTAACCGACGTTATTCTACTAACTGCCCTGTTGACTCCTTTGTTGGACAAAAATGTGAATTCTCCGTTATTATTGGTTAGATCACCTGTCAATGAAACACCTGGCAAAAAGTCAATCGTGTATATATAATATTATAAATTATTTTATAATATGAAAAATAAGTATTTATTAAAAGTTCATATGTGTTATTAATCATTTACATTTATTTAAGATGTATAAAGCTTACACACATTTTATATAATTTTGATAATCTGTTTGATCGGCAGCATATTTGTTATAATTTTATACTTATGATTAAAATATCCATGTTATAAAAAATTTAAAAAATGTATTTAATATTCAATACTTTGTATAAGCTGTATAAATCTTTGATAAAGAGATGGAGAAAAGTTTTTATTTGCCTACTTAAATGTGTCATGCCATCAAAGAAGGCACGCTGAGCATTGCTATATTGTTTTTAGCTGTTCATAACCGGGTTATCCAGCCCTGACATTCTGCTACAGCATGCCAGCTACATCCCTGGGGCCAATCAGAGTGGAGCAGAGGGCACTAGAGAATGCCATTAAGAGCTGGCATCAGCCTCTTACCCACTTCACACTTCCAGCCAGAGAGAAGCTTCTTTCCCTGTACTTATTAACTTACATTCACATGGATGCTATGCTTGAGGCTTTATATTGTTTGTAAGTGCTGGTTCTAGATCAGTGTCCATCCCATTCGCCAGCAGAATTTGATAGCCTGCAATTATCATGTCTAGTGTTTGGCTGGAACACATCATTTAATGGTTTTTATAAAGGTGTGGTGTATAAAAAAAAAAAAACAGTTATATATTTTCCTTTTAAAGAGGTGGAAAGTGTGTTCTCTGAAACAAAGAATCAACCATATACCAGTGTGAGGGAGACATATGTTTCTAATCAAGGCAACAAATCCTGGTCTAATCTGTGCTGTCATCCCATGTGGAGTCTTGCTGATCAGTGTTTTAGAGCATGTATGACTAAAGACCATATCGAAGTCATTAGTTTTAGATATAATGTAATTAAACTAAATCCCTTTAAAGGACTGAAGCACTGACTCAACAGTGAACACTCTATTAAAAGAACATTTAATCATGAATCTCAGGGGAAGCTAATTCAGCTCTCACTCATTGCCAGGAAATTTAGGGGAAGTTCACTCTGTTAATAGTTTTGATAGGTACAGGCACACCATGTTTTTCCAGGAGCACATCCACGTCTTAAACTCTCTTTAGGGCTTGTCACACTTGAAATGTTTAACCCTGGGTCACTCAGAGTAAATGAAATCCTGGGTTATCTTGCTTCACGTTTCACACTGCTCATAATTTACCTGGGGTTAACAATTAATCCTGGGGACACAGAACCGACCTGTTAACATACAAGCTATAGAGTGTTGTGCATCCTGCTGGCTGTACTATCAAGTTTATTCTGAATTAATTTTTTGCATTTTTTTATCCCAGGGTTACGACAGTGTGAAAAGCACTTATGTACCGGTACATCCAATTAATTTTTTTAAGTAGTAGAAGTCTTTGTGCAGACATTCAACAACTGTTAACGGCAACCTAAATTTAGACCCAGTAGCCTGCATACAGCAAGTGTCCAGTCCAGCTTGGCAAGTCCTGGACCTCTAGCACAGATCTTCACCATCTCTATCTAAACACAATATTGCTTCTGATCTTCTGCCTTCATGCCAGCTCTCATGAATTGAAATGAAGCATGTTGTGAATGGATGCTTGTTGTAGTGATGTGATGTTTCTGGGGGGTACCAATGAGTTGTTCAGACTCCATCTGTCTTGAGAGCAGAACAAGTTTGATGAATGAGATTCTGCTGTGTGCTTTTGTGATGGCAGTAAGCAGAGCACTGTCTGTGGCCAAAACTTTCATAGTCCCTTAGTTATAATCTAAATCAAAAGGGGGGAAAAAAAACCTTGCAAGCTGCTAATGGTCCTGCAGCATTATTAGCTTCCCTTTAGTGTAGACTTTAGTGGTTTAGCTACACTAAAATGTCTAAAATTCCTCTAAACACTGCATATTAGTATTTTAATGGATTGCTGACAATCCCAGAAAGGGCTCCGCTGACTACGTTTGTACCTTTTTTTTTTTTTCTAAGTGAACCCTTTTCATTTACTTGTTCATTTCCCTTTCCTTTTCCTTTTTTTTCTTTGTTCCGTTTACCTTCTATCTTTTCCTATCTTATCCATTTCCCTATCTTTTCTTTTCTTCCATTTAACTGTTCCTGTTCCATTTACCCTTCCTCTTTTCTCTTTCCTCTTCCCCCTCCCCTGCTTTTCTCTCTTTACCTTTGATGTGGTTGGATGTGTCTAATGTGTTTGAGCATGTTAGTGTGCATACACACTCTCTATGTGTGATTGTTGTCGCTGTGTCAGCGAATTTTAAGCTGGTTTCAGTGCAGGGGCCAGTGGCCGCATGACAGCAGGGTGATGGGAGTCTAACTTGAAGAGGTGACAGGTGGACGTATTGCTTTTTGTAAGCTGACAGGCATGCTGCAGACAGTCCACATCACTCTGGCTGTCTTTCTCCAGCTCAGAGCAAACAGTAAGGCTAAAAGGAGTAGGGTAGGAAAAAAAAAAAAACTGCTCCACACCTCAGCAACACAGAGCCTGAGAAACGTTTCAGCAGGCAGACAGTCAAGCCTTCCAGATGCCTGCTGACAATCCCGCAGCAGACCTCAGGTGTGTACACAGCTGCCTGTCAGGACATACCTTAGTCACTGTAGGCTTTTGCTGTCACCAAGGAAAGCGTCGGTCTGGATTTTCTCTGTGTGTGCGTGTACAGTCATACCTACAGTATGTTCACGCTCATGCTTGGAAATGCTCTCCTAAATCCCCTCGAGTGTTGCAGCATGACTCGTCGCACTGAAGTAGAGCAGATGAGAGACAGATGGTGTCGTTGGGCTCTCCCTGACACAGAGCCAGGATCCAGTCTGTCTCCTTTGGACTCCGACAACCGGCCACCACAGCCTGTGACTCGGGACCCCCTGGAGACAGATGTCGAGGGCCCTCGAGTTCAGGGTGGAGCCCAGCACACATGGGGAGGAATTCAGTGCTGCTAAACACTCAACATTTTAGACTTACGCCAGCCAGTTGGCAGGAATGTGCACCCTGTTGGTGTGTGGATGTTGGTGAGTGTGCGTGATGCTGGTAGAACTATGTCTGGTGTGAGGCTTGAGATATTTTTAGAGTGGCCTTCAGAATTAAGCCCATTCACCATGCCTCACCTGCTAGTATCAGTCAGGAAAGAGCTTCTATCAATATTCACGCATATACACACACGCACAGAGATACACATGCAGGATCTGTTCCAAAACTCAGTGAGATACCTACTTCTTACATAGGCTTCTGTCTTCTAAGCTCTTATCTTAACCTCTTCTGTTAAGATAAGCAGTATCTTAATAGAAATGGAACCTCATAAGTGACTAATTTGGAAGGCACTTAGGCAACAATATAGTGATCCACAAGGAAACTTCACTCAGTTATTTCCAATAGAATATAGTGTTACCATCTTGCTAAGCCAGTAATGCCCTACTAAGTATAACAATACATAGCACACACACATTTTGGTTAAATAAATATTTATATCACAATTTTTTCTATTGAATAAATCTATATTTATGTGTATCCATAGTAACTGTAAGTATGTTTATACATCTAAATTGCATTGAATGCCATTTTGGATTTTCCACAATGAAACGGAAGTAGCAACAGATGGTTTCTTTTGTTTTGTGATATTTGAGTGAAAAAATAAATAAATAAATCCAAAATGTAGGGAAGAGAATTTTGCTTGTTGATTAGCTGGAGGCAGATCTGAATGAAAGCTAGTTGTTGACGTTTTAAATGGACTTAATGATTGGAGAAGTCAAGCATACATCTCTAGTGAGAAGTCTGAGTTTTGAATTTTGATTTAAAATAACATGCTCAAAAAAATAAATAAATAAATAAATGCAAGTATGGGTGAGTCATTCAAATAAGATTAAAAACATGCATTTAGAAATTAGATAATGGATTGTCATTCTATGCCGGTTTTAATATCTTTCTTCAGCCTCTCCTAATATTTTCTCACTTACTTATCCTGTTCCTTTTCCTTAACAATTTAATTCATTGCATTGCATTCTGTGCTCATTGCAATGCATTCTGCGATTGCCTTCTTTGTGATGTATTGCGCCAACGATGCATTAAAATGGGACTTGCTAGGTTTTGGAGACGCACACACATATACACGGGCCGCTTTCTCAAGCATGTTTAGTGTGTGTGTGTGTGTGTGTGTGTGTGTGTTTTCTCCTCACCTTCAGAGCTGTCTCAGTCCGTTTGTTTTACTCCGTAGTCTCAGCCAAAGACATTTGTCAGGATTGTGGCTGACAGAAATCCCTCAGCATGTGGATTTGCTGTCGAGTCTAAACGCCACTATCCACCCACACCTCGTTCTTCAGTTTCTACTACAATTTGTTTAGACGCACCTGAACATGTTTTTGTAATACATTCAATTTCATTGAACATGCCATTTATAGGACTGCTTAATGCACACTGAGGAGTAAAAATTATTTTTCAAAGTTATAAACAAAACAAAGATCACTGGAGCTTTTAATTCAATGTGTTCCTTGCAGTTTCCTTGTAATAATTTGTGAAATTTACAGTGAAAATTGTTTCAAAGTAAATCCTACTTGAACTGTTTTTCAGTGGAATGTGTATTGTACTACACATCTATAGTCTGATTGTCAAGTGTCTTTGATTGGAATTTTTGTCAAACAGCTTTTGGCACTGTATAGAAAGAGGATTTCTGAATTAAACATGCTTTGTGAACAACTCCTGTTTTTAACATTCATAGCATAATGCAATGCTTCACACATTAGGCATGTATGTTGTACAGTATATAGTATGTACTGTGTAGAATTCATTGAGTAGTATTTTGTTCTGAAACTAACTCATAATATTGTTTTAAGACCAAAGAGAGTGATAAAATAAACAGTATGGGCTCTAAGAGCACAAATAGCACTCCAACAGCAAAGCAGCAAATATATGTGGAGCGATGCTGTGCCGCTGGCTTTGAGCGCCAGCACTTGCTCCTGAAGAGGTGCTAGATGGGAGAACCGCAGGCAGAAATGTTGAGGCTCAGACAGGCGGGTGATATGGCCCTATAAACATTGAGTTACTGAGTCACAAGAGATCCGTGAACGCCAGGCATGAGCACTTGTTTTGTTCCCATGTTAGAGAAGAGGAACTTGAGTATTTTAGATTAAGTCTCGATCCCTGAGTAAAGTTAGATGTCTAGAAATGTAAATCTCTAAAAATTTACATCTGATTCTCTGACTCTTTTATTGTCTCTTTGCCATATCGCTATTACCACACACTACCAGATAACCTACCTGTAATTATGTCATAATGACAGAGCCATCAAGAAATTAACCATAATGATATATCTGCTTGGTCTTGCTCAATAATCGTTTGCTCTTTACGATTGCTGGGTTAATGTTTTCTTTCACCTGCTGCAGGGTCTTGTTTATAGCAGTGGTCATATATGCTGTGGATCCTTCATAGTCTACCATGTAAAACGCCACTAATTACCCATGTACGGCTGGGAATCGGACACCTGCTTGTTGAAATTGCAACACGTTGAGCATTCACAGATACCCATTGTGACTAACTAAACTAAAGGTTAACTGAAGGGAAATGGGTAATGCATTTTACAGTCAGCTTCTATAGTATGTTATCATTAGTTACAAGCTAATAATTTATACATTTAATAAACATTTTTTTCCACATTTATTAATCTCTGTAAATGTTAACGTATACATATTTCTTTTGCAAATAATATCTAATTTATTCATTAATCTATGAATAATCCCTTCCCTCCACCAACATGTTACTCACACAAGATTGCAGCAATAGCAAAGATCAGTGAACCGATGATTTCCCAATGGACGAAATGAAGTCCCATGCTAATTTTTTTCTTGTTTGGAAATGTCACAATAAGGAAGAAAAGAAGATTGCAACACCGGGGTTGCACCCCTACTCGAAAAGTGAAAAGTGCCATGGGATTTTTAATGACCATAGAGAGTCAGGACCTCGGTTTAACGTCTCATCTTAAGGACGGTGCTTGTTACAGTAGACTGTCCCCATCCCTATACTGAGGTGTTTGGACCCACACAGACCACAGGGTGAGCACCCCTGCTGGGCTCACTAAGCACGTTTCCGTTACCCTTTGAATTGCGCAAATTGAAATTTGAGAATTGAAAATACACTCAATGTAAACGCGTCAATTTCGCAAAAACTCCCACATCGCAAAAAGCTTGGATGAGACGGTTTTTCAGGCAATTCGAAAAAAGGAATATTTCGCAAAACTGCAATGGAAAGTTTTTTCGCATTTACAGGTCACCTGCTGTATTTAAAAGTCGATAATCTAAAGAGGGTGTGGCATGTTTGGACAAAAGGCGAGAGTTCCTCATTAAACTCATAAAATACAAAAGTATTACGAGAGTTCTGGATTCTAAACAACAGAAATGCCACAATTTGAATTTATCAAGACCTCAAATCAGATAGTTGGGAGAAACACCCCGTACGTGGCCGCTCCAAAGTATAAGGGGTTATCCTTGCTAAAAATGCTTGGATAACATGCCTGTGACTGATTAAAAATAATTGCTAGAGCAGTGGTTGGGATATACATAAACCTACCAACATCCGTTGCCATGATTTTTGTAATTTATCGTGACAGGAAAAAAAGACGTTTTAGTCGCATAACATCGGTTAATGGAAACAGCGTCATTTCACAAAAGTTTTATATCAATATTTGGAAAATATCGCAAACATTTTACCAAATCCGTAATGGAACCGCGGCTACCTAGTTTTCCCAGGAGGTCTTAACTTCTGTGGGCAGCCTTTGGCTACAGCGTGATATGGGTGCTGATAAAGTTACATTAGACCATCTAGAATTGTTTTTACACTGTTTTACCCAGTAAACTATATTTCATGAACTGAAAATATTTTTGCACAAATACTGTAACATAATGTTAGGAAACATTCATCAATCTTTAATGGTATTTAACCCTAAAACAAATGCTACTGTGTGATGTCACAACTTGTGGACAGGGCCAATTCCGCGGAACGCCACTAGTTGGAACCCAAATTTCTATGCTATATTAAATTGAGAAACATTCTTTTTCATTTTATTCCCCTAAGGCACAAAATGCCTTTCTCTACAGCAAGCTGTGTTAATGATTGAAATAAGTGTGCTGGTCCTTTTACTGCTCAAGGTTCTTCTGTTCGTATTTCTATCAAAATCTCTTTTGTGCCGGCCTCATCTGAAAAATGAGAGAACTAGAGGGTATATTGTGTCAGATATTTTTATAGTGCTGTATAAAGCACATTTCTCACGACAGAGGAGGCAGACACCTGTACCGATGTTCTTTTATTTGTTCATGTTAAATGTCAACTGTTATTAAGTGCCGAACAGGCTGTAGCAGATTGTTCTGGACCATGAGGTATATCTTAACGATTGCTGTCACTGTTCGTCTTCGACAAGTTTGGCTTTTGCCTACGTGAATGATGTTCTTCTCTCGCACGACACTCATGGTTATTGGCAGCTGATAAAATATCATACAAGCAGCAGTGAAGGACCAACCTTTGTTAAAGAACTTTAATTATTTTGATTATTGATTTAATTAGTAGTATTACTAATGATGGGTTCCATTTTCAAGTCATTTTTCTACCACATTAACTTCTCGTCTGGTCGCTTACATACCAGAGTAAAAGAGCAAAACTCATTAAAAACACTAACCCTAGTTAATCTCTTCCCCCAGTTCTATTATCAAAGCCTTTCATTGCCACATGCAATCCCAAATGGATAATATGACTCCTGTGGACCGTACTGGACAAAAGATCCTTCTCTTTGAATGGTCAACATAGACTTTCATTTTCAATTTGTAAGGTTGACTTCTTCAGTGTTCAATGCTTTTCTATTGGCCCAGTTGGGTCAGTGGTGAAAACTTTCACTGGTCCTGCCACAAACAAACAAACAACATACATACGCACATACATAGAATAGTTATTGTTTTTTTGACCCATATAACCTTTTTTATGTATTATAATAAAAAAGATTATAACACCAACATTTAGATATCAGTGAAATTTCCTTTGATTACGATTTCATTACCACAGCTACTAATAACTAGCCTAATATTAAATGTCAAACATTATTAAAGACAGTCAGTAATAAAAGAGTAGTCAGTAATAAAAACAAACAAATTACAAGTAATAACACAACATATATAAATACAATAGAATAAAGATACAAGTGAAACGAACAGTTTTAAGTTTATTCAGGTAAGGGATTTGAATAATAAAATATAAAATGACACTGTATAAATTAAATATAGATTAATCCTTGTTAAAGCCTAATACATGGGTCCAATATACTGTTTTTTTTTTTCTCAACTGTTTACATTCACTTAAGACAAGCGAGTATACTCCCTAAGGTATTTTTACATAAATTTTAGTGTATTTGTCCATTCATGTGGAAGAAGATGCAAAAGAAAACTCAATTCGGTCTGAGACGCTGCTCTCTCTGTATGCGCTTTGGGTGTGGATGCACAGAAAACAGCATGCAAGTACAGAACTGAGTTTTTTTTTTCATGTCTTCTTGTGCTTCAGTGGTTTAAAATCACTTAGATGTTGAAACTGGCAAGACTTAAAAACATGCAAATGATGAGCTTTCGTGACTATGGGGCCAGTGATAATTGTCCCGAGTGTCTTTCACGCTGGCCTTGGGCCATCGGGCAGTCCTCATTATCGAGTCCTGTTCTATTATTTTTGCAGGGGTGTTAGCTTCGCAGAAGAAAATGGTAACAGTCTCGTGGCGGCGCTTTATAGGCGACGAATGATGAACAAATGTGACTCAGTCTGGGTCAAGGTCAAGGTGGCTTTCCTCTGAGCCCTTTCCCCTCGAGAGAGGGCCGACGGGGCCTGTTTGCATGCTCTAATCCCATCTAATGGGCCGCACCAGCTGCTAAGAAGAGACAGTTGTGCTTCGTGCCGCCTTGGTCCCCATCAGCCCCCATCATCTAGCTGTGGGAATGTGCAGCTGGGGAATTCTTCCCCACCTGTCTCCCTCCACGGGCGGCCCTGCCAAACGCGGTCATGGCTAAATATAGCTTGCGTGTTGGAGGCTGAGGGGAAGGGCACATGGGGGAGGATGAGGAGGTCTGAAGTGCCAGACCTGGTTGGGGGTGGGTATAAATAAACAGAGGGTTGGGTGGCAGGAGTGGGCGCCGTTACCGAGATTCAACAGCCTTCCCGTTCGTGCCAAGCCTTCGGCGCTGAATGCTGCTGACGGGGAGTGCCAGCATATCTTGGCCCTCAGTCTGACAAGTGATGTTGCGTGCTTGCAGTGTAGGCTGCTTTGGTGATTTAGAATAGGAATGTTTTGTTGCGTCTTGCATGTTGTTCGTTTACAGTGTAAACAGATGTTTCCCCATGAACAAATGAATAACTAGCTGTAAAAGAACTCAGATTCTTTGGGAAAGGCAGGTTTTGAGGAGAAATCATTAATCTTATTTCATTTGTAATGAAGGATGGGTTTTGAAAAACAGTTCTTATTCAGAATTGTATAAAAATAATACTGGAGCCTAGATTTGACGTTTGGCAAAATAATTTATATTTTAGCTCAAATTTGATCTCGCAGTCTAAATTATATTTGTGGTTGTAGAGGAAAAGCAATGGGCGCAACAAAATCAAACTAAGGCTGGGTTGGTCAGTGTATTAAGTTATGTGACTAATGTAGACTGTTTAATACATAAAACATCTGATTAAGTTTATCTATCATGCAGCTAAATTAAAATCATTATTTTTTTGTACTTTTTTGACTGTAGTTTTTTTTTTTTTTTTACTTTAATATTTTTTTATTTTTTTGTATAGATTGGCAGCTCTAATAAAAACCCAGTAAGTAGACAATATGCCTGTCTATTGCTTTGTCCTGTGCAATCTGATTCGCAAACAAACAGCTCTCGTGAGTCGATTCTTTTTTACAATATGTGAAAAGACTCTCAATCGATCTCAAACTCATGAGTGATCAGTTTGAAGTGGATGTTGACTTGCTTTACTTTAGTCGTTCTTGAAATGAACCAAGAACTGTTAAAGTGTTATGTACTTTAGACTTGTGAGATCAGTGTGATCAATGTAATTACTGACTGGTTGTTCATATGTCATGTTTTTGTTTAGAATAAAAAACGATTAAAAGTATCCTCAATCAGCAACTGGAATCTTTAAACTCCTTACGATTCCCCTCCATAATAAAACAATAAATGCTCCATCATTGCACAGATCTACAGTGTATGGACTTTGAAGTTTGCAGCACTCTCATGGTCTCTTCAGAGGCTTTGACCCGCAGGAATTCAATCACAGCACAGTCATGCTACAGAGCGGCCTGTCCCTTCTCAAAGGCACTCAGTGGAATAACAGGCCCAAATAAGAGAACCAGCGGCCTACTTTATCTCCACAGCCCTCAAAAGCCTGATGTACCCTCTTTATTTTTAGGATGCACCCTGTGAGGAAACTCAGTCGTATGCAAACACAGACACTTCAAAGCTCCCTCACCCCTCCTCGCCTTTGCTTTCTTCTTTTTGATTATAAGGCTTTACATTGTTTTTATCTTGTTTTTGTAATGTAAGAATATGCCATATCAACCGCTTTGAGGCTTCGGCTCCATGCTCTGAATCGCCTGAGGTAGAGCTCATTCTCGGGCTTCTCGTGTTGGTATTTTTTTTCTCTCTTTTGTGATACGATCGAGCTAGAACACTTGGATCGGCCTTCTGCCGTTGGGGATGGTACCCTCATGAACATGCTCTCTCAAGTCAGATTCAAAGAAACATTGTAGGGGCCTTAACAAACCGTTCAGTCGTATGGGAATTTGTAAGAGGGGAATATGTGCAGGAAGTATCTGCTAAAATATTATACATAAAATATTTCTCTCATAGAAGAATTCAGAAGAAATCTTGTATTTTGGTCAGGTACACACTGCATGCTAAAAATCGATTTTTGTGTAGCTCTTCAACATGAGCAAGGGTTGTTCACAAAATTGAAATTTCTGTTGCCATGCACTCACATTCATGCCGCTCCAAACCTGACTTACTTCTGTGAAACACAAAAGGAGATATTTGGAACAATGCCCAAGCTGTTTTTTCCCATACAATTCATTGTATGGATAAAATCAGTCCAATAATTACATCTTGTCTTGATTACAAAATAAACAGGATAGAAAAAGAGATCATGTGCGAGAGGAGTAGGAAGGCATTCTGTAAAGAATAAAAATACCTGCAAAATAGTCATATTGCGAAATTTAAAATAACTGTTTTCTATTTTAATCTATTTTATAATGTAATTCATTCCTGTGATCACAAAGCTGAATTTTCAGCAGCCGTTACTCCAATCTTCAGTGTCACATGATCCTTCAGAAATTATACTAAAATGCTGATTTGGTGCTCAAGAAACATTTCTTGCTATTATCAATGTTGAAAACAGTTATGCTGCTTAATATTGTTGTATAAAAATTGATTTTTTATTTATTTTATGATTAATAAAGTTCAAAAGAACAGTGATTAAACACGTGTTTGGTTACGTTAAAAAATTGCTTTACTGTAACTTTTGACCAATTTATTTTAATGCAAGCTTTGGAATCTTGGAAAATCTGAGCTCAGGCTATGACATTGATGAGGCCATTTCTGTAACTCTATAGGAGACACATGTGGGATTACTGGAATCTTTTAGTCGTGTCCTCATGATGAGGGAGTCGGGGTTGTAACTTGAAGGTTGCCGGTTCGATTCCCACGCCGGCAGGAATTCAAAGTGAGGATTATGAATGAACAGCACTCTCTCCACCTTTGATACCATGACTAAGGTGCCCTTGAGCAAGGCACCTAACCCCTAATTGGCTCACTTGTAAGTCGCTTTGGATAAAAGCGTCTGCTAAATGATTAAATGTAAATGTAAATGATCTTATGCTTAGGGGAAAGCTCTGAGTTGGACACTTCAGTAACAGTCACCATTTGTTCTGTTCAATCTCAGTGTTGTCTAGCAGGGATGATTGAGATGTTGAATAACATACTGCACTCTTACCTAGAATGGACCTCTATTAACACCTTTACACATTATCTTCCTTCCATCGATGGCCTATAATGTTCATTTTCCATGAGAAACTCAGCCCATCCAGAGAGATAAGATCTTTGTTTGGCACAGGGTTCGCCAAATAGGCTGCTGGTTGTAGATTTCTCATGTCTGTGGTAGTGCGGCGGGGACTGATGCTATCTGGGACTGCTGCTGTCTGCAGTGTAACCCACGACTGTGGGCTTTCATGGGTGAGTGGCAGTCCAGGGCTTCAGGTGAGAGGATGATACGGGATGCATGGATTTACACGGGATCAAATCCTTCCTGTTGGCAGGTTATTATAAGTTTTGGAGTGTAATCATATGGTCTAAGATGATCAGTTTGATTACAAGTCTTTGCTTTATTTTTCAGATGTATTACGTAATCCAAAACTGTGATGATTTGATTCAATTCTGCCTATGGTTTTGATTATTTTGGAATGATAATTATCTCCAAAAGTTTGCTAAATACTACTGTTCAAAAGTTTGGGAGCAGTGAATTTTTTAATTTTTTTTATTTTTATTTTTTATCTTGTTTGCTCACCAAAGCTGCATTTATTCATCAAAATACAGTAAAATAGTAATATTGTGAAACATTATTACAATTTAAAATAACTGTTTTCTATTTTAATCTGGTGTTTTCGTTCCTAAATTAAGAAGCATCACAGAATTATTTACATGCCATTTACATGGTCATTCTATATTGTGAAAATAGTCAAATGCTAAATGGTATGACACAATGGGATTTTTTTAAAAAGGAAAATTTAAAAGAGTAAAAACAAGAATTAGGGAGAATAAATACATAATGATTGACTCTTACCCCGACATTGACTGAATTTTCTGTCATTTATGAAACAACGCTTCTCAGCCAATAATGAATTTTCCTGCTTTCCGTGTTTTCACCGATATATGGTAGAGGGCACTATTACGGATCTTCTGAAGGAGTACAGAATATCTGGATCAAAACACAGGAAAAAATAGGAGCAGAAACCGGCAATGAAAGCATTGCTTATGCATGTTGTAGTCTTTTAAAAAAAGCTTTTTTGTTCAAAATGTTTACTTTTTTATGAAAAACCCACATTCAAGTGTTGATAAAAAGGAATGCATGAAGCTATAATAAAACTGGACTTTTTTGTTTAAAAGCAGATGATATTTTCTTTGATATATTGCATGTTCATATTCATACAACAAAATATTCCATAACATTTTTGTGACTATCAAAAATGCTGGCGGTGGCTGGAAAATTGAAGGAAAAAAAAAACACATTGGCAGGGAAAGAGTTCATTTACTGCCATTGTGTGAATATGTAATCATGTAACTGTAATCTGATTACAAGCAGGCTACTAAATTTTTGGAATCTGATTACATAATCCATATTACATAATCAGTTACATAGCAATGAAAGGATCAGACAATTTGAGATTTTGTACTACAGTCAAATATTGACAAAATAACGCATGAGACAATATATTTTAGAATTTGGATAAGAAATGTTTGTGCGTTTGCCATATTAAATGTGAACAACAAATAATCATCCTTGGTCAAGGTGTATTAATTAAAGCATATTTCAAACTACAGTCTCCAAGAATTCCTGAATATGCAGAATAAATAGCAAGTGGGGAAGAAAACAAGAACAATTAACTTACTTTCCTCAAATGGATGCACACAATTATGAATAATGATGTTGAAATCTGAAATCAGTAGCATGACCCTTCCTCAAGGTCCGCATTGGTTTCTTCAAACTTACTGTTGTGAGAATGTGCATGTAATCTGAAACAGCATCTGTATATTATTGCAATCATCATAATCGATTATTAAATACTATAATCAGTGCATTTATTTTTTTATGAAGTTTTCCCACCCCTAATTAAGTGAAATTTCAGCTCTATAAAAGCAGACAGGCTTATAACACACATCCCTGGTTAGTCAATGGCACTTTTTGTTTGGCCAACATTGGGTTGTTTTTTTGGCAGCACAGGCAGTTAGCAAGAGCGTAGTTGCATGTTGTATAATATACTGCCATGTTCTTGAAGACTGCAGGTGTGTCTGTTTGTGCCCGAGGTGTTCTCGAATGTTTATGTATTCTTCACTTTGTGCTTTGCCATATGGGCGTTTCAGCATTTCTGCTGTCACACTTCACTAGTCCTGAACAGTGACTTCTCCGAGGATGAGGAATGCATCTGTGGCTCAGCAAACTACCCAATCACCTTTCTCTCTCTCCCTCTCTCACTTCCTCTCCCCAAGCAGAATGCGATAAGAGAGCAAACTGACATGGTCCATCACTTTATCGTGTTCCTTCGCTTATCTGTGTAATATAAAACCATCTCTTATTTCTAAACAACCGACCCATCTGATAGGAGCTGCATTGTGCTGCCAGTTGGTTTCAGTCTGGGAGAAATCTGTAAAATCATGTGTCTAAGTGTAGTAAACAGGAAGTTAATGTGTAAATACTTAAATACTTTGAGAGTCTGAAATTGATTAATTCTTCTTTTTTCTGATGATGAACATTGACATTACATTTTTCATCACTACAAATCACTTTTGGCAAGTTTCCCCGAGGAATTCCTATTAATTGATATTATGCACTCTGTAGATGTTGGATTGTTTGTAGAAGTTTTGTGAGAGACTGAGACTAAAAGATGGAGGAAATGAGAGAATGAGAGATTCAAGTACCCCGAATGCATGCCAGATATAACAGCAGGCCAATCCTTAATATTTTCTCTCCTGTGTGAAGTTGTTTGATTACTGCTCATCCAAAGTCGTGTGCACTCTGTCAAATCAATGGCCAGCATATTGAGAGCTGATGTACTGTGGTAATTAGAGCCCTTAATTGTTTTCATCGCTCACTGTGCAACTCTCTGAACCGCTAGCAGCTGCTGTGTCACCCCGTTGTGTATGTTTGTGTGTCGAAAATGTGCCTGGAGGGTTAGTACACTCAAAACTGAAAATTCCGTCCTGGTCTGGTCCTTAGAAAGTGGTTCTTGAACGAGTGAGATCAAACCGGTTCTCTCAAGTCGTACCCGACAAACAGAATTGATGATGTGCTTGAAGGGTCACGAAATGCTTGCATTTTTCGAGATGTTAGCAGATGTACGTGAAGCGTGTGATAGAGATAGTAATAGCACATATTATTTTGGATATTAAAGTGATAATTCACCCCCAAATGAAAATTCTTTCATAATTTACTCTCATGCATATCTGTAGGGCTGCACGATTTATCGCGATTAAATCGCATGCGATTTGGCAAAGGCTGCCATTACTTAATTTGCAGCTTGTCAGAGCAGTACGGCTCTGTGATCAGTATTAAATGCTTCTCCATATGAAAGCCAGAGGGCGCTCTTGCGTAGAAAGAAGATAACGCGTCATATCGCTGTAGCGGAATAAACGGTAGATTGACGTGCTTTGATTGATTTAAAAATGACTAATAAACAAAGGACTGTCTTATTCTGTGTAAGAAGCCACATCATCTCACAGAAGAACAAACGAGAAGGGAGTTTGGAGTAAAAACATTAAATGTTGTGTTTCGTTGAACACAATGTTAATAAATGCTCATGTCTGGAAAAATGCGTGACTTTAACGTTACTCATTCATCAAATCAAATTTAATTTATAAAGCACATATAAAATCAACCTTGGTTGGCCAAAGTGGCCATGTTTATTTTTAATATTTATTACATAATCGGAAACACTGCACAGCAGTTAAAAACTGTGATGGATGTAACTGTGGAATATGTAACAAAAACACATGTATTTCATTGTACATTACATTATTGAAGGTCGAAATGGCTAGTGTGCTCCCCTTTGTCTCAGCTGCACCATTGTGCCAATGTGATTTAATGTGTTGAGTAACGTCACTTTTCCCACAGTGTCCGATGTTAAAATCAGTGTGGCACAGTTTACAGAAAAACATGGGCATTGACGAGATTTGGCTTTAAATTCTACTGTCATCCAGCTGTTGTTGAAGTTACAAGTATAATGTCTTCTCCTTCCATTTCTACCAGTAATGCTTCTTTCAACTTCCCGCATCTACTACCTGTGCAGATATCAACTGCGCAGCTAGGTTGTAGCTTGCCAGGTCGTCACAAATGGATTGAAATTTGTATGATGTGTCGATTGTGTGAGTAGAATGCGTTTCATACACGATCTGGCAACTGGACAACCTTGGAATAATATATTGATGTGATGTGATGTGATTATTCATATAACAAGGTTATATTTGGGCCATAAGAGTTCCTGGGAGAAATAACAAAAGGGGAGGGGGGCGGGAGATGTGTGTGAAATACAGGAGAATCCTAGGAAAAGCAGGAGTGTTGACAGGAATGCTCTCATGTTGTTCCAAACATGTATGGGGGTTGGTGAAATGGAAGACAATGGGGTCCAGTGTTTATTTATATACAGGATAGCATATATAGGTAGTATATAGAACTTTGATTGCATAACATCCTGATGGATTTTGATGGCAGCATTGTGCATTGATATCCCACATTTCTGTGCATGCGGTTTGACGGTCAGTGGAAAGAATGATTTATATTGGAGGTTTTTTTTTCCAACTTAAGATTTCATTTTTAGCAAGAAATAAGTGTTGCAGTTCTTAAATATATGGTTGGTTACCTCTAAAGCTCATTTGAATTTGTTCTAGACCATTAGACATGACGTTATGGTGCCTGGCTTAGAAGCCTATCTGAAACCTGTTTCCTGATGCACTTTCATATAAAAATTCTGTCTTTTACAAAGAAATTGATCTGCTGGGCTGTGAGGCTGCTGTCTAAGTTTCGGACATAACCATGATTCTCTGTGCAAAGCTGTGAGTATTTTAATTACTTAGGGCAGGATCTGTCAACCAGCGGCCCGCAGGCAAAATCCAGACCATTGATTATGAAGAAATTATTGCGGTGTCTCATACATCCGAGAGCAGATCTTACTTAACTGTCATAATTTATTCAAAAATAAAGTAATATTGTGAAACATTATTACATATTTTTTAATAAATTAAAATGGAATTGATTCCTATGATGGAAACAAAAATAATTCAATTCAATTCAATTCAATTTATGGTGGTGTATATGCATCTTATTCCAAATTAAGAAATAAGGGCCTTTTTGCTGATTCATGTAATTTCATTTGCTCACTGGAGAAAGCTCTGACAGAGCACTTCAGAGGTGTACAATGGTATACAATCAATTTTGAGGTAAAAGTTGAGTTTGGTCACATGATTAGGTATCGATTTTGAAACATTTGCATTTTTCCTACACTTACAAACCATTATCCCCATTGAAATCAATGGATTAACAGTGTTCTCTGTTACTATATTGTTTTCATAGTGAGTCCCCCTTAAATCAAAATGCTTCAAAACAATGACAAAATGCACATTTCGGAGATATAACCATTCAAAACTCAGTCTCTTGCTTCGCCTAAAATGGATCACGGATTTTCATGACATCACTGTAGACTGTGCCAAATTAATCAAATTAATCAAATCTTCTGTCCAATCAAATGCTCTCTAGAATCTGAAGTCCCGCCCCCTCCTACACTATAAACAGATGTTGAAGCTGCGGCTGAAATCGCTTCACAGATTTACTAGTTTCTTTATGGTAAATGGCACATAGTGCACTATATAGAGGATAGAGAATGGTTAATACGGTGTAAAGTTGCTTCCAATTGCTGCGAACTAAGTCCGTTTAGTGTCACGTGAACCTCTGCAATGGAAGCACAGTCTTCTCCAGTCCAGAGACACAAGATCACAGAGTGGATCATACGGCACAGACCACAAAACGTTAAAATATAGCATTGTTTGTGGAATTCAAATGTGAAAGCAATATGGAGGAGAAACGGTTATGAGGAAAATTAGGTTTTAGGAGCTCAACAGCTGATCAAGGCGAAACGCTATATTTTGAAAAAAGGTCTTCCTGTTTCATTGGAAGTTATGTCAACACAGTGAATGAAGCTGCCCGTTCCAAGGCACTTCAGTGGACCTTTAAAAGTTTCTGCATATAAAGAGAGCTTCTTCAAGCTTAGCAAAACAAAAGCTTTCTAAAAAAAAAGAAAAAAAAAAGCATATAGCACTGGTGACGTCAGCAATCCTCCACACAATCCCCCATAGCTCATTCCTCATTTCCCTTCAGGAATGTCCCCCTGGGAGGTTTCAGACATGGGAGAGATGTCTGATTTCCCGCATCCATCAGTTGTCGCTCTGGTTAGCTTCAGGCAGATGGGCCGTGGTGGCTTTAGGTTTGAAACCCTGCGTGCCGCGAGTCGATCCTCATTACTTTCCATTAGGTCGCTACAGAGTATGACTCCCCACTGACTCGCTGTTACTGCCTCAGAGCAGAAACAGGAGACCTGTACACGTGTGTGCACGTCATTTTACACTCTGGTGCCACTAATGGAGGTCACATTGAACCTATCGTGCTCCAACTCACTCCCCCAACTGCCCCTGAAATGTCTTTCAGTTCAGCATTTTAAGCGTAATAGTATTTGTCTGCTGTAGATCAGTTGCTGCCCCCATTGATACAAGAGGTTTCGACTTTTTACTTTTTTCCCCCCATTCCTATTCTTTATTTTTCTCTCTCACTCTTTTCCGGGGGTTGAATGAGAGTAAAGTATTCAGAAGATGAGAGGAGGCTTCTCTTCAAAGCTCTCAAAGCAAAGGCCTTATCAAAGGCCCATCCCAAGGAAATCAGAGCCTTGTTTTTCCCTTAAATTTTTCAATTACTGAGCTGATGAAAAGGACTCGTGCAGCTCGAGTGAGATCCCAGAGAGCCGCGTGAGGGGGTGATTCTTGTACACTCCACAGAAAGGTCCTCTGGGCAGGAGAGATGGTGGATGTCATCACCCCTCCTCTTAGTGAGGAAAAGGAAATGAAAATTGTGTCATCATTTACTCAACCACATGTCGTTCCAACCTCTATGAGTTTCTTTCTTTTTTGTGGAACACAAAAGGAGAAATTCTGAAGAATTATGCTGGTTGCTGTTTCTCGTGTAATTCCTGTGAATGGGAACTGAAGTGTGAAGAAATTAATGTTTATTCAGCAAGGATGCATTCGTGACTGTACATTTTATAATATTACAAAAGATTTCAGATACACCTTTCAAATAGATGCTATCTATATTATAGTGAAATTATATTTAATTAAAACTAAAACTGAAAGAAAATACAAACTTTATTATAATAAAAACTGAAATAAAGCCAAAAACTATTAAAAATGACAAAAACACTACAAAATTACTGTAAATAAAATTAAAGTAAAAATGGGAAATTGCACCAAAATATTAATGAAAAACTATATTAGTATCACAATGACACTAACTTGAACGTTCTACTCATCAAATAATCATTAGGAAAAAAAGAATGATAGTTCACTCAAAAATATTATGCAGTACAACTGTCTTCAGCATTTATAATAACATTTTGAGCACAAAATCAGCATATTAGAATTATTTAAGGATCACGTGACACTGAAGACTGGAGTAATGACGCTGAAACTTAAGTTTCGTCATCACTATAAATATTTTAAAAAGTATTAAAATAGAAAAGAGTTCTTTTAAATTGTATTAATATTAATAATACAATGCATTTTCGATCAAATTCTGTAATGTAGCCTTGATCAACATAAGAGACTCATTTTAAAAATCTTACCGATCCTAAACTTTTTAACAGTAGTATAAGCCCAGTCCAAATGACTTGTGTACTACATTCATGCTATATTCATATTAGTATATATTTAGTCCTCTGAAGGCATATTATAGTTTTGATTTTATTTAAAGGGATAGTTCACCCAAAAATGTATATTTTGTCATCATTTACTCTCTCATGTTGTTCCAAACCTGTATGAGTTTCATTTTTCTGTTGAACACAAAATAAGATATTTTAAATAATGTTAGTAACCAGACACTTGACAGCACCCATTGACTTCCATAGTAGGAAACAAATCCTATGGATGTCAGTGGATGCTGTCAAGTGTCAGGTTACTAACATTCTTTATAATATCTTATTTTGTGTTCAACAGAAAAATGAAACTCATATCCCAAATTTTTGGGCGAACTATCCCTTTAATTGGAAAAAAACAATGTGCACGTAAACCACAGTCAAAGTATTATTGTATTTTTTTTTTTTTTCAGTTTTCACAACTGATTCATTTTAAATGCACATTTCAAGTTTTCCTGCCCAATTTCCCTCCCTGTAAATGAACAATATAACAGTCATTCAAAATGTTAGCATTAAACCCTGGAGTGTCTCTCCTCAGAGATCTGTACACTATTAGAAGAGGCTGCAGAAAGTGTGGGTCAGGGCTGATGTGCTGTTTGAGAGCTGAGGACATTTGGTCTCGGAGAAAGGAGAACCAAGGCTGAGCTGTTTATCCCATCATTACTGAGAGAAGAGAGTACTTGAAGCAACAGTGCTTAGAAACACAAAAGAACTGGGCCAAGGCAAAGCAAACACAACCGCTCAGACTGTTGCTTATTTACGGATTTTCAATTAATTGTCTTTTTGTGGTTTGAAAAATCTGTTTCTAATGGATATGCAGTTGAAAGCAAGTTCACTGTCTTACTAAAGAACATTTACTTAAGAGTTTGTTCCGTTTCCTGTGTAGTTCCATAGTCAAAAGGTTATATACAGGGAGTGCAGAATTAATAGGCAAATGAGTATTTTGACCACATCATCCTCGTTATGCATGTTGTCTTACTCCAAGCTGTATAGGCTGGAAAGCCTACTACCAATTAAGCATATTAGGTGATGTGCATCTCTGTAATGAGAAGGGGTGTGGTCTAATGACATCAACACCCTATATCAGGTGTGCATAATTATTAGGCAACTTCCTTTCCTTTGGCAAAATGGGTCAAAAGAAGGACTTGACAGGCTCAGAAAAGTCAAAAAATAGTAAGATATATTGCAGAGGGATGCAGAAGTCTTAAAATAGCCAAGCTTCTGAAGCGTGATCATCGAACAATCAAGCGTTTCATTCAAAATAGTCAACAGGGTCGCAAGAAGCGTGTGGAAAAACCAAGGCGCAAAATAACTGCCCGTGAACTGAGAAAAGTCAAGCGTGCAGCTGCCAAGATGCCACTTGCCACCAGTTTGGCCATGTTTCAGAGCTGCAACATCACTGGAGTGCCCAAAAGCACAAGGTGTGCAATACTCAGAGACATGGCCAAGGTAAGAAAGGCAGAAAGTCGACCACCACTGAACAAGACACACAAGCTGAAACGTCAAGACTGGGCCAAGAAATATCTCAAGACTGATTTTTCTAAGGTTTTATGGACTGATGAAATGAGAGTGAGTCTTGATGGGCCAGATGGATGGGCCCGTGGCTGGATTGGTAAAGGGCAGAGAGCTCCAGTCCGACTCAGACGCCAGCAAGGTGGAGGTGGAGTACTGGTTTGGGCTGGTATCATCAAAGATGAGCTTGTGGGGCCTTTTCGGGTTGAGGATGGAGTCAAGCTCAACTCCCAGTCCTACTGCCAGTTTCTGGAAGACACCTTCTTCAAGCAGTGGTACAGGAAGAAGTCTACATCCTTCAAGAAAAACATGATTTTCATGCAGGACAATGCTCCATCACACGCGTCCAAGTACTCCACAGCGTGGCTTGCAAAAAAGGGTATAAAAGAAGAAAATCTAATGATATGGCCTCCTTGTTCACCTGATCTGAACCCCTTTGAGAACCTGTGGTCCATCATCAAATGTGGGATTTACAAGGAGGGAAAACAGTCCACCTCTCTGAACAGTGTCTGGGAGGCTGTGGTTGCTGCTGCACGCAATGTTGATGGTGAACCGATCAAAACACTGACAGAATCCATGGATGGCAGGCTTTTGAGTGTCCTTGCAAAGAAAGGTGGCTATATTGGTCACTGATTTGTTTTTGTTTGGTTTTTGAATGTCAGAAATGTATATTTGTGAATGTTGAGATGTTATATTGGTTTCACTGGTAAAAATAAATAATTGAAATGGGTATAAATTTGTTTTTTGTTAAGGTGCCTAATAATTATGCACAGTAATAGTCACCTGCACACACAGATATCCCCCTAAAATAGCGAAAACTAAAAACTAAAACCAAAACTTCCAAAAATATTCAGCTTTGATATTAATGAGTTTTTTGTGTTCATTGAGAACATGGTTGTTGTTCAATAATAAAATTAATCCTCAAAAATACAACTTGCCTAATAATTCTGCACTCCCTGTATATATATATATATATATACAGTACTGTGCAAAAGTTTTAGGCAGGTGTGAAAAAATGCTGTAAAGTAAGAATGCTTTCAAAAAGAAACTTGGTAATAGATTATATTTATCAATTAACAAAATGCAAAGTGAGTGAACAGAAGAAAAATCTAAATCAAATCCATATTTGGTGTGACCACCCTTTACCTTCAAAACAGCATCAATTCTTCAAGGTACACTTGCACAAAGTCAGGGATTTTGTAGGCATATAGTTAGGTGTATGATTAAACAATTATACCAAACAGGTGCTAATGATCATCAATTCAATATGTAGGTTGAAACACAATCATTAACTGAAACAGAAACAGCTGTGTAGGAGGAATAAAACTGGGTGAGGAACAGCCAAACTCAGCTAACAAGGTGAGGTTGCTGAAGACAGTTTACTGTCAAAAGTCATACACCATGGCAAGACTGAGCACAGCAACAAGACACAAGGTAGTTATACTGCATCAGCAAGGTCTCTCCCAGGCAGAAATTTCAAGGCAGACAGGGGTTTCCAGATGTGCTGTCCAAGCTCTTTTGAAGAAGCACAAAGAAACAGGCAACGTTGAGGACCGTAGACGCAGTGGTCGGCCAAGGAAACTTACTGCAGCAGATGAAAGACACATCATGCTTACTTCCCTTCGCAATCGGAAGATGTCGAGCAGTGCCATTAGCTCACAATTGGCAGAAAACAGTGGGACCCTGGTACACCCATCTACTGTCCAGAGAAGTCTGGTCAGAAGTGGCCTTCATGGAAGACTTGCGGCCAAAAAGCCATACCTCCGACGTGGAAACAAGGCCAAGCGACTCAACTATGCACGAAAACACAGGAACTGGGGTGCAGAAAAATGGCAGCAGGTGCTCTGGACTGATGAGTCAAAATTTGAAATATTTGGCTGTAGCAGAAGGCAGTTTGTTCGCCGAAGGGCTGGAGAGCGGTACACGAATGAGTGTCTGCAGGCAACAGTGAAGCATGGTGGAGGTTCCTTGCAAGTTTGGGGCTGCATTTCTGCAAATGGAGTTGGGGATTTGGTCAGAATTAATGGTATCCTCAATGCTGAGAAGTACAGTCAGATACTTATCCATCATGCAATACCATCAGGGAGGCATCTGATTGGCCCCAAATTTATTCTGCAGCATGACAACGACCCCAAACATACAGCGAAAGTCATTAAGAACTATCTTCAGTGTAAAGAAGAACAAGGAGTCCTGGAAGTGATGGTATGGCCCCCACAGAGCCCTGATCTCAACATCATCGAGTCTGTCTGGGATTACATGAAGAGAGAGAAGCAACTGAGGCTGCCTAAATCCACAGAGGAACTGTGGTTAGTTCTCCAAGATGTTTGGGCCAACCTACCTGCCGAGTTCCTTCAAAAACTGTGTGCAAGTGTACCTAGAAGAATTGATGCTGTTTTGAAGGCAAAGGGTGGTCACACCAAATATTGATTTGATGTAGATTTTTCTTCTGTTCACTCACTTTGCATTTTGTTAATTGATAAATATAAACTATTAACATGTCTATTTTTGAAAGCATTCTTACTTTACAGCATTTTTTCACACCTGCCTAAAACTTTTGCACAGTACTGTATATAACCTTTTTGTTTTAAATAGTTTTTAAAAAAATATGTATGTACGTACTTTTTATTTTAGTTTTAGTTATTTTAATACATCAAGTTAAACTAAATAAATGTGAGAAATGTTGGCAACTTGCTGAATTAAAATATTTTAATATTTAATTGAAAATAATGAAAATATTTTTTTAAATGTATTTTTTTAGATTTAGTTAACTATAATAACCCTGTGGCATATTTTAAGTAATGGTAACCTTTCAGAAAATAATCTTGATAATCTTAATGTTTTTTGACGTTGTTGTTGTTTTTTGTATTTTTTAAAAAAATTCTCTGAATACATTTCCATCAGATTATTTATTATTATTATTATACATTTGTATGTTCATTTAACATTGGCATTTTCATTAGAAACGCCCTGCAGTTCACCACAAACCCCTAGTTTAATTTTAAAACCTCAATAGAGAAAGAGGGTTTCTGGATCCAGATGGTGTAGTTATGGCATCTACCAACAGGGGGAAATCTTGACCCTCAACCTTTACAGTCCTTTTATGGCTATAAATTTCATAAGTTCGCTAACACCAACCTGCTGAGCCCATAATGTAATGTTTTACCTTGAGTAATGCATTGCACATCTTTTGCATTACCATCTTCAGTAAACTGTTTTCTGTCAGATTGTGCTAGCAAGTTTTTTTGAATCTTGGACAGAGGAAGGTTTTCTGTGGACTATAAAGAGCAGATGAGAGAGACATTCTTATGTTGCTTGTGTCTCACAACTCATCTTTGCCTCATTCTAGTAAGTAGCTTTAATTGGCCACGAACGTGTCTGTGTTGTTGTTCTCTCTTCTACACTCTTATATAAGTTTCACTGCTAGCAAACAGGTCTGACCTGAAAAAGCAAGGCATAAGACACACTTACACACAATACACTCTTGTACAACTTAAACCAGAATATGATTTTCTTTTTCCTTTTAAAAGAGATCCATGCCTGTTTTCCTAATGGGAGTGACAGGGCTAGTTAACTCTAGTGGCTCTGCAGCAACCGAGCTTTCGTGAACAATAAACCCAAAGGCTAGAACTACAGGACATGACAGAGCACAGGATATAACAGAGCGGCCCAATTTTCCAGCAGACTGCTTCCCGCCACAGCCGTCCGCTTGTAACCAACAGGCCTTTCGATGTGAGAGGGATATCTTATAGCCGGTCCCGCTGTGAAAATCTTAAAGCACGGTATGGCTAAGAGAGTGCTCTGGAAACCTTGGCCCAAGTGCCCTCATGGAAAAACTTAATTCCTGGCTGTGTTTCTGAACAGTGCTAAGTCTGTGAAGCAGAACTGGGCTCATTATAATTGCCACTGGCATATCAGGCCACAATTATCAACGCCGGCTTATTCAGTCTTTAATTGCCTCATTTAATTTGTTCACATTTGGCGCAGAACAACGTCAACCTGCTGCCGTTGAAAATGATTAGCTCCAAGGACGTGATATGCACAACATAAGCCTATTGGCTGTTTCTATACCTCAGACTTTCCTTCATTTTGGAAATGACCTACTATCCAAAGTATCCAAAATGATAACACGTTTTAGATTACGCCAAACCTTTCGTTTGCTTTTACCTCTACCAAGCTTACAGAGTGTAGTGGACTTTTTTTTTTTTTTTTTATCATTGTTTCAGCCTATAAATAAGCCAACTTGTATAAAAAGTAAATAAATAATTAAATAAAATCAGATTATTATTATTGTTATTATTATTATTATCAGCATTGTGTGTAGTTATAATTAAAGTAACTTTTGCGTCTACCCTTCTCAATCTATATCGCAATATGTGCACTTTTTTTTTTTTTTTTTTGGCTGCGCATGTCACTCGTGCGTATGTGTGAGATTTCATTCAGTTTATCTCGGTTGACCCTTCGCAAAGACCCAACCCCTTTAGTTACTGTTGCAATGTCGGACAAGCCATGCGCTCTCATACCACACGTTGAAAAATACATTGCAGAGCAAAGAGGACACTGACAACGCATCGACAAATAAGACAGAGCTGGTTACTTTTAATATGAAGTGGTTTAATATTTAAAATATTGTAATTTTTTTAAGAAGTTTAAAGTATAGTGTGTCTTTAATGTGTCGTGACAGATCGCTGTAGCTCCTCGTGAACTGATCATCTCTTCATACTAGTTCATGTATAGCATCAAATAAACATGAATGAACATCAGAAGGAATGTTGTTTCAAGCATGGAAAGATATGAGTACACACAATTTTTCAAGTTCAAGTTCACCAACGTTAATCTACTAACTCCCCTGACTGCTTTGTCGGACAAAATGGTGGCTCCGGGGTTATGATTGGTCAGATCACGATTTAGTTTTTGTGTACATTTATGCCACAGGTACACATAAATGTATTAAATGTAAACAATGTAAATACATTAAAATGTCTGTGCAAAGATATATACACTGAAAAGAGTAGGATTTACTTTAAAACAACTTTCTCTAGTTACACATTGAATTAAATGTTAAATTTCAAAGAAGAAAGACTGAAATAGTATTTTCTTGTAAAAACCCACTCCAATAATCTTTGTTTGTTGTATTTATTTATTTACTGCCATTTACCAGGGTCCAAAGTTAACTGTTGCCAGGCTTTAAAGTGAGTAAAATTCACAAACTTTGTATCACTATGGTAAATAAATTTGGCAGACGTCATAATGCATGGTTTTTTAAGGGGCAAGAATGATTTGTTTGTTTGTTAATTTTGTTTGATGCAAATGTACAATTTTGTGGCCAGTTATGAATATTAATGGAAGGTAAATATTCAAGATTCTCTCACTTGGCAGCCAGGTGTGGCAAAATGTTAATTTCGAACCCCAAGTATGGTGTTTCAGACACAGTCGCTTTTACCTGCTCCCTCACCTTCCAAGCACAAGTTAAATTGATACTCTAAGTGAAAATTGTGCATTTTAGAAAGGGCGATATTATGCCTGGTTTAACGCTTCTATGCTAACCAAAGAGAGAGCTGCGCTGTGCCTCAACATAATTACCTGGTTAAACATCTAATGAATGAGCTAATGTATTCATTTATCCATCAGCCTATTTATTAGGGTAAATTGAAATGTTTTATGGCAGAGTTTGGGGAGCAGTCGTTTTCACCTTGTGTTTAAGAGGAAAGAACAGGGACATTGACGTTAATGAGACTGAGAGCTTGTTGTATAATAACGTTTATGAAACTCCTTCAGGGTACTTTGTTTAAAAATCCTTTCAGTAAATTAATTTTTGGGCTAAAAAAACAAACACGTTCCTAGTATTTTACAAAAGGGACATGGTTGTTAAAGCCTGCAATTTGCATTGTTTGAACATTGTTTGATTATGTTGTAACTTGTTAAAAAGGTAATGATATAAGGGGTTGGAGACAATGTCAGGTTTTATTATCATGCCATGTGACCATGATCCAAAACTAACACTTGCCAAGTGCCAAATTGGAGTTTAAATTGGCTTTTGCAAGTCAATAAAAGAGATAATTGTAAGTTGGCCAACAGTATTTTTAGAACTGCAGTATTATACATGCTTTATATATGATTGGACAATTAAGCCAGTTACTATCAACTTTTACTGAAGTGGGATTTTTTCAAAAATATTATCATTTGTTTTTTTTATTTCTTTGATTTTATAAATGCAAAATGTATTTATAGTAAATTTTGTCCCCACCATTCTCAGATGTGGCAAAAGTTAATTTTGCACTCTTCTCATGACCTATTTAAAGTACCTTATATAATAGAAGATTCACTTGTTACTTCAATCGAGTACCAAATAATTATAACGTAGCTTACAGGGTTTACATATATTCTAATGCATGTCCTATATATGTGGAGGATGGTTTAGCACTATAGCAGGAAGAAGAATGCTGCTTGACAATGTTGTGTGACACTGTGTGACGTTGCTCTCACCTGTTTATGAACAGTATATTGTGTACAAGCTTTGTAGAGCAAATTGTCCAGAAAAGGCCCTGTGTAGACCCTCTTGTCAGTGCGTTCCATTAATGAGGTCAGGGTTGAACACAAAGACCCCTCTGTAACATTGAGACCCCATCCTGTAGGGTTTTAAGGACAGAATTATTCATGGAGTTTGGTTCAGGTCAGGGTCTTGCCATAGAAATGAATGTGAGCCAAGTACTTCAGGTATGTCTATGCTCCGTTCTCACAATTCAGGAAGTTCCGCTAATCTCCTGGATAGGACAGGTCCTTTGGTCAGTGGACGATTTTGAGATTCCCTGTGTGTGTGTGTGTGTGTGTGTGTGTGTGTGCGGTGACTGCCGGAGGCTGTTTACAGTAGGATGATCATTACCCAACTGTCTGGAAGGAATGCAAGGACTTAGAACTGTCTCACTGTCCTTTGGCGTAACGATCCTTTTTTTTTTCCCAGAATGTATCAGAATGACAAAAAGTGTCCCAATCAACCTGCATTCACTCTATTTATATTACATACTGTATGCATTGCATAGAATTTAGTAATAACTCACTCTCTGGAATTAACCGTTTCTACATTCTATAACCAAAATGTTATAGCATGATATGAGTAATTATGAATAACAGTAATGGTGTATATGTAATTTATATAACATTACTGTTTAATCTATGTGATGGGAAAGCTGAAGATTGGAGTAATTACTGCTGAAAAAACAGCGTCACATGATTCTTTAGAAATCATTCTAATATGCTAATTTGTGTGCGTGTGTGTGTTCATATGTTTACTTATACCTGAACTTTAAATATATACATTTATATCTAAGAATCAGTCTGTAGAGACACCCAAGGGATGTGGAGGTTTGAAAAGACCTCCGCCTGTAACAAAAGAGTCAGATTGGTATCTTCGTTGCCCTGGGCAAACATAGAGAGCACTGTGGGCGGTAAAACCCCATCTCACAAAACATCATTGAAGGTGTGAGGAAGTAAAGTTTGGCAGAGAAGTGTGGGTAGATGATTTTCCCACCTCACTGAAGATCACTCGCCTCAATATCTTCATAGATGGAGATCTAGCAACATAACTTTTTATGGTACTCAAGTGGACAAAGTGAACTTTTCAATAAACAATTCTTTCTCTCTCCTGTATTTTCACAGTGACTGATATCCACAAAGACGAGGCTTAAATCCACAGCCATTGTCATGCATCTCGGGCAGTGTCACATACTTCTGCTCATCTGGATTATGTATGCGCTATCATGACGGCTGTTTTATGACACTCATCGATCCACTTTCACCCAGGGCGCCCATCAATCTCGGTTATTATTGTCCCAATCCCAAGCCTCGACGAGGAGTCACGAGCCAACCTTAAAGGTCAAAAGCCACTCCGGTTGTTGTCACAAAGCACTCTGTTCCCCAGACACCGAATTAGTATTGTTTGCACGGATCTATTTATTATAGTGTTTTGTCTGATCCGTTGTCTTTGTGTTTTTAGCCTGATGGCTCCTGGCAAGTTCTCTTCAGCGCCATTTGCATTGCACAATCTCTGGCATGCCACTGTGCCATTGCTGCTTTGAAGGGGCTCCCTGATGCACTTATTTCTGCGCAGTGGTTCGTTTGGGAAACTTAGTTAATTAGTGTGTGTGTGCACGCTGCTTGTTTTACTGTTAATAGAGTCTCAAGGCACTCGGAGCAGAGGCACTCGATACGGCGTCTCCTCCTGTTCCTCTCATACTCCCTAACATCCACAAAGATGGCCTCATTCCACCAGAACTCTTGAGCTGGAGGCCAAGTGTTTGATAGATCTGAAGGTTTGTAGATGTCTTTATCACTTTGTGTCATTAGAGTTGTAATACTCTGAAGTGAGCTCTTAAAGGGACTGCTTTGAGACAGTTTTTCAAAACCTACTTCATCAACAGCTGAAAATGAGTGTGAGACACCGATCATATGGTCTAAAGAACGCTGAGAGGAATTCCAAAATGTGTTGTAATGTCTATTATATCTAGACTTGTGAAAATATGTGTGTGTGTGTGTGTGTGTGTGTAGGCTTTTGCTGACAAAGTGATATGGTGTTTAGTGGTTTCTGCCAACAAACCCATTTTTCTGAATGGGCTAATGCTGAGATTTAGCGGATTTGAAGCGAAAGGATTTGATGAATGTATATTGTGTGTGGAGAGCATTTACTAAATATCATTATCTCATTTTGGACAGAGGTGGCATTTAGCGGCTTTTGCATCTGAACTCTTCATATGCATGCATACTGTACATATCTTTCTTCGAGGAGTTTTTATAGTAAATAAGTATATGTAAATGTATATGTAAACATAGTATATGAAATACTGATAAAATAGATTTACCCTCAGCTGTGCCATTTAGGGTTTCATGGCTTTGATTCTTGATTTAGTGGTTCGATTGGCCAGCTGTTGGCCTCCTTTGGAATTCAGCTGTGCTGCTTTAGCCCTGGGCTTTTTCCAGACCTCCTGCTCACTTACACTGGCTAATCTGATTTTCTCAAGATGGTGCCTGGCGATCTGTAAACTACCATTTTCTTTTATCGTTTGGTTGCGTAATGCAGCATGGAACCGCATTCTCTTTTGTGCTACAATTAAATTTCACATTTAGCATTGCTTATTCCATTTAGAAACCCTAATAGGTAATTATGAATAAGTACAGGCCAGTTGGAACACATCCAAACAAGGAGATTAATCTATTCATAGTAAGTAGGAGGAGAGGGTTGGAACTTCACCAATGGAGCATTCCTGTCCCACTGGCACTACCACCACACCGGCTAAGAAAGAGTGAGACGGAAACGGCTCTACGTGGTGAGCATAGCTCCGTAAGTGCTGGCCGGAGGCCCCGGGGAGTTCCTTATCTCTCACTTTAGCTCCACTTACAGAGGTGAGAAGGCCATGTTATCTGCGAGTCTCTGGCTGCTATGGTTCTCTATGCCAATCTCTGCCAGCAAGCGGAGAGGCCGAGAGGGGACGCCGAGGTACAAGGTCTGATTATAGCCCACAAATGACAGATCAATAGAGCTCAACCGGAGGCCTCATCGATCAGCAGGCATCGGGCAGCGAATTTACTCACATTCTTAGGCTCCTTCATCCTGGCCGGGGCACTAGGGCGTGAAATTCAGATTGTTATTGCAGTCAGCCTGTTCCAAAAGGAGGTGGAAGGACGTGCAGGACATGCGTCAGTGGCTACTTTCCTCTATAGGGTTGAAGCCTTGCCTTTTGCAGCGTAGACAACGGGGACTTCGGAAATGTTCTACTTCCCACTCCATTGTAGATGCTCTGTGTGATAAACTCCTGACATCTAAGATCATCTGTGACGTAAATTATGTTAATGATGCAATTACACGTGCTTCAGAAATGTATTTGCTTTAAATTATTTTAACGCATTAAGGATTTTGAACTAACGCTTTAACGTTGACAGTCCTAATTTATGATAATTGCGATAGCATGTGAAGGCAACATTAGCCTGCTGCATCAGCTACACACTGGTCACACTTAGTTAAATAGCCAATCAGAATGGTTATTGTGACAAAGTTCTTTAAGGTCATGTAAAAAGTAATGTTTGAATCTTTTTTTTAAACCACCTTTGATTGTTTGCTATATCTATATTAAACACCAGTCACAGCGACTGTAGCATTCTGAAGCAATTCATATGACCTTACATGGTGTCATCTGAATGGCGTTCGGGCTGTTTATATTGTGTGTTAGAATGCGGTAATGTTTACATCAACTGACAGGATACGTTAGTCTGTAGAACCAATGCTTTGAACCTCCCTTATGGGGAAAATGGGGAAATTGACTCTAGGTAAGAGAAAGGATTGATTATTTTTACACTAAAAATTTTCAGCTTTGAGCTGAGGTGTTTTTTCTATATGAACATTCAAGGCATTAAGACTAGAAATCTGTTTAAATGTGTCTAGATAGAATTGAAGAATAAAGAAAGAAGTGTGGAGAGGGACAGATATCAGGATGAGGGTGTTGAAAAACAGAATGGCCATTAAAACCAAGCTGTGCGGGACAAATTAACTGCCGGTCGTTGAACACAGTAAGGAATTTTGTTCTCTGGCCTTGGATCAGAATTAATTAAGATTGCACTGTCAGACATGTGAAGAGCACAGTCTAGGTTGATTTAGACAGCATTTGTGTGTGCTAATGGAGAATCAATGGGCTCTGTAGCGAATGGCTGCAGGTCATAGAAGTGTTGTCTTTGTTGCTTTGCTTCCTCCAGAGAGATTCTCCTTTTGTCTCAGGAATCACTGCCATATGCCAGTACAGCAGTTTACTACAGAAAAGGAAGTGTGAACGGTTCGTTAATCATGTTCTTATAGGAGGTGCATCTATTCCTGTACACTGGATTCCCTCCAAAGCCTCTTCGTTCCTCAAGTGTCACTATTCATAGAGTGTCTTTCCCTGCAGATCCAGAAATATGAAGCATCTGTGGGCATGCAGGTGGGACTGCAGTTTGAATCCATCTTCAACCCAACTTTCCATGTTGGTCCAGGTTGTAAGGACTTGGTGAATGGTTGAAGCTGGTTATTCTAGGAAAGCAATACTTTCTAGTTATTGGAAAAGTGGAGTTACTGAGTTACTACAGGCAAAAAGCATCATTCTCCAATGACAGCCTTTAGAGATTTAAGAGTAGCTTATATATATATATATATATATATATATACAGTATTATATTTATCAATTATACTGTATATATATATATTTCTGATTGATTGATTTATTGATTCATTTTTTTTTCTAATGCCCAATTAAGTTTTGAGGTCAAAATTTGCTTCTTTAGCCAATTTGGTTACTTCATCCAATCACAATGAGTGGTGACTATATTTTAGAGAACTGCCCATTGGCTGTGATTTGTGAAGTGATTTGTTTTCTGCCACACGTAGCGGCAGCAGTGGGCTTGAGGGATTCGTTCAGGCAGAGAAGTTGGATCTGGGATTTCTCCTCATCTTCTCATCTTTCTATCTCTCTCCCACGAAATCAACATGACAATAAATCCTATCAGGAGATGAGGGGAATATCAACTCTATTTGAGTCAATAGCCTCCTGTGCACTGAAGAAGTGAAGTAGTGGTAGTTTACGCACACTGATGCCTAAACCAGAAGCCACTGATATTCCACACATTCTCCTGCCTCTGCTGACTAAATTGCACAATAACACGCTAACTCAATTAGCATATTCTCTATCCTAAATAGCAATTAGCGTGTCCTAATTCATAGTATCTCGGAAAAAGTACACCAGAAATACCCTTTTTTTCCAGCAGTATGAATATGTGCAAGATTTCTAGGCTATTCCACAATCAAATGAGCAACAGATAAGTTTATGATTTTATCAGTCAAACAAAAGCTACTATAATAATAATAATAATAATAATGCATTTTATTTTTTAAATCTCAAAGTGCTACAAAAGAGGCCAAATAAAATAAAACAGTTAGAGCAATTAAGAATTAAGTTAAAATCACTGGCTAACTAAAATTACCAAAAAAAAATTAAACACAAAGAAATTTAAACATTGAAAAACTTTTTTAAAAAGGTACATTTTTAGGCCCTCTATCCTGGCAGAAATGAGAAGCCAATGTAAAGATTGCAGAATTGGTGTGATGTGGTGGAATTTACGCACTCTCATCAGGATCCTGGCGGCACTGTTCTGTATGTACTGGAGTTTCTGTATGCTCTTGCCAGGGATCCTGATGAGAAAGGCGTTACAATAGTTGGACTACTACAGCTTTCTTTAATGTTAAAACTGAAATTTAATGTAATAAGGCAATTTAAAATTAAAGTTAAAAAAATTCTATGCAAATGCACAAAAATGGGTTCTGTAGTATGAAGTATGTCCCAGTACTTTGAGCATGTTTTTCTATGTATACACTCTTAGGACTGAACATGCGCATTAGCTTGATTCAGCCTAAAAAATGCTTTTAGGAGCTGCACTTGCTCCTTTGTCTTCAAAGATGGCTGAAAATGGCTTGTCTTAAAGGGAATTTACTTTTACTGCAGAATTAATTAATTAATTAATAAATAATAATAATAAACACAGGTCATTCCCATGACCTCCTGTTTTTCCAACCCTCATGGCTTGATTTGTCATTCATTTGTGAGTGATTTCCAGCAGTCTTTCCTGAAAGGGTTAAACACTTGCTGTTTTACCCATGTTGCATAGGAAGATTGCATTTAGTCATCACTGCCAAGTCAAATATGCAACCTGTCTGTCTGGTCCAGAGAAGCAGGGGGAAAAAAAAGGTTCTTTGGCATGTGTCCCAACTGCAATCGGGTTTCTAACCTGTTCACGGCCTCATGTGTTGGGGTTATGCATAAGCTCTCTCAGAATGCCCTGATTGCTCAAGTAAAATAGATTCAGCAGAACAAACAAACAAACAACATTTATGTTGGTTTGCATAAATAAGACCATTTCCTTTTGGTTTGTACATTTACTGAAGCCAATAAACAACGCAGAACACCTTGTGCCCTGTCAATCTTTTGAATGCAGCGTGAATGTACATATAGATAGTTTTGTTTGTGGTATATGTTTGTGAATTCCACTGTGATAGGAAATTAAATTGTCTTGTTTTCTCTCTTTATTTGTCTTTGCAGGTAAGATGTGGACATTTGTTCTTCTCTCTGAGCTCTCCAAGAAACAGCTGCGCAGAGCAAGCCTTGAGTAACAGCAAGTTCTTCACACTGCACTTTTATATACTTACAATACTGGAGCAATCAGTTGGCTTGTCAGTCAGTTTGTCAGCATACAATGGTTTCGTAATTATAACCTGCTGATCTCTCTTTTGTGTGTCAGATGACTGTCTGAGATCACTGTGTTTTCTTCTTAAAGCCGCTGAGCACAAATTCAATCTGGTAGAGTCAACGCGAAATAGCATTTGCGACTCATTGTACTTGCGTAATCTGACATTTTGCAGAGTAAAACTGGATGTTAAATGTGAAAAAGTGTCACGTGAGACATCAGGAGTTGATTTAATTGTGAAAAGTGGACATTAGGTATCAGAATTGATGGTGTTGTCCAAGAAGAAGTTGATAAAAAAGGGATTGGTGAGGTCACCATTGAAATTCCATTCAAAGAATTATGCTGACATTTTCAAGTAGAGCTTCATCAAGTCAAACTCTGAATGTTGGTTTGACAAATCTTGGAAGTTTAAAATTTTAATTTTGAAGTCTGAAGGTTATATAAGCTGTGTGTTGATTGAAGAGAGATTTGAAGTTTGAACCGAGATGATTGCTAAAGTGTACTGTGTAGTCGCTACTTATTAGGCAGAAGTTTGAGGTCAGTTTGGTCAAGATTGAGGTGTTAACTTGTGTGGTTGCAAGACAGATTCAAGGGTATAATGACTTCACATACTGTTCTCATAAAATTTAGAAAAAGATGATTTTTAAATGTCTTTGAAAGAAGGCTATGTTCGCCAAGCATTTATTTGATCAAAAATACAGTAAAAACACTAATATTGAGAAAATATTATTACAATTTAAAATATCCTTCTTGCATTTGAAAGTTTTAATTTTTCTCCAGCCTGTCACATGATCCTTCAGAAATCATTTAAATATACTAATTTGCTGCATTTCCTCTTAATTATTAAATTATTATGATGAATACAGTTGTGGCACTTAATATTGGAAACTAATTTTTTTTTTTCAGTATTCTTTGAAGAATGAAAAGTTGAAAAGAGCAGCATTTATTTATTAAATATTTTGATAGATAGATAGGTATATTTGCAGCGGTGTGTGTGTGTGTGTGTGTCTACATGCATGTGTGTGAGAGTGTTCAGGCTCATCTAAGTTCTCTCATGTGGACGAACAGGTCTAGCAGTACATATCTTTCTGGGTCACGGATACTGACAATGAGTGAACTGCATTGATTTGCACACACTCTGTCACCCTAACCGAAACTTTGTAGGTAATTATTCAATACTTTCCTGCAAGCTTTGGGACATAAATTCCCTCAGCCAAAGCTGAGATTAAGTGATTTGAATAATGCACACATTTGATGCCTATATTCTTACTGAATTCAAGATTAAGTATTTGTTGTTCAGTGTTTACCAGAAATAAAGATGTAATGCCTGGAGGTTTATGTCTATATGTTAGGTCACTGGTGATTATTTGCCCCACGTGCTGTGACTCAAATCGTTTCAAGGGCTTTTTTGAGAGCAGGTCTTTTACTTCAACTCCACTTCCAGCAGAGCGCTGACCTCAGACCTGGTCGAACAACTCATATAGCGCTTATTAACACAAACCCCTACTGTTCCAACAACCTGTTACTTCAGGTTGAGAGTGGGATATTGAAGGAAAGAAAAAAATGAAACGTAGACAACCAGAAAGACCTACATCAAAAGACAGCATGAGAAAGGGATGGGCAGGCAAATTGATTCAGCTGTTCCTGGAAATTGTCTGTGCATCAATTTTAGTCAATACAGTGTTGTCCTGGTCATATGACTCAGGATCAGCAAATGCTATAAAGGGGCACGCAGATATTTTAGTCATGGAACATTGAAAAACAAACACGTCTAAGACACTCTGAAAAAAGAGAGGAGCGATAACATTATTTCAGTTGATCCGGAGCCCAGCATCATGTCATTGGGACTATTTTATTTTATTTTATTTTATTTTATTTTGTTTTATTTTATTTTATTTTATTTTATTTTATTTTATTTTATTTTATTTTATTTTGTTTTATTTTGTTTTGTTTTTTGTTTTGTTTATTTAGTTTAGTTTATTTAGTTTATATAGTTTAGTTTAGTTTAGTTTTTATTTTATTTTATTTTGTTTTGTTTATTTAGTTTAGTTTCTATAGTTTAGTTTAGTTTAGTTTTTTTTTTTTTATTTATATTGATTATTAATTTTTTTAATTCGTTCTCTAAATTTTGTTAGATTTATCCTTTAAATAAAAAAATTAAAAATCCCATGGTTCGAGAACGATAATCAATATCTTATGTACTTTTTCATCTCAAATTTTCTCCCACATTTCACAGTGGAACAGCAAAATTGAAATTGTATAGCTTGAAGAATTTTTGTTCACATACTTCGGTAGGGAATGTCTCGCACCTAAGTGTTGTAAACTAGCTTAAGAATTGAACGTGACATGCTTTGCCCATCTGGAGATGAAGGTACACCTGACACCTTAGATAACATATGACCTCTCTTGGTGTGTATCCAGGCGTACTCACCAGGCCATTATGTTTTGCAGCATTCTTGGAAGGCAGTTCACGTACTTGTATGACCAACACAGATAGCCCCTGGCCGTTTGCAGTATTTACAAGTGTATTTCCTCGAAAAACTGGCTGTGGTTAGATGTTGCTTAATATGGGAAACTAGTTTGGTGATTGGCAGGTCAAGTACAGGTTCAGGGTGGTGCAGTCATGTGACGAGCCTCATGCTACCTACAGTAGCTAACTCCGTCACAGTGGTGTTTACACACACAGTGACATCTATAGGTCAAAAGTGCAACGCATGTTGAGGCTGAAAGCTGTGTGAACTCAGACAATCTTAACTGTACGTCAACATTTTAAAATGGGGTCTGTGCATGTGTTTAGGGAAATAAGCAAAAGAAAAACAAAAACAACAACAAAACAGAAAAAACAAAAAACGTTGGTTTGTATTGGTCAGATCCAATGCTGGGTTCAGCTAAACCGAAGAAAATATTTGATCTTATTTCAGTTCAATTTCACATTTTAAAAATGAGTCTTTTTTTTTTATATATATCCATAATAGTGTGAGTTATGAAAGACAGCTCTTAATTAAACGCTAGAAGCCCCATTCCTCCACCTCTGCTGTTATCCTCCTGTGGTCAGCCTGCCCTGGACTCCAAAAGCTGAGATCAAAAGGTTGACCCGAGGTGCGTACTGATAAGTCGAGGGGCTTGGCAGCCGCTATGAACCTCTCACTCATTATCTCTGACCTGCGCTAATCAAGGGAGGAAGGAGGCCGTGACCCGCTCCTCGATAGACTCCCACCAAAATATATCAGCAATTAGCCCAGCCATAAAGCTGATAAATTACACACCCCTGAGTCATTCGAAAAATGCGATGAGAGCGAGACGTCTCGAATAACTGATGCCGGTGATATATATGCATCTCAAGAAAAATATCTCACTGTTTTTTTTCAAGGTTTCTATTTCTTTCATACATTTTCTTGAAAAAAACACAGACTCTGTGAAATTCAACTTTTTTGCGTGATTTGTTTTTCTATTGTTATATTCACTATAAAAATATTTTTTCATTCATTTTATTTTATTATGTTGTAAATTATGGGTGGCTGACATTTTTTGACGTTTCAAAATGTTTCTATTTCAAGTTAAATGTGTTCTATTTATGAAAACAAAATCATGAAAAAATGTATCAAAGTTTACATGAAATGTTTTCAACATTGATACTAATAAGAAATGTTTATTAAACACCAGATCAGCCTAAAATATGTTACCAAAGACAGTGTTGGGTCTGTTACTCTACAAAAAGTAATTAATTAATTACTACTAATTATCTTCAACAATGTAATTAGATTACTGTACTAATTACTGTCTCTAAAAAGTATTGCATTACTAATTACTTTATAAATACCATATCAACCTTTCTTGACAAGTTGAAAAAAAAAACAAGGATAGACATTAATTTTTTCAAATAAACAATATAAAATTGCATAAATTATTCTTGAACTGACCAAATTATTTAAAAGGAGAACTTTACATTTACAAAAAACATACATTTTAACATTAGATGTTAAATATACTATTGTTTTAAATAATTATTTAATGCAATTACATAAGAAGTAACTAATTAAATTACAGAAAAATTAAGAGTTTTCAAAAGAAAAGTAATTAAATTACAGTAATTCATTGCTTAGTAATAAATTACACCAATATTGACCATAGAAAATAGCTATTTTAAATTGTAATAATATTTCACAGTATTTCTGTTGTTACTGTATTTTTGATCAAATAAGTATGCGAGACATTGAAAAAAAATGGTTGTGTACATTTCATGATGATCAAGTTTGAAAAAATTGTAAATGGCCCACTCCTGACCATTTTATAGCTTTTGACTGTTTCTAAAGGAAATTTTCAACCCATGAACCATTGCCTCAGCTCTGTTACACAGCACAAGCGCTGTCAGTGTGAAAACACAACGTGGAGCTGCTGTTGTTGGTACATTGCTGCGGTGTAGGAGGCAGGGCACCTGCCCGTACTTCATGCAGGCTCCAAAGCTTTTCCCGTACACGTTCTGACAGCTTGCGGTCTTGCATGTCTTTTTCTTGCTTTCTCCATCACTCTGATCCCCCGTCTAAAGCTCAGCTTCCTCACGGACTCCTGGAGCTGAGCAGGCGGGCGGATCTGATCTCTCCGTTATACCCCTCTCCCCAATCTCCTCTGAGCTCAGCGCCGACCAGTTCCCTGATCCCCCCTAATTCACTAATCCACTTCCTCTTACAATTAATGTCTGCAGGAGATCGGCTCAGCCAGGCTTTTTCCAGCAGGATGATACTTCTCACATGGCTAAAACGAATACTCTAGATCTCTTTTTGCTAATAGAAACAAGAAGTACTGGGAAATGGGATAATTCGATAAGGGTGAGGAGAGACTCTGTAGAAAGTGGATCGACACTTTGGAAAAAGTGTTGAAGGAACAAGAAATAAGAATAAGGCTTGCTTTCTCCATTTTTTTTTTTTTTTTTTTGTCTTTAGCATGTAAGTGGCACATATTCATTTTGGTGTCCTGCTGCATGTATTTCAGCACTGAACTTGTGATAACCCAGAAGTAATTTTATTTTTCTGTATAGAGCCATGGCTCAGGAACCCTGTCGATGTGAAAGCTTGATGACAGCCCGCTGTTGTAATTGTGCTGCTTCATTTATGTTCTGAGGATGGAAGATGTGTGAAACAGGCCTAAATTGTTAGTGTTGTCAACACTAGGTTTGAGAACCGAGAACTACATTTTATTCAGAACAGAAAAATATCAGATCCGAACCAATGTGACCAATGTAGTCAATTTCACACACAAATGAATCTTATGAACAGGTTGTTTTTAGTGAATTAAATACATACAGCACAACCAGTATAGTATGATTCCAGAACAAATGACTCTTATAATCCTGAACAAATTATTATTATTATTATTTTAATCAAATGCATTAATGAATGGGCTTAAAACGCTTTCACTGACTTGTATTTTTTTTTTTAATATGTTAAGGCCAACTATTGCATTGCATTTGTGCTGCCTCTAAAAAGACTGAAAAATCAGTGTAAACTTTTAAAGACCAAAAAGTCTGTGTAAACTGGAACTCTATAAGTTTGAGTTTGTTTCCCATTCTCAAAATTCAGTATCATTTGGGAATTTTATTTTATTTTATTTTACTGGCGTACTTAAATAATTAGTAGCACTGCTGTTAAGAAATCAGAATCTTTAAGGGGAAATGGAATGGGATGCGTTACATTCCTTACGATTCTTGTCCCTTGTCAGTGGCATGTTTATAAAATGTTGAGTATGAGTACGACTTTAATTTTCTGCAGCGACAAATACCACCCTCTCAGTCTCAGTCTTGACCAACATTGGTAATATTACAAACGCCCATAATGTCACAGCGAGTCTTACAAACTACAGATATATGGCATGCTCTATCTCGCTGTTCTCTAAATGTTTGTTTTTCCGGTCTCAGAGGATAGTTTTGGCATTACAGAGAACATCCCTCCTTCTCAGCACCACACGATGGGGTGCTTTTTAATGAGATGGCGGAGAGCCACAGATTTGGGCCCTCCCAGCAGTGCAGGCACAAGTACAGACGCCCAGGGGAGCGTGGATCAATCTGCTAATCAATCAGACTGAAGCACCTCTCATAATGAGGATTTTTTTAACATGCTGTGCAGGTACATGACTTCACCTGCAGTCATTCATGCTCGATTGACATATCAAAAAGAACGCCTTTTTATTACTTATTGACCATTGAAAGTGTCAAACATGAGTCAGCACATCTGAGCCTGTATTGTATAAAAAGTTGCTCACATTAAACAAATTTATTGCCTGATATTTGTTAACAATAAACAAGCAATTTCTGATCCTTAATGCCAGTGGGCAGGGCCTATGGTGCAAGGGTTGTCATCTTGTGATTACATCTCGTCTGTCTACAACACTGCATAGCCTTATACGTAACGTACTGAGGGCATGTGGTGTCTGCGTGAGCAAGGTGTGTGGAGGTATGAAGATACATATGTTGACAGGCAGGCTCGGACCGAATTCAATGATTGGACACATTTTTTGGTCCTGAGACAGACACAGAAGAGATATGTAAAAAATGTGTAATATTTAGAACACTTCTGTTATTGAATGGTATGAGGATGTGAAGAAATTTTCAACCAGTATAACAAAAAGTGCTTATAAAAGCTAAAAAATTGTTGAAGAAAAGCCTTTAAGTTGAAGTACTAAAACTATATTCTAATAAATCAAAGCTACATTAAAATATATTTAAAAAAAAATAGACTGAGAAAAGCAAGTAACAAAATTAATAAAACTAAAATGAAAACTGAAAATAAAAAATATAAAAATATAAAAATGAAATTAATAATATAATAGTATATAGATAATACAAATACGATTCCTGATGCAAGGACATGGCAGGATTAGGTGATGGCGGTTTCCTGTTTCCTTCAGATCGATTTAGCTGCCATCTCCACGCACTTTGAGCCGTCACTCCTCTTTCGGAAGTCCATCCATCAATCACTTTGTCATATTTCTTACAATAAACAGTGACAAGACAGGCTATCAGGTATGCAAGACGTAAAAAGGCAAACAAGACAGTTTAATCTGTCAGATTTACTCCAGACAATTCAATTCATCTTGTAAATTTGCTTTTTGTTTATGCAAAAGAAACCTTATAAACTGGTTGTGACAATTGATCACATGCTAGCAGTGGTGAAAACTATTGTAAGGAAGTTTTATTTAAATATTGATTAGGGACTGCATAATCGTATGCATATTTTTCAGATATCCCCCAGGTTGGGACTTAATAAACCAGGGAGAGTATAGGATGAGATAAACTCACTTTCCCCATTCAAGGTGAAAGGAGCTGTACTGGCAAGCCTATCTATCTGTCTACCTACCTACCTACCCATCCAATTCAACCATCTAACCCACCCAACCATACAAACCAATCATCCAGCCCACCCACACTGCCCACCAATCCAATCCATCCCAACCATACAAACCAATCATCCAGCCCACCCACACAGCCCACCAATCCAATCCATCCCAACCATCTAACCCAACCCTACCATTCAGCCCACCAATCCAGCCCACCAATCCAATCCATCCCATCCCATCCCAACCATCTAACCCAACCCAACCATTCAGCCCACCAATCCAATCCATCCCAACCATCTAACCCATCCCAACTATACAGCCCACCCACCCAGCCCACCAATCCAATCCATCCCAAAAATCTAACCCATCCCAACTATCCAGCCCACCCACCCACCCAGCCCACCAATCCAATCCAATCCATCCCAAAAATCTAACCCAACCCAACCATCCAGCCCACCAATCCAATCCATCCCAACCATCTAACCCAACCCAACCCAACCATCCAGCCTATCCAACCCAGCTCACCAATCCAACCCAACCATCTAACCCAACCACCCAAGCCAACCATTCAAACAAACCAACCAACCAACGTACTTACCTACCTCCCAACCAACCAACCTACAAATCAACCAACCATATATGCTACAGTTATGCACCAATTGATGATTTCTGCAACAGTGCTCTTTACTCATCTCAAAGTAGAGTTTAGAGTTCTCTGCCCGAGCCCGAACTTGACGGGTCGGGTTGGGCCAATATTTCCCACCACTATCCTCGGGCCGGGCCGCTCCATTTGATCAAGCATTGGTGTTTTTTTTTAAATCATTACTTTAACCTAATTGGGTGGGGAGAAAGCTATATATATATATTCGCAAAGTAAATACTAATACTATAACTAAGTAACAAATACGGACAACTTTGAACAAGTTAGACTAGTAAAAAAAAATACTAGATGCAGTCACGTGTCATTTGCAGCGGCTGCGTCTCCTACACTTGCAGTCTCACACGAATCACACCGGGCAGCTGTATTGTGTAGCGTAAGTGCAACATGGAGCTCCAAGAAGTAAAGAAAAAAAATAAAAACAGGAGAATTAACTTTGTGAAAGTTTGGAGGTATGGAACCATTTTACCCCCATCTTCGATAATTGCGCAACCAGGCCAGATTGTTTTAGGTATCCTTGTAAAAGGTCTGAGGATCGAATTTTATCTTCCACAGGGTCAAGACATTAAGGTTTGATTTTGTAGCCTACTGCCCAGAGAAAGCAAAACTAAAATCGTCAGTGTGTTTATGCGCTATAGCCTACAAATAAACTTGACGCGCCTGAAGTCTAATAACAAATGGCCTACAAACTGTGCTAAATGAAATTTGAAGTAAAAAGGTATATCCATCCTACAATGTTTTTTCTACTTTACCACAGCAAAGGATGTTAATAGGTAGCCTATAATAGACTTAATTATAAGCAAACGAAAGGAAGAAACGTTTATAATCCCCTGCGAAAATAAGTGGGATGCAAGTGAAGATTTGGAAGGGAAAAAAACGTAAATAACTGCCAACGTATTTAAAAAAAATGGTCGGGTGTAAATGAGGCTCAGGCTCATAATTGCAGTTAATGTGTCGGGCCGGGCCGGGCCGGGCTCGGACACAACATGCTCGGGCTTGGGTTGGGTCGGGCTTAATTTTTTGGGCCCGATCTAAGCTCTATCTCAAAGTGACTTACTGCAATAATGGCCATTTTAGTAATATTGAGTCTTACTGATGGAAACAATTTCTTGTGCATATACTTTTAATATTACATTAAAAATTACTACTACTAATGATAATAAATTCTCATAAATTAGTTGCAATGAATTGTTAATTTTAGGTTATAGGTAGGTTTTAACAAAATTAAATCAGTCCAAGTGTCCACTCAGCCTGCTTAAGTATCCCATGGGAGAGGTGTACATCTGGTTGGGACAGTTCCTACTTGATGGTTCACTACTCTGACTGTCTCGATCTAATCAATGGCAAACAATCAAGCATACTCCTTCAGAATGTGACTTCACGTTTTTCATCTGCTCTTTATCATGTTTTCACTATGCTGTCCTTGCTCTGCCTATCCACTCATTTGTATCCCATCAACCTTGTTGAGATCCTCAGGTCTAAATGAGCTGATCTTCTTTGCTTACCTCAACCCCATCAATCAGCCTAAGCTCGACTCGATATCCAATCAGCTGTGAGGAAACGCCGACGCTTAAGGCACCGGTGATCCAGACCGCAGCTCCACCAGCACTGGTCCAGAGCCAGAGAGGACTCCGGGGGCCCGGAGTGTGTGTGACAGCGCAAAGGCTCTGTGGCTTAGGCCCTGCTCAGTCAGGACTAATCCCCCCAAAAGCAATTAACACCCGGTGCAGTGTGGGTAAACAGGGAAGGTGGCTGGGGAGGCATGACTGTCTCTCTGCACAGTGCTCCAGGTGTGAGAGAGCGTCTCATTCAGCTCTGAGATTGTGTTTGCCCCTTGACTCTGCTCGCTGTGTGGGATTAGTCTGCCAAACCTTGGGAGAAAAAAAAACACGGGAGAGAGGGAGAATAGGTGAGTGACAGGTCAAGGGATGATCTTTTTGCCGAGGTCTTTGGTGTGAACCCAGCCATGTCATCCTCCTTATTAAAGACTCCTCTTTCTCTTCATGCACATGCAAACCATATCTCTTTCTTTCTGTGACCTGTTGCCGTGAAGGCCAGTTAGCTGGCAGATGTTCAGATCCGTTCCACATTAGCGTAATGATACTGCTTATATTTGCATGACAGAATAGTCAAAAACTTATGATTCTGCTAATGATCGCCCTGGGGTGGCTGTTTTAAATAAAACATTTTTTACACTCTTGTAGATTTTTTTTTCTTTCCATTTTTTTCCAAACAGACATTTATATAGATTTCCATTGTCTCTAAATTAAATGGACTGCTTTTGCTACTGTATCTTGGTAAGTGTTGTTTTTTTCTTCTTTACTTTTGATGCATTTCCCATTGAATATGTGTCCATCATTTAAATTATGTTGATATGGCTCTACTGTAAATATAATTAAACTGTCCAGTGTAGCTGAAGTAATATTATAAAAAACTAATATTTTTACTCTGCAAGGATCCCTTAAATTGATCAAAAGTGAATAAAACCTGTTCTTTCTATTCCTCAAAGAATCCTGACGAAAATGTATCTCAGTTTCTACATAAATATTAATCAGCACAACTGTTTTCAATATCGATAATAAAAAGAAATGATTCTTGAGCACCAGATCAACATATTAGAATGATTTCTGAAGAATCATGTGATACTGCAGACTAGAATGATGCTGAAAATTCAGCTTAGCCATCACATGAATTAATTCCGTTTTACAATATATGAAAATAAAAAACAGTTATTTTAAATTCTAATAATATTTCATAATATTACTTTTTATTGTACTTTTAATCAAATAAATGCTGCCTTATTGAGCATTAGAAACTTATTTTAAAAACATTAAAAATCTCAGACCCCAAAAATTGTATATTAGAGCTATTTATGGAATGTCTATCGTTTAATATTTATACAGCCAGTGACCAACACTCTTGTGTAGTTGTGTTTTCATGGTAGCATAATTCATTAAAAACAGCAGCACTGCGCACAAATTGTTGATGCACAATGTTAATGCTTCCTTTCCCCATGTCTCAATAACTCGTTCGCCAACAGCCTCTTCCATCATTTTAATTTGAAGCCGTCTTGTATCTTTTATTGACTGGTGAGATATGATACCAAGCGCCTGCAAACACACACCCGTCCCTTTACAAATATTATACACTAATACTCACACAAAGACTTACAGTGTTCTTGTTACCAGAGTGGATTGTAGGGTGGCCTGTGATTGATGCCGTCTCATTTAGAATGCAGAACACCCAACACTCAGTGAGAGAGCAAAGAGAGGGGCTGCTGGCATGCAATGGGATGTGGAAACTGACACTAATTTATCTGTTGAATTGAATCTCATGTATTACAGAAGAGCGTGACTGCTCTCTCTGATATCTGTGTGCCGTGACAGATACGCGTGGCGAGAGAAATGCGACACTGGGAGAGCAGAGCGGGTGTGTGAGCATTTTGGCATTTGTAGTCAAATGCATGTGCAAACTGTCCTTTTTTTTTTAATAAAGATGATAAAATGTTAGAAGAAACCAAATAAACAGTGCAGTAATTTATATTATTGTATATTATATAGTGATTATAATGTATATTATTATTATTATTGTTATTAAATTTAAATCTATAAATAATCAATGCTCACTTAATCTTTAAAAGCACTCATAATTAAATTTTGTATTGTAGTCTGTAATTTAGTTTAGTTTTAACATTTAATTTTATTTATTTATTTATGACAAAATGTTTTAGAATTTTAAATCAGTTATCATTTTCAACCATTATCAGCCTCAAAATCAAAATAATTATCGCCAATCTTATTGCAGTGTAATTTTAGTGTTATTAATGTACTATTATAGTGTTAAATTGATATTTTGAATTACAATTTTTTGTTTTTATATTTCTATTAGAATTATGTTTTTTTATATTAGATCTATTTGTGTGTGTGTGTGTGTGTGTGTGTGTATATATATATATATATATATATATATATATATATATTAGTATTAGTATATATGTATTTATATATATATTAGTAAGAATTAGAATTTCATATAAGAATTTGTCAATTATTCATTTCATGCCAATGTATTTATGGTAATAAAGGAGAATATATAGAATATATATTAAATGATATCATATTTAATATAGAATATATGTATATGCATTTACCATCTAGCTTTGACCTTTACAGCTGAGTGGTCAGAGATGGAGGATGTTCATTTAGTTTACAGCATATGGAACTGGACACTGAAGACAGCTGAACCAGAGACCGCAGACAGAAACGATTCATTCCCCCTGTACGGACAGTAGTTTCTATCACCACACAGATATCTGAGAGCTCTTTACGGTCAAATGTGGCCCTCGTGCATATACAGTGTTTGATTCACGGGTGTCAATCTCCCATGCACTGCTCAGGGGTCTCCTTACATTGAACTTCAATGATGGGTGAATGAAGCAGTGGGATGCATTAGTCCATCAAGAGTCTGATGCTAATAAATGATAATGGTGCTAAAAGTCTTTCTCCCTGACTGCCCAGTCACTTTGACAACACTAAATCTGCTCAGCGATTGTCATACAGAGACCATTTTATTAAAGGGATAGTTAACCCAAAATTGCTCTACTCCAAATAATGAAAGTAAACTGGGAAAGTGGTACTGGGACTGAAAAAAAAAAAAAAAAAGAAAAAAAGTATCATAAAAGTAGTCCACATGACTTTGTGTCATATTCAAAGTCTTCTAAAGTCATATTATAGCGTTAATAGCTGTAATAGCCTTATCGTAGCTGCGAGGAACATGCCGATATTTAGGTCAATATTCATGGAAACTATTCTTTTTTTATCTGAAGCTCTCAAATTAATTTAGTATAAACCTGTGACATGTAAATCTTTGGAAAGTGTTACATTGTTAAACAGAGTGTTTTTTCTTATTAGGTTGTGTTATGATGGAGAGAGGTCATATTTGGCTTGTTCTGTGGGCAGATGCCCAAGGTGGTGATTCAGAGATTGCACATTGCAAACATCTCACATCCACATGGGTGAACATCACCAGAAACAGCCATGCTCTGCTGCACTGCACCCATGAGAGGGGAGAGTGGGAGGACTCAGTGGTGTAAATCAACAAATGAGACCAAAACAATGCAACCAAAACAAACTGGATAACAGAAAAAGAAAGAGAAATCCTACTGAGGTCACAGTCAGGGTTAAACTCAATTAACTCAAATTGATAACCTAGTGATTGCTCGTTCATAGCTCAAGAGACTTAAAGGGTTAGTTCACCCCAAAATGAAAATTCTGTCATTAATTACTCACCCTCATGTCGTTCCACGACCATAAGACCTTCATTCATCTTCGGAGCAGAATTTAAGATCTTTTTGATGAAATCAGGTGGCTCAGTGAGGCCTCTATTGCCAGCAAGATAATTGACACTTTCAGATCCAGAAGGGTACTAAAACATATTTAAAACAGTTAAAATCCGAGAGATGTCTGATTCATCTAACCACCTTCATTTAACCACCACTTTCAAGGCCAGAATGGTACTAAAGACATCGTTAAAATAGTCGACGTGACATCAGTGGTTCAACCTTAATTTTATGAAGCAACGCAAACACTTTTTGTGCTCAAAAACAAAACAAAAATAGCATTCAACAATATCTTCTCTTCCATGTCATTCTCCTATGCTGTTTACATCCAGCACTTCCAGGTTCTCTCAGATTTCATCAAAAATATCTTAATCTTTGTTCTGAAAATGAATGAATGTCTTACAGGTGTGGACAGAATTTTCGTTTCATTTAAAACTAAACTTTTAAAGAGATAGTTCCTCCAAAAACTAAAATTGTCCTACAGTTGAACACATAAGCCTTTGGTTAATCTTCGAAACACTAAAGGTGTGTCCCAATTCATGCACATCCATTTTGTAGTAAAAATAATGTGAGGACTGGAAAGTACACCTTAAATACTCGGATGGTGCACTTAAATTACCCCCCCCCCCCCCCCCCCCCCCCCCACAGAAGTGTGGCATTTTGGACAGATGCACTCAACTGTTGCAGCTTTAATTAGTGGAGGAGGAGGGGCTTTCATTCTCCAGTGCTGAATGACAAATAACCTTATAAAGTTCATACACTACATAGTCGGGTACACAGTGCATAAGTTCATAGTGTATAAGTGTATAGTGCATCATTTGGGACACAAGTTAATTAAAATATTTTAATGAATCATGGGAGGTTTCTGTCCCTCTATTGAAAGTCCACGTATCCAAAAAGGTCATAAAGGCATTGTAAAATGAATCCCTATGAATTAATTGTTTAATCCAAGTTTTTTGAAGAGATACGATCTCTTTCTAAGATGATCGGATTTAAGATTTTATCTAAATGATGATTGACACTATGTATGTGTTGATTATTGTTTAGATGTGAATAAAAATCTAAATTAAATCTGTTTTAATCTGGATTAAACCATCCAATTCATAGGGTTTCATTTTATGATGCTTTTATGATCTTTTTGTATCTTCTTAGTTTGGGTTACTAGGACTTTCAGTGGAGGAACAGAAACCTCTCAGGTTTCATTAAAAATATTTTGAAGCTTTGTGCTTTGAAGATTTACCAATGTCAGGGTTATGTTTAGTTTCATTGTGTTTTTTTTTAAATATCTTTTCAGTTACTTGATCAGTTCCTAGGGTACGTTTACACAACAACGACGTACTAAAAACTGAATGTTTTTTCCATTGCATTTTTGAAAAGATTCATGCACAGACAGCATCTTTGTCAAAAATGATCCCCGTTCATACAGATCCGCAAAAACGTCTAGAAATGCTGGCCAGTAGTTGCCAATTTCATCCCTGAGATCATCTTTCATCACAGGGATCGTATAGTTCCTTTGTTAACTCGTGCGTATTTATACTCCTGCTTCTATTCAGTTCAATGTCAGTTCTCATCTTTGTTGGAAGTTTGGTAAGTGCTTATATTTCTCCTGATATTCTCCTGTGTTCTCCTAAAGACTGTATATTTAGATTTTGTGCGTCATGCGCTTGCTTACGACCGCTATGACAGTGACAACCAAAATCTAATGAGTTTATGTTGGAACGACATGAGTGAGTAAATGAAGTAAACTATCCCAGTTATGTTTCATTTAAGTATCAACTTTTAGACATTTCAAAAGCTGAAATAAAACTAAAAATAGTGTTGCACATTTGTGTTGCACATAGTGTTGCACTTACAATTGTGGGCACATTGTAAGAGTATAAAGCAATGAAATAAATGTGGATGGTTCATAGGGAAATCACAGTTTCAGATGCTGTTCTCATGGACTGAGTTTGGGGCGGGACCACCTTTTTTGTCCAATGGCAGAAAACAGTCATCCTGTTTTTGTTTGTTTGTTTTTTCTGCAGCTCCGTATGATGATGCCGGTGCGGTGCTGACACTTCACATTTAAGCAATTCTCTATTTGATCTGCATTTAATTCTGTTTCTGTCTAGGAGAACCAATTGAGATATTAAAGAGATTTCATTTCCTATAGAGTTTCCTATGCAATCGTGTCCTTGTGTGGCAGCTCGTTTATTAAAGAGAGAAAATAAAGCATGGGTCTGGGTTGGGTACAAGTGTGATGTGGATGAGGAGAGATGTTTGTGCCCTATTAAGCTCACCTTCTAGCTGCAGTGCAGCTCTAATGTCCATTAGGCTGGACGCTTGATGGCTTACTGTCTGTCATTAGCAAATCACAGGGCATTTTCACCTCGTTTGTCTCTGAGAGTCCTGTAATAATGCAGTATTCTTCACCCTATTAAATTTCACTACTTAACTTTATCAGACAATTCTCTTTGTAATATTTTGTGATTGGCAGAAAACCAGTCAGTTTATTTGTTGATGCAAAGGATATGTGATGTTATTTTTTTCGGTATTTCACAGAGAGCTTAATTCATGTTCCGGGTAATCAGTAACACCACCCAGGCATAAAAAAAGAGTTTTAGACAGGAACTTAAAACGCTCAAATGAGCTTGAACCTCACAAATAGGCACATCTTCACGTACAGGGCGTGTAATTAGAATTTCAGTATTTTTTGTCAGATACAGCGTTTTTCATGTGTATGTGTCATCTCAACAGATCCAGTTTTTCATCCATCTCTTTGCTTAGAATTCATAGATCTGAATTCAGAGATGCTTCACTAGTCCGCTCAAACACATTTAGTCAACAGATATGAAATATGTACTTCTTTTGGCTCACGTTCAAAGGGGAATTTGGTATATAATTTGATAGTTGCATCTGACATTTCAAACAGGTAAATGTGCAAAAACATTTTTTATTGCATTTAGAAAAGTAGCCTGCAGTCTCAGCCCAAAATTCTCAATTAGTATGAATATTTTTGCATTACATAACAACATATAAAAATGTTCAAATTTATTTGAAAAAACTGTATGCACAAAAAACAGTATTTTCCCACAAAACATTTCACATTTTATTTATTTTTATATTATCATTTTGAATCTAAAGGAATTGCGTTCAAGCATTTTTTTTTCATTATGACTTAAATGTCTAAAATACTTTTTGAGGTCAGTAGAATTGTTTAAAATATTTTGTACTCTTTATTTCTAATAGTAATTTGATTGATTGATTGTCGCCATTTTAACTTGCTGCAAATGCTCCACTACAGACCCAGATCAATATAAAATATTTTTTATTTCAAAACAGTCAAACGTTTTACTATCAGAAAAGTTTTGGCCTGAAATGGGAATTTAACAATCTTGTTATAGCTTTATTTGTCTAATGCATATTAATTAACGTCATATAACATTACATAACCTACCGTATATTCATGAGATAATGTCACACACTGCCCATCAGAGTTTCTTTCCATACTTTTTCTGGTGTCAGTTCCGTTACAGTTAGATCAGAATATGCATCTGTTGCCCTTTTTGTCAATGGTAAAATTCATAGCAAGCAAGCCAATTAGCCATGAATCCAACATTGAAGACTTAGCCTTGAGATTTGAAAACATTTTATTTTTTTGGTGTTAACTTCCATGCAGTCAACCACAGCTGCGCTCTGAGTGTTCATGTGTGTGTATTTGTGTGTGTACTGAAAGAGGAGGTCCTCATTGCATAAGCATGTCTCCTCATATGCAGTCACAGAGCAGGACGCCGTACCAAGCATGGGTTTTGCATATATTTGTGATTTGAGGGTACAGTGACAGAACTCGAAGATAACAGAAAATGAAAAAGAGAGAGTGTGGCACACACAGGGAGATAGAGCTCTAGTTAAAGTAGTACAGAGATCCTGGCCGCCTGCCAATCACTCACCCCTGCTTTCCTCTCTTTCCTACTCTGTGGTTGTTTCTCCATGGGAGAGTGAGCAGGTGTGTGAGAGGTGGGTGTCGGGGCTTCTTGCGGCTCCTGTCAGCTGTGAGGAGGGTTTTCCTGCTCAACAGCACCTTGTTCCTGTTGCTCAGCATCTGATTGGGATGCGCACATTTTAAAAAATGATGTAAATAAAACAAACAAAACCCTCAATCACAAGTTATAGAGACCCCACAATTAAAATTCTGCCATCATTAACTTATGTTGTTCCAAACTTGAATGACTCTTAAGAGTTTTTTTTTTTTTTTTTTTTTTTTAATCCATACAATGAAAGTCAGTTGGGTCCAAAAAAAAAAAAACAAACAAACATTGGACCCCACTGATTGTATGGACAAAAACACTGAGACCGTTCTCAAAATACGTTCTTTAGTATTTTGCTGAAGAAAGAAATGCATTTTGTATTCTATCCCTTTGGAACTCTGTTGTTGTTGTCACCGATATGAAAACTTTAGAAACAAAATCACAACTGTTTTCCTTAAAAAATAATTAATTAAAAAAATCAATTTTTATATGGTTCCGTGAGTGACCATATGATTATGTACCTTTCATCACAAATATGTAAGTAAAAAACAAAACAAACAAACAAAAAAGAACTGTTTCAAAAAAGATATGTTAAAAAAATAGTAATAAAAATTCAAATGACAGTTTTATGGCTGGTAAGAAAAGTTATAATATTTATTTATTTTATTATATTATTATTTATTTTATATATTGTATTATACACTTATGCAAAAACAACTTAAAAAAATAGTTTCACCTCTGCTCAGGGAGGTTATTTAATTAATCATTTAATTATGTATGTTTCAGTGTTGGCATAGTCACTATGTTTTGTCTTCATGCAATATGGATTTGTTAGTCAACCGATAGAATTACGATCTACACCTAAAGATTTACATTGTTCTCCCAATTTGAGTTCTGTCTGATTATGTCCCAGCATCCCAGGGGAGGGGAGAGTGTGATCAGGGTATGAGGACAATATGCTCTGCTCCTTGTAAATTAGATTTGCAAGGCACTTACCGGCTGAATGCAACACATTCTCTATGAGCTTGTGACCTCCAAATTAAAGGTTTTTAATTGCTGCACAAAGGGTCGCTTTATAGAAGAAGCAGGAAGGAGGGGTAAGGTAAGATAAGAAAAAATAGTGAACGACTGGAATGTTCTCATTTGATTCTGAACGCAGAGTATGGCTGAGCCACGCAGATCATGAAGGAGACAGTTTGATGCAGTGTGACAGAGATCAGGCTGTGTTTAATGATTTCCTCTCTTCACTCTGCAGATCTCATTGTTTGGTCCGTCACGCGCTCACACCGTTAATAACGGAGCTGGGTGCATCTTTACACTGATTGTGTTTGCTGCGTGTCTGCCTGTTCTTTTCCACGTGGACAAGGACTATGTGAAACAAAGTTTAGATGATGGAATCTTTAATAATTATGTGCTCATTTCTTTCTCTTCAAAATTATAAACATATAGTGAGCCACCAACTCCTATACTGTAAGATTTTGTAGAAGGTATCTATGGGTCTGTCTTAAAACCTATGCTGCTGCTGTCTAAGACAGAATTCCAACTCTGCTCTTCATTCTAAAGGAACACTTGATGATTGGTGCAATGCATTCTGGGATTGTTTTTTGCCAACATGAGGCTGCATACCTTTTAAAAAACACTTTGCATATGGAAAGCCTTAAAATCCTGCCTAAAAAGGAAACTCATACATTTTTGAACAGAGCAATTATGTATACAGCGTACACTATAGCATTTACAAATAGCTATTTCCTTTTGCGTGTGATGAAATGTAACAGGAAGTGATGTAAATGGTGCCTTTTTCCCCCAATCGCAACATAATATAGAATGATTCCTGGTAAAAATTCAGTAAATGGTACTGAGAAAGAGATTTTATGGAATTTTATACATCCCATCAGTGAGATTAATGTAAAGTGGTATCCTTAATCTAAATGGTGAATGTATCATCTGCTGTTGCTAATGCAAACGGAGAGGAGAGTAATGATCTCATTAGTATTCTTAGGTATTCATGTGGAAAGCATATTTCATACTCAATAGGATAGACCTTGAAACAATATAAACGTATGGACAGCTTTTAAAAACAAACCCTGGAACAACCCCCCCCCCCCCCCCCCCCCCCCAATTCAAGTTCTTCCAGTCTTTAGAAAGGCACCAGGTTTACTATAATGCAGTTTGGAGAATTTCTGTAGTTTTTATAATGTTGTATATTTGCTTTTACAGTTTTAGTTTAATTTTTATTTTATCAATAGTTTCACAAATCACTCTACCTTTTTGCCGTCAATCAGACATCTGGTTCTTATGGAACCCCTAAGGCAGATGTGGGCAAAGTCAGTCCTGGAAAGCCACTGTCCTGCAGAGTTTAGTACCAATCCTAATCAAACACACTTGAACCAGTTCATCAGTGGGCAAATTCCAAACGACATTTTTGCACCCTTGAAGGGCACTTCGAGAAGGGGATGCCATTTGTAGGGGTGTTCCAAATGGAAGTGAACTATTGAATCCCTTCAAGAAGTGCCCTTCCACAAGCCCGTTAGCGAAGGGTACATGCGATGGTCACTTCGAGGAGGTAATTTTATTATATATGGTCATGTGACCCAGCCAATACTCATGATTCATTCATTATAAAGCTAGATATTGGGAAAATTCAAAATAACAAATCAATTCAAGATGTTTTTTTGTTTTTTTTTTCGTGATCTATTTCACACATTTTTGTCATTTTTTGTTTAAATCAGTTTCATAGGTTCAAAATGTGTTGAGTAATGCAGTGTCCAAAGATGAGACGGCAAGTTTTTAAGAACAGAGAAATATTCACTCACACACACACACACACACATATATATACATTTTAAATATACTTTTTTACTAGTATTTTTGCCTTTTCTGTAGTGTTAATCAATCGAATGAAGTTGGTTCGTACAGATATTAACATGTATTAAGTTAAATTAGATGCTCTCTATATTTTGATATTGTACGCACCATGCCTTGCTTGTTAAAAAAAAAAAAAATGTATGTGCACTTTACATACAGATACCACTGAATAGCAATGAGATCAGGTAGAGCAAAGAGGAATAAGGAGGAGATGAGAAGGAAAGTGAGAAGCGAAGTATTTAATTGACAGCATCAGGAAACTGAGTGATAGATTACCTGATTACTGCCCTGGCAAGGCTGGACTCACAGATGGTACATTAACAGCTGCCCTGTGCCCAAACACCATCCCGTCCCTTCATTCCTCCAATCTGCATTTATCCTCTCTCATCACCCCTACCTGTCAGTTTCTGTCTCGCCTCAGTCCTTTACGTCCTCCTGATTTAGTTTTCTTCAGAGTTTAGAGAAATGGATTTAATTTTTTTTGGCAAAGACTTTCCTTAATACGTGCTTTAGTCATATTGAGTCATAGCATACTATGAAGTGTATATGCTAGAAGGCAATAAAAATTGTAGCGATACTTATAATTTATTGTAATAAGTGGTGCTTTCTCTACTAAAAAGAAAAAAAACAATAACAAAAAAACAAACTTATTAAACTTCAATGCATAACCTACACAGTACCTTCTATGTTATGCATAGTGTGTGTGTCTGTGTCTGTCTGTCTGTCTGTCTGTCTGTCTCTCTCTCTCTCTCTCTATCTCTGTGTGCGTGTGGGTGTGTGTGTGAGTGTGTGTGTGTGTGTGTGTGTGTGTGTGTGTGTTTACACAGTTTGGACAGGTGCGCTCCCTGTTGCACTGCGCAGAGATTACACTGTGGTGAGAGCCAGTGCCAAACTCCAGCAGCGAGAACACACTGCCAGAGCTGTGGGACCTTAATATCATATCATTAATAATATCAGTTTCTATACACACACACTTTCACTCTTCCACCACCAGCCCGTATACTGAACCTAGAGAGCAGGTAAGCGGGTCTGAGTGCTATGCTTATACCCTTGGGCTCAAACATTAGCTATAATTGATATGTGCACTACCGTTCAAAAGTTCATATGTCTTCTTTAAAAGAAATGAATACTTCTATTCAGCAAGGATGCATTAAACTGATAGAAAGGGACAGTTAAGTCATTTATAAAGTTACAAAAATTTCTATTTTAAAATAAATGCTGTTCTTTTGTGCTTTCTATTCATCAAAGAATTCTGAAAAAAAGGATCACCACAAAATATTATTCAGTTTTAACATTGATTATAATAAGAAATGGTTCTTGGACAGCAAATCATTCAAACAGTTTTCAAACAGCAATCAGATCTTTTAAATTGTATCAAATACACTCAGTGGGTTGGACCCCCTTTTGCCTTCAGAACTACTTTAATTCTTCGTGGCATAGATTCAACAAGGTTCTGGAAACATTCCTTTCAAGATTTTGGCCCATGAGATAGCACAAGAAAGCATCAAGTCGTTGTTGCAGATTTGTCATCATCCATGATGTGAATCTCCTTTTCCTCCACATCCCAAAGGTGCTCAATTGGATTGAGATCTGGTGACTTTGGAGTCCATTTGAGTATAATGAACTTATTGTCATTTTCAAGAAACCAGTTTGAGATTATTTGAGCTTTGTGACATGGTACGTTATCCTTCTGGACATTGTGGTCATAAAGGGATGGACATTCTGACCCTGCCATTTGAATGTTCCAGTCTTTTTTTCCAACCCTTTTCCAATCTTCAATTGTCCAATTTTGGTGAGCCTTTGTGAATTGTAGCCTCAGTTTCCTGTTCATAACAGACATCGAGTTTCACTCTGTGTTGAGTTCTGCTGCTGTAGCCCATCTGCTTCAAGGTTCAACATGTTATGCTTTCAAAGAAGCTCTTCTGCAGACCTCTGTTGTAACAAGTAGTTATTTGAGTTTCTGTTGCCTTTCAATCAGCTCAAACTCTCTGGCCATTCTCCTCTGACCTCTGGCATCAACAAGGCATTTTCCCCTTCAGAACTGCCACTTTCTGCATATTTTCTCTTTTTCGGACCATTCTCTGATCCCAGTAGATCAGCAATACTCAGACCAGCCTGTCTGGCACCAACATCCATGCCACTTTTCAAGTTATATACGTAAATCAAGTTTCTTTCCCAACCATTTCCCACATCTTGAGCCATGTCTACATACCTAAATGCATTGAGTTGCTGCCATGTGATTGGCTGATTAGATATTTGTGTTAACGAGCAGTTCAAAAGGTGTATAAAATGGCTTGTAAATGCAGCATTGGCGAGCAAGCATAAGAGAGTTCTTTCAAAAACATAAAAAAATAAATAAATAAATAACAGACACCAATCTTTTCAATTGTAATGTTGTGGACATATTTGTGTACTGTGTGAACTAGAGTTGTCAAAAGTACCAACTTCGTACACAGACATATCCGATGAGCATGTGAACACAATGGCCAATCAGAAGCGTTTACAAATTCGCTCAACAGCACTCAAAGTTTCAAAAACTTGGCACCGAGTTTTGACATCTAGTGTGAACATAAATAATCTACTGATCCTGTTAAAAAAAATTGTGAATGAAGTATCTGTGTTGGTGGTTGGACTAATAACTTCTGTGCACTAATGAATTTCCAAAGCACGAGATCACAAACCAGAGATTATTAAATGTCCAATATGGAAATTCACTGTATACAAATGGTATCTGTGTGTTCCTTTCTTCCCTCCATGCCCTTTTCAAATACCACAGAAGATTAAAGAAGACAGTAGAGAGTTGAAGCAAATTTCTCTGCAAATAGCCATTTTTGCACATAAGGTGATACTGTGCGTTTACATTACATTACATTTATGCATGTGCCAGATGCTTATAATGTACTCTAGATAAACATTTTATCAGTTTATACGTTCACTGGGAGTCAAACCTATGACCTTGGTGTTGCTAACGCTATGCTCTGCTGTTTGTTATGTGTAGTATAAGTGAGTAAATCAGGCTAACTTTGTGTTCCCAGCATGCACCAGAGAGTGAGTAGCCTTGTTCTTCTAATCCCCAACAGCCATATTTAGTAAATTGTGAAAGCAATTTCTCACATTCATCTCATGGTTCCATTTCTCTCAACCCTTTTTGCATAATTGCCTGATTTCCTCTCACGTCGGTGATGACAATTTCCTTTTCTTCTCATCCTCCTCCTCTCTGTAGACAGCTCCATTCATTGCTGCCATTTGCAGGAGCTGCGGGAGGCTTGTCTTAGTGGACGCGCTCTGTCTTCTCCTCAGCCTGGATGGTTGAAGGACCATCTGCTGTGCGGAATTTCAAGGCGTCCCAAAATGGAGAGGCCCAGCGCGTGACGCCTCACTGTGTAACCATTCTTCCACTCCTCTGCCATTGTGTGTTTTCTGATTCGGCCCACATACTCCCACTCACCCCCTGGCTTGCTTTCCTCTTTCTTTTTCATGCCTTCATCTTTTCTGATAGAATTAGAAAGGGTTAAGAGCAAAAGCGTCTGGTGGACCTCGCAGCAGAAGGGTTGTCGCGCTACTCCTCTCAGCGCAAAGTGTCAAACACGGCCACCTGTGCAGCTTCAGGCGCTGTCTGAGGAAACAAATTGCACACACTGCAGTCATTTCTCAAATGTTCAACCTTTTTTCACCCACTTTCTTTGTGTTTCCATCTCTCAGCTAGAATCTTTCTAGTAATCTCACCCCTTCTTACTCAAACGCGCATGTACGTGCTTGCCTCCCACTTGTCCGGTGAATAACTTTGCATTCGTCTGCTGTGGGTGAACATGAGGCCATCGGTTGGGGTGTGAGAGCAGTCAGCCCGAGTCTTGGTGTTTGCGAATGCTTCCTCCTCAGAGCAGCTGCTCGGCTTGTGTCCATCTTAACCTTGACCTTAAGCGTTTAACGGGTTGTCAGGAGGCTGTCAAAACGTTTCTATATTTTGATCTGTGACTGGCAATTAGGGCCCTGTATATGGAAAAAATATAATTAATTCTGTTTTTCAACAAAGATAATACTCAGAAGTTTAGTTGTGCAAAATTTTGTTAACTTTGTATGTAGACAGGAATTTTGGACCAATGAGTTCTTATATAGATAATTGTAGCGTTACAAACTGTTGTCTTTTGGTGACCTGAGCAGTACTAAACAGAACGATAATATTTGTTATGATATATAAAGTTTGGAAACAGTATGTTAAAACATACTTTACATGTTTAAAGTGTAAAAGCCTTTTTTTTTTTTTTTTTAATTCACTCACTATGTGAATTCAAGTCTTAATTAAGGGAGATCATACTCTCTTTTAATTGAGGCTTGAAGCAAGTGACCAACAAAATCTATTTTCAGCTTTTTTCAGTCATGGCTGATTAGGGCAAAAACTTTTGTCATTGTTGCGTCTGGAGGGTTAGAATGAAGATTTCAATATATTTCAGTTGAGTCTTGTCTGCGTCTTTTTATTTATATTGAATAAGGTGCTAAGGCACTGAGAGGAAACTTCAAAGAATAAGAATATTTAAGAATATTTCAAAGTTAAAATGTAAATGTTTCTTTTTTTTCTCAGACTGGAAATATTTAGTGAAAGCTTTGTTGCTTGAAAGATAGAGTGTGTTAGTATGCTCTCCTTTCCTGTTCTCTTCCTTGTCATCATCGTCCTCCATTGATAACTGTAGAGGATGGAATACATTTCTTTGCTCTTTCCTCGTCGGGATGTGTATTTTTATTTCATTGAGTTGTAAAGTTGTGAAGAAATAATTCACGCAAAATTGAAAATTCTGTCATTATTTACACACCCTCACATGTTTCAAAACACTGGGTTTGTTTTCTCATTTGTTATTTTATTCAGGTCTTGGTGTCACGTGAATGTTCTTCCAGAATTGGAAATTCATGAGGCAGGTAGAAAGATTTGAGTCTGTACTTGACACTGCGGAAGGATCAGGCATCTGCACCAACAGTACGGGTCTGTTGGTTTGCCAATCAATGAAGGATTTGGGTTTCATTGCCAAAAAGAAAAGAAAAAAAAAAAAGAAGCATAGCCGCCAGGTCCTACCAATCGAAAGCAGACAAATTCTCCACAAGGTATCTTGACTCAACCAACCTTGCCAGAAACACAGAACAAGTCAGTCTATACTGTGGCCTTTGTGCAGGAAACAAACAAAACGGACCCTTCTGAGAAATGAGTTTTCTTTCTCATATCACACATACCTCTCTCTTCTGTAGTTTTTTAACTTGATCTCATGTGAAGTCGCAAGAATTCGTATGAGATACTGAACGCCGGTTGTGTAAAACAAGTATGACGTAAACCGAAATGTAAACCATCGTTTCAAATGGGAAAAAAAACCCTATAAAACTTTTATGTGATCAATTTATTCTCATATGAATTATTATGAGATGTCACAAGAGTGTGGGTTTGAATGCCATTTAGGCCATTTTTTTGTTAAAGGTGAACTGGAAAGTATTTTACCTTTTAACAAATTACACATCACATTTAATGGAGACCTATTATTCAAAATTCCCTTTTATAAGGAGTTTGAACACAGATGTGTGTCTATAGTGTGTGTAAACAACCAGCCTATAATGTTAAAAACTCTCTCCACCTTCTCCTTTTTTATAATCCCCATAAATCATAAACAGTCTCTCCAAACACGTGGTTCCAGATTTCCCCCTGCTCTCCCTGACTCTCTCCATCTGTGTCAGGCTCCGGTTTGAACATTTAAGGCTGAACACCGCTTCTGACCATTTCTAACATTTTCGCTGTGTGAGATTCTCCAGTTTTGTTGTTGCCGGAGTATCCAAATCACAAGCTGTTAAAGTTCCACCCTCTTCTGGAAAGGGGCCCGGGAGCAGCAGCTCATTTCAAAGGGACAAACAAAAATGGTTTGTTTTTGCTCATACCCAAATAGGGGCAAATTTGACAAGCTATAATACATGATATGTGGTTTGTGCTGAAACGACACATTCTGGGGACACCAGATACTTATATTACATCTTGTGAAAAGGGCCATATTTGGTCCCCTTTAACGGAATGGGCCTAGTTCACCCCAAAATAAAAAATATTATTCATTAGTCATTATTTACTCACCTTCATTTTGTTCCAAAATTGTTTGTTTTTTATTTCATGAAACAACATACAACATATTTTTAGAAATCCATCAGTGATTTTTTTTTTTGTTTGTTTGTTTGTTTGTTATTTATTAAAATTTTTGTGTGAACAATCCTTTTAAGAATGACATGGAATCTGAAATTTGGTCTTTGCAACCATGTCAATCCGGTCCACTCTATTTGATTTCCTGTTCCTTTTCCATTTAGTGAACCATAATTAATTAACTTCAAGGTCTAAATGTTTTTTTTTTTCTTTTAAGACTCACATGTTCTGACTCAGTTGTTTGAAGCAGACATTGTCTGATGGTCAATCTTCTATTTTCCCTCGTACTGTGCACGTCTTCTCTGATCTCTAAGAGGTCATTCATTTGGGACCTCATATTCAATTATTTGCTTCCGCACATCCACCTCTCATAGGTTTTTGTGTTCAAGAGCATGTGCAGCCCAGCAGAAACACTGTATTACTGGTTCTGGCTGAACTATTTACAGTCTTTTAAAATAGATTTACTGGGTAAAAGTCAAATACAATGTGTTGGGAACCTGTTAAAAAGCTTTTTCTGTGTGTTGTCTCTTCTGCTGTTTCTTCTCATTAAACTATTAACCTTCAGGCCATCATCTTCTGTCAGGTTAATCATGGAGGAAGGTCATAAAAAGAGGAATGGGATATGAAGGAAACATAGAATTTGAGAGCAGATACAAGAGCTCTAAAAGACAACTGCCTCTTTATGAGGAGTAATATGCTGACGGAGTAACGAATCATTCCCTTAACCCCATCAAGTTGCTTTTATGTTCATTGTCAAAATGCCATGAAATTATCATTTAAATTTTGTATTAAGCTATTTGGGTTCAATTTTTTGAAAACCTTTTTTTACAATTCAAAGGTCTCCTGGATGTTAAATTTTCCATAGATGCAAATAAAGAAGGTTTTTTTAAGCTGTTGGATGGAAGAAAATATTTCAACATTAAAAAAACAAAAGGCAAAAAAACCCAAACAAACAAAAAAAAAAACAACGTAACAAATTAAATAAAAAATAAAAAATGTTTTTCCTGCTTTTGATTTAAGTTTGCGCATGTGCGTTTAAGGGCTTGACAGAGACCATCTCATGTCTTTTACTTGATCTCTTTTTGACATGTATACATATTCAGCAGCTCATGGTTCACCATCTCAATTATGCTTCAAACACACCCACACACACTTGTGACTGACAGGATGTAGTTCTGTGTGTGTACGTGTCCGTCAGCTGCTGCGTCACGAAGACAGCCCTTTCAATTTGTTTTTCCTCAAAGCTCTGCTGGTATGTTCTGTCTGTCTGTGTGACTTCTGCTCCTCACCCTAATTTCTGACGTTTGGGCTGGAGGGAGTGAACAGATCAGTCACAGGAGGGATTGTGAAATGTCAAATACGATCTCTGGAACTGTGATGCTTACATATAAAACATCACATTTGTCTTCTAATAAACATTACTTTCTTTCTATGTGGAAAACAAAAGCAGTACTTTTAATAATTTAGAATAATTTAGATATTAGACTCATTTAAAAAGATTTTGTGATGATCATCAGTGCAGATGTCAACTGTTGTGTGGGGTTTTTTTTGATGTTTTGATGTTTTTGATGTTTTGATGTCCAGATGTTTAGACCCATTTCTGTTTTATTTCTCCCAGCATGCACTTTGGCATTGTTTGAGCACACAGCAGCAGACAGGGACAAAGCGTTACTGAAGGCAGAATTGGCTGACTCTCTGACAGCTTTTTTTTTTTATTTGGCACCGTAACTTGGTTTGACTTTGAGCTCCACAAACTTATCACAGACCCTCCTGATGGGAATGCCACCAAGTCCCCCAAAAAGTTTTTCATGCCTTTAAGGAAGTGTTGATCCAAAGCTGACAATTCAGTCATTATTTACTCACCCTTTTTTATTCCAAAAAAGTCTTACCTTCTAGTTTCTATGGAAAACAAGAGATGTTTTAGTGGACTTCAACGGGGACCAGTGGGTTGAAGGTCGAAATTGCCATTTCAATGTAGCTTCAAAGGACTCTACACGATTCCTCGCAGAAGAGGAATAAGGGTCTTATCTAGCAAAATATTTGGTCATTTTCTAAAATATATATATTACATAATCATGTTGGAAAGGTCAAGTGAGACGTTAGTGGAAGTATCATGGCAGGGGGAAAAACTCCATCTCATTTTCAACTTCAAAATCATCCTACATTGTTTTTTGTAAAGACCATTTGACTTAGCCTTTGCATGTTCACATTGTAAACACCACCTACGTCACGTGTGACCTTTCCAACTTTATTATGAAATGCGTGGCGCACCGCAGAGCTGAGCACGATGAGCATTTGAGTTTAAAAAATATATATGTATATTTTTTTTCTGGAAAATGGCTGATCGTTTTGCTAGATAAGACACATATTCCTTGGCTGGGATTGTGTAGAGCCCTTTGAAACTGCATTAAAACTTTAATTGGGACCTTCAAACCATTGGTAGTTGTTGAATTCAACTATATGGAGGAAAATCCTGGAATGATTCCCTCAAAAACCTTCATATGTTTTCGACTGAAGAAAGAAAGTCATGAACATCTTGGATGACATGGGGGTGAGTAAATTACCAGGAAATTTTAGTTCTCAAGTGAACTAATCCTTTAATATCAAAATAGGTTTATGGGCAACTTTTTTATAAATTTTTTCCCGTTTTTTGTTGTTGTTGTTGTGGAGCTTGAGCTCCTAACAGTGAGTAAATGATGGCAGAATTTTAATTTTAGGTGAACTACTTTGTCACTTAAAGTCAAAGTAGACTTACTTAAAGTCTTTATTGACTTTATTGAAAGTCATCATAAAGTATTATCAAAACGCCTCTCTCAGATGTTTGACATTCACATATTCACTTTCCTCAGTACAACTGCAATCCTCAGCTTATAACCTAATTTCTTTAGCAATTCAATCTTATACCGTCCTGCTTTTGCTGCTGAAACGAACCTGTCCCGCAGAACTCAAGCATGCGTGAACCAGGCGCCTGGGGGAAATGAGAAAACGATTAGGCTGAAATTATAGGAATCACTGACCATTTAGCTGAAATTACAGACTACAAAGGTGATTGTCAAAACCAGCTTGGTGTCTAATAACAAATCATTTAGGCGGCATTAATCCCAAGTCTGTTATTAGACCAGCCCTTTCCCTTTCCTTGCAGGAATCAAAGCCTTTTTCCTGGCTCACGTTATTTCTGTCTCTCCTGCTTCATCTGTTGGACTAATGGTAAAGGTAATGCACTGAAATATTTTTCTTTATTTCTTTATTCTCTGGCAGCTGAAGTTGAGAAGGTATCATGAGGACAAAGGGAGGTCACTTGTGTCACGCCGTGACTGTGTTCAAGGGGAATTATGTGGATATGTGTCATATGAAAGCACCCTCTTTCAATATTTCTCTCAGCTTTGGTATCAGCCAGATATTGTGAATGCATGACCTCAAGACTCCTGTGCTCATATGCCATATTCTCAGTGGACGTCTAATAACAGATGCCAGAAGCACAGGGGAAAAGTTGCCACCATCTTTGAAAGTTTATTCTTAAAGGAATAGTGACCCAAATATACCCAACAATTACAATTGACTTATTTACTGACTTGTAGGTCATTCCAAACCCCAATGCAGCTATTTTGAAGCACACAAGGAGAGATTGTATAAAGCTTTTTCCATATAGTGACTTTGAAGTTCCAGAAAGACAAAAAATCACCATGAACTGGTCAATTCTGAACTATATTTCTTTTGAAGTAGCAATAGTTGGATTTAAATCTTTTGAAGTAATATGATAGCTTTACCAAACAAAACCGAAGCTGTTATCAACCTAAATATTCCTTTCAGGAGACCTGTAATATTCATAATAGTTTTTGGTGAGGTTTTTGTGTGTGTGTTCCACTGGAAAGAATATCAGCATACAGGTACAGGAAAAATATGATTAAATAATTCACAGGGATAGAATTTTCAATTTTGGGTGAACTATCTCTTTAAAATGAGATGAACTACTTCAGAAGTAGTTCTCCCTCACAACTGCTCTTTTTTTAATATCCTTTTTTATTAGTTTGGTAAAACAGTGGTCACTTTGTCTGGCAGGGTAATTAGTAAAAGCATGAAAGCACTTTTGCTGTCGGTTTAGATGTGAGAATCAAACCAAAACAAAATAGCGCCTGCGTCCAAATTCAGCATCACAGACAGTAGAGTAATTAATGCTGTGGTCGCCACCTCACGCATCTTTAATTCAGCAGATATTACATAAAAGCTACTTGATGTACTGTAGCCCAGTTCTGGCAGTTGGGTCTCTGTGTTTATATCTGACCCTTGAGAGAGGCCAGACATCTCAGTTTCCTTTCATATCCTCTGATCTTCCACCAGCCCCATCTTTTCATCTTAACTCTTCCTCTGAATATATCACTAAGGCTCGTATTCCTCCATTCGCTTACTCTCACGTTCCCTCTCGGGCTCTTTTCTCTGTCCTTTTGTTTTTATCGCTGCTCTCGCTGGTTTATTGTCTGTGTGTAAGTGTACATGTTTATGATAGAGATGGGTTGTATAATGGTAAATACTATATATACCATGCATATATATATATATATATATATATATATATATATATATATATATATATCTGCACGGCTGTCAGTTAGCAGGCCGTTTTCTGTTATTTATGTATTAAATTCATATTTTACTAATTATTTTGAATATAATATTATTTGTTTTTATTAATATATAGACAATTATGTATCATATATACAGAAATATATTTCAACAACCTGAACTTTTTTTCTGTACTTCTTTAACTTTAACTCTTCATCCTTGTTCATTCCCTCTTCTCGCCTTCATGAAGTAAACCGAGGGCTGCTGACAATCCACTAAGTAAATAAACTATGACTCATCCAAGTCAGGCTTAACGTAAACTTAACGTAAGCATATTTGAATTCTAGGACACATAACATCTCCTGAGTTGGCTCAAATATCACATTTTCTTGGTTCATACACGGTTTCTAGCCTTGTGATTACATTTTCATGACTCTCTTTTTTAACCAGCACAACTGTTTTTACACGTATCTATCTCCCAGTATATACATTATTAGTAACTGTAACTCATAAAAGTCAAGGCAAAGAGCATGAGGCTGCTGAAGTGTGAATACTCAGGGCGATCTCTTCCACATTTCATCTTTTTGTCTGATCATCACTGCTGCACCTTTGTGTGTGAAGTGCTGTTTTAAGTGGCATACCATCTAATACGGTATCTGTCATAATTGCGTCTCTTACTGCTACAGGTCAACTGGTAAATTATTACAAGCACATAATATCTGGTGTCTGAACTTTTTTTTTCTGTAGTTTTTAAAGAAAATAGTCATAAACTGGATGGACTTTTCTTGCTATCCCATCCATCCATCCATTCTGTATATCCATCCATCATTCTTTCATTCTGTCCATCCATCCATCATTCTTTCATTCTGTCCCTCTATCCATCCATCCATTGTTCTTTCATTCTGTTTATATTTCATTCCATCCATCCATCCATCCATCCATCCATTGTTCTTTCTGTCTATCCATCATTCTATCCATAGTTCTGTTGTTCTGTCTGTCCATTATTCATTGTTCTGTCTATCCATTATCAATATCTATTGTTGAATTTAATTTCTATCGGTTTTATTTTACTCTGTTGCTAGAACATATTTGTGTGTAATCACTCAGAATATTAATTATATTAATGTTTACATTTTCTTGTAACCGTATTGTAGTATACTGCATTGTGTTTGATAACATATAAAGCAGATGGCTTTAAATTCAATTTATTTACATCAATCAGCATATTGTAAGGTTGAATCTCTCTGCAATATTCTGTTCAATAGGGCTTTTGTTTTTCATGGGGCAGAGACCCTCTGTCAGGGCCCCTGGTCCTAACCTTCATCTGGTGTAGTTGGAGAGGAATGGACCGTCTGTTATTCAGCAAAGGTATGGGCCGGGCTTGATTCTTACCTCAGGCTCTGGCCACAGCTGCTGAAGACAGGCCTTGGCAGTTTTTTGAGCCCAGCACCAAGCTGACAGGCTTCGAGATCTGACCTCACACCCTGAAACCCACTCCAAGGTGACATGTCCTGGCCTGCCCCTCCGAGTCTGTCTTTCCAATTTGATGTATTGCCATTTTGTAGGAATGGCATGGCTTGAGGACAAGAGGACTCAAGGACTGATTGTGAGTGCGATGGGAGCGCAGGGGTGTTTGGACCCGTAGCAAGGACCCTGTCCAGCCCTCCAAGTCCTGACATGGAGGCAGGAGTCGTGGCAGCCGGCCCTTAACCATGTGTGTGCCCAGTGCTGGCAGCCCTGTTTCTCTACTCTCTCTCATCCATGTGTCAGATGGCATGATTCAGGCAACGTTCTAGAGCTGCCAACCCGACTGTCTGTCTCCCTGTGGCAGTTCCCAATCTCTCACTGTGACGGAGAGGTCACCTCCCGAACGCCAGCTGACTCCTCCACGCTTATCCTCCATCCTCTAATATATCGCTTCTTCTTCTGCGCTGGCCATCTTATTAGAAGGAGCTCCAAGTGATGGATGTAGGTTGTATAAACAGTCGAAGATGATATCTTCAGGGTTATCTGCTCTCTGCTCATCTGCCAAGTCATTAAGCCGAGAAGCATCCTCTACCAATAGTAACAGCTTGCTGATTTCACACCTTATTTTTCCTCATAAAAAGAGATTGATCTGCGGAGAGTTCTAGAAGCGAAAGGCCCACCCACACACTACAAGCTGCAGCTCCTGCTTTTATTTTGGTTCTGTGTCTGTAGTTAAATTCAAAGGTCCTCATAATAATGTATTGTACCCGCAGATATATTTTAGGCAAATAATATAACCATATTTTAGGCATATCATGCAATATGTTATCCAGCAGGGTTGGGCAAAATTCAAAATTTAAGAACTGGCTCTCTTTTAGTTCATGAGATGAATTTAATTGGCTACACCCCACGGGGAGTCAAGAAGTTGAATTGCAAGAGGATGAGTAGTTCATTTGGAATTTCATAAAATAACACATTCTTGTGCTGACTGAAGTGTTGGCATTATCTCAGACCAGATTGTTTGAATTTTAAACCATTTTTGGAAATGCCTATAGAAAATATGAATGGGAAAAATACTTCTGGAACCAAGCATGGTGAAATGCATTTTTTTTTTTTTTTTTTAACTCTGTTTGCATCAGCTTCAAGGACTGTTCTGTGCCACAGTGCTAATAGGGTCTGAAGCACAACGTCCCGAGGCCCCATGTGGCAGCAAAGGTTTGAGAAAGAAAATGGGATGTTGCGCTCACCTGTCTCACTGAACTTGTTCTTGTTCATGGCCATTTCTTCTGTGATGAAAGGCTCAAGTGCATCTTGCAATCGATCGAACATTGAGATGCGGCTGTTTTACTATTGCTCTGTGCAGAAACACACGTAGTACACACCAAGTACAGACATGTTAAGACTGAGTTATCAAATTCTTACTGTTTTATTATATCCAGAATGCACAGCTATTGATTTTAGTGCAACACTGGGGAAGGATTTTGTTAATGTCTTTCCACATCTTTATAAAATAAACATTAAGCGTAAGCAATGGATAAAACCCAGAGTGAAGACCCACCTCCCATCCACCATTTGAGTTCTCAAGGTCTTCATGGACTACAGTCAGTCACATCAGCTAAAGCAAAGCTGTTTCTGTTGAATATGTTTTCATTAGGGCCCAACCAGGCAGAGAGAGCTGCTGTGCTGCTACAACATATCCACAGGATTCTGTCAATCACTAGAACTTACAGACTTCAGACCTCCGGCTGTAAATGCCCCATTGAATCTGGATGACATGAAAGTGCCACATGGGGAGAAAATGAGCAAAGGTCTATGTAAAAAAATCATATGAGAGTATTTAGTATTTTAGATGTCTGGATGCAAAAAAAAAAAAAAAAAAAAAAATCCAATCCTTTATGGCAGAAAATTACTCGTTGGTGCCTGCATTTCAGAATCAGAATCAGAATCAGAAAGAGCTTTATTGCCAGGTATGTTTACACATACTAGGAATTTGTTTTAGTGACAAAAGCTTTACAGTGCAACAGAGTGACAGTGACAAGACACAGATGATAAAAAAGAATAAAAATACAAATATACAAAATATACAAAATAGACAATGTACAGTTAAGATATAAACAGATTCTATGTACAGTTGTGATGAGTGCAAATGAAATATAAATAAGTGTTTTAAGTGAATGGTGTGTAATAGTTTTGTGTGTTCCGTGTTTATCAACTGTTCATGAGATGAATTGCTTGGGGGAAGAAACTGTTCTTGTGTCTGGTCGTTCTGGTGCTCAGGGCTCTGTAGCGTCGACCAGATGGCAACAGTTCAAAGGTGGAGTGTGCTGGGTGTGAGGGGTCCAGAGTGATCTTCTTTGCCCTTTTTCTCACTCTGGATGTGTACAGTTCTTGGAGAGTGGGGAGGGTTGTACCAATGATTCGCTCAGCAGACCGGACCACCCTCTGTAGTTTTCTGAGGTCATATTTGGTAGCTGAGCTGAACCAGACGGTAATTGAAGTGCAGAGGATGGATTGGATGATGGCAGAGTAAAACTGTTTCAACAGCTCCTGTGGTAGGTTGAACTTCCTCAGCTGGCGAAGGAAGTACAACCTCTGCTGGGCCTTTTTCACAATGGACTCAATGTGGTTGTCCCACTTCAGGTCCTGGGAGATTGTGGTGCCCAGAAACCTGAATGACTCCACTGCAGCCACAGTGCTGTTCATGATGGTGAGTGGGGGGAGAGCAGGGGGGTTTCTCCTGAAGTCCACGATCATCTCTACCGTCTTGAGCGTGTTGAGCTCCAGGTTGTTAAGACTGCACCAGACAGTCAGCTGTTCAACCTCCAGTCTGTAAGCAGACTCGTCACCATCCTGGATGAGTCCGATCAGTGTGGTGTCGTCTGCGAACTTCAGGAGCTTGACAGAGGGGTCTTTAGAGGTGCAGTCGTTGGTGTAGAGAGAGAAGAGCAGTGGGGAGAGAACACAGCCCTGAGGGGCGCCGGTGCTGATGGAGCGGGTGCAGGATGAGAACTTTCCCAGTCTCACTAACTGCTGTCTGTCTGTCAGGAAGCTGGTGATCCACTGACAGACAGAGGTGGGCACAGAGAGCTGAGTTAATTTGGGGTGGAGAAGTGATGGGATGATGGTGTTAAAGGCAGAGCTGAAGTCCACAAACAGGATCCTCACATAGGTCCCTGGTCTGTCCAGATGCTGGAGAACATAATGCAGTCCCATGTTGACTGCATCATCCACAGACCTGTTTGCTCGGTAAGCAAACTGCAGGGGGTCCAGTAAGGGTCCAGTGATGTCCTTCAGATAAGCCAGAATCAGTCTTTCAAATCACTTCATGGCCACAGACGTTAGAGACGTTATTTCTTTTCCGGCAGGATATATAAATGTTTAACTCTATTTAATTTGTGGTGAAGGCTTGTCCACCTGCACTAATTTTGTAGGAATCATGGTTTGGGATATCACAGGCAGTGCATACAGCAATGTGAATGTTATCTCACTGTTGCTCTGTCATGCGGTACCATGGGGTTGCCTGATTCCTGGCTGGCAGATGACTTCCAGAGGAACTCCCACAGTACATTTGCTATCACTGCTGATGAACCAGATATGAGTCATTCCTGTAAATGTCTGCACCAGCTCCCACCAAAGGTCAACAATAGCAGACAGAAAGAGAACTGAGAAACCCTTACCTCTATTTCAGCAGCCGACTGACAGCTGGCAGAAATCAACAGTTTGAGTGTATTGCCATGAAGCACTAACCCTAACTCAAAGAAATGGAAATGAAACATGGGAAAATATTAGTTTGGTGTTGATTGGTATTGATCTATAGTAGTAGTTTAATTTTTAAGTTTTTTAAGTTTTAAAGTTTAGATCAATTCTGAATATTTTGGATAAAAAAGGGAATGAACTTCTCATCCCATGAAGCATATATATTTATATAGACTGTAGTTTCTGTGGTAAATCATTGAACACATTGCTAACACATGGAGAAAATGAATGGGAGTTTTACTTCTGGGAATCTCTATGCAGCCTTTCATGAGGAAACATGATCAGTATGAACATGAGAGTTATTTATCAAGAAAGAATGTAGCCCTTTTTCGTACAATAGAAGCCTCTTTTGGTGGTCATTCTCTGTGCTGAGATGAAAACATGCTAAATAAGCTTTCATAACCCATAACTGATTGCTGGCCATGAGAAACAGCCATGACAACAATTGGCCTCTGTATAAAGACAAAACTAGTGTTCACATGATTTTGGACTAGAAAGTATCTCTTTGTCCTGTACTCCAAACTTGTGTGTTCTGCTGCCACACATTGATGTAGTAAAACTGAAGTTTATTAGAATTTCAGAGGGAATGACCTAGTGTTAGAAAATAAGCAAGAAAAGTGTCATCTTGTGATTGGGAAAATCTGTAAGTACATCTGATATTATTGAATAAGACATTCTGAAAGCTGAACTTTCCACTGACTTGTGTACAGTCTGAGATGGTGCTACATCCCATAGAGTAGACTGGAATGAATTTTGTGTTTGCAGACAAAACAGATGCTTAATGAAATATTTGTATATATGAGGGTTTCAAAGTAGAATGCTCTTAAAAAACGAATCAGCCTGCCTGGTATCATTTTAACTAATATGACCTTCTAAAAGCAACAGATTTGGATGTGGATATTATAAATTAATACAATTATATAAACATTCTAAAAATAATCCGCGCACACACACACAATATACAGATGGATTATGTTATTTTTATATAGAGTATAATTATAGTGTACTGTACACATAATGTAACACTTACTGGACATCTGTTTTGAATAAGCCAGCCAGCGACTGGTGCTATCTATGTGTCTCTGTCTCAGACTTGATGGAAACGCAGTTTGATTGGACAGTTACAGTGCCGCAGGATAAAGAGTAAGGCACGAGAGCCAGAGCGTTGTTCAAGACTTCATCTTCATAAACGAAACATTTCCGAGGCAGCATTCATTGGGTGTCATCTGGTTTCTGATGGATTCTTGTCACAGATTGGCCTCTGTCTGCTCACAGATGTTCTGAGCTAGTAAATGACTGTCTGCGATGACATTGGCTCTGCCCAGCTGTAAAAACACTGTCTGGAGTGGATTGAGACACCCATCATTCCCTTGTTAATGTTAATGTCCTGTAAATGGACTTTCATGACTGTGTTCAGATTCAGAATAGCATAGGCTACTGTTACTGTTAGTGCTGCAGTATATAGTACGCATAGAATATCTAGATATTATACATATGTAGTAAACATTAGCCAATATGTGAAGTATATAACATGGCACATTGCACTAGGTACTCCATCCCAAAATAAAATGCACTTCCATGGAATTGTAGATGATATAAAGATGGAAATATCATGTAATATTTCTTTTTTTTAACTTATGTGATTGGATCGCCAATAATTGAGGCATTTGTACACAATGTTAGTATTACATAATGCGTGCAGTTTTATTCTATACAAGCATTATATATTGCACGGCATTGAACAATAAGCTAAAACACGGTAAATTAAATAATTTTTGAAGTTGAACATTTTAGAAGAAATACTTTTCCTTTGTACTAAAAAAATTCACGTTACTTGTCATTTCATATGTTAATTGTGTAAACTTACTTGGAATTTCTGTAAAAATTGTTTTAAAGTAAGTCCTACACCAAATATTTTTCAGTTTCCTTTTGTGAATATTACAATGCCACCGAGTCTTTCACAAACATCTTTTATTCATTGCAGTTCCTTATCTAAGAGAATGGATACAACTGCTTGTACATCGCTGGCTATACAACACAGTACCACAGTATCAATAACTTAGGTGTTATTTTGGCTCTTGTATCTCTGCTTTGCCTGATTTCTTTTTTAAATTATGCATAGTCTTGAATAAAGTAGTAGAAACTGAATGATGTGAGTTAGTTTTAATGTGATGTTTGCATTGCAAACAATGCATCAGTGACTATCTGATGTAATTCCAAGTCTTTTATTGGGGTCAGTCAGAGCGAAGTTGGTTTGGATGGGTCCGGATGGATTTTCCCAGAGTTGTAGAGCTTTAACAGATGCACTCTTGAATGTTTTGCCTGGCCAGCAAATCGGCTTCCTTATATTACTGGCACTATGATATTGTGTCCTTGGTATGAATCAATTATTTAGTTTTTTTTTTTTTTTTTTTTTTTTTACATATTTTACATGTAACTTCTTTTAACCCCACCCCCCTTAAGTATCCTTAAGGTTTAGAATAAAGAGGTTTTTAAATGATCCCAGAATTTTCATTTTTGGCGGAAGTATCCCTTTAATGCATTTTTCTGCATTGTTTCTTTCCTTAAAACTGAATCATTACCATCCAATATTCAGGCAAATCACCTCCCACACATCGTGATCCAGTCAGAAATGCTCATTTGAGAGCCCCAGTAACCTCATTTGGTCTGAAGTATACCTACACACCCACACTAACTTATTGGCTACACGTACACTCACACAAAATGTGATGGAGGGCACGTTCTTCAAATGAGTTTTAGTATTGTTTTGCAAATTATGAATGCCTTAATGTACCGTGCCATTTAACAGGGCTCAGACAGCAATTAAGACTCCTTTTCAGAGAGGTCGTGACAAGCTGTTGAGCTCTCAGTAGCAAGTTAGGAGAAGTGGTAAAAAGGAACCAAAGGCATGCTGGCGGCAGTGAAATGAAAGCAGACAATCTGGTTTTAAATGGAATCTGGCTCTTCACATTACCACTCCTTGCAAAATATAGAAATGAGGTTGACTGCACAGTCTAGTGATTATTCCTCGGTTTAGGAACTTAGAAATCACTCTGTTTTGTATTTCTGCGCCTCCTTGCCAAAACAAACATATGTAGAATTACTATACATAGATTGTAAAAAGACTCAAATTGACCAAGAAAAACACCCACGTTGCTATTTAGCACTAATTAATTCAAGTCTTTCAGTGATGGAACGCATTCATTCCCCTAAGCAAGATCTCAACGTGAGGCCTGTGTACTTGTATTGAATTAAATAATAGAGTTAATGGGTAGGAATGATGCTTACCGTAGATTCGTTTCATTCTCATTAGCTACCTATGCGTGCTGCGATTAGCAGGCACTTCAATAAGAAATCCGCTTCCCTACATCTAACACTTTACATGTCTAGACTTTAAATGGTGCGCAATCCAATCTTTACAAAGGAACATGGTGGATTTTTAATAACATAAGACCCGGTGACTCGTGGACGACCGTTTGATGGAGCATTACTTACAAGCCATTGAGTTTATCATTACACCTCAACATTATTCTACCCTCCTTCAGTTAGCACGCAGCTCTGGCACTGCCTAATTCACTTAATTCCTTGATTATCGATTCCACAGGCCTCTGGGCAGAAAGGTCAATGTTTTCCTTGTGCTCACCTGAAATTTAAAATGTCATTCAAAATGAGGAGGCAGCCACGGAGCAAAAATGGCCTCTTCAAAGGGCAATGGCCTCATAATAGAGACCTAGCTGGACATGCATGTGCATATACGCGTGGAGCCGTTTTACGCAGGACACGTACACTGAAAAGAAAATGGTGTAGGACTTTGATTGAAAATTTTATTTTCGATCTACCTTGATTTTCTCAGAAATTGCTTGTAAACTTCACAACTAATTACAAAGAAACAGCAAGCAGCACATTGAATTAAATATGAAATTTTGACGTAGAAAGACTCAAATAATATCTTCTTCTAAAACATACTCCGCTGATCCAACAACAAAATGCAAAATCACCATTACTCTTATTAAAAAGCGTTTATTATCTCATTCATGCAACAAACCCTCTCCTGCATTATTCGCCACAGAGACAGGTTGAAACTCCAACCATAGACACGTTCACTTCATATTCCACCTAGGAAATGCTTTCTAGTGAGGATACTCCAATGATCCTTCATTTACATTTTCATTTACAACTCTTCAAAAAATATTATTATTATCATTAATTTATATATATATATATTATTTTTAATTTTTTTTTGACAACAAATGGGACACACTGGCCTTTTGGACTTTACAGGCATGCAGTGATTATAGTTCGCAAGTGCGCATCAATTGCTCCATCGGGGACATAGCTGTTTTTGTTGTAGTTTTTTTTATCTGAGCTGGTTTTTATTTGTTGATCTATGAAATTATGCCTTCAATGGCCATTTTTTGTCATTGCGATACATATTCATTTTTTCACAGTTTAATGTCATGAATACGACATTTTAAGAGATTTAAAAAAAAAAAAAAAGTTTAACGCAGTACAGATGCCAATAGTATAATATTGGAGCAGTTAGGATGGAGCATCTTGAGTGTTTATACTAATGATGGATGTATGGGATATAAAGTCACCATGAAATCAAAATTTACCCTTTTTTTATGGCATATTGCAGTATTTATCATAAATAATTTATTCGTGCACATCATTTAAAAAAAAATTCTTGTAATCTTTATTCAAAAGAACTTCCTCTCCCTCTTGCAGTGACATTTCATCTCTTCTTTGACGTGTTTTGTGCGTGAGGACAACCTGTCACACGAGATTGCAGCAATATCAACAACGATCCAGTAATCCAATCAATTCCCAATGGAGAAAATCAAATCTCATCCTACATTTTTTCTTGATCGAGAAGCCGTTTCACTCAGATGTACATCACAGTAGAGAAGAAAAGGAACCCCTGTTTCATGCTGACTTTAATGTACCTATAAATTCACTTTCCTTTTAGGTTTATTGCATTTTTTATGTATGAACGGTCATTTAATCAAAGTAGTTCATAGGAAATGTGGTGAAAGTGAAAGTTGTGACGTATTGTCAGGTATGGTGACCCATACTTGAAATTTGTGCTCTGCATTTATCCCATCCAAGTGCACACACACAGCAGTGAGTAGTGAGCACACACAGTGCTGTTTATTCACAATTCCCACCTTCAATTCCTGCCGGTGTGGGAATCAAACCGGCAACCTTCACGTTACAAGCCCAACTCTCTCACCATTAGGCCACGACTACCCCACGTGGTTTGTCATGCATTAAATATAGATGTGAATGATGAGACTGAAGGAGAATCAGAGATGGTCTATGCAGTGTTCTCTCTTCCTTTCACAGTCTCTGATATATTCAGACCTAGATGCCCATCTCCAATTCTCCATACCGCCAGCGCTTTTGTATTTGGTTATGCTAATCAGATCATAAACTTTATTTCTCAGTGTAGCAAGATCACTCCGGTTGAGGAAAATCACACTATACTTCTTTATTAAAAGCCTCAATCTGTTTCTGCCTTCTACCTTAATTTTTTTCAGTGTTACTCTTTATCAAGTATCTTGATGATAGGATGGAGTGAAGGCTTTCAGGCAGTTGTACCCACATATCTACATACTGATATATATATATATATATAATATTCTAAAAGATAATTTTTTTAATTTTTTGAAAGGTTTTTTAATGTTTTTAAAATAATTTTTGATTAATGATTAACGGTAGTGTGTGAAAAAAAGTATATATATACATAGACATATATGTTTTACTTTTATGAAAAAATAATTATTTAATATTTTTCATTTCCTTGTATCTTTTCAAATTTTCTGTGGTCTGTTTTGGTTTATTTGATTATTAATTTTTTTCTATTGTCTCCACACGGAATAATCAAAACATATTATTCACTTCAACTTTAGGTAACAGAGGTATAAAAGGCATCTTATCCTTTATCCCCCCTTTCCTATTTTTCCTGGGGGCTTTTCACATCATGCCACAGTCTCCAGTAAGCCTGTGTGTTGGTCTGACCAGTCCTGCTGTACTTGTCTAAGAGGGAGGCATGGAAAAAAAAACTGTCACATTGTGCAGAGTTTTCATTCCTCAAATAAAAACAGATGCATCCGTCAAGGTTAGCTTAGAACCTATGGATTTACTGCCATCATTATTTTCAAGCAATATTATTTTAATCATTAATCTCTAACACACATTGTATCCTTCAAATGAGATTTAGAGGAAAGCAATAAGGCTTTGCCACTGCACTCAGATAATATTACTGCGCTGTCAGGGGCCATAGGGAGGGAGGGCCCCAGGCCAACTGCAGGCAGAGCGAGAGAGAGTAAACATGCCCTCACAGTCGCTGGCTTCAAAAACAAAAGGTAAAGCTTCTCTGCAGTTGAAATGTGTATATGTGTCTCTTGCATGGAGAGAGACTGATTCTTAGTGGTGAAAATGTTTTCTCCGACAAACATTTGATTCAGTTGGAAATCTTTACTAAAATGTGAGAATTTTATATTTTGTAACGATTTTAATTCAAAACCGTTTAGCACAATAGTTTTTATGCCTCCATATTATTTTTGACAAGAACTCAATCAGTTCAATCAATTTATGTGTTACATGTATAGCTATCCTGGACTCTGTTTCACATGTGCTCTTCGTTTTGTTTTTTTCCCGCCACTCATTTGTCATCATCATCATCAGCTGTATCTTGTCAATTACCTTGTTTCTCCCTTTGTTTACACCTGTATATATTCCTTGTGTTCTCCCTCAGTTCCTGTTTGTGCAAAGACGTGTTTGGTGTTCTATGTGTCCCTGTTTATCATTAAAAGACTTTGTTGTCTCTCTAAAGTCATCGTCTTATGCTTCACTGGATCACGCTACATAACAATATGGACTAACTGGCCAAGTTTAGTCAAAGTAAGTTACTTGGTTTAAAATGCAATTTTATATTGTAGATATTATTTACAATGCTACATTTGGTTGTTGTTGACTTAATTGTAATCACAATTTTTAAATTCTGTTATTAAAAGCATTAAAAAATTTTTTTTTGATTATAATTCAAACAAAATATGGACTGTCACAATATATTCTGAACGGTAAGTTACTCAATTATATTATGATTTTTGGATTTAATTATGAGATTTTTGAAGAATTATCAGCTTTATACTTCTTATTTTTGACTTATTCAAACAAAATATGGTCTAGCTGTTCAGATTTAGCCTAAAAAGTAAGTTATTGTCATTTTAAATTCTGTAACCAATGCATTGAATGTTCCAATTGCAACATAATCAGTTTTACACCTCTATTCAAATCAGTTCTCGATTTGGAAGGCAAGTTTTGCTTGTAGGAGGAATTAAGTGCTTGCAATTGTTTAACAAACCTAACTCAGGGCCCTGTATTTAATGTTTTTGCTAAAGAGTAAGACTCCATGATTTGTGTCTAGCATGGAAACTTTCTCATTAAACATTGTGAGTTAGTCATCACTACTTTTTGCAGCAGTCCCGCTGTGTGGGTCCCTGCACGTCGTAGTGCCACCGCAGCCAGGGTCAGGTATACTTCCGCTGAGGCAAACGTGCTCTCTCTGTAATGAAAGTGATAAAAGGTCAGAGCACATGTCAACCCACTTTAAAGAAATTGAGTTATAAAGACTGGCCAGTTGAAGCTCGTAGTCTTTCATTTTGTGTCATCCTCTGGCAGCTGTGTGAGACTCAGATGTGAAGTGTCTAGGCTGGTATAATGAGAAACAGTGAGAGACAGAGTGGACGGCCCCCCTCTACGCAAACCTCCGTCCCTGTTTCACTTCACCGCTCCGTCTCAAAGCTGGTTTCCAAAGTCATCTTGCAGTTCTGAGTCTCTTCATTATGGTGGGTGGCAGATGGAGGGTCTGGTGAGCTTGAGCTTTATTCATTGTGACTTGTTTTTCATTAGTGCCTAATTTGACGTCAGGAAGCATAACTGCCTGAAGCCAAGGGGTATATAACAATTATGGCAAACGCAGGTTAGACCCTCACATGCCACCTTCAGGTACACATGTGGGTTTGGTTCTAGTTAGGATGAGGACTCATTAACGTTGGTGTGTTCAGCAAGTGATTGTAAATGAATAGGATTTGTCACAGATGTGTTATGGGTGTCAAGCTCGTCATAATTTGTTCATCATTACTCAGTGGTTTAAAAGAGTGGAATCTGGTCAGAGCCATGGCCTAGTGGTTAGTGCTCAAAATAGGGATTCCTTTTGTTTTTTTTTGGTCATTTTTCACTTAATTTCCCTTCTTTCACCTTCTACTATAAGTCTGTCCAGGACTTGACATTAACACCTGCCAAATACAGGTGGATTTCAGTAGGTGGACCGTAACGAAGTAAATGTAATTCGTTACTGTACTTAAGTAGCTTTTTCGTGTATCTGTACTTTACTGGAGTATTTCCATTTGGTGAGACTTTTTACTTTAACTTCACTACATTTCAAAGTCAGTTATCGTACTTTTTACTCCACTACATTTTGCGAAAATCAGTCGTTCCTTTTTATTTATTAGTGGATAAAAAAACTGAGCTGGTTAAGCGTGTGGCAAACCACCAATCAGGATTCAGCGCGCTCTGTTTTGAACTTGGTTTGATTGCTGTTTACTTGGCGCGAGCAGTTCAGCGTCAGTGCAACGACATGGCATTTTGACAGTGCCAGTGCCAAACATGATGGAGAATCGCGAACTCCAACGTCTCACAACACCCATGGCCTTCTTTGCGCAATTGTTTTGAAATCGTTGAAAAGATGTCTTTCATTTTCAACTGCCTCCTCTGCCTGCCTCGGAATTGTAGAATTTCTTCTTCTTCCAAGAATTCTCCTTCCAATTTTAGGGAACACCTTGAGGTATGCCATTTTTATTCTAGTGCTCATTTTTAAATCAGTAATTTAAACAGAAAACCGTAGCTTGCAGAAAACGGTTTCATTATTTATGTTAAGTAAGTTAGCTGTTTCGCCGAAGTTTGTAGTATTTGAAGCTCAGTGATCCGATATTGATGTTAGCACTTTTTGTCGGAATATAAATTCTATTTTGACTAGTTTTGCATGCATCGTATGATGCTAAAACAATTGGCAGAGATCGCTTTTCATCATGGCAGGGCTTATTTTTAGTCCTAGAAGGGCAAGAATGGGCTCAAAAAACTTTGAGAATCAGCTCCTTCTCAAGCTGAATAAGTATATACGAAGTGCTATTGCTGTGTGTGTTCAGAGCGTGTTTGACAGAAGTTCAAATGAGTGAAGAAACTGAAGAAGCTTGTCAGTGAAGTACGCCTCCAAATGCTGATCCATCTGAAAGCACTGCGAGTTTCAGTCGCTTATAATGTACATTTGAAAAAGCAATGTGCACCAAACATCTTTCCAGACATGAGAGGCATTTATTAACATTTTGTCCAACAAAAGACAACATGTTTTTACTCCAAACTCACTTCATAACGACATTTGAGCATCCTTCTGTGAGAAGATGTGATTTCTTACACAGAATAAGGCAGTCGTGTGTTTATTATTCATGTTTAATCAGTCAAAGCGTTTCAATCTGCTGTTTATTCTATAACGATACGACGTGTGTTATCTTCTTCTACTGAAGGGCATATTTTGAGTTCCTTCGCAAGAGCGCCCTCTGGCTTTCAGATGGAGAAGCATTTACTACTGAGCCGTACTGTTCTGACAAGCTGCGCATTAAATAATCGCAGCCCTGATATGAAGATTATGAAAAGCTTCGGGAGTCAGAAAAGCGACAGATGGAAAGATATAACAAACACTATCACCAATTATATTGCCAAATAAAACATTTTTTTAATGATGCAAAATATCGTTATCGGAAAACTCATAGAAAATATAGAGAAATCATTTTTTATCAATATCGCACACCCCTATCGGCAAGTGTGTTTCTTACGATACAAAAAACTAGTTCCTGTTACAGTAAATCTGATATGGCCAGCTGATATTTCTGAAGAGACATTCAGATACAACATAGTAAAAGAAAACTCATGTGAACTCATGTGTTTAATACAAGCGTTTATTAAACTTGCATCTGTCACAAATAAACTTTAAACTGAATCTCAATCTGCTCTCAAATCCTGTTATTTAATTTGGTTTCTAAAGGAAATTCTTTAGCTTCCAGGTTTTGGGCTCATGGTCATTTTAATAGATATCAGTGTCTGAATAAATATATTCTATTAATAGATCAGTGTGCTAAGAGTAACAGTCTTTTCACATAAACTAAGATGATTAAGCAAGAGACTTGTGACAAAAATTGAGGACATTATAGCCTTAATAAATTATAATACTTCGAATACTTAAGTACATTCGAAAGCAAATACTTTTCTACTTTTACTCAAGTATAATTTAAAAGGGAGAACTTTTACTTTTACTGGAGTAATATTTTACCTAGTGTATCAATACTTTAACTCAAGTACTTGGTTTGTGTACTTCGTCCACCACTGGTCGCGACATGTAACATAATAACTCCTTCTAGCCACTTTGGTGAGTTTAATTTTATATAATAAATTCATTTTTCAATTGTTGTCTTTTAAAAAGGCATCTGAAATGATTAACTAAGTGAAATGTAGTGTTATAGATTAGATTTTTCTATACATATTGATAGTGAAATATCTGAAACGCTTCTAATACTCATTTTCCGCAGAATAAATACACGATACAATTTCTCGCTCTCTAATCTCTTGACACACAAACCCTCTTCTCTCACTAACTCGTTTCATTTGCACTTTATGAATATTATTGTTGTTACGTGGCTTGAATTTTCACGTGGGATTGTGCATAATCTTACTCATTCCTGCAGATTTAGTGCTCATGCCCAGAGTACAAGCACATAAAACTACCTCTTGGTACTAAATTGAGTTCTTGTTCGGTGATTGTTGTGCTTAAATCGTCAAATACACACAAAATAATGTCAAAATGCCTGTCAAGTAATGCTTTAAGTAAACGTAAAAAGCATGTGTGGCAGTGTAATGGATCCGTGCATTAGGTCTTAAAGTGACAGCAGCCTAATATATCTACTGCCAAATTATGAGGTAATATTAAAAATATCTTTATGGCAGTTTTTCCCCATGGTATCGAAGAGAAAAATGTGGCCATTGAAAATGCTGTTTGGATAGTAACTTTGGAAAATCACTATCCAGAGTGGCTAGTGAGCAAAAAGGTCAATGTCAAGCCCCGGGTCTGTCTCTACATACTATATATCTCTAAAACATTACAGATAATGTTCCTGTTCCTGTGTTTTTCTGCTGTAGAGTACAGATATTTCAGTTTTGATAGGACATCTCTGCAGTGAGGAGGTTTTCTGCACTGCTGCCTGTTGATTGGGCACAGAGTGCACTCGGCTTCCTGTAGTGTTGCTCTGGAAGGCAAGGCTACACGTTTAAAGAACTCCACTTAAACCTCTTTTTTTTGGCTGCAATTCTTCGTTTTTTCTTACCTGAACTCAAGAGCTGAAGGGCTCATGGGTCAGACAGCTGTGCAGCTGACAGGTTATGATGCTAGAGAATGTAACATATCTTGTGAGAAGGCAACGAGTTTTAAACAATCCAGGGTTATTATAATTTTGAATTTAGTTTAATTTCTATTTCGTTTTCAGTTAGTCCTTTTCATTTAGTTAAATTTTCCTTAGAATTCTCTCCATGACTGTTAATTTTATATAAAATGTTTATAACTCAAATTTATTATAATTGTAGATAGTATAGATATATTATAGTTTTAGTTTGTTTTTATTTTTTTTAGTTGTCGATTTAGTATTTTTTTTTGTGCTGATGTGTTAAGAGAAATTGTGTGTATTAAATTATTGAATAATATATTTTTTTTTATCTCATTTTAGAGTCATGGAAATGTATTTTAGTTCAGTTTAATGTTTTTCTAAATAGTTTATTTTAATTTCAATTAATTGGCTTTTTTTAAATTAAGCATAATTAAGTACAGTAATGTGATAAGTATAGTTGTCAAACAAAAGAAGAGATCTCTGTTGTTTTCTCTTATAGTAAGACTGAATGGCAATCAGCTACTTCTCTCATTTTTCTCCGGAGCAGAAATCCCTGTAAATTAATGTGTCTGGTAGTGTTTCAGAAGAAACAATGCCTCAAATTGTGCTCCGGTTTGGCAAGTTACCATAGTCTATCAAAATATTTCAAAATGAACTTGAACAAATTCTTCCATTACCAACTTATCTCAATTATGCAATTTGCATTTTGCTCTATATTTGTGCTGTTATTTTTTTCCACTGGGGACTCTAAAAGTAGTTGTGCTGCCCTGCTTAAATGCATCAAGTGTCTGTAGGCCATTGCAAAGCACAAAATCTTAGCATACAGTGTGATGTGCAAATCACATTTATCGATTGAGGCAAAATTGTCACCATAAAATGTCTTGTACATCCATTTGCTTTAAAAGCAGAGGTCTTTGGAAGGCCTTGTTGTTGCGTCACCGTCGGCGGCAGTACGAACCGAACTGCTGTTCAGCTGCCAGCTGAGATCTGTAAGTCTATTCAATTACCTCAAACACCTCCAAGATCAATGGCTGTATTTCTTCCTTACGGCGAGTTAAGCAATTCATCTTGTATTAGTAGTGACACGGTCTTCCAAGAAATCAACTCTGCTTTCATCATCGTTCTCGTGTCCCAGGCGATGTATCGATTCCTGATAGGAAAACAGTGAGAGGGGAAAAGAGCAAAAGGGAGTTTCAGAGAGACGGAAGGAAGCAGAAAATGTGAAAAGAAAGAGAAAACAGCCAGTTCTTGCTGTGAAAGTGTCTTCTGTGCCAGAAAAGAAGCCCAAGGCCTAATTTCCCATGGCTTCAGGCTCAGGGCTAATTTGTGTAAGTGAGGAGACTGACCTCCTTGAAGATTAAACAATTAGCAGCTCCTGAGCCCTCGATGAACACTACCGGTGAGCCCCAAGAGAAGACAAGAAATTAGAGCCTTTCAGAAAGAACCTCTGGGATGTGTGCTACGCTCCTCTTGCCTGTCCTGGGCTCAAATAACACCTGAGACCACCTTGCACTTGCAGGAGCTTCTTGATTGACTTGCATGGAGGTCTGAATTGGAGTTTTTTTTTTTTTTTTTTTATCTTTTTTTTTTTCTTTTTTTTCAGTGCAGTAGAACTTAGTTACAACAGTTAAACCTGTAGAGGGTAGAACTAGATTGAAACTCTCAGAAATGAGCTGAAATGGAAGAAACGGAACCCATTCTCCTTCGGCTCGCAATGCTTTAATGACTTCTCCCTCCATTCCATTGTATTCAATAGCATCCTCTTTCTGCACCGCGATGCCTATTTGTTCCGTTTCTCCCAAACAGCACTAGAACAGACACAAGACATTAATAATTGCCCCGGCATAGCGTTCACCGATGTTACGGAGATGTAGTGGGTCTGTTCAACCTGCATTACCATCACCTACACAACCCTGCTGTAATTCAACAACACCAAGCCTGAGCATGAAGGAGAGGGAATTGCCTGTGTGAGTTTGGCGGGGATGTTTTGGCTTGGCTATAATAACATGTCAAATTAGCATTTCTCCAATTCAGCACGTACAAAGGCCAGGCTATAATTGCTTTAACCTGCAGCTTCTTTGTGGTGATGTGGTAATGAACACTTTCAAACAATAACAACACATCCATATTCCCTCAGCGGATCTGTCCTTGTTTAAAGCGTGAAGCTAATTTATATACCGTGTTTGGCTGTTTCTGCTGGAGATACTGTCAAATTTCCATTTTCAGGATTGGAACCTGGAACCCTTATTTACGTGCTCCGTATGTGTAGGTATGTTGAGGATATTAAGGGTGAAGTTTGTAATTTGTGCATCCCTAGTGGCAACAGGTAGGATTGCATTCGACTTTAGTGGCCATAATAACATTGCCTTAAGCAATGGTGTAGGGTTGGGTGGGGAAAAGACAAAAGGAAAATTCTTAATTGCATTAAATTCTACATAAATTCACTATTGTTGGACTTTTTTGTTAGCTTTAAAAATGAACACTGTTATAATGTAGTAAATGGTTCTAATAAGCTAATTCTTTTTAGTCGATCAAAAACACGCTGCATGAACACAAGTTTACCAATTCACAAACAATTTACACAATTTTAAAGTCAAATCTTTGGAGCTTTTTCTCTGGAGCATTTTGGATTCAAAAATATAAGACTCCAGTTCCTTTAGTGAATAATTCAAAAAGAGTCATTGGTTTGAATCAGTTTAAAATACTAATTTACATCATAATTCTCAATATATCTGAAAGAATTTTAATCGAATCAAACTGAATCAAAGCAAATGGAACTGAATTGGATCAATTCATCTTAATTGATACCTAGTCCTATACAGTGCAGTGAGTTTTGGGGTATCTTTTTTAAACTTTGGCAGTTTGAAAAGACCGTTTGAATGCACTGAAATCACCCATTACAGTCTTAAAAACAACAAAAAAAATCTCACACCTGAAAGTAGATCAAACCAAAACAATATCTGGAAAGAAATAATCTTTACAAAACATAATCTGGAATGTTAGTCCCTTGCAGTATGGCAGTGTGTTTGCCTGTATGTGATACCAGGTAGACCATGAAGCAAGAAACGCTGTTTGAAGGGCCAAAATATTGAGCTGACATCTCAGAGCTATAGTGTGAATGGACCTGCATTGCCAAGCAATCTAAGAGAGCAGTATTTTCCCTTGATGGCTCATACCGTTTGCCTAGCTCTTCATCACACAGCCAAAGCGTTCACCCACTTTATATATTATACCACTGGTTGAATTTGCGCCCACCCCTAATATGAGTGTAGATTGCATCCTCAGTGAAATTCTATCGTTGTTTCTGCCATGACTGTATTGGCTGTTTGTAGATCTTTTTAAATGCCAACCACTTGCAGTTTTCATTCTTCTGCGCAGCAATAAACGAATTATAATCGATTCAAAGCATAATGAGCAAGACAGGCTGGCACAAATTAAAAGGAAACTGCCAACATCCAGAGTACAGGCTTGTAAAGTCTCAGAGATGGAGTAATATTCTTCACAGGCACCGTACTAGCTCTGCATGTTCATGATGGAAGAGGTCAGGCATACCAATGCAATCCTGCATTCATTAAAGTGTTTGCCTAAACCCCCAACCCATCTGTTATGATGTCTCTTACACGTAACCCTCATGGCTATTTTATGAAACGAGCTTTCAGGCAGGTTGTGAGGTATGCTAAAATCATTTATCCATTTTCTGCTTTCCATTAGAAAGCCCTCTGAGGGAAAATGAGAGTTTGCGGATTCTGGTATATTTAAGGAACATCTCGTTTTCAAGTTGTATGTTTTATTCCTGAAAGGTTGGGAATTGGATCCCCTTCAGTTCATCAGGTGGAGTTTGAATTGAGTTGGCCACACGCCACTGGCAGCTGAACTGCAATGACAGGAAGTAGAATTTAGTGAATTGTAGTTCAGAAAGGATGCAGGTGCTCTTCCACTATTGTCCACAAAATGAATATATTTCATTTGTCTCCCTCGCTATAAGTTACTGAAAGTAAAACCACACACATGTTAACAGCTCTCTCTCTAATTAATATGATATTCTAATATCGATCTATCATACCGCAGTGTACAACAAGTGTCTCATAGCAGCCGGTGAGCAAACGCACAGAGTAATGACATCATTTTCGACACTCAAATGTATCTAATATGATAAATGGAGTTGTGTTACCTCATACTCATGACCGGAAAAGCAGAAGCAGCGCCGGCGACTGTGACATAATAAAAGTTCTGCTGCTCGCATTGTGTTGTGTTCGCTCCAGCCAAGTCACCTTTATTTATATAGCGCTTTTTACAATGCAAATTGTGGCAAAGCAGCTTTACATTTAATAATTGGCAAATCATTTTTGCCTGCACAGCAGCTTCCAAAGAAAATGGTGTCAATGTCCAGCTTATTCTATATATTATTGATTCATTCCGTTGCAAAGATCAATAGTTATTAGTCTAGTGAATTTATGTATATCAGCACTGCAGAAAACAGTGACGTAATCGTCCGGCTCAGCTCAGTTTGCATACAACGGCGGCAATGCAGGCAAACCAAAAACACTGCTGAATATCAAGCAAGTGTCCCCAACTTAAGCAAGCCAAAGGCAACAGCGGCAAGGAACCAAAACTCCAACAAAATGGAGAAAAAAACCTTGGGAGAAACCAGGCTTAGTCAGGGGCCAGTTCTCCTCTGGCCAACAGTGAGGAATCTTTCCAGCGCCTCGTTCAGCTCCACAACATTTGGGTGCTCTGCTTCATACTACAGTAACGTTAATAATCGCATCCATGAACATGATTTCTGCCCAAGTCCCATCCCGGATCTTTTCCACTGGCTGTGAGGCGAAGACCACATGTCCCAAGATTCTAAGTAAAGAATATATGTTGTTTATCAATGATTGGGATACATAGAAACATTTTGCACTGGTGCATGTTGATATGTTTGTGGAATTAACTTTTTTTTTTTTCTTTTAACTTTTATGTAAATAACAGTTACATATTAAAGTAATATGAATTTCAGTTTATTTTAATTGTACTATCAGAATGTACTTTTTTACATTCAAATAAAATCAAGCAAGTCTGTATCCTGTTTGCTACTTCGATTCAAGTCCAGGGATTGATTTGGATTGAATTTAAAAAAAACATTCTCTGCTCAGTTCTGAATGACGCACAACTCTGCAATGCAAAAGATGATTGCACTTCACTCCTCTCTTTAAATGTGCCATAGTGGCCACTTTACTGGATACAGATGGTTTCTTGCAGGAACTTCAATATAATAGAGATACAGATTTTTTTGCAGATGATGTCATAGGACCGTGAAGAGGGTAAGCAGATGAAATTAGCGTAAGGGAGGAAGAGAAATGTTATGTGGTCAGACCCCTGTTTTGCAAGCTATAAGAAAGATGAGAGAATGAGGAGAACAGCCTACCCTGTCATGAGTGGTCTACAGTGATGGATCGCAGAGATTAGTGTTACCTCTAACAGCTCGCCCATTGCTGTGGTAGCACATGGATTTGTGCATTGCGTGACGATTTGGGACATTCTGCATAACAAGCTAATTTTGAAGGTCTTGTCTGACCATGAGTGAGATCATAGACCATACTTGGGTCTGTAAGCAGCTAACCTAGCAACCATATAGCATCCTCCTGGAAACCAGCCAAGCATTGTGGCAACGAGGTAATGTGGTGTTCACGTTTACTAATATATAAATCTAGTTATCTGTAATTAGGCATTGTCATTTAAAATACGGATTTTGTGTGTTGTGCAAAAGCTTTTCCTGCATGAAATTCATTTCAGAATCATCCCGTTTCCTTTGGGGAAGCACTAATCTCTTAAGCCAAGAAGTTGTTCTGGAAACTAGGCATTGACGGACCATTTATTCATTCCCCGCCTACTCCTTCTCCTGATCAGTCCCACATTACACACAAACACACATCAGATTCCTTTTCCGTTGTAGTGGAAGATGTCCCTTGCCCTTCCAGCTTTCGTGTAAATTCTAGTACGGAGAAAAATTAGCTGAAGAAATCCTTCCCCCTTTTTAATGACAGAAACGGAAGAGGGGGAGGAGCTGAGGCTCAAGCCGCTGTAATTAACGTGGACTGCTCGCTTACGAGATGAAGATTCATTTCATGGACCACGTGAAGGGATGAGACGGTCTCCCGCATGAAGGATACACCACAAAACTCAGAGCAGGCAGAGGGGTAATTGATGACGGGGGCGCCTCTGCTGTAAATGTGCTGTAAAAGCCATTAGGAAGGGTTTCAGTCACACCCGTCTGATGCCTGCACAGATAGACCAGCCCGAGAGAACGCCGAAAACAGAACAGAAGTGCTCCACAGACACAAAGATGGCTTTTTGAGACTGAGTTCCCACCAGCTGTCAGCATATTTCTTGCACTCTCTAATTGCCAATGACCTAGTGCCCTGAAACTGTGAGAGTTGCCATACAGCAGCAAATTAAATGCCTTTGGTTGCGGCGTCCATGTGATGGGCCTGTGATAATAAATATTCCTGCTATTAGTGGATGACATGGATTTATGACTCGATCAACATCACCAAAAATAGGATTTGGGCCTCTGTGAGATGGGAGGATGGGAATACGGGCCTGTCCTTGCTTTAAGCAGTCGCTGTGCCTCAGGGTTTGTGGCTTTCCTCCAAGTCATCCACACAGACTCGTGAAAGGAAGCCGCTTCTCATAGTCATCCTGCTGATAGGGTTAAAACAAGAGTGAGCCATCTTCCTCTTCCATGGAAGATGACACTCCGCGTGCTGAAATGTCATATTTCTGTGAAATATCATATTCTGAGTATGAATCAAAATTTAAAAGATTTATTTTATTTTTAGAAATTTACGGATATCTTTTAAATTTAGTCAAATTTATTTGTATAGTGCTTTTCATAATACACATTATATCGTAGCACCTTTAGAGAAAACTATGTTAATGTTTATAGTATCTTAATATCTGTATGTTTTATGGTTGTATTTAGCAGATTAGAGCTGAGTGTTAATATAGTTTACATTTTGCATCAATATAAGCAACCAAGCTTTTGAGATATATATTGTTCGACTTGAATCTGCACTGCTCAGACCGATCTGTGAGATTAGAGTGCAGGAGGCTACATATGCTTCTGGAACACTCTCACTGTACTTGTTCGACTTGAAGTGTTGTATGACAAAGTCTAAAGATAAATGACAAATATGACATACAAAGTTCTGTCATGAAACTTTAGATGGCGCCGACTAATAGGTCTTTTAACTCAACCTGTAGTCACATCATCTATAGGACACAGCATGGGTAACATTTACCTTAGTAGTGCAGTGCGCTTTCAGAAACCCTCCACCTTCCCCAGCTCCACCTGTATATATCTGCTACAGGTAATTCGTGTGCGCTCACAGCAGCATGTTGTGTATGTATTGGCAGTAGCAAGTCCTGTACCATTTCTGCTCTGCAGCAGCAGTGTAACATATATATTCCGCCAAAACCAAACATATCAACATTGTCACACCCATTACCATGCCAAACACTAGGAAAGTTGTCATGACAGAACTTTATTGAAGCAGTGCAATTATACAGTTAACATTCTATGATGATATTTCACCGTTTCATGTTTATTTAATTTCTCACTACTTTTAGTTGAAAATGAAATGAAACCAAATATATTTCAGTGGTTTTTTTTTCTTGTTATATTTTGATAACAGTTCACATTTTTAATTCATTAAAATAATTGCATTATTCAATTATTTATATTTTTTGACTCATCTTTACTATCATTGATGGCATTGCTGTCAGTAATTGAGCTGCCAAGATTAACATACATTGTCGATGAATTCAGATAACCTGAACAGAATCTGTACTCGTAAAATGATGGTCATAAAATCAACATGAAATCATTTAATGAGATTGATTATAATGGATAATTGTAAATCTAAATCTGTTTCTCCATGTACGATAATTTAAGAGGAGATTCAGCATATAAAATAAAGCCTTAAAAACAAAACCGTTTAGTTAGTCAAAATTGTTCCACTTTCACGGCAAATCCGCCACAGCTCAGTAGAGATAAACCAAAGTTTATTCTTTTTAAGCTTCCATCCTGATAGACTCTTATACTGTCTTTGGTGTCAATGAGATGGCCTGTGGGATTATGGGTAATAAGGAATGGACCTTGGTCAGCACAGCCCATTCAACTGAGAACACTGTGAACTCCAGTACTTTGTCTTCACACTTTGAGACCTAGAAAAGAGAAAACAAGATAGATAAAGGACTCTGTTTGCTTTTGGAATGTACTGTCATCCCCTAAAACACACAGGAGGGTAGGAACAAAAGGTCTGAGGGACAGACTGTATACTGTAGTATTAAACATCCCACTCCAAATAGGTCTTCTTCACTTTCAGTAATGCTGTGACGTCAGCGATGCGGAAGTACCACTTGCACTTTTACTGTTATTGTCTTATTCAAAGGGATAATTCTTCCAAAATTTAATTTATACCATTTGCTCACCCTCTTGTTGTTTTTAAAGCTGAATTGCTTGCTTTTTTTTTTTTTTTTCAAAAAAGAAAATCACCATAACGAGTCATAAATGCAATCCATATAACTTGTGCACTATATTCCAAGTTTTTTGAAATCATAAAATAGCTCTGAGTAAAAGACTAAAATGTATTTCATCTATGTATTGCATCTAAAGGCTAATTTATTTTATTTTAGTCTGTTCATTACATAAAGCTATTTTATAGTGCATTTTATTTTTTCATTTTATTCATTTATTACTTGGACAAGAGCTTCCAGAATGTTCTTTAAAAAAAATCCAATTTTCTTCAGCAGAAAGATAGCCAAATGGGTTTGGAACAATATGAGAGTGTATAAACAATGACAAAATTTTCAGTTTTGGGTGAACGGTTAAAACCAAAATTGGGCTGACAGCTAAACGACATCCAATTTAAAACATTTAATCTTAGCCCCCTTGAGAATCTGATACTATTTTCATGATCATTTCATGAGACATTTACTTGATAAATCGTCTCTTCGGGTGCTTCAGAGAGCAATAAACCGATTATTTATAGGTGCACGAGCCTTCGGACAATTGTTAATGTCACCGTGTCCTGACCTCACGGGTGAGTTCAAAGCTCCAGTGCTCAGTCAGTCGAGTCGGCCTGCTAAAGTGTTTATGATACAAATATCAGCCAGTCCCATATGGAGAGGGCAGATCCATAGACTAGTGACTGGGACTGTAGAGGACACAGTTAGCGGACCGTAGCACGGTCACGCAGAGATGCAATCATGACTGTCATTATTACCGTTTAGTCCTTCACCAGATGCCCTCTTAACAGGCATCCAAACCTGACTGCAGTATGCTTGCGTGGATCACACCATCACCAAACCCCTCTGGCGGTCAGCTCCGATCTTCCAATCCACTCACGTCCTCTAAGCCGATGCATTGACGATGTTTACTTCAGGATGTGACATTTGCAACTTTATTTAGTTCACTGAGTTGGCGGCTATTGGCATGACCTTTTCTGCTATTGCTGCGGGTCCAATATGCCTCGGAGACTTTTTTTCTTGCTTATATTGATGTTCAATAAACCCCTGTTCTTCATTGATGAAGTCATTTTGTGCAATACTTATGAAATGCATCGACTAATAGAGGTGTGTTTAATTCCAATGAGAACGTAAATATACAAAAGTGGAGTCAGAATTGATGAGAATGGAGGTCATGTTTATGCCAAGTTGTTTATTAGCAGTTGTGATATGAAACTCAAATGATATAAAAATGCTATTTTGTTTTTGTGATGACAAATATTTTGGTCCCTTGTCAAACTAAATATCGAAAACAGTTTGTAGAAGGTTTTTATGGGTTTAATCAGGGTTAAGTCTCTCAGTTTTCTCTGTGAGTAAACAATGACTGAATTTGTCAGTTTTAATTCTCTTTTAGTTTTGCCATGTCCCATGTCTTCAGGAAACGGGTGCTGCGATGCTGTTTAGATTCCCATTGGCTGCACCTTTCAGATGCAGGTCTAAAGGCATCTTTCACTGTCCCAGTGATAAGGAAGTGCTTTATGTATTCCGGTCATGTTGGATATACACACACACCTTCCTGACAAATGCAAGGCCAGCAGGAGTTAGAGCTATGGGGGGATGATAAACAGTTTTGTTTGTGTATCTGTGACTGAGTAAGGAAAGAGAGCATTTTATTTCTTTGATGAAACGCATTAGACATGTGGTGGGATTGAATCAGGTGCGCTTCAGCGTGCTGTAGTAAGAAAATGAATACGTACAGCACTAAATAAAAATGTTTTAAAGCTACCCGTTTTCAGTCTAGAAAATGTGCGTGTTTATAAAACCAGAGAAGCTGCAAAGCAGCATCAACGGTGTCTTTTGAAACGATTCATCTCAAACGAGGATTGATTTTGTGTATGCGTGTGTGTGTTGCAGAGGTCTTTAAATCTATTTTGCAAACACCATATGTCTGCAAAAGTGAAAGAAAAATGAAAAATATTCAAGGCTTAGTGCTTCAGAGCTGTTCATGTTCCATTCTCTTTCCGTGAAGGTCCACGATTTCAAGTTTGTTCTTTGTGTTAAAAATAATGTCACCTTTGGGGTAAAACAATTATAAAAGCATCTTCTCATATGAATGCATCTATTTGTTATTAGAAGCTCTGTTCCAAAAGCTAGGGATCTGGATTTTAAGGCATCTCAGACACAAAAACTTTTTCAAAGGATAGACATTGCGATCATGTGCAATCATTAGCTTAGCAACATGCTACACTCCACTAACCATAAGTAGCGTTGCAACTGCATGTCAAGTAACTTTCATTGGAGGATCAGGGTTAGGATTAGGTGTTAGGGTTTGGGTTAGTAGAATAAGTTGACATGTAGTTGCAAATATGCTTATAGTTAGAGTGTCTAAAGTGGACCATTGAAATAAAGTCTAACCTTGGCATGTTGCTAAGCTAATGAGATACTCCAAGCATAAAAATCCATGCTGTAACACACAAAAATTAAATAAAAGACCGTTCAATCAAGCTGCAGTCAAAGGAATAAACTACTAGAAATAAAGATGACATTTCTTTGTGTTGTTTGTCTTTGTGTCAGTGAGGAGGTTTGCTGAGGGGCAACAAGACTATGGTCTTCTTTATTGAAAAAGACAATCGAGGCAGTTTGTGAGCAGACGTGCTTCATTTTAACGTCTACTGTGGCCCATGGCAAAGAAGTGTGCAATCAATGAGTGTCATGTGATGTTCACATGATGTTTACCTGTGGTTTCTTTACACAAAATGTGTGTGTATAAACAACCTAGCTGGAACACAAAGCACATCTGAGCTCAGTGTGACTATACATAGATCTTGCTCTGAAAAGTGAGAGGTAGTTTGTTGAAAATGATCACAAATTAAAAATATGACAATTTTACTTTCGTTTTTGGGTGAACTGTAAGCAGATTGGTGGTAAAAATGTGTGATTTGAATACAGTAGATTTTGCCTCCCTCATGAATTTGATGTTGGTAGCCTTTTTTTTCCTTCTTCTTTTATTTTTTTAATGCATTAGCTGTCAAATATGGTATATAAAAGAAACTCCCCTATAACAAGATTATATCCCACAATTCACCTGTAATCTCACAATGGAGCCCCTGGGGGTGCAATAAATGTTTATTACGACTTAGCTTCTTTCATAATACCTCCTTCGCTCTAATGCATGTTAAAGGTTATTGAAAATACCCAAGTCTAACACCTGACTTCAACGTATTTCGATTTTTCTTCATTTCATATCCATCTCAAAATCTGTAATTTTAGTAGGGGGGCAATTTTGTGTTTTTTCTACCCCCGATAATTTGAGGGAAACTGAGTTGTTATGTCTTGATAATGAAGACTTAAGAGCTTTGAGGTCTTTCAAAAAGACAACATAAAATGAGAATTAATCATACTTACTTTCCTAATGTGCGTTCAGTAATTTGTTCCTCATTTAAATGTTTAAACTAAGAAATAAAGAGTACTTTTGACTAGTGTGATTAAAGTAAAATAATGCAAGAATTCTGTCATTTACTCAAACTTGTTGTAATGGCTTTCCTCCTTCCTTAAAAAAAGAAAAAAGAAAAGAGTAAGCTTTCAAGCTTCTGAAATGCTCAAAAAGCACCATAAAACATTATAAAACTTGCCCAAAGACTTATGAATCCATACAATTGAACAGATCGAAATTGAAGTTGTGATTCACTGAAAATCTGTGCATCTAACGTAGCTCTCACCAGTATATTTTAGAGAGAAATGCAGCTTTTCTTAAACAACTTGTTATTTTGAGTCAAATCTTTTCAATGATTCAATTGAGCCAGTTGTGAGCAAAGCTGATCGCATAGAGACCATTGGTGCCGATCTACATAAGGTTACGATGATTTAAAGAAACGCAGCCCTGGCCTCAATGATTTAATCATAAATCAATCTGATTTGAAAGTCAACTCAATGATCCAGTCAAAGTGGAAAACAGCAAAGAGGACACCGTTCAAGATGTCTTCTGTATTTCAGAGAATAAAGAATTGCATTTGGGTTTGAGGGCGAAAAAATGACATTATTATGAAATAATATTCCTTTAAATTGGGCCTACAAAAAGTATTTATTCTGCACGAAACCGGCACCCCTGCTTCATTCTGGGTGAGTTTGTTAATGAGCACTTGATGAATAAGGTCTCTGCTGTTGCAAGTTAAGGAACTAGCATAAAATTACTCAAACAGTTGTAGCTGTATAATAAGAAGACGAGTAGCTGCATTGACAGTTAGTCTAATCACATGGTGTTGAAATGCATGTGCTGACTGTCCTTTCTGTGTCTGTCTTTCTGGTGTCACACAGCGGGTGACATGGGATAGGCGTGGATGTGCTCATGGATGTTGTGACAGTGGTTCAGTGAGGCGTGAGAGGGAGGTTTACTCTCTTGGCTCAAAGGCAATGCCAGCTGATGCAACAGATGGCAAATGTCTTTGATTGGTGCAAGGTGTTTGATGAGCAGAAATGGCTCTGTTTAATTACTTGTCAAGTTGTCCGTCTGGAGCTGGAGCTGGAGCCTCCTTGTCTGTCATAGGGGGCTTCAGGCCTGATTAAATTGCTTTGCTGGATGGACTGAACCTCCAACCAGTTCCTGCACCTGTTGTTTGGACCGTCGGAATGTAATTCCTCTCTTTAATTTCTTTTTTCTTTTCTTTTTGCAGTATGTACTGGCACAGAGAATAAACTGAGTACTCTGTCAGACCTGGACCAGCAGTATCGGACCCTTCGTAAATACTACGAGAACTGCGAGGTGGTGATGGGCAACCTCGAGATCACCAGCATCGATCGCAGTCGTGACCTGTCATTTCTTAGGGTAAGTACTCTGTTTGAGCTATTACAGGTCCCCACATGACATCTCAGATTTCGTATAGTATTTTTTGTTTTCCGTAGTGTCCTGATGTATCAATGCCTGAGTGGCAAATCAAAGTCTGAGTTTCGAGATGTCACTTACAATAGTATTTTAGTTACCATACTTGATTTGCCAGAGTCAAATAAAAGCTGGGTTGAAAATGGACAAACCCAGCGATTTACGGTGTTTTAACCCAATGGTTTTGTTAAATGTTTGCCGAACCTGCTGGCCTGTTTTATTTAACTCAACTATTGTTTGAAAATTACTGTATTGCTTGCTTAAAATTAAGCCAAAATATGTTGATATTAACATGTATTAATATGTTTAATAAATTAATATTTAATGAATAATAATTAAAGGATAAAAATGTATTAAATAGCTTAAGAAATGTTCTCATTTTGATGATTATTGTTGCTTTTTATGTGTGACTGATTTTTAATTTCCAACATTTCCAACCTATTTTGAGTTCATTTAAGACAACCATATAGTAATTTTTAAACAATGGTTGGGTTAAATAAAACTGCCCAGCACATTGGGCAAACATTTTAACCCAGCCACTGGGTTTGTCTATTTTCAACCCAACTTGGGTTATACTTTCCCGAGTTTATTAATCACAGTATGTTAAGACAATTGTTTTGTATTACAAGTTTTTTTTTTTTCATATGCAATTTAGGCAATATCTATTTCAAGAGCAGAAATCTGAAGATTGATAAAGCCAAGTTCAAAATTCAAGTTCTTGTTTCATTTTGTTGACATATTAGAGTTAATCTCTCTTTATTAATCCATAAATCAGCAACAGCTAGAAAAAAAAAAAAATCCATTGCCCATTAAAAGAAGTTTTTTGAACTCGGATGTGTGCCGCAAATCAAACCTGCTAGTTTTTGTTCAGTTACTGTCAACTAGCAGATCCTTGTTCACAAATGAGGTCTTTGTTCATTTCATTTCGCAAATGACCTGTCCCAGTTCATTTAATTCATTTTCAAGACAAGATGTCTCATTGACTCCACTTTAAGGCTGAAATCAGAAAAGCATATGGCAGAAATAATGAACGTAGTATGCTAGAGAAGCATATAGTGTGGAATTGTACACTAGTATGCCTCTGTCTCTTGTTCAGATCCAAAACATCAAGTCGTTCAGTGAGGGACATGATATGCTACCAATGATATGCTACTTGAACTTTTGTGTTATTTGTATATGAAGCCTTTGAAGTCAGAAAAAAGTAAACAAAGCAATCCTGCGATTCAGATGGGAGAGATTTCTAGAAGTGAGTGAGACTGATTTGTTCTCTTAAAAGATTAGACATTCCTTTGTTCATGACCAAAACACCACTAGTGAAGAAGAAAAAAAACAGCTAGAAGGGAGTCTGACATCCCTGCTCACCTCCCCTTATCCACATTGCAGCCTGTGCCATGATGAGGATAATGGGTAGTCAGCAAAAGGTCAGGGATCTTTTCTTGAGGAAGAACATAGGTGTAAATATTGTGTGTCTAATGTGTGTTCAGACGTGACTAGCAAGGCTCTCTGAACTTCCTTGTGAACACACTGCCTGCTAGTTATCACACATCCCACGCCTAACTTTACGACCAATTTTAATTTATTTCAATTGATTTAATTTGGAAATGTAGGAGAATGTCTTTGGTATTTTGTAGGTGAGACGTGTATAGCTGTAAATGGCTGGTTTTGGTAGTTTTGATAAAACTAATTGAATATGTTCAAGCTATACTAATTAAACTGATTATATTTACCGCATTTGAGGCATAAGATGTTGTGCAGTTATTAAAGGCGCTGTTTACCCAATATCCAGTTCAGTCTGATTTGTGAACCAGTTCAAAATAATTATTTGTTCACTGAAGTAGTGATGTCAGATTCATGAAAGGATTGTTCTTTAAAATTGAATCTTTTGAAGGAATCAGTTGATCCATTTCACAAAACTAATATAAATGATTCGTTCACTGAAGTAGCGATTTGATTCAGATCAACCGATTCATTGAAATCATTTGACTCAAAAGAACAATACACTCATTAATCAGACAATTCTACGTCAGTGACCAAATCTTTCATGTAAGTTTTTTGTGTTTAATTGATCCAGTGAACAGATTAGATTCAAAAGAATGATTTGCTCATGTTCTGGACGTTCTTTTGAAAACACAGTATAAATATTTTTTTTCCCTGATGTAGCATGATTTAATTGTTTATTTGAGACAAATCTTTTCAATTAATCAATCTATATGGTTCATAAAACCAATTTCAATGATTGATTCGCTAGTTGGACTGGTTTGGTTCTCCAGTCTATCTTATGGGCAGTCTGTTCCCTGCACAAAGCAAATCTATTGGCTAAGGACACACAGGGCCCAGGACAGCATTCACAGTTTTCCTGTCTGATGCCAGCCCTGCAGGTCCATCAGTTTTGACTTGGAGGAGCACCTTTTTCCTCTGAGTAGATGGAGGTTCTGCATTACAAATTGTCCTGGAATCTGTTTTAGATGAGTTAAAAACTATGACGATCTTCTCACCGCAAAAACACACAACGCCACCCTGCAGGTCAGGAAGACTGTGCTACTGTGCAGGGCAGCCATTGGCCGCCTGCTGAGGTAATTGGCCAATGCAATCACTGGTATCAAAATAAAAATGCTGATAAACAGAGTCTTATTGTTGCTCACGCTAAATAGGATGATGATGGTTAGGGAGAAGAACACATTCTGTGCCCCGACATCAATCTAAAAACTATTTCAATCCATCTTTATTTCGCCTCACCATAGGGGATGATAGAGCATAGCGAAAATCACTCGTAGGAAGATGCTTCAACATTTAGGCTGCCATCTCTGTAGGCCAATGAGGTCTTGGTGTATCTAGAGGCCTCAGTTGCACAGGTTAATTGAACTTGTTAATTGAGAACAACAGCAGGGGCAAAGGGTGGAGTCACATGTGTATTTTTGGTAGGATTTTTAATATTTTCAAGCATTAATATCACGCTTCCCCAGGGTCTTCATGACAGCTGGGGAAAACTTCACCTTGAAGAGACGAGGAGAAGAGAAATCTTTTCAGCAGTTGACTAGCTGTCTCTTGGGTGATTGAAACTGATGCTTTCTTTTTTAAAGATAGCTGGAGATTGATGGCCACTTCCAAAACAGCCAGAATAGCTTTAGTGGTAAACAGAGTTCATCTTCTTGTGCCTTCAGGGCTGATGAATTAAACCCTCTATGTGATGAATAACTGTAATTCTGCCCTCTTAAAATTTCCACATTTCTCTTTTAAAGGCAAAGGTTACGTTGCATCCCAGAGCTGGATGTTTTGCATGGACGTTCAGTCCATGTGTACAGTTGATGGGTTTCCATCCTATTTATGCACTTTTTAAATTTGAGTTGAATAACACTTGATATTCGCATAAACTCTCAAAATGTCCACAAGGTTCATGCACAAGGCTGAGGTGAAGTTTAAGGTAATGGAAACAGTTTTCTTTTTGCAAAACAGATGCTCTGTTTTCATTGTTCGGAAAGTCTTTCCACTCTTTCTCAGAACAAAGATGACAAACACGGTACTACTGTATAACATTCAATGTTTTGTATTCTCTTTTGTCAAAAATTCCAAAATATATTTTAAAAAATGTAAAACGTTTCAATGGAAATCCAGCTACTGACACCCTCTTGCAAGAATCCACCATCTTTGATTACGCCATCTTACGGCCCTCCATCCGCATATAATGCATTATATGCTTAGTTCAGGATTTAATGAGCCGATATAGAGTTAATAACCGGTTATCATTTCCAAGAGGAAAGCGTAAATATTTCCACAAGCCAGCATGTCATTAGGCTGAAGATTAGATACTGCAGAGTGCCTAGAGTGCGAGGTCTGATTGGAAATATTACTAGATACGGTGTTGCCATGGAGCCCTGACAGGGACCAGAAACGTTCTTCTTTTTAATTTCACATCTCTTTTTTTTTCTCATTGATTGTCCCTTTTTGTATTTTCCTTCATTTTTTTTTTTTTTTTGTTATTTTCCTTCGTTTTCCTCATGGTGTATGTTTTATTCAGTTAAAGTGGCTTCCCAACATGAGCAATGTTCCTAGAATAGCTTTCAGATCCTGAACTGAAGTGATCGGAAGTTGACTTTTGGCACTGTAGCATTGACGTGACTTTGTTAAAGGGTCACCGGTCTTCAATGTACAGTTGACATTTTGCAGATTTAATAAAAAAATACATACTGTGGGTACGGAAAGTATTCAGATCCCCTTAATTTTTTCACTCTTTGTTATATTGCAGCCATTTGCTAAAATCATTTAAGTTCATTTTTTTTCCTCATTAATGTACACACAGCACCCCATATTGACAGAAAAACACAATACGTGACATCTTTTGCAGATTTATTGAAAAAGAAAAACTGAAATATCACATGGTCCTAAATATTCAGACCCTTTGCTGTGACACTCATATATTTAACTCAGGTGCTGTCCATTTCTTCTCATCATCCTTGAGATGGTTCTACACCTTCATTTGAGTCCAGCTGTGTTTGATTATACTGATTGGACTTGATTAAGAAAGCCACACACCTGTCTATATAAGACCTTACAGCTCACAGTGCATGTCAGAGCAAATGAGAATCATGAGGTCAAAGGAACTGCCTGAAAGCTCAGAGACAGAATTGTGGCAAGGCACACAAAAAAGTTGTAGAAAGTCAACCATCACTGCATCCCTCCACCAGTCGGGGCTTTATGGCAGAGTGGCCCAACGGAAGCCTCTCCTCAGTGCAAGACACATGAAAGCCCGCATGGAGTTTGCTAAAAAAAAACACCTGAAGGACTTCAAGATGGTAAGAAATAAGATTATCTGGTCTGATGAGACCAAAATAGAACTCTTTGGTCTTAATTCTAAGCGGTATGTGTGAAGAAAACCAGGCACTGCTCATCACATGTCCAATACAGTCCCAACAGTGAAGCATGGTGGTGGCAGCACCCCCAGTGTTTTTCAGCTGTAGGGACAGGATGACTGGTTGCAATCGAGGGAACTGAATGCGGAAAGTACAGGGATATCCTGGACGAAAACCTTCTCCAGAGTGCTTAGGACATCAGGCTGGGCCGAAGGTTTACCTTCCAACAACACAATGACTCTAAGCACACAGCTAAAATAATGAAGGAGTGCCTTCACAACAACTCCGTGACTATTCTTGAATGGCCCAGCCAGAAACCTGACTTAAACCCAATTGAGCATCTCTGGAGAGACCTAAAAATAGCTGTCCACCAATGTTTACCATCCAACCTGACAGAACCGGAGAGGATCTGCAAGGAGGAATAGCAGAGGATCCCCAAATTAAGGCGTGAAAAACTTGTTGAATCTTTCCCAAAAAGACTCATGGCTGTATTAGATCAAAAAGGTGCTTCTACTAAATACTGAGCAAAGGGTCTGAATACTTAGGGCCATGTGATATTTCAGTTTTTCTTTTTTAATAAATCTGCAAAAATGTCAACAATTCTGTGTTTTTTTGTCAATATAGGGTGCTGTGTGTTCATTAATGAGGAAAAAATGAACTTAAATGATTTTAGCAAATGGCTGCAATATCACAAAGGGTGAAAAATTTAAGGGGGTTTGAATACTTTCCGTACCCATTGTATATTAAAATTAATTAAATAATTAAAAGATTAAAAGGGATTTAAGGGAGTAATGAAAAATAAATATGAATGGTAAAAATTCCAGATCTATTGTAGTTAAGTAATCAATTTAAACTTTGCAAATAATATTAAAAAAACTCTTATTTACATCACATTCAGTTATGAATTACATTAATCACATCCTATTTATCTAATAGCAAGTTTTCAATTCAAAATGGCAACATTTGGTCATTTCTATTTATCTAATTATCTAATATATTGTCCCCCTCAATGTCTCTGATGGTTATGGTCCTGCCCTGAATTAAAGTGTCGTGATAGGATTTGAATGTAAATATATAAATCTGCATATATATTTATCGAATTACCATAAAACCATGGACAACAATTCTTGGTGACTTGTGATTGTTTTATGTCTTATATAAGAAAATGCTAAATAAAACAATCACACAGGGAAGGAAACTCCGTGTCCTCCATTGTTTTTCACACCCCGAGGCATCTCTGAGCTTGGATGGGTCGAAGGTTGCTACTGTCAGAAACATTCACCTTCACTTCATGTAAACTTTCCTATTTGTTTTCTGACTCTAAATATTGATTCAAATCAAACTTACCTTCGAACAGAGAACATTTTAGGATTGTTTTCCTGGCAAATGTAGTATAAGCAGCCGTTGTTGTGTGGGATGTGAATACTTGGTTCTCCATTTAACCCTGAGAATATGCAACTCTTATGATGAAGAGATACAATTTACTTCCATAAACTTGAAAATGGCACAAAGTATTTGAAAAGTTTTTGTTTATTTTGTATGGTAAAAGATGACTCATTGACTTTTTTTCCAAAAATCTAGCAAACTACATAGTCTACTGCCTACATACAGTAGTAGTAGAGCATTATAAGCGATAGCTTTAAGCTTTAAATTCAACAGCAGCTGATTATAGTTTGATTATAGCTTGATTTTTGTGTATAGTTGTTTATAGACTCATTGAGTCAAGTTTAGTACATCTTCAGCAATGGTAATATATTGATTTAAATAAAAGACTGTGATAATAAAATGTCTTTAAGGACAAAAAAAGGTAAAGGTAGTAAAAATTATGAGAGCTGTTGGATTTGTGTAAGACTAGATATGATACTATACATGACATTTGGATTCAAGACCGAAAGACACTGAATGCAAAACAATCTACAGACGTCACTAACCATTTTTTCTTTTTTCTTTTTGGTAATCAGTCAATTATTTTGACAATTAATTAATCGGATAATATTTTGTGTGGTAATATAAATATCCTTTAAAATGACTTAAAATACATGTATAATAACAACGAGGCAATAATAATCGGTTCAAATAATGTATTATATAGTTAGGCAACACTTTATTTTACACTGTTGCACTTGTTACATGTTGTTGCTGTCGTAATACCTTGCAATTTTGCATAATTGCATGCAATTAACTCAAAACCAAACCCTCATCCTAACCCTAAACCTATAGGAAGGACATTCAGTTAATTATTATTACCTCTGTAATTAAATGTATTATTACTCTGTAATACTGACACCCAAAAATAGAGTGTAACCCAATGTTATAATACATCATATAATACACATATAATGTGCATAAGTTGATTGTTCATTTTATATTATAAAAATGGGTCCCAAACAGCCTGGTGATTGTTGTTGTTACACTTTACAATCTGATCAAATACGTTTTTTTAATATTGTTCTACCTTCTGAGTATGAATTATCATGCAGTAAAATCAGAACAATAAAATGCAAGCACTGTAAAAGGTCTTGCTATACTAACTCAACCCAGTCATGCTTTTCACTTCACTGAAAAATATTGTCTTAATATAGTTTTAATATCATGAGATCTTGTCACAGCCCTAATAGTGTTTTTAAATTCCTAAAAATGCATACTAACAGTACAGTAATGAAGTTCATGTACTTTATACCCCTGGTAATGTAGTTTTCCTGGGCCAAGTGCTTCACACGTACTGCATTAGATCAGCTGTGATCGAGAGACGTTTTCACAGTGCCCTTCAATATTAATGAAGACTGATGAAGTGTTTGGGAGTCCATGTCTTTCAGCTCTGACTGGATGGGATTGACAATCGCAATTAGCAAACTCTCAAGTTCATTTCCATCACTTTAATATGACATGAAGACAGGCTTAAAAAGAGGAGGGGAGGGGGGCAAGAGAGGAGGGGAATTTCATATGCTTTGGGAATAATTAGTAAAATATTGGTGCAGTTAGAGGACACAAAGCAAAAATATCACTTTCACAGAATATCAGTACATATCTTCACTGTCAGTTACAATAAAACAAATTTTTTTATTATTATTATTATTATTATTATTATTAATTATTATAAATCTATTGTATGTTATGTGAATATTACTGGAAATGCATTTGTGTTGTTGTCATAATAAAAATAATAATCTTATCATAATACTTATTTAATGTATAAAATATATAGCATATAGCATGTGAATATTACTGTAAATTTATTTATGTAAAAATAATAGTAAAAAAAAAGTCTTTTTTGAGGTTTTGAGGGTTTTTTTAGGTTTGAGGACCTTTTTTTTTAATTTACTTTGGTACGATAAACAAATTTGGTATGATTTGAAATCAGGGTCCATTAGCAAAACGAGTTGAGAATCACTGAAACTTTTTGACCTCATATTATGCACACGCAGCTTAATGGAGTTTTAGAAGAAACAGAAACACTCCCACTAGGGCTGCACGATTTAATCGCACCATACGAAAAATAACATTGAATTTGAATGCGATTTCTTAGTGCAATTATAAAATTGTAAAGGCTGCGATAATTATCAATTCTGCACAAGAGCGCCCTCTGGCTTTCAGATGAAGCATTTACTACTAATAACAGAGCCGTACAGCTCTGACAAGCTGCGCATTAAATAATCACAGCCTTTGCCAAAGCACATGTGTTTTAATCATGACAAATCATGCAGCCCTAACTCCCACACATGCATGGAAAAAGAGAGGAAGAGAGGGACCTGTTTCTCGGTTCATAGCCCGCTCCAGCGTCTCCTCAGTTCTCCTGCCTACGGCGAATGTCAGCATAGGTTCACATTCACAAAGGCTCAGCACACGTGGCAGTGCTGCAGTCAGGGATGTCTCACTTCCTGTAATGATGAGTGTCGTCCAGCTCTGGCAGAACGACAACACCTCAGGAGACAGTGTGGAAGAAAGAGCAGGTGTTTGAACTGAGAGAAGAGGCAGTGATATAGTGAGACAAGGCCAAGTGTAACAGGCAAGCATTATAGCATTTTGTTTACTATATTGTTGGGTTGCATGTGTTTGGGACCAGTCAGTGTTTGTCAGCACTAGTTTTGACTGGCATATATTTCTACTGTAGATAATAAAAGATTTTAATAAATAAATCTAGCGTATGGGGCGTTTGAAACAGAATCCTCTATTGAGTTGCCCTCAAAGATGAATGCGTTTTTAGTCATATTTGAAGACATTTGTACAGTTCTAGAAGAGGTCTAGAAGTCTGCCTTTTTCAGAGAGTTATTGCAACCTTTGTCTCATAATTGAAACTTCATAAATAATTATGACTTTTTATGTCTTAATGTCTCACAACTCTGACTGTATTTCTCTTAATCGTGGCTCACCCAAGCTGCATTTATCTGATCAAAAGTACAGTAAAACAGTAATATTATTACAATTTAAAATAACTTGTTTAACTTTTAAGTATTTGTTAATGATTTTTTAAATGTATAAAGCTGAATTTTCAACAACCACTCCAGTCTTCAGTGTCACATGATCCTTCAGAAATCATTCTAATATGCTAATTTGCTGCTCAAGAAACATTTCTTATTATTCTCAATGTTGAAAATAGTTGTGCTACTTAATTAGTTTTTTCTGGAAACCGTGGTACTATTTTTTCAGGATTATTCGATGAGCAAAACATTCAAAAGAACAATGTTTATTTGCAATGGAAATATTTTGTTTCACAATGAATATTTACTGTTACTTTTGATCAATTTAATTATTTCAGTTGAAATTTCATGACCCCAAACTTTTGAATGGTAGTGTATTTCACATTTACTTTATTATTATTATTATTATTATTATTATGAGGTGGTAGCAGAGTTCCATACTGATGGACGTTTGATGGTTTAAATGTATTAATTCTATTTTTAAAAGAGTTAATGCCTGACTATCAGAATTCCTTACCCAATATTATTTTTAACAGCACTTGTTTTAGTAACCACAGCTGGTAGATTTATGGAAACGCGTGAGAATCTGTTGAATTATTAAGCTATATGTTTAAATATTTCAAAGAATCTCTAAATAAATGCAGTTTCGAAGTTCAAAGCTTCTACATTACTTGTCAGAATAAATACTGTTAGAAACTCAGCCCAGGCTGTCGTTGTTCGCTCATCCATGATGTAGTAGAAGGTGTGCTTGAGCCTCATAACCTCACAGCAGGAAAGTACTGCTGAGGTTGTGCTGGTCATGTGTTTGATAATGGCTGGGTCAGTGTTCAGTGGGGATGGCTGGAGTTCACAGGGTCTGTCCTGACTCTGTCTGTCAGGAAGATGTATGAGCTGTAGTCAGGCCACATCCTCCCCTCACAGTGCACACTAATGATGCTACAAGCCCTGATGGACACCCTCATTACAGTGAGATCTATCATTCTACTGTTGCTTCAAACCACATCAGTGTTGAGGAAGCTACTTTGAAACTGTATCTTGCCAAACTGCAAGCTACACATAGTTTAAAGTTGTTCAATTAGAATCATGCATAGTTAGCTACACAGAAAGTATTTATTAGAAATTTATTGAATGCAGTCCAGGTGGAACCGTTCTTGGTCTGGATTGTTAATTGGAGACCAATTGTACATGGAATTTGTCACATTTCTTTTGCAATGTTCGAGCAAGGCTTGTAATTATATCCTTGTGCAAGCATTTGACCTTTTTTTTTTAACCTTTGTGTTTGCATATTACCATAGCATGAGCAATAATTATATCCCATGACAAAACTACAAGATTCAAAATCAATAATATAGCTCCATAAACACAAGCCTGTTTTTTTTCTTCTCTGTTTTATTAATCATTTTTTCCTGCTTGATTTATTTATTGTGTTGCCTCTGATCGTATCCTTAGTTATGGAAGTGAATCCTGGGAAAGGTGTTGAATAACTAAACTTTGGCTAGCTTTGGTCACACAGTTAATATGTTATAATGACTGTTGGTTTAACATACTTATATGTAATTTTATGCAATTTATTAAGCATTATATTGTTGCTTTTTACATTTTTGCTGTTTTGTGTTTTATAATCGAAAGGTTTCTAATTCCTTTCCTAGTTGCAATCCATTTAAGGTACACGGCTGTTCAATTTCGTCTTAGGAAATGAATGCTTTTATTCAGCAAGGATGCATTTAATTAATCAAAAGGAACCTTAAGGACATTTATAAAGTAACAAAAGATTTCAAATAAATGCTGTTATTTTGAGTTTTTTATTCATCAAAGAATCCTGCAAATCAATAAAAAGTTTCCACAAAAACATATTAAAAAGTATGTTAATTTTCAACATTGATAATAAGAAATGTTTCTTGATCACCAAATCAGCATATTAGAATGATTTCTTAAAGATCATGTGATGCTGAAAATTCATCTTTGCCATCACAGGGGAAAAAAAATCATTTTAAAATAGAAAAATAGAAAATGTGTTGTAAATAATAGCAATAATGCTCCACAATACAAATAAATGAAGCTTTGCAGAACATAAAAGACGTAATGTAAAAAATAAATATATCACACCGATCCCACACTTTTGAATGGAAATGCATGTGTCAATACTGAGAAATATTCACTGGAGAACAAAGTGTGACTACTAGCCCCAGTTTCTCCTCAAGTGAAGGAAGGTGACTTTCAGCAGAGCGGAGATATGTCACGAAGGTGACAAGGTCTGCTGTCTGCAGGAACTTCCTCCGTGTTAACTGAGATGTCTTACACCCACCACAACAAAACGCAACCTGACAAGCACTCCACACATCACACATCTCATGTACACTCTCCAATCCCAGAGAAAGGAGAAGTAGACAGATAAAGACAGTCAAAGAGAAAGAGAGAAACAAGATAAAGAGGAGGAGAAGTGTTGGTTTCTTATCTCAACAGAACACCGGTCATTGAATAAAGAGTACGAGAGGAAAAGCAGCAAGGGAGACACAATAGTCTGTCCGGGGGCTGCACTTACGCTAGCCGTCTCGCTGTCCTATCTCCATAGCGAGAAGGGACTAGTCCACTCTCGCACGCTAAATGAAATCAATTTACACAAAAGCAGCACTCACTCCGCGCTCTCAGTTTGGGTCGTGTCAGGCTCACTGTGCTTACAATGGCTGAACATACTTTATTAACCGCTGTTTCCTGATAACAAAGCCATCTGGAATTAAGTGGAGATCTCCCCCCATCCACATTCTCATTCACAATATGAGACGACTTTTAATGGGTTCTCTGGAACTGCTTTGGGGAATCTACTCATCACGTGCAGCCTAATCTGCAGTCTATTTCACCATTGCTGTTTAAATGGATTTAAACACCTTAAACTACTCTAAACTGGTCTTGAGTCGTTCTAGCTGGTCTCCTAGCCTGAAAATGACACGAAACCCCTCTTAAATTATTTTATTTCATTTTTTTTTTTATTGACAAACTATTATATTATATTAATTATATTACATTGTAACACTTTGCAATAAGGTCTCATTTGTAAACATTAGTTAATGTATTAACTAACATGAACTAACAATGAGCAATACATTTGTTAGTGTTTATTAATCTTTGTTAATGTTAGTTAATAATAGTACAGTCGTTAATTCGCAATGCATTAACTAATGTTAACAAATACAGCTTTTGATTTTAAAGCTGCTGTCTGTAATTATGCCTCTTTGTCACAATCTCTGTTTGAAACCTGCAATTGCAGTTGTTTGCGGAATTATTAAATTTACGTGTGTTGTGCCTCGGAACAGCTCCTCTGAAATTTGGTGTGGATACTGTACTTTAGAATCACAGACTGTAGTCTTGGAAGTATGACCAAAATAAGAACTTTAACCGGAGAATGTCAACTGAACAAGTAACATGTCTGCTACTTTTGTTCTGACTTGCTGAGGGGAAAAAAGCATTCCAGCCAGTAAATTGCACTGCCAATGCTGATTAAATTTAATGACCTCTCAGCTCATATCACGTCAAACCGTGCAAATTATTATTTTTGTTATACTTTTTCCTCAAAATGTTAATGTTAACAGCATCAGCATTGTATGTGTATTTAGTGTGTATAAGCGTTAGCTGTAGATTTCAGTTACAGTCCAATCTCTAACATTAATTTGTCATACCATACAGTCCGTCATCAAAATAAGTTTAATTTTTGCAGCTGCTCTGAGAAAACGCAATAAATGATCTGCCTCACATTCGATATAGCTTACTAGCAGGGACTCCTTCCTTTCAGTTTATAGACGTGACGCAAAGGCTACATGCTCTTATTTCCCGCGAAACCCCACCAGTACCACCCAAATTATAAAACATTATTACAAGTTTACCATTGTGAATGAGGCAACACTGTTTTGAACACTGGCTGGTTGTGTACATGCTCAAAAATTGATTTTGGATCATGTTTAACCAAAAAAATGGTTATGGACAGCAGCTTTAATAATGTATTCGTAAATGTTGAAATTCACATGAAAAGAATAATGCTGTAGAATTATTGTTAATTTTTAGTTCATGTTAAAGTAAAGTAGTTCTTATACAGCTCTGGAAAAAATTAAGAGACCACTGCAATTTTTTCTTAAATCAGCATCTCTACAAGTATGGAAGCCATTCCATTCCAGTGTCTGTTGAATTCCAACACAGCACACCTCATTCTACGGAATGAGGTGCTGATTAGGTGATCACCTGAACCAAATCTTATTTAATGAGGAAAAGTATAAAAAAAAACACTTCTGTGGTCATCACTATCCTCTTGCAGTAGGACCAGCTGGGTGGCAAAAACAGTGCTAGTAGTAATCAAAAGTATTTAGAATCAAAAAATAACTATTGACCATGCCAAAAAAGTTGAAAAGGAATGTTTTGAGTGAGGAAAAGAAGGGTTCAATTCTGGCTTTACTGGGAGAGGGATACAGTGAGCGTCAGGTTGCTTCCATCCTTAAAATTTCAAAGACGGCGGTTCATAAGAACAAGGTCAAGCAGCAGACATTGGGGACAACAAAGCTACAGACCGGCAGAGGGCGAAAACGACTCTCCACTGACCGGAATGACCGCCAACTCATTCGAATGTCACTCAACAACCGTAGGATGACATCAAGTGACCTACAAAAAGAATGGCAAAAGGCAGCTGGGGTGAAGTTCATGGCGAGGACGGTTCGAAACAGGCTCCTAGGGGCAGGGTTGAAGTCGTGCAAAGCTAGAAAAAAGCCCTTCATCAAAGAGAAGCAAAGAAGAGCCAGACTGAAGTTTGCAAGAGACCATAAGGATTGGACTGTAGAAGAGTGGAGTAAGGTCATCTTCTCTGATGAGTCCAATTTTCAGCTTTGTCCAACACCTGGTCGTCTGATGGTTAGACGGAGGCCTGGAGAGGCCTACAAGCCACAGTGTCTCGCACCCACTGTGAAATTTGGTGGAGGATCGGTGATGATCTGGGGGTGCTTCAGCAAGACTGGAATCGGGCAGATTTACAAGGTTGTCCTGGAAGAAAACTTGCTTCCTTCTGCTCTGTTCCCCAACTCTGAGGACTGTTTTTTTCAGCAGGACAATGCTCCATGCCACACAGCTAGGTCAATCAAAGTGTGGATGGAGGACCACCAGATCAAGACCCTGTCATGGCCAGCCCAATCTCCAGACCTGAACCCCATTGAAAACCTCTGGAATGTGATCAAGAGGAAGATGGATGGCCACAAGCCATCAAACAAATCCGAGCTGTGTGAATTTTTGCACCAGGAGTGGCATAAAGTCACCCAACATCAATGTGAAAGACTGGTGGAGGCATGCCAAGACACATGAAAGCGGTGACTGAAAATCAGGGTTATTCCACCAAATATTGATTTCTGAACTCTTCCTAAGTTAAAACATTAGTATTGTGTTGTTTAAAAATGAATATGAACTTATTTTCTTTCCATTATTCGAGGTCTGACAACACTGCTTATTTTTTGTTATTTTGACCAGTTGTTGCTTTTCGGCAAATAAATGCTCTAAATTACAATATTTTTATTTGGAATTTGGGAAAAATGTTGTCAGTAGTTTTTAGAATAAAACAAAAATGTTAATTTTACCCAAACAGATACCTATAAATGGTAAACCCAGAGAAACTGATAATTTTGCAGTGGTCTCTTAATTTTTTCTAGAGCTGTATATACATTTTACACATTTTATTATACATTGTCAAATTGTCGTAGACACTGGCACCACTATATATTATATTATATTATATTATATTATATTATATATTATTCTAGACACTGGCACCTGAGGAAGCTTAAAGGCAAACCGTGGAGGGTGAAGGTCAAGTTCAATCTTAAGATGCTAATGCTTCAATTGAAAATGAAGGTCATTACAGAGATAGAGAAATTGTACATTTTGATTAATGATTTCCAACATGCACCGCATGATTTATGCACAGTAAGACCATAACTGAAGAATCTGAATAAGATCATTTTGGTTGATGTTGACTTATACTTTTAAAAAATAAATATGAACTAATATTCTCCAAAGGTGCCAAAAAAACCCTGAAAAAAACAATTCTGTATTTGAGCTTGTGAAACAAGAAAGAATGTCCTCAGTTGGGGGTTTACTGCTTTTATAGCAGTCAAGATAAACTAGCTAGCTGTGGAAGGAGGCCCTGAGGACGGAGTTTCATCGGTAGAACAGAATGGGTAAACAATGGAAATGAAGACTAATACCTGCAGAAAGAGGGCTGAACAGATGCGACACGCTCTGACGCATGATAGGGCTGCCTGAGCGGCGTATCCACGCCAGGCCGGCTCTCCGAGAGAGGGTGACAGTCAGACAGGTGCGTGTGAGGGGGTGTGTGTATCTGTGTGTGACAGGGAGAGACGGCAGGCACCGGGACGGCTGGGAATCCATCATGTTTTATGCCATTAAAGCTAGGCCACAGCCCGGCTCTCCTCTGTTTCTATTAGAGCGGGGTCCTTGAGTGCGAAGGGTTGGTCTTTGTGTTGCTTGACTTTAATTATGATTGGTCGACGCTTGTCCCTCTGACCTTGTTTTAAGGTAGGGGAATGTGAGAGAAAGGGTCTGTTTTTTAACCGAGTACTAACCTGCCTTTAAGAGATGTTCATTAGAGAGATTAAAATGTCATTTATTCTGCTTAAACTATGGTGTGACATTGCCTCGCCACGATCAGTTTAGTAAACGAATGGCTCTACGCGTCGTCCGGTCTGTTTATCGCCCCCCCCCCGCCCCCCCCCCCCCTCCCTGTCTTACACTTTCACACAATAACTAGTGGCTGTTTAAATAAGAACTCATTAGAATTACATAGCCATTTAGCTAAGTGACATTGGGTGTAATTGTACCATCCATCAATTGCTGTGTGTAATAACACACTTGGAAGAGCTGAATGTTGATTAGCCGGTGGCCAATTTCTCGTGTAGCTGAAAATAATGACTGAGAAAAGGGCCATGGGGCAAGGTGAAATCGCCCTCTGAGGAGCCGGTCACATTTACTGACCTGTGTGGGCCAAATTAACTTCTTTTAAAACAAATGAAGACGTCATCATTAGCCCTGTGTGAGACCAAACCCACTCATAACCTGTCTTCTGCTGAGAATTATGCTTATAAGTAAAGTAGTGACTGGGGTTACACAGGGAAGTTTTAAATCAAGAACAGGTTTGAGTCTTTTTTATATATATATATATATATATATATTGGGGCAAGTTGTCAAATGTGTTGTAATTATTTAAATGTATTAATTACAGTATGTTTTGACTAAATCAATGGTTTTATTTTTTTTTATTTTTAAATTGTATGTTTAACTTTTATAGCTATTATAGGCGTAAACAGTGAAATGAATAGACAGTAACAAGAGGTAATATGTAATATATGTATATATGTAATATTATATACATATGTAATATGTTAATTTTTACTGTTTGATTAATGGCACAATTCCATTATGACAACTTACCCTATACAGTGTGATGCTATTGGGGCGTGTTGTCACAAAAGGTCAATTTTCCTCAATTTTTTCTCAAAGATTTGTCTCTCTTTGTGTTTTCAGTTAGCATCCTTACAGATTAACTCATTCCGTCATTCATTCATAACGTAATTGGGGCATGTTGTCACAAAATGTCAGTTTTTTTTTTTGTTTTTTTTTTTTTTCCCTGGGCGTTAACAGTAGAAATTTTCAGTAACTTTTTTGCCAGCCAAGTCTTATAGACTTTCAAACTAAAACATACCCTTTGAAAAATTCACTTGAATATGACAACTAACCCCGGTCTCCCCTCATCTGTCTCTTTAACCCGATTACATGTCTTTTCAGCCCACGTTTCCTTATCTTTTCCATTTCCTGTCTTTTAATCTTTTACTCATTTACTGCTTCTCGTTCTTAACTTGCCCTTCTCTCTTTCTTTTTGAGTTTCCCTTAATCTGTCTGTTTCTGTCCCGAGGCATTAGCATGTGCAGTGTTTGCCTGTAAGGTTACCTCCTGTGTGTTGTTGCACCTTAATAGGCACAACAACAGCGCCACACATCCCCCTTTTCTCCTGTTGCCCTTTCTCGCTCTGGAGAGAGAACCGTCTGAAATCCAATTGCTGGGCTATAATTATGGCTTTAACTAGGGACTAGTGTAGCCATTAATCAAGTTCACCAAAAAGCACAAGCTCTGCCCGGGCCGTTTCTCACACTCCTCGTCCCTGAGCGTGTGTGGGCTAAAAATCACACAGAATTCTGTGGTCCTACCTGCTCCAATCTCTATTCATTGAAAATCCCTCCCTCATCCTGTTCCTCCTACAAAGCTATCATATGGCTTCTGAAGAATTCGAATATAGCACATATATTATTATATAATATAAAATAGCAGTCGTATAGAGCACTTTTACATTGCTTAATCTGGATTCCCAGAGCTTTTGACCAATTAATTCACATGATTTTTCTTAATTTTTCTTAAACAGCCATTTATGATTACTGGATTAGGATTTATATAAATCACTATCACAATGCAAATATTATAAGGATAACATGTAACACTTTACAATAAGGTTCATTAGCTAACATTAGTTAACTACATTCGTTAACGTGAACTAATAATGGACTGCACTTATACAGCATTTATTAATCTTTGTTAATATTAATTTCAACATTTACTAATACATTATTAAAATCTTGTTAACTTCAGTTAATGCACTTTTAGCTAACATGAACAATCAATGAACGACTGTATTTTCATTAACTAACGCTAATGAAGATTAGTAAATACGGTAACAAATGTATTGCTCATGGTTAGTTCATGTTAGTTAAAAAATTATCTAATGTTTAACTAATGAACATTATTGTTCATTGTAAGTGTTACTGGATATCATAAATGGGAGTTCTTAAATTTAATCTTAATTTTCTTAAAAACACTCTTGACATCTTGATGTCACTCTCTTTTCATGTTATTTTTTTAATAACAATGAAAATCAATGGATTGAGTGATTGATCGATTTTCTTTTTTCAAACGATTCATCGTTTGTTTCCTTGTTCGTTCATTGATATTTATTTATAAATATTATACATTTTACTTATGTTTATCTATGTTATTTTTAGGACATGCTGAAAATCTTTAAAATGATAAACTTCTGCTTTTTGTGTGTCATTTCAGCTCTAGGTGCACAATATATTTTTATATACACTTTATTATTCATTCAGTTTTCCATGATATGGAAAATTGTCTTTGGCAATGGCACTAAAAATGGTCTACTATGTTTCTTTGACTTTTTTTTTTATTCCAGAACCAAATTCCTTTCTATGACAAAGATAATAAAGTGTAACACAAACTATCACCTATGGGTGTAAATGAATTAATTGCAGAAAAAGTGTGGCAGAAGAACAATAAGACATATGAGGCATTTCAATACAGTGCTCACCTTGCAAGAATTGTGATTCAGTAAGGAGATTTTATGTGCGTTTCTCTCACTGTAGTTGGCCAGAGTGTCGAGGACACTCGGTAACCTCACTTTGATTTGTGGGAGCAGGAGTTAGTGGCGCGGCACCTGGGCTAATGAACTGGGTTATAATTGAGATGGAACGAGCAGATATATTCAGCTCCGCTCAAGTAACATGCCACCATGCTGGCTAAAAGAATTCAATACTAGAGCCATACCCTTTCATTGCAAAGTTTTAAAACAAAGGCTACTGCGCGGGAAGGAAGAAGTGGGATTAAGACGCGTTCCTCGGTTCTCTTTAATAGAGGCGACAGATTAATTTAATTGCTCATCAGCTAATGATGCTGTTTTAAAGCGCTAATATCCCTCACACTGACAGCAAGACCGATAAGAGCGCCAACGGAACCAATGAGGGGACACTGGCACATGAAGAAAGACAACGGGAGGGAAAAAGAGAAATTGGGAGCGAAAGAGAGAACGGTTGTGTAATTACAGACCTTTACTGTGAAATTAAAGCATTGTCACAGAGTGTGCCAGCTCCTCCCCGCACCAGTGTTAGGACTTCATCTTCCCCTCATATATACAGTCAGAGCTGGGTAATTATAGACGTTTTGTATAGTTTTAGGCGCGAATAGCAATGAAAAGCAAATTGCTCGTTCTCTTTCTTCTTTTGTTCATAAGTAGTCAAATTCAAATAATAAAAAAAAAAAAACATGAGGGAATGGGAAAGTGAAGTGGCTGTGTGAGTAATGTACGTTTGAAAAGCCAGTTATTTCCAGAGCCGCCTGTAAATCTGGATGCGGCCGGACGGAGTTCTGACAGCCTTGCAACCTTTAGAAAATTTGATGATAATGCCTCAGACCTCTGAATAGATGCTGGCCTGAATTTATTGCCTGGCCGAGAGAGCTTTTCTCAGGAAAGCTCATAAATTCCCCTGTAGGGACTGTGAGCACACTGTTTAAAGAGAGCGATTGACTGTGCCGATACGTACCGTGTGACACCATCACAAACCAAACACGTATGTTTCCAACGTGATTTTTTTTTATATTAGGGAAAAGCTTGTATTCTGTATGTATTCTTTCACATTCTGTGAAACTTCAGGTGTTTTCATTGAAAAGTGTGCTTGTGTTATTTATTCAGAATAAATGCCATTTGTATTGATATTTTGGGGAGGGGGTCATGCATTCATGACTGTTCTGGGTCTTATTTTGTATATCTTTTACTTCTAGTGCACCAGAACCTCGTAAATATGTCACAGCGAATATAAGTAGCTTGTTTTTCTTTTTAGCATTCTTTTGTTACTACTGGATTTTGGTGCCTGATAAACTCTGTGTGAACCCAAGAGAGTGGTTGTGTTTCAGCAAACTGTTACTGAATCCATATCACAGGCAAAAAAAATCAATGCAGAGAGCTATAGAGACTTTGTGTCAGTCCAGGTGCTCTGATCAATAAGGAGGCCACGTCAACCCTCTATAAGGTTAGCACAAGTTCATCGAATTAAAGATTGTTAATTTGAAAGCGCAACCTGGCTCTGTGTAAAGGAGCATTCATCCTGACAGTGGCCAAATTACTGGAAGCTACTGGGTCATTCTTACTTGTGCAGCACATTTTCATGCCCCCATTATAAATTTCTTAAAATAGTAGATCAAATATTAGACTGGATTACTTTTTTTTTTTTTTTTTTTTTTTTTTAATAAAATACCTAGTCTAATTTGAGTAGAAGTGGCCAGTTTTGTGCTAGGCATCGATTTCTACAATGAAAAGCTTCAAGAAATGCACCCCCCCCCCCCCATGTTACTTGGCATCAGTAGCCTATTTCAAAAAGATGGTTCAAAATGATCAAAAATACCCTCATGTACGCTAACTCTCAGCCCTTTACTGAGAAATGAGTAGCTTTCATTCCTATCCTGGCATATTCTCTTCATTTTCATTATGTAAATGAGTAACCATTGAAGCTTATGTCCACAATCTTGACCAGAACATATTTCTGAAAGTCTGCTTTACCCTTTGTTGAATTTTTTTTTTAATTACATTGTCACAGAATTCAGTGCGTACTATTATATTACAGGAATGACCACATTGAGTCTCTGTGCTGTTGTTTTCTAACACATGTTCAGAATCAACTCTATGAAAGTTTACTCTTTGCCCCATCATGCACAGCTCTCATTGTAAATGAATGACTGCTTTTTTTTCTGCTGTCAGTGTGAGCATCCCTTAACAGTGAGTGTGCGGAAGGCGAACAGATTCACAAAGCTCACTTTTTTCTCCTCTAGGGTGGTACAATGTCCAATAACAGTTATGTACATCTTTCAGAAGAGTTTGCAAGCAGATTGCTTGAGGGAAATCTATTGTAAATGCCGGGCAGTCTCCCAATAGACTATGTTGTGTGTCTGACAGCTAGAGAGAACAGAGAGAAAAACTCTCACAAGTTCTTGCTCTTTTATTAAACAAAACCTATCAACATACTAGCTAATATCACTGTTGCATCTATTAAACAGAACTATTCTCTGCAGGCATCAGGATAACAACCCTGCGGCATGAGCTCTGAAGCTAAAAACTGGGCTCGCCAATATCTCAGCATGATTTGACACCCTATCTGAAAACACCTCAGCAGTGGTAATGATTGGCTAAGAAAAAGACACAGCAGAGGTTAGGCTAATTAGCTTTCAGATCATCAGCTATCCACACAGGAAACATCCCTCCCTTCGAGTACTTTAAAAGCTGGTGAATCAATTCACAAACCACTGATAATCTTAATACAATACAGCAAGACCAGTGGTATTTCTAGTTAGCATTAGCAAGTGCACATGGTTGTTAGCAGAGCAGTGAGAAAGCTGTAAAAACAAGTTAAAAACAAGGCTTAGTTCAAGTACAGAGCATATTTGTTTTCATTATATATTGAATATGTTATTTAAAATGGTGTTTTAGGTTTGAATAACAAGTTCAGAAGTCAATTGTCTCAAGAAACCGTGCATGAGCTAAAGTGGGTTACGTCCCATCGGTCTTTATATTAATGGGGACAGCAAAGTTGCAGGAGATACTGGGACAGATGGTTTTGACCTCAGATGCATTACTGTCTTATCTCCCATTAGTGGTAGCTGTTAAAAAAAGAGACTGACATGCTGGAGAGGACCACAATGGATTACTGCTGGAATTTAGTTGGAGAGAAGACTTATCTTGTCTCTTTAATATCTCAGTTGTTTCTCCGAGACAGCAGCGAGACGTTTGCTCCTGCTTTTGCTTTTGAGAAAAATGAAATTACTTTTTTTCATCTAGAGTTTCTACAGATTTCTCAAAGTCTGCAATCAATGTGATATTTCAAACTCAAACAACTCTCCATAAAATTATATTTAAATGATTAGCTTTCAGTTTAATAAACTGACCATTTATCTCATTAAATAATTTATTAAGTTAGTAATTACAAGACCAAATTATCTAATTTGTTATTTAGATTCAATTCATTGATTCTGTTTGGCTGGATCTGAAATGAATAGATAATTTTATGTATGTAATCACTTCATGACTGCTAATACCGTATGTTCTAATGGTGGATTACTTAAAAATTGTAGTCGGTTACTAATTCCAAATTACTAGTAACTTTTAATTACTATTACACATTTAAGGTAATATAATCAGACTTCTTCTTGATTACTTTTAGATTACTTTTGAACTAACTTGTTTATCACATTGATTCAAATAGGATAATTGTACCATATTGATATAGAAATAAATACAAATACAAAATGATAAAAAAGTGAAATGATTTCTGTAAATCCAGTGATCAATAGCTGTGTGGGTCTCAGTTATGACTAGTGGCTGTCTGTGTGTGTAATTCCACAAACATGGAAGACCTTGTATAACCAGTATTGGCTTTTTTTTTTACAAAGGAATATTTAAAAGATAAAAAAGAATTAATGGGTAGAATTATTGAATAATTTACTACCATTGTGAGAACATGTAATCCATATAATCAATAAAAAAGTGTTTGTCCAACTGTACTCTGTAAACTGTAGTCTGATTATGAGTATTTTAAAATGTAATATAATCTAAGTACTTAATTTTTGGAATCTGATTACTGAAATAGTAATCAGTTACTATTTATTTACTATCTTTATAGTATGAATGTGTGTAGTATGAATGAAATCCAGATGTACTACATTCTCCATGTCCCTGTTATGTGACCTACCAGTGTCACTTCACTGCCATTCACAATTCCTCTCCTGTGGCCACATGGGTTAGTAAAGTGTGCAACGGATGCAGAATTTAGCTGGAAGTAATAGGTAATCCAGGTTCGTTTTGTCTACTCTTTTAATTCGGACATGCTACTCATATCAAACAGTTTTTTGTCTATTAGTAGTGAAGTATGTGATTTCAGATGCAGCCTATGGCTTCACTTGGTCATTTATGCCTGTTTTTATTTAACATAAGGAATGTTAGAAAAAAATGAGACCGTTGCTTATTCCTCTACAATTTAGTCTAATAAGATGTACCATTTCATCCTTGTAACACAGATCTATGACAAACAGCTACAATTAGTTTATGTGACTAAATGAGCAATACTCTCTCGGCTAAATGAAATCGGAGTGTAATTCAGTAACATCAACTCTTTCCAGAGAGACTATTAGATTTACGACCCTTAAAGCATGTTCATCATAACTTCCGTTCAGGATATTCACAAACCACGTAAATAATTTAAAATACTCTTATCATTTTGTAATTATTTTGGATTAATATGACAAGGCCGTGCGTTCAGAGGGCACTTTTCTCTCGTTTCTATGCCGCCTGAAGGGGTTAAACTAATGAACAATGACTTAATTTAGCATTTTAATTTCGATGCAGCAGATCTTATGCATATTCATATTTTTGAAAATAAGCAATTAACCTGATGCTGTTGTTGATATCAGGGGAAAAGTCATTCAAAACAAATCAGAAGTAACGGGTTTTCTGCGAAGTTTCACTCAGGTGCATTTCACATTAGGCCATCTCTCGTGAGATGCCCAACAAAACCTTTCAATGACTGAAAATAAGCTAGTGAATAACAAACTTATCACTGCCTTTACAGAAGCTTTAAATGGCCAGAGAATCATAAACAAGCTTTTTGTGACTCTAAATGACTGTGAATGAAGCCGTTTGAAAGGCACATTGTTTTCATTGTGATCTCCATCTTCAGTCATCAGAGACAACTCTCAAGGACTACTTGACTTTGTCTTTTGTAGTAAAGCGACAGGTTAAAATGTTAAACAGAAAAGGGAAAGGGGAAAAGATAAAAATAATAGCGTTTTGAATTTGCTATAAAATTAAATGTATAAATATTTGTGTATGTGTATACATGTGTATATATGTATGTATGTGTGTGTGTGTGTGTGTGTATATATATATATATATACAGAATTTTAAAGGTTCCTAATTTTCTTTTAGGGGTCTCCAACAATTGGTTTACACTTTGATTTTCTCATAATATACATTGCAGCATCACCCCTTTGATCAGTGTTGGAAATGGTTCAAATGTATTTGTTTTCACTACACACAAACTGCATCTTAACCAAACTTGTCCAGGCCTCAGTTACAAATACGGTGTTTGAGGGCGGGTTAAAGTAGACATTAATCATGAACAGCCAATCAAAACCATCTGACATTAGATATTTGATACAAACCTATGTAGATTGATATGCTACCTACATATGGATTTGATACTGTGCAGGCTGATGCAGGAAATAAGGCTGGAATTACTGATGACTTGTTTCAGGCACATTCTGTACTTTCGTTTTGGAGACTACATAAATCTATCCAGCACTTTCATCTTTGAAACTTTGCAGACTTTTTACATTCACATACAGCTATATTACACCCTACAGGAAAAGAAGTAAAAAAAAAAATAAAAAAAAATGTTTTGTTTAAAAATATATTATTTATTAAAATAAATAATATATTTTTATAATAATGTGTGAATACTGTATAATGATTTTATTAAAAATATATATCATCATATCATGGACAACTGGGCTTTCTTCAGCGTTCTCTGCAACGGACACCATCAGCTGGTGTGAAAAGCACTACTGAATGAAGATGTGCAACGGGAACCGCAGCTCTAATTGAATAATTGCCATTCGCCCAAACGATCCCAGTGCGGATCCTCTTCTCATCAAAAGTGTGCAATATTAACCATGACACAGGCAGAACTGGACGGTAATTAATGCACCAAATCAATTACAAATCACTCCATTTTGAGAATCCCTGCAGGAGAGCCCCTCATTATCAGGGTACTGATGGAGTCCTGCTCCCAGGAGGAGAGACACTGCTCTTCTTTAGCTCACCCAGTGTGCAGCGATAGATTTACGCTGCTCAAGGAGATGTTTGGAGTGTCAAAGTAACAATTTTTTTACGGGCTGTGCCTCTCTTCTATCATCTATCCATAAATCCCTGAGATAGAGAAAATGAAATTTGATTGGCATGAAAGGACATCTTTAATGTGAATGCGTCTAAACTAATGTTGCACATAAAAGAACTGATGGTTCTTGTCTGGAATGGGAAAAAAATGTCAGTGTTGTCATGGTCTCTGTGATGAGTGGGGCCCACTTAAGGTTCTCTATGCCAGGGTTTTTCAAACTCTTTGATTCTTAGGACGATCTGTTTGCGAGAGGCCTCCATTTTTAAAAAATTAGGGCTGCTGTATGTTTTCTTGTTCACAAACTCATTTATACTATGTGAGGAACAATATTAACACGTTTTTTTTTGTTTGTTTGTTTTTTTTTTGTGTCTTTTTTCCAGATTTAACTAATTGGCTTTTATATTGTCACTGTACTATAGCCACAGAAATTGTACTCTATAATCAGGAAAGTATTTACTAATTAAGCTGACTGTGTATCTTTTTTTTCTACCCACCATTAGAATAATGTCAGTTAATTAAAGTCGGAAGAAAATTATTTTCAATTCAATCCAGATTTATAAAGTGCAGATTTGTAAAGTGCTTTTCACAATAAATATCTATCCAAAGCGACATATAATTCACATATAGTTTAATAAATAATAAAGTTAAATTCAGTTAACCCAGTGGAAAGGGATTAATATTGTAGGACCGTCACTAAAAATGGTAGTGATAGTCCTGGTTAATACCGTTTTAAACTTTAGACATTGTACTTTGCATTGCCAGACTATGTTGAAATATGTTTATTATGCATATGCTGAATGTGTTTCCTCTTAGCCAGTTATATAGCATTATTTGGGCTTATCGGTAGGATTTGTTCCATGGAAATGTACAAATTATTCAGTAACTTTCGGAGGCACAAAAGAAAAAAAAAACATCCACATGCACATGTTGGCTTAAATGTTTTATGGGGACATTCCATAGACAAAATTATCCTCTAACCCTAACTTTAAACCTACACATCACAGAAAACTTTCTGCATTTTTACATTTTCCAAAAACATCACTTAGTATGATTTATAACCAGTTTTCCTCATGGGGGCCAAAATATCCCCACGAGGACATGTATTTCAGATAATGTCATCTTTGTGGACACATTTTGTCCCCATAACATAGGGTACATACTTGAACCACACACACAAAATCTACATTTCTGGCTTAACATTTGGCAGTTTGCAGTTTTGCTTAAACCTGAATTCATATACTGCAGACTGTACACTTAAGAGTAGTATGATATGCTTTACAATAGCCAGTGTTTAATGCTTTCTTGTCAACAAAATGAGTGTGATTGGAATATCTACCGTGACATTAGTGTTATTGCAGAAACAGACTGCAAAGTGGCTAAAAAGTGAGATGTTAAATGTTTGAGCGAGTTTGTCCGTCTGCTCTGTGATATAACTACTCGGTTTACCCAGTGGAAAGGGAAAAAAGTGGCTAAAAGTAAAAGAGGTCTTAAATGGATGAGGGTTGCGATGACAATAGAAGACGGCCATAATTTTTTTTTTTACAAACCTGCGGAATCTTTATCCTTCTCATGTCTGAAAAACAAGCCATTCGAAGAGACCTTTAAAACTCAAGGAGAGTAAACGTTCTTAAATCGCGATTTAACATCTGCTTTAGAGACAGAGAGTCTGATCTGCCACCTGCCAGGGCAAAGCTCATACATCACTGTCTGCTGCCGATGATGTCATTTCCTAGATTCGGCTGCCGCAAAGTTGGAAATTCTTCAGCTTCTGAAGACATCCCGGGTTCAGCTGCAGTGCAGTGCACATTTTGACATTCTGTGCACACGGAGCCAAACCTCAAAGTTTAAGGTTAATGCATCAGAAGCAAAGATGATCATTTCCTGGCAGTTCACTGACGACATCTTTTTCCATAGGGTGACCTTTCACGAATGTAAATATGTGGATTTTTTTAAACCAAGTGGTAAAAAATAACGAGGTTCACGAAGAAATCTACCAAGCGTTTGAAACCGCAGCACAGGAATACATCTAGAACTGGGCTCTGCAATACAGGAAATCTTTGGAGTGGCAGATCAAACAAAAATGTGACAGTTTGTCTCAAGCTCTCCGATTCTTGTCAGCATCACATATTTGAAATCTCAGTGTGCAAAGGACAGGATAAAAAGGAAACGGACACAGACAGACTCTTATGTCATTTGAGTCAAAGAGAACTTTTGAAGACAAAATGGAGCAGACATATTCACTTTGACTATGAAGACAGACCATTGTTTGAGAGAGGAAATCTCCATTTAAAGGTTTTTTTGTTTTTTTACCTAAAAATATTATGTACACACACTCATGTCAATCTGATCCCATAGTATTTATTTATGTATTTATTTATTTATTTATTTATTTTTTTTAAAATATAAAATTGAATGTCAGAGATGGCTATTCTTTTTTTAAAGAAATGAATATATACATTAAGCATGGGCACATTAAATTGATCAAAAGTGTAACAACATTTAGAATGTTACAAAACATCTATTTCAATTCAATTGTATTCTTTTGAACTTTCTATTCCTTAGAAAAATGTGTCATGGTTTCCATTATTAATGCGGATTTTCCAATATTAAAAAATTTTAAGCAGCGAAACTGTTTTTTAAGATTCATAATAATAAGAAATATTACTTGATGACCAAAACAGCATATTAGAATTATTTCTGGTGAATCATGTGACACTCAAGACTGCAGTAATGGTAAATTGTAATAATATTTTACAATAATACTGTTTACTGTATTTTAAAAAAACAAATAAATGCAACCACTGAGAACAAAAGAGACTTCTTCCGAAAACATTAAACAATATTGCTGACCCTAGACTTTTGAACAATACTTTGATAGAGGATCAAATCAAAATTGAAGTTACTTTTTTATTATTATTAATGATTATTTCCTTTAAAAATCTGTAGTTCACATGGCATTGATTTTCGTTCGTCACGTGATTAATTGTGGTGTGGCAGGTTTGATAAACATCTGCTACTGTATAGTATGTGAAAAACACAAAGCCAACAGTGCTATTGCATAGTATTCTAAAATCAGTATGGGAAAAGTCCGGATAACATATTACTTCCGGCGAGATTCTATAGTGCACATTTGTGACCACGCTGCATAATCTGATAAAATACATAGTTAAATAAGTAAATATTAATAAGTAATTATAATAAACAGTAAATGTATAAGTTAAATTGCTTTATTGCTTTTAACTATTTTTTTTATATTTAATGATAATGAGTTTGCAATGGAGAGCCGAATTTTCTGAATTCAGAGTGGGATTTGAGAGTTGGCATCCTCAAACTTGAATGACACCAGGTTTTGTCTCTCTCACTCTCACTTATTGATAAAGGTTAGTAAAAATGATCAAATTGCAGAAACTTTTTTAGTATAAATCACCATCCACTTTCATTGTAAGTAAAACAAAACATATTTTGTGTTTCATGGATGCAGACACATAATAATAATAATAATAATAATGTAACAAAGTTCGTAAATATGGGAAGAAGGAGGCGGGAACCGGCGAACATTTAACAACTTTAATAAAGAAATAAACACACAATAAAACCAAAAAGTATAAGGGCGGCAGTTCCTCACGGCGACTGCCGCCCACACAAACCAAATAAAACACAACATAAAATCCCAGGCCTGGTCCTCTCTCGTCCTTCCCTGTCGTCGCTCCTCCTTTATGCTTCCGGAGCTCCTCCGTGGGAGATACGAGACCGGTGCGGCGAGCACCTGACGCTCATTAACTCTCGCGTCACCGGCCTCGCGCCGTTCCCCCACGGCTCTCGCCCGCCGTGCTCGTCACAAATAACATTACAGGGTTGGAATGGCATTGTGAGTGAGGAAATGAAACTTTTTTTTTTTTTTTTTTTTTCTTGGTAAACTATTCCTTTAAAGAGAGGCGGAGGGTTTCAGTGGCAGATGTGAGCACATGTTGAGGAAAAAGTGCAAAGGGAAGTGATCTGTATCATGGGTAGAGTCAGCAGAAGGAGATGGATATCATTCTTAATTACTTTTGAGCCCAGTCAATACGGTAGGAACTCAAGCATAGTTCATTGTGGGGTGCTGAAGTCTGTGTGCGTGAAAGCTTTATTAAGTGCAGATAAAACAAATAGATGAATGATTATATTAAGACATCTGAGGAAACACTCTGTTTTCATGAGGCATCTCCCCGCAGCGAATCACAATAAATCGACACACACACACACGTCTCTAGAGAGAGGATGTGAGTGCCGTATAGTGTCACGGCAGTTCTGTTGTTGTGATCCTTAGTCCACAGGGAAAAGTTGGAAAGTAGAGGAAACGGGATAAAAGACAGACTTCCTGCAGAGTGACAGGTTTTCTTTCTCTCGCAATAATCAAGGCTCTTAACACACAATCTCAGCCAGTCTCCATCTTAGAATGTTGCATCCCAGTAAGAGTGCCCACACTTTCCGACCCCCTCTGAGTGTGAGATGAAAGATTTTGTAGGGTCTGAAGGGACCACTACTCAATCAAAGCCAGGCTTCTGTAATGAGCTTCACACCTGTGATTGGCCTTGCATACACAGATGTTTACATTTATATTCATTCATTTAGCACTTTATCCAATGCGTCTTACAAATGAGGAATACAACAAGCGATTCATCTCAAAGACATAGTTCTGAACAGACATAGTTGAGAATAGCACAAGCTAGAGCAGGGAGGTATTAAGGAATAGTGAGAGCATAGCTGAAGGAATAGTGAAAGCATAGAATTATTATTGTAATCATTATTAGCAGGATGCAGTTGCTCATGGAAGAGACTAGATTCCGGCTGTTTCTTGAATATTGTCTGGCATTCTGTTGTCTGGAGAGTTGAGGAAATCATTCCACTAGCAAAGAGCGGTGAACAAAAACATTCTTGAGTGATTTTGTGCCTCTCTGTGGCGGTACGTACTAGGGGTGAGTGATGAAATATCATATCCCAATTATTTTCAGGAAACTCACAATTCACAATTTTACAGGGTAACGAAATATAAAAGAAAAACAGATGATTGACCATTTAGGCCACATTACATTTAGATGCACATTACAAATACAATGTAATATACAAATGAAATAAACTTTCATTTGATTCATTTTTTTTCCACATTAGGTGTATTTATCTGTATTATTCAAGTAAGAAATTGAGTAAACGAATGTAAAAACATAACGCTACCTAGACTTCGCTGTATAAATTATATATACACTGATTTTTATTGAAGCTCCTGCAGTGAAGAGCAGTAAGCAGATTTCTTTTTGCCCTTTGTTTTTAGATTTACATTAAGGACAAGCGGAAGCAGGTTTATTTGGCTGCTGTTACTTTAAGACCTCATTCACATATCTAGTATACAGCCAAGCATCTGTTTACTTTCACTTAAGACATAACCGACTGTGTTTATGTAAACCTGTGTATTTGACAGTTTAGGTGCAATAAGATGTGAAAGATAACTTATTTTAGTTCTCAAGTGCTGTTTGACAGGCTTTTAGTGTGCACACTTCGGGTGTAAACGCTCAGAAAAGCGCACGTCAGAACGGCATGAGAATATAATGTTCAAACGGCAAGGTCTCAAAACGCATGCAAATAAGAAACGTTAATGTTAACCTTACCGTTAAACGTTAATGATTATGAATAACTGTGCGTTAACGTGATGTGAATGTACGTCGTGTTGAACAGTATGTTGGGACGGAGGCGGCAGAATTGATAGAATGCACTGTAGCACGATACTACAATTTTTATTCAAAAGCAGATTGTGGAGACGTTTTTATCATTCTCGATCAGCAAACATGATATGGCACACTCCATATATTATGTACCACGAGGCACCGCTCACTTACCAACCGCTGGCGGGGATGTGGAGCCCATGGTTGTTCTGCACGCAAGCATCAATGTCTTTAACTTGGGCATGCTGCTGCGTTCTGAATCATTTGTAGAGGTTTGGTCATGGAAGTCCACCAGAAGAGCATTGCAATATTCCAGCATAGAAATGACAATGGCCTGGACAAGAGGTTGTGCTGCATGTTCAGTTAAGAAGTTCTTCCTGATGGTTGAACATGCTGCTTTAGGAGAGTCTCTCCAGGACACTGTCTCTGTTTAAACTGATTATTTTCCTGAGAGCAGAGCACAACTAGTGCAGATTCAGTACATAATGTCTCTATTCCAAAACCATGTGATCTGCCTTCAGCAGGATCATGGAATAGTATATAATTTTACTGACATATGTATGTAGTATATCCCAGCTCCAGATGCCATGCAACCGTGAAACACATCCATGTAGCGCAATATTTACATGCAAAAAGCAGTGCCGTGGAAAACAAAATGCGTTCTATTCCAAAAGTCTATTTAGGTAAAATGTAAAGTGATGCATACAGGACGGGCGGCGCTGGATGTTCTTTCATGCAAGTTAACGAATGATCTTTCATTTAAAAAATCGATATCTGGATTATTCAAATACTTGCTTCCTTTCATGCTTACATGATAGTGGATTTCGGTGTTGATGTTACTTTGGAAGCGTACCAAAAAATAAAACCGCAGCATATGTTTTAAACATGTATTTATTTATTTTTCATTAGGCCTATGTATCATTACAACTGTAAAAGCTTGTTCTGTATTTCAGAACCAGCGTCTGTGTGCACACAGATGGAGCACTCCTGTGCCAGACATGTTTCCCAAACATATTTCAGGCAGTGAAATATAAAGATATCACATTGGAGCATCAACACTCCGCTAAGCCAGATGGTTTGAAAATGCATGTTTGCTAAAACAAAACCCAAAGCTCCATTAATGATCGGTGACATCATTGTAGCGGTGGGCTGCTGTCTGCTCCTGTGGCGTCTACTCTGTGTGAGATAGCATTCATAGCAGCAGTGCGAAGAAACTCGAAGGATTGCTATAGGAACGGTTTACAGTGCTGTCAGCTCTTAACAACAGCTCACTCCACCTTCAAAACATGTCATCCTACTCTGTCTTCTCCAAAATGACAGGTTGAACCTGCTGGAGCTATGGCTGTTAAAGCATTGATATGGTGTTTTACAACAAATGCGGTTGTTTCCAATAGTGTGCAATCATCCGTACTTTGACACTGCTTGAAATATGAGAAATATTTCTTTTTTGCATTTCCCATTCCCATTATTTTGTACAAATAATGTAGTAATACTTTAGATTAGGGAACTCATATTCAGTATCAACTAGGTGTTTTCCTACTATAAGCTCCTAATTACTTCTCATTGATGGTAAGTAAGGTTAGGGTTTAGGGTAGGGTTTAGTTGGGTTAGAGTTGTTGTAGTGGTTATGTTTAGGTATGGGATAGAGTTAAGAGATCAAGACTATGGTCATGCAGAATATATGCATGCATTAATATGTGCTTTATAAGCAGGGCTGGGTAGGTTACTTTTAAAATGTATTTCACTACAGATTACAAATACATGCTTTAAAAAGTAATTTGTAACGTATTTCGTTACATTACTCAAATTTAGTAACTTAATCTAAACACTTTAGAATACTTTGGAATACTAATAAGTGTGGAACAAACACAAAAAAGGTAATTGACTTTTCCCCTCAGAATTTTGTGATATAAAGTTGCAATTGCGAGTTATAAAGTCAGAATTATGAGATATAAACTCGCAATATTGAGAAAAGTCAAAATTATGATAAGCTCACAATATTGAGAAAAGTCAGAATTCACATACTAAACATAACATGCATACTAAATTCACAATTGCAAGTAAAAAAGTCAGTATTGCAAGTTTGTATCTCCCAATTCTGACTTTATAACTTGCAATTGTGAGTTTAAATCTCGCAATTCTGAGAAAAAGAAGTCAGAATTGTGAAATGCAAACTCACAATTGTGAGGGGAAAAAACACATTGTGAGAAAGTTGCATTGACCTTTTTTACAATTATAAAATGACTCACAAACAACTATCACAAAATGTAAAAACAGTCGAAAACATAAAACTTAACTCCGCTTTTTCATGCTGTCAGAGTCAGAGAATAACCAATTGCTGTTTAAATGACATTCAAATTCAAAGTAATCACTTTGGTAATCTAAAATACTTTTCAGATGTTACTGTAATCTGATTACCACCCATTTAAAATGTAACTGTAATGAAATACAGTTACTCAAATTTTGTATTTTAAATGCGTAACTAAGTTACTTGTAATCTTTACTCCCCAACCCTACTAATAACCCTACTCCCCAAGTACTAATAAACAGCCAATATGCTATTAATATGCAAGTTTATAAGCAACTAGTTAATAGTGAATTGTGTTCCCTAATCTAAAGTGTTACAAATAATGCATATCACATCAGCTTATCTAACTTGTGTAAAGAATGTAATGCTTATAGTGCAGTAATCATAAAGTTTATTATCTCAATTTTTTCAGGTATGCTGATACACTCTTCTACTCAGGGATTATATTTACTCATTTAATGCACTCTACCATTGAAAACTCAAATCAATATTGTCTTGCGTTTGATTTTGTTTTTCCCCATGGTTGCAAATTACCCATATGTGATTGTGACTTCAGTGTTTGTCAGAGTAAGTGTCTGCTCACATCATTGTAGACAATTCTTCATTGTTTGTTACCATGTTCTGTTGATTTACAGTGTGAGTCTAGGCACTTGCAGTGTCTTGGCTTCTCAAATAGAAATAGTATTTGCATGTTTATCTCAGAATGTAGCTGCACAAGCTGCAAGGTAATATTCCAAAACGCAGCAATCCATTTCTTTTACCTGCAGTATGAAATTACACAGAACACCTCCCTGTCTGTCATGACTGCGCCTGATTTTCAAATATTTGCTGTCACAGAACGTTTTGTGGTAATCAACATATCCTGCAGGCTTTGCTTATCAGCGAGCCTGACATGTGTCTGTTGCACTGTCTAAGCCAATGAGAATCAAACAGGGCGCTGTGCTGCGCCTTTCATTCACAATTCCTCTGAGAGTGGAAGTATGGCGTCTCCGTCAGTCCACACAGATTAGACAGATGACATGCTGTATGTTCTATGGTGACAGGGATATCCACAAATTTTAAAATTGGTGCAATGGTGCTCAAAAGCTTGTTTACGTTTAGTATTCTCATTCATAAATTAGAGTCTCCGTGAAGAAAAGAAAAAAGGGATTTTAGTTTTTTTTGATTGCACTTTTGTTCAGATTGTTCAAGATAGAATGTCCTTCTTTTTTGCTTGAAGGGTGAGATGAAACACTTCAGATGCATCTTTGTGAGATCAAAATATCGACATAAGCATTATTCATTTCAACTGTCACTATTTGAAGTAAACTTAAAGGAGAGGAATAAAGGGTAAATTGAGCAGGAGAGAATTCAGGACCTGGAACTCTGGAACATGATAAATCTTCCCTTAGTTGTGGCTACATATAGTTTTTGTGATGGGAAGCATAAGGATTTCTGATTCCAATTAACAATTCCAGTTCTTTATCGATTTCATTTACAGATAAAATTTCTTTTTTTTTTCTTTCTTTTTTTTTTTCTTTGTTTGTTGCTGTGGCGCTGTATCTTTAGCAGAATAGTAGTTGCAGGAAACACACTACAGTAATGTGTTTCAAGAACTGTAAAAAAAAATAATGTCATGAAAATCTCATTCAGCACTGGTATTATTATTTTTATGCATTATTCATTCTCAACTTTAGTATAGCATGGAGACATTTGTGAATGTAATAACAAAGTTTGATTTTGGGCCAAAAGTTACTGTTTTTGTCTCAATCAATCAATGAAATTTCAATGAAGAGGCTGAACTAATTATTAAGATGTTTGATTTTTTTTATATAAGGTTTAAAATTATTATTATTGGGCATGGCTAAATATTACATTTTGGAGCCTTTTTTTAAACCTATCTTAAACAGATTATGTCATGATATGTCATGATTATGATATAATATTACATTCACTGTTGTATAAAGTGAAGATAAAGGTCCTGGAGGTAGGATGGGGTGGCAGAGTGAAACATACATTTGATGTTTAAAATTAGTTGCTCTTCATTCTAGGATATTTAAAAATAATAATAATAATAATAATAATAATAATAATAATAAAAATAGTTTAACAAGCATTTCTTACTAAAAAAGTTTTTCACCTCTAATGTCTTTTAAAAAACTATGACATGGAAAGTGCCACCTGCATGTTGATTCAAAAAACGTTGCTATCTACCAACTCTTCTAATAAGTAATTATAATAATCAGAACAAGTATTTGCATAATAATGATAAATATGTGCTCATTATAAAACGGAATAGAAATGTAGAAGAGAGATGCTCTGCCTGTATTTTCTGAGGGTATATGATGCATTAGCATAAGGACACTCAGTGATCCAAACCACGGAACCTCTATGTATGTCTCCGCCCACTCTTCCAAAAGACACAAGAAGATCTATATGTATGTAAATGAGCACTAATTAGCATAATGGTATACACAGGGGTCGTGGTGTTGCTATATGTTTACACGCTCTCTTTTAAATCTCTCTCAATCTCTCTTTGTTTAGTCTGTCCTCCTCCTCTTCTCTCGTTCTCAACCTCTCTGTTGTCGTCTCTGAACTGGAACAGGTGGAGTATTAATTATGCATTAAAATATACAGAGGACCAACTATGATCCACTCGACTGCAGCCCTGTCGTTCGCCTCATCCTCAACTCTCTGTCCATCTTTCTTTCTCCTCATCCCTGTTTCTCTCTCCATTCCACTCTTGTTTGTGAATTGCAGGAGTTTATTTCCACACTGAGCACGTCTCGGGGAGTGAAAGGGGATTTTGTTTTCGCGGCACACTTCCTCTACCCCGACACTCTACCGCTGAGAAAAGACAGAATCCCTGGAAATCTAGCGAATCTGTCCACATATTTCTCCTTTTTTAGTTCACTGCTTATTTTTCTGACTGTGTTTGAATGGAAGGCCTAGGGTCAATAGACTAAACAGTTGTGACTTTTGCACACTATATTCTTTCACAATATTTTTCACTATACCACAGAAATACTGTTTTCTTTTAATTCTTTAAATGATGGAGCATTATAACCAGACTTATCTTTCAGAATCCATGCTGTAATGTCAATGCTAACAGATTCATTTCAGAGTATCTGGTCTATTTTCCCATATCTTAAAATCACCTTTTAGCTCATATAACAGTACTATAACAGCACTAAGTTGGCTTTCAAAGCTCAGATGATCCTTCTCCTGTCAGTATCACCAGAGCTTTAAGTGGACCGCTGCTATCAAAGCTTCCAAACCCAACATCAGGGCTCCCATATCTCACACCTCATGGAGAACCAAGAGCTGTATTTATAGATTGGCTTTATCAGCACTGTTGGACACTTACCTTTAACAGGCATCATAGGGGCTCAAATGGCCCTTAGTGCTGGGTGTATCTTTAAGTGCTGTATTAGACCACCTGTAAGAGTCTCTCTCATTGGCTTCTAAAAGCATCTTTGGTGTCTGTTGTTGGTTCATAAGTACAGCAGATGGGATATGTAGAAATGCTGAGAGAAGATGTATTTAAACTACTGTTCAAAAGTTTGGGGTCAGTAAGATTGTTAAAAAGTTAATTAATTAATTAATACTTTTTTTTAGACAGCAAAGATAAACAAAACTGGCAGTAAAGACATTTTACAAAAGATTTCGGTTTCAAATTCTGTTCATATAAACTGCTGTATTGATTAAAGAATCCTGTTGTCACAAAATATTAAGCAACACGACTGTTTTCAAAATTGTTAAATAATAATAAGAAATGTTTCTTGAGATCATCACAGGGATATATTTTAAAATATATTAGAATATAAAATTTATTTTAAATTGTATTAATATTTCACAATATTAAATAAAAGCAGCCTTAGTGAGCATAAGATTACAACTTATTCCAAAAACATAAACAAATCGTACAATCCCAAACTTTTGATAAATCCCTACAATATATTTTTGCAACAACAAAAAAATCCTTGCTTTTAAAAAAGACCTTTTTTTTTTTTCTCTGAAGTTGAACTGTTTGAATCTACAGATATAACCACGAATTGTCTTTTAACTGCTTTTTTAGACATGATTTTATTAAAAAAAAAAAAAAAAAAAAAAACTTTTTTAAAGTCAGAGCTGTAAGTTTACATTGTATCCAAAGTTTTAGGGGTTTGTTTTTCACTCTGTAGAGGATCGACCACCTTGGATGTAACACAAAAAAATTCTTTCTCCAAATACAGCAGATAAAAATAGGGTGAAAGTTTTTACAAATGAACACAGATGTTGTGAAAAAAGAAGCAGTTACAGTCATCTTTGTGTGACAGGTGCAGAGCCTTAACTGTCCCCTTACATTAGAGGTGAAGATACTGTAAGAGTTGTAACAGAATGAGGCGTTGCTTTGAGTGTCCATTGATCTCTATACAGCTCAGGTTGGATGTGTTATGTTTAAAAACAGGTGGAAAAGGCTCCTCATTGACGCCACAACATTAGCTATAAACTGCGCTTGTAATCACAACAAGGTGTTTACCTTTATTTATGTGCTTCATTATTGAGCAAACAGCAAGAAAGAGGACCCCGTCCTATCCCTCTCCTCTGCTCTCTTCACCACTCTGGGAAGTATCGATCCACTGGCTTGAAAATAACAAATTAGTTTGAGAAAGAGGAATTAAATGGTGTTGGAAAGCGAGTGCGGGAAGCCGAATAGGCTGTGTGGAAAATCTCTGCAAAGTAATCCTTTAATTAAATTAGGAGAAGTACAACAAAGATGTAGCTGTTTTTTTTTTTTTTTTCAACCCTCTACTTTCCCCCTCTCTCTCATGTCTTTTAGACAGCAGTAGGTTCCAGAGGTTGCTAGGTAACTGGGATGGGTTTAGTTCCCAGTGGCCAGGGGTGAGGGGGTTGTTGGCAGGATGTGGCAAGTGCAGTGGCTTTTTGTTGGCCGTAAGGAGAGGAAGAGGAAATGGAGGGACCACAGCAAGGTCAAAGGCTTGGCTAGTATTCGTGCTTTCATCCAAATTCAGATGCCATGACGGGATCAGAGTATGCGCAGAGTATGCGTATTTGCTCAAAAATACAGATTTTATCTCATTTTCTGAATGGTAAAAGTCTGTTATAGAGGTGGTTGATTATGATTTCACTATTTTAACTTTAGTTAGTGTGTAATGCTGCTGCTTGAGCATAAACATCTGCAAAGTTACGATGCTCAAAGTTCAGTGCAAATGCTGATATTTTCTTTTAAAGAATTCTCTGTTTTAGTACTACAACAAATGGCTGGTAGGGACATCACAAACCCCAAAATTTACATAACCCTGCCCCTGAGAACACGCAACAAAGGGGCTGAGGCCATGTTGGGCTGCTTTAGAGAAGAGGAAGAGTTGTTGTACTAGAGTGTTGTTACTATCCTGTCATTTTACACCAGACTGCTTCACAAATCAACTCCACAGCAGCTACATAAATTTATCCACTAACTGTTCAGAAACCTCCAGTTCACTTCCACTTCCACTTCCTGAGTCTCTCCATCAATGTTCGACTCCGGCTTGAAAATTGTAAGGCTGAACACGTTACTGACAAATATCATTTTGATTGTGTGAGCTTCTCCAGCTTTGTTGTTGTTGAGCAACAGAGCATGAGTTGTTAAAGCTATGCCCTCATTTGCGTTTAAAGGGACACGCGCAAAGGCCAGGTTTTGGCTTCACTCCAATAGGGACAAATTTGACAAGCTATAATGACTGATCTGTGTGGTATTTTATCCTGAAACTTCACAGACACATTCTGGGGACACCAGTGACTTATATTACATCTTATATTACATCGGTTTTTCATTCACTTGCTCTGATTTTCCATTGTGTTTTCATGTAAACATGCACCAGACAGACATGATCTCTCATCACTTGCTGCGTCTTTCTGTTGCTCTCAAGTTAAAAGTAGTTTTTTTTTTTTTTGTTTTGTTTTTAAATGATCTCTAGACCTTTTTTTAGTTTCACTTCTCCTGTCTCCCTTTCTGAAAAATGGCTCCAACACTGTTAAACAAGTAGAAAATTCTTGCTTATATACAGTTGCACTATGGTCTGTTAATGTGTTGAAGCAGTATCATAAGATAGATGTATATATATAGTCCTTCAGTCCACACCGCACTCACACTTTGTACAGGGTGTACTGAAGTAGCACTGATTCTGCTTACAGCTGCGTATATGCCATTTCCAGCTGGTCCGCTCTCCGTACTTTCTCCTCGGAAGTCCTGTAACCCCACTTGACACAATCCTCACTGCGAACATCAGTGATACCCCACGTACATGCACAGGAAGTGCTTCCTGCAATGTCCCTGCAGCTATTAGAACAGTTCATTAGCCCAGATAAATGACTGAGGCTCTGACTGGCCTTCTAGCACTGCTGCTAAAAAGAGCTCACGTCTCTGCCCATTAGCCGGACATGGCGGACGATGACAGCAGCAGGACCGGCCCTGTCACACTGCATGGGTCTCGAGATGAAGCTCACACTAACTGACGGCTGTCAGTGAGAGCACTCCCGTTGTTAGCGCTTCCTTTGGGCTATTTCTGCCCCCCAACACACACACACACACACACATTCAGTGTCATCATTCACAGCAGGAGGCGCTCTGTCAGAATGAATGAAACTGTGTCTGCTCTAATGACAGGCATGGTGACGGCACCAGTATGTCACGGCGAGGGTCTCACGGATGTGGTTGGATAGGTTTGAGTCATCCCCGTGATCATTATCTGTCTAGTAGAGGGTAGAGAGAGAGAGATAGTAAAAAAGAACAAGACAGAGAAAAAGAGAGAGAAAACCCTCTGGCTTATTGTGTCCTACTGCTGCCCAGAGTGCTGCCCACTCCCAACACTTCAGCTAATGATGGCTGACATGACTCTATGTATGACTTTACATCACAACTCCTTTAGATTTCACCTTTATAATTGAGACACGAACATATTTCAGCAGGATCATATGGGAAGAGGCTCTTTTTTAGAAATGTATTTTCAAGAAGTAAGCCCTATTCAGATGGGACTTAAATGACATTTGAGTTACAACTTATAACTCGGCATCTGTGATTTCACGTACCGATTTGGAGGTGACTAAAATCGCTGTGTTTTTTTACAGAGGTGGGAGCGTTTGTTTTCTTGATGTGGGCATTAGAAGGTCATGTGCTGTGCTTGCGTGCATCACGTATGAAATGTATATCTTTTAATTTATTATTTATTGATGTAATTTTAATTTATTATAAAAACTCTATTTAAGTAAACTTCAAAAGTTTATAGAAGTGATAATAAAAATAAAGTATAAGTATTTGGCTCTATTTATTCTTTTTTTTATATATATATATATATATATGTATAATAAAATTTTTTACGTCCGATATCATTTATACTAAAATTAAATGAAAGCATGCCGAAGATTGGTGCGCAAACGGTAGCTCATGTAGATCAAAAAACACACAAGGAGAGGCGATATAATTCAACATCAGCAATCACAAGCTACGTTTCCATAACAGATTTCCACAAAACTTTTGCTATATTTTCTGAATATCAATCAAAAAAAGTATTGCGAAATGACGCCATTTCCATTAACCAATTTTATTCGACTAAAACTTTTTTTTTCCTGTTACGATAAGTCATTACAAAAATCTTGCCAAAAGATGTTGGTAGGTTCACGTATATCCCCACCACTGCTCTACCCATTATTTTTAATCAAAGGAGATGTTGGCATGTTATCCAAGCATTTATGGCAAGGAAAGCCCCTTATACTTGGAAGCGGCAATGTTTCTGGGTGTTTCTCCCTCCTATCTGCTTCGAGGTCTTGATAAATTCAAATTGTGGCATTTATTTGTTGTTTAGAATCCAGTTCTCTCGTAATACGTTTATCTTTTATGAGTTTAACGAAGAACTCTCATCTTCTGTCCAAACATACCGCACCCTCTTTAAAGAATGATAGTGTTATATACACCAGGTGACCTGTAAATGCGGGGGGGAAAAAAACTGTTTCCTTTGCAGTTTTGCGAAATATTCCTTTTTTGAATTGCCTAAAAAAAACCACCTAATTCGCACTTAAAACTTTCTTGTGATATATGGGAGTTTTTTTGCAAAATTGCGTAATGTGTTTCCAATTAAGCGTATTTTCAATTTACAATTTCAACTTGCATAATTTAAAGGGTAATGGAAACACGACTGTAGACATTCACATTTGAATGGAGTTAGACTGTCGAGAACCGTTGAGTTTTCTCTGGAATTTTTTTTACAACGGTTGTGTGAGGAAAAACGCACTCTTCACAGATTTGTATAAGATTACAATCACAAAGTACGTCTGTGAAACACAAATTTCTCTAATGTCCCTTTGGGTAAAATAGTCCTGTCCCAATAGGGCTATAGTTTGACAAGAGAACTGATCCTAATTGATTCAATTTTATATTGCAGATTTGATTTGATTTTCATTCTGACTGCTAAATGCCTATTAACACAGTATTTAATGAGCAGTGAATCCTTTCTAACATGCTATTGCATTATGGGCCATTATGTAATTGATATAGCCGTATCAGAAAATAATTGCTCTCTTCACTCCACACCACTCTGTGTTACTTTTCATTGGAGATCAATGAAAAAAAAGGTTGTTTTTTCTCTACATAATAGTACAGTGCAGATACTGTATCCGCCTCCTTGCAAAATTAAATATGTTTTCTTTTTTGCTCTAAATCAATTTTCTTTCCAGAAGTTTGAGTTGACTGGTTGGTTGGTTTGTTAATTAATATTTGTGCTTTATTCTGTCTGCAGTCCATTCGTGAGGTAACCGGCTATGTGCTTGTGGCACTAAATCAGTTTGAATATCTGCCCCTGGAGAATCTTCGCATCGTCCGCGGCACCAGGCTGTATGAAGACCACTACGGCCTGGCAATCTTCCTCAACTACCGCAGAGATGGCAACTTCGGTCTCCGTCAGCTTGGCCTTAAGAACCTCACAGGTACAATATGTGCTTAGGCTACAGGTCACATGACTTGTGTGTTCATTTTTTCTTCATTCTCTGTCTTTCTTATTTTTTGTGCATGTTCTTGATTGAGCATAACATTTTTATCTTTGTTGGAGATGAGTTGTCGTTTTCACTGATAGCCACTTTAATACATTGATCCCTGCTGAGAATGTATATCTATAGTCGAGGCCTTTGTGAAGTTGGTAAGTGCTCTCCGATCTCTCTCGCAGAAAAGAGAAGGAGAGTATTCATGAATATGGATATCATACTAAATTGATTTCACACAACTTCCATCAGAAATGACTTAGTTGGTGCTGGTGGATGGATGAGGACCGACGGTGGCAGTGAAATACAGCTAAATATCTGCACCTGGAATTGGATCCATAAAACTCAGTGAGAGGTTTGGTGGGGAACGCTGGAGCTTGACCAGCTTGATGATGGCACTGCTCTCACATGATCCAAGTCTTTATAAGTTTAGATCTGTCACTTTTGCAGGGGTGGGAAAGGCTAATCTTCTTGAAAGTGCCAGAGAGTCTACATTGGATAGGGTTTCCTTAGTGCAGTAAAGTCTGCTAAAGTTTGAATTTCTTTAGGCCGTATTTGTAAAATATTAAAAAAAATACTTTAGAGGCAATTTCTTTAAGACTACAATGGAAGTATGTATTTCCCTAAATTGTAATCAAAATTATGTTTTTGAAAGAACTCTCGTATTATCACAATACTGTTTTTTTTTTCTCAGAAGTCTTTAATGAATAGGAAGTTAAAAAAGCAGCACTTACCGAATTTCTTTTGTAACAATATAAACGTTTTTACTGCCATTTTTCATCAATTTTAATGCTTCCTTTGCGTGATAAATATATTTCTTAAAAATCTCGCTGTTTTAAAATGCAGTTTATTCTTGTGCACACACAATTCAGTCCATATTACTTGATACTTTTATAATAGTGTATAGCAGAAACATCAGTTTGTGTGAGTCATGTGTATTTGTACATATATACATTACTTTTATTTACACCTAGTTAGCACTTTTTCACTATGTGATTGCTCATTCTTCTTACTGGAAGAAAGGATGTGGAATAAAGACATTTAAACGTCCTTTCCATTCATTAATCTAATTACTGGGTTTGTTTGTCTGTGAAGGACCTCTTTTCAACAGCCCCGTTGTTTGTACCACACCTATTGTGTGGTAGCTATTAAATATTCTTCAGTATTGTTCGGTTAAAATGTTTTTGTTCACTGCAAGGACATACATGCAGCACATACTCATTTAGAGGTTTTTAAATTGTTATTTTGAATCAGAAGCTAAAAGTAAATGCATGTCTCACCGTGGGTTGAAAACATGATGCCAAATGTAAGACAGACACCAAACACAAACCTCTGCAGAGTCTGACATTGTGGTAAATAAACATTACATACAAATTACAGTATTTAAGGTCTAATTTGGCAGATGCATATTTCATAATTCTGAACAGAGAGGGTGAGTTTGGAGGTTTGATGTTTTTGTAAGTGTCTTTGTACTTTCTGCTTCACTTCCAGGGCCAGTTGGAAATGTCTCTTCTTCACAGTACCTGATCATTGCTGTTATACAACAGCTCTGCTTCATTCTGATTGGCTGAAAGCACTAGTATAAGTGCATGGACATGACATTTACCATGCGCTACTTTTGTCTGTTTGGTCAAATGAATAGTTCTAGCATTTGTTCTTCTTAACTGTTCCTCCAGACACACATGATTACACGGACTGTGATAGTTGTTGGATATGGTAGTATTTGTGTCTGTTTATTATGGCCACACTGTGGAAACTTACCAGGACCAGAACTGTTTAAGATCAAACTGGTAATCTTAACCAGCATTAATCAGTGGCAAATACCAGTCAACCTTTAGTGTGAGTAACCAGGATGCAGAGTGTTCTTGTAGTGCTGAACAAGCAGATTCGGGCTCTAAATTGTGAGCAGTGCCATTTGCTTTCTGTTCAATCCAATACTAAGGACTAAGACCATTAGCTTTTACATTTATTTATTTTTCAGACATTTGTATCTAAAGCAGTTTACAGTATACAAATTAACAGTTTGACATGGAATCAAACCTATGACCTTGAATAAATAATGCATTGCAAAAAAAAAAAATCCCTGTTGAATGGATAAATGAAAATTCTGTCATCATTTACTCACCCTCAAGTTGTTCCATACTTGTATACATTTCTTTGTTGTGCTGTACACAAAGGAAGATATTTGGAAGAATGTTTGTAATCGCGCAGATATTGCCCCCCATCGACTAGCATAGTAGGAAAACAAACACTATGGTAGTCAATGGGGGGCAAGATCTGCTCAGACAAAGAAACTCATACAGGTTTGGAAGAACTTGAGGGTGAGTAAATGATGAGAGAATTTTCATTTTTGGGTATACTATACCTTTAATATAAAATGATTTGAACATATTTTATATGAAAATAATATTTCATAAAAAAAATGTAATTTATTTCTGTGAGCAAAGCTGAACAGTTAAAAACAGTTGTGCTTCTAAACATTTTTTTTTTTGGAAACTGTAATACATTCTTTCAGGATTCTTTGATGAGAAGAAAGTTCAGCATTTATTTGAAACAGATTTTTTTATAAACAATGTAAAATTCTTTACTTTCACTTTCGATACATTTTATGTATTCTTTACTAAGTAAATGTATTCATTTCTTTCTTTCTTTCAAAAAAAAATCTTACTGACCCCAAACTTTTGTACAGTATTTCTCTGTAGCTTAAACAGAAGTGCGTGAGCATAAACTGATTCAAACATATATAAAATGGGGAGAACAATACACTGCAGGTTTGCCCACTTGCAAAGCCTGTAGAAGTCTGTCATTTTTATCATAGGTACTCTTCAACTGTGAATGACTGAATCGAAAACGAAAATCCAGAAAATGAAAATGTATGATTTTTAAATAAGTAATTTGCATTTTACTGCATAAATATTTGATCACCTACCAACCAGTAAGAATTCCGACTCACAGACCTGTTAGTTTTTCTTTAAGAAGCCCTCCTGTTCAGTTCTGATCATGAGGAAGGTCAGGGATCAGCCCAGAACTACATGGCAGGACCTTGTCAATGACCTGAAGAAAGCTGGGAGCACAGTCTCAAAGAAAACCATTAGTAACACACTACGCCATCATGGATTAAAGTCCTGCAGCACATGACCATCTGGATGATCCAGAGGAGGAATGGAAGAAGGTCATGTGGTCTGACGAGACGAAAAAAAGTTTTTTGGTCTAAATTCCACTCGCCGTGTTTGGAGGAAGAAGGATGAGTACAACACCAAGAACACCATCCCAACCGTGAAGCATGGAGGTGGAAACATCGTTCTTTGGGGATGCTTTTCTGCAAAGGGGACAGGACGACTGCACCGTATTGAGGGGAGGATGAATGGGGCCATGTACCGCGAGATCTTGGCCAACAACCTCCTTCTCTCAGTAAACATCAACAGCACTGAAGATGGGTTGTGGCTGGGTTTTCAAGCATGACAACGACCTGGAACACACAGCCAGGGCAACTAAGGGGTGGCTCCATAAGAAGCATCTCAAGGTCCTGGAGTGGCCTAGCCAGTCTCCAGACCTGAACCCAATAGAACATCTTTAGAGGGAGCTGAAAGTCTGTATTGCCAAAAAGCCAAAATCCCTGCTGCAGTGTGTGCAAACCTGCTCAAGAACTACAGGAAACGTAGGATCTCTGTAATTGCAAACAAAGGTTTCTGTACCAAATATTAAGTTCTGCTTTTCTGATGTATCAAATACTTATGTCATACAATAAAATGCAAATGAATTTCTTAAAAACCGTACAATGTGGATTTTTGCTTTAGATTCTGTCACTCACAGTTGAAGAGTACCTATGATCAAAATGACAGATTTCTACATCCTTTGTAAGTGGGCAAACCTGCAAAATCAGCAGTGTATCAAATACTTGTTCCCCCCACTGTATCTTGAATGCAATGTAAATTGCTTTGGATAATAGTTTCTGTCAAAATGCGTAAATGTATCCCAGCCTAAAATGAGGCGACTACAAGCCATTTCCAGTTTGATTCCTTGACAAGGGCAAAGCACTGTGGTTTGTTGATTGTATTGGGAGCTGTTTGTGACCTGTGGCAGGCAAGGGAAGAAAGAGCTACTCAGTGACTTTTTTTTTTCTGCATCGCAAATGCTTTATTCAACTGTGCTCTATTGTCTGTATATCTGCAAAAGGGCCGATTACAATCTGAAATCTGGCTAGGTAGTTAACCTAGTGCACCTAAATGGTTCAGGAACACTGTCTGGCTCTCATGGAACAATGTTTCTGGTCCAGAAAACATCTTCATTCACTTTCCATGCCTAGGCAAAGGAAATGGAGCAGAGAGAGACATGCCGTACCAGACCGGGTAAATAATTCAAGCCGCGTGTATTGTTCTACTTACTCGGTCCACTCGACGCAGCGTACATAACCCAAATGTCACATTGCAATGCTGACATCACTTAAAGCATAACTAACTATGCTGCATTTCATGCTGTATTCTTGGAAGATGACAGCGTTTAGGAACGACGAGAAGACCAGGTGCTCCCAGAGGACTGCGATCCCGTCTTAGGCAGACTAACATGGAACAGCAGTGGAGTCAAGGAACATTTGAAATCCCAGCCATACCCATAGGGAAGAAGAGAACACTGTTCTGCTCTCTCGTTTACTCACTCTCTCTCATCTATCTCTCGTTCTGCATACATTCATTCTCTTCTTGTTCACCCAATTTTCTAAACTTTAACTGTATCTCTCTCTTGCTTTCATTGAGCAGTATATTGAAGAATTATGGGCCTAGAAGAAGCTGCATGTGTCTTTCACAGCAATGAGGAAGCGACTTTGGAATTGTATACTGGGATACTGTAGTTTACCCAAAAATGAAAATTGTCATCATTTACTCACCTAAACCTGTATGACTTTCTTTCTTCTGTGGAAAGAAGATATTTTTTTTAAAAAATGTCTTCTTTTTTTTTTTGCTGGTACAATGACATTCAAAAGGGTCCAGTCATTCATTCATTTCTGTGTTCCACTGAAGAAAGAAATGCATACAGGTTTGGGCCAACATAAGAGGGAGTTAATAATGGCAGAATTTACATTAAACTTCAAAATGAACTGACTCTTTTCGCATTACATTTATTGAATATTTGCAAGACTCCATGGAAGACAAATAGAGCAATGTAATGTTTTATCAACATTTGCCAGTACTTGTTGGAAACACTAAAAACAGCTAGGTTATTAGCATAGCGTAGCTATTTTTAGTCACTGGTCTTCTAAACACTGAAGTCAGTCAGCGCCCTGTAACCCTGAGACAGATCAAAGCTGGAACAAAGCCCAGTAACTTCTCTCTCGGCTCTCAGCTTGTCAGACCCGCACATTATGAGCCTTTTGATCCTGTCACATTATCATGTCATTCCTCTCATAACAGTTCTCCAGAGATGTGTAAAGTGATCAATACCATCCATAAATGATATCTAAGAGAATAAAGGCTATTAACTGCACTGGGTCTAATCCCGAATCTGATCAAACCAGCCTGTCGGCATGCTAGCAGAGTTGAAATCCACGGAGGTAGAAATTGGCCTGGATAAAATCTATTTGTCGCTGTTATATTCTGATATTGCTCTATTGATTTTCTGAGAGGTGGTGTGTGGGCGACACAGTGACGTGGTGCTCAGGCTTCCCTTGCGACTGGCTTTCAAACGTCCTCCCTGCTGGGTTATTAAATCGGAGTCAATGGAGTGAGCTATTTGAGCTATTTGTTTGAATGCAAAATGGCACAACACTACCTTCACCTTGAAAAGCATTTGAAACAGTTGATTGTTGTTGATTAGGGATTTTGCATGGAATAATAACAAAGATTTTTCTTTTTAATAGTTTAATAGTTTTAGGCTTTTTACATCTCCTGTGTCTTTTTAGTTGGTTTCCACAAAATGATGTAATATGCCCACTAGCAAACTCACTGGTATAACCATTAAGGGTTTTTTATTTTTTTATTTTATTTTTTTTACTGTCTGATTGGTAACACTTTCTATGAAGACTTAAGTATCTAAGTATGCGAGGAGTCAGATGTTTGGGACAGAGATACTGAATGTATTTTTTCTCGTGGTCTTCAAAACCTTTAGATATAATATTTTGCTTTTACTATATTTCTTTTACTTTTTTTGGTCACTACATCCTGTAATTCCTGTACCTCATTTAGAGTATTTAATGACTGTGATAGACATTATAGTAAAATAATGTAAAAGTATTCTTTATGCTTCAGTAATCTTTTATAATATATAATACATCCTAAACATTGCATGTTCTCATAATTGCAACAGTTAATAATGCATTATAATATTCACAGTTATGTCTCTGTTGTTTTTTTGTTGTTTTTTTGTATATTAATGTGCATGCCAAAATGTCATGTCCTTTATTGTGTTTTTACTCACTGAATTATAGTTTTAGCTATTATGGATTAGAATGCGCATTGTAATGTTTTATGTATATAGGCTTCATAGAAAGTGTGGCCATCTGCTATTGTCAGTCCAGAAGGAGCTGTGTCATCTTGTGTCCGTGTCCTCAAAGGCATCGAGAGGCAGGTGATTTGTAATAATTATACGTCATCCCACTGCTGAGGCAAAGGTTAAACTTCGCATGCTTTCTTTGACATTTCAAAGTGGTGCTCTCTTGTCATTTTCAGAAGAATTAGAATGTTTTTTTCATGCCTATGCAAAGATTTTTTTGCTCACCGTTTGTGCCCCTCATTGTTTTTCAGCCGAAGACAGTAATTACCTCACAATAATAACAACCTACATAAGAACAGATGAGTGTGTAAATTTAACCATTTCCTTGCTTTTCTTTTTTCAACTAGTTTCTTTAATTCTTTGCTGTCTTCTTTCTCCCACTTTCTGTTTTGCCTTTGATGAGTGTGTTTGATTATTACACATTATTTTCTTCTACCCAGAATCTGAATAGAAAAAGATCAATGTCAAAGGTGCAGTGTGTAATGTTGATAGCTAGTGGTTGAAATGGGTACTGCAGTCCAGATTCAAAATATTGGAGAGGGTTGTTTCCCCTGGCCCCTCCTCCTCAGACTCCACGCATACAACATACAATAGTGACAAGTACAATTGACAAGGAAGGCGACGAGCCTTACACAAGTTGATGAGTTCAGTTGATTAATCCACATTTAATATGCCTCTGGACATAGAGCTTTTTAGGTGGATGCTGAGGCTTTTTAGGTCGGGTAGAATCTGTGATCTCTGAACTTGTTTGTTTGCTGGCTTCCATGGCTGCAACATGCTGTGTTTTCTACCAAATTGCAACCCGGGATGTCAAAATACTATTGGGTAAATTGACATTTGGAGGGATCACACAGACCTAAACAAAAACAGACATTCCAACACGGAATGTACATTTCAAAGTATATTTTGTGCTTTAGTACTATAAAAAGAAAACTACATTCAGCAAATTTGTTAATTTATTGATTCGTTTGTTGATTCGTTTATTGATTTTTTGTTGTTGTTGTTGTTCATTGATTCTTTCATTAATAACATCATTTGTTTTAATATTTCTATGACAGTGGTGGCGACTTATCAAGGTATTTCTATTTTTATTGTGCTATGAAAAGCTGTAACTTATGACATTGTACTGTTGGTATATCATGATACTTACGATTTCCATAGTAAATTCTTGTAGGGGTTGGGCGCAACTAAGCGCCTCTTCTACTTTCCCACCTTATTTTTATTTGAGCTGTAATTCATAATTCAACCTTTGATTAGACGTATTATATGATATTATCATGAATTGCTGATTGCCTGTCACGCAAAGAATTGTAGTAGCGCTGCTCATTATTCTTAGTTTCAGCTGTGGAAAATGGGCTTCAGCGTCCTGTCCTTCATGCAAGCTATTTATTTTCCTGCCTTTTAGAACAAATTATCTTGAAAGAGGACTTTGTTTTTGTCAAGGTTTGTGTCTGTGGTGTCTCAAGGTACTGTACGTTAGGTTTTTATAGATTGTTCTGTCGACTCTCTGCCTGTCTTTAACATTAACTTGATCAGAGGCTTTTTGTATCAGTGAACGGTGGGTTTTTTGTATAGGTTATGCCATTTTGTTCACTTAAAAAAAAAAAAAAAAAAAAAACTTTCAGCTTCGTACTTAAGCATTGCATTTTTTCAAGTGTTGTTGTGTTATTTTTTTTTTTCTTCTATATTACAGTCACCACATGACTTGAATGGTCATAGTGGTATTGGAAGAATAACATTTCTGTATAAATGCCTTTTTATTTCTTGTGCTTGCCAAGGGAGTAGGTTTGAATTTGTAGGGACTTTTTACAGATGCACACATCGACACAGGACATTTGAATTCTGTGATCTTTACACACCTACGGGGAGTGCAGAATTATTAGGCAAGTTGTATTTTTGAGGATTAATTTTATTATTGAACAACAACCATGTTCTCAATGAACACAAAAAACTCATTAATATCAAAGCTGAATATTTTTGGAAGTTTTAGTTTTTAGTTTTAGCTATTTTAGGGGGATATCTGTGTGTGCAGGTGACTATTACTGTGCATAATTATTAGGCACCTTAACAAAAAACAAATTTATACCCATTTCAATTATTTATTTTTACCAGTGAAACCAATATAACATCTCAACATTCACAAATATACATTTCTGACATTCAAAAACCAAACAAAAACAAATCAGTGACCAATATAGCCACCTTTCTTTGCAAGGACACTCAAAAGCCTGCCATCCATGGATTCTGTCAGTGTTTTGATCGGTTCACCATCAACATTGCGTGCAGCAGCAACCACAGCCTCCCAGACACTGTTCAGAGAGGTGTACTGTTTTCCCTCCTTGTAAATCGCACATTTGATGATGGACCACAGGTTCTCAATGGGGTTCAGATCAGGTGAACAAGGAGGCCATATCATTAGATTTTCTTCTTTTATACCCTTTCTTGCCAGCCACGCTGTGGAGTACTTGGACGCGTGTGATGGAGCATTGTCCTGCATGAAAATCATGTTTTTCTTGAAGGATGTAGACTTCTTCCTGTACCACTGCTTGACGAAGGTGTCTTCCGGAAACTGGCAGTAGGACTGGGAGTTGAGCTTGACTCCATCCTCAACCCAAAAAGGCCCCACAAGCTCATCTTTGATGATACCAGCCAAAACCAGTACTCCACCTCCACCTTGCTGGCGTCTGAGTCGGACTGGAGCTCTCTGCCCTTTACCAATCCAGCCACGGGCCCATCCATCTGGCCCATCAAGACTCACTCTCATTTCATCAGTCCATAAAACCTTAGAAAAATCAGTCTTGAGATATTTCTTGGCCCAGTCTTGACGTTTCAGCTTGTGTGTCTTGTTCAGTGGTGGTCGACTTTCTGCCTTTCTTACCTTGGCCATGTCTCTGAGTATTGCACACCTTGTGCTTTTGGGCACTCCAGTGATGTTGCAGCTCTGAAATATGGCCAAACTGGTGGCGAGTGGCATCTTGGCAGCTGCACGCTTGACTTTTCTCAGTTCACGGGCAGTTATTTTGCGCCTTGGTTTTTCCACACGCTTCTTGTGACCTTGTTGACTATTTTGAATTAAAGTCTTGATTGTTTGATGATCACGCTTCAGAAGCTTGGCTATTTTAAGACTTCTGCATCCCTCTGCAATATATCTCACTATTTTTGACTTTTCTGAGCCTGTCAAGTCCTTCTTTTGACCCATTTTGCCAAAGGAAAGGAAGTTGCCTAATAATTATGCACGCTTGACTTTTCTCAGTTCACGGGCAGTTATTTTGTGCCTTGGTTTTTCCACACGCTTCTTGTGACCTTGTTGACTATTTTGAATTAAAGTCTTGATTGTTTGATGATCACGCTTCAGAAGCTTGGCTATTTTAAGACTTCTGCATCCCTCTGCAATATATCTCACTATTTTTGACTTTTCTGAGCCTGTCAAGTCCTTCTTTTGACCCATTTTGCCAAAGGAAAGGAAGTTGCCTAATAATTATGCACACCTGATATAGGGTGTTGATGTCATTAGACCACACCCCTTCTCATTACAGAGATGCACATCACCTAATATGCTTAATTGGTAGTAGGCTTTCCAGCCTATACAGCTTGGAGTAAGACAACATGCATAACGAGGATGATGTGGTCAAAATACTCATTTGCTTAATAATTCTGCACTCCCTGTACACTGACATCTATGTAAATGTGTTGTCACGATATCTTACATTGTATTTTGAAGCTCAAAAATGTGTTTTCTTTTTGTTGTTTTCTTTAATTATGAATGTCCAGCTACAAATGCACAGGTAGTGTAGTTACTGCTCTCATGCGTTTTGTGGTTTTGTTCCTACTTCTCTTTGCTGTTTCTTGTAGATTCACCTGATATTTCCTCCACCTTGTGTTTCATATGTACTGTATTAGGTTTGCACTATTCAGAACTTAATCAAGAATGCCATTTGAATTCCAATTCAGTTACAGAATTTGAATCAAATTTGAATTGAGGAAGGATGTTGAATTAAAATTTACATTTGAATGTAAGGAAGTAGAATTAAAATGAATTGAAATTCATCATGCAATTGGTGAAAATTTTTTAACCAGAACAAACTTTACAAACTTTAAGTACCGGCTCTACCGGCCTTGCTTTATAAAAGTTTTAACTTTTTATGGACCTTACACATGGATGGATGGATGGATGGATGGATGGATGGATGGATGGATGGATGGATGGATGGATGGATGGATGGATGGAATTAAATAGAGAGAACGATGGATGGATGGATGGATGAATGGAATTAAATAGAGAGAACGACGGACGGACGGACGGACGGACGGATGGATGGATGGATGGATAAACAGCACAAAAGAACAATGGATGGATGGAATGAAAAATAGACAGAACAAAAGAACAATGGATGGGGTCAGAACTGTAATTAATATGTAAATAGTCTCTCAACTTCCCATCCATACATAATTCTACACAAACACATTCGCGTACACATGGGAGCAGCTCTTTATGTTTAGTCTTCGATATACCTGCACCTGTTCAAGGAGAAAATCTCAATGATCATGCATTAACCTCACTGAGTCCTGCTCAGCGTCTCATGAAAGCGTTCTGAAACAGCACACCGGAGATGAAAGACAAGGAACGAGAAAAGAAAGAGATGAGCCTATGACTTCCTCAGACACATGTCTGTCTCTATCTCTCTCTCTTTACCCATTTTGTTTCTTTTTCGGCTCAGAGTGGTCTGTGTAAAGGGATCCGAGAGGAGAAAAAAGAAAATTACTTTTGTTGGTTCTTGCACAACACTCATTTCCATCTTTCGCGCTGAGGCTTCCAGACCTCGGGTCACTTCCAATTGTGTGTCTAATTGATTACTTCCCATGCAATTACGTTTGTGTCATACTCGATTTTTCACTGTTTGAGGCGCAGGGGAGCGATCCTCCTTCTGAAGGACAACAGTTGCACTGCAGCAAATACAGAATGTGGCTGTATTATTAATCTTTTGGCGCAGCTGTAGTGCAGTAATAACCAGTGACATAAACCACAAACGCAAGGTTACAGAGGTGGAAAGGACGGTGTCAATGACAGGACATTTTCTCCCTGGGTATTGAGGAAAAACAGCATTGAAAGCGACAGTATTATGATTCTACTCATTTGCAACAACACAAACAAGTGCTTCTTTATTAGGCCTATATGTATATATTTCCTACTTGCATATTCTTTGTGCTTTTCACTTATTAATTTTGCTGACTGTTTTCAAGCTCATTAATTAAAGCTTTTGGGAATTATGTAAGCTGTGAGAAAAGAATGTAATGAAATATTGATGGCTAACCACAGATGGACTTTAAAAATTTTAATCATTAGAAAGATTTGACCCTTCTGCCCTCGCAAAGGAATGAAAAAGTGTAGATGCATGACTTTTTCAGTCAAACCTGTTGTGTGACTTCTTCTACAAAATACTACATATGCCCTCCTCCTTTTTTTTTTTTTAAATCATATTTTAAAGAGGTTCATTTTTCCTTGGTCAGTGTGAAGAGAAAAAAAAAAGTGTAAAAGAATCATTTAAAAAATATATAATTATATGTTTTCATTACATATAATTTATAAAATAATACATTTATTAAAAATAATTTATTTTAGCCATTTAGATATTATTATTGTTTTAATCATTGTTTTAGCAAAAATATTTTAATATATTAAAAACAATAATTGTGTATAATTGTAATTATTACATAATACTACATCATATATAGTAAATGTGCTTCTCTTTATAACTGCAGTGTGTTTGTATATATACAGAACACATGCAGAGTGTACTTTCCTTTTCCATGGAGATGAAAGGATGACAGAACTGCTGAGAAGAAACAAAAGCCCTGGGAAGTGAAGTAGAAAAATGGAAGAGTCCTTTTTTAAAGTTGTCTGTATTTAAAGGCTGTAATGTGAATTGGGAAGAGAGAAAAAAGAAAAGCTGTAATTACACAGAGATCAAATAGAGAGCGTGGAGCCAGTGCTAATACCCATTCGCCCAACCCAATCACTGGAGAAACCAGGCCCATTAATAATGAATCTAGTGTCATCATTAAAACTCTGAATGATTAAACATATCTCCTGGCTTCAAACACCACATTTCACATAAAAAAAAGGAAAAAAAAAGAAAAAAAAAAGAGCTCACACATACATGAAGGAAAACTGTAATGAAATGAAACATTTATGAAACATACCAAGTCTGCAGATTTTTATACTGTTGGATTGTCTGTCATTCACAAAGTTACTTCACAGAATGAATAATTGCTTGTCGGTTTGGAACAAAATGACTATTATGTCGTCATTTACTCACCCTCATATCTGGTTGAACTCTCCCTTTAAAGGTAAAGTGTGTGACTTCTGCGCCATTGGTTAAACCAGAAGTTTATATGTTAGGTACTTAAACACACAGAACAATGTTTTGAAAGTGCCAGAGAGCTCTTCAATTGTTTATTATCTTTACACATTCAGCTGAGAAAGTAAAAAGTCATTCAACATTAAAAACTTCAAAATGCTTTCATCTGCCACATAGCATGTTCTGTTTAATTCTTATTTGATGACCAACTGACCTTCAGAGACCACATCTCAAAGACGGCGCGGTCATGCAGATTTGCACTTCGCAACATCAGGAAAATCCGTCCCTTCCTGACTGAGCACGCAACACAACTGCTTGTCCAGGCCCTGGTCATTTCAAGGCTTGATTACTGCAATGCTCTTCTGGCTGGTCTGCCGTCAAGTGCAATCAAACCTCTTCAAATGATCCAGAACGCTGCTGCTCGTCTTGTCTTCAACGAGCCTAAGAGAGCCCACGTCACGCCCCTCTTCATCTCTCTGCACTGGCTACCCCTCGCTGCTCACATCAAGTTCAAAGCGCTGATGCTTGCTTACAGATCCACCACAGGCTCTGCACCTTCCTACCTCCACACACTGCTACAATGCTATGTCCCCACCAGAAGCCTGCGATCACTAAAGGAGCGTAGGCTTGTGGTACCGTCACAGAGAGGCACAAAATCACTCTCCAGAACATTCTCCTTCACTGCTCCCTGCTGGTGGAATGATCTCCCTAGTTTCATCAGGAACGCAGAATCCCTGGCAATATTCAAGAGACAGCTGAAAACTCACCTCTTCCGTGAACACTTGATCCCCTCGTAAAAAAAAAAAAAAAAAAAAAAAAATATACCCCTTTCCTTCCCTTTTCCCTTCCTACTCTAGCTTATGGTACTGAGCAATGTATGAAACTTGTATTGTGAGCACTTCCTGTGTTATTTGCCAATTCATGAAGAATCGCTTGTTTGTTTTCCTCACTTGTAAGTCGCTTTGGATAAAAGCGTCTGCTAAATGACTAAATGTAAATGTAAATGTAAATGTATTTAAAACCATTGTACAGAATTCCAAGATTTTCCCTATAATCCACGCTGTAAATCTGCAAAAAACGTGTAGCTAGTAACTTTCCTCTTTGGATATAATGAGGGATCGACCCTAAAGAAAAACGTGAACCCAACATCATGACAACAGCCAACTCTATCAGTTATTCTAATGTGTGTATAGCTTTTCATGGCCTCATAGTTAATTCAATTGCATGAAGCATCCCGAGACAACGGCCAATTAACATCTCCGTACTCTGTGGACTGTAAAAAAGAATTCCAGCAAAGAGAAATTGGAGCGGATCACAGAGCGGTTATATAATTTGAGGAAGGTGGAAAGAATGTAGAACAAGCATTGATAGAAGAGAAATTAGTGCTCGATTAATCTTTGTTCAGTTTGATGATGGGAGATATTGAGCTTTGTTCATTCATTAATGAAAGATTAGTAGAGATTGCTATTGTTTGACCACACTACCTGGATTAAAGGAATAGTTCACTCAAAAAGGACATCATTTACTCACTCTGATGTTGTTGCAACCCTGTATTGTTTTACTTTTTATATAAATGAATGTCTCAAAGACTGTTTAAACTGCTTTTTTTCATACACTGAAAGTGGAGGGTGATTTATACTGTCAATCAGGACAACAAATAAACAAAAAATATATATTTCAAGCCTTCTGAAGATCTGTGAGAAACAAACTGAAATTCAAGACATTATTCTAGGATAATCTACCCTTCTGTGTTGCACTCAAATATCATTTGTACTTATTCGTACTTGTAAATAAAAATAAATAAGACCGCATTCACATATCGCACCTAAAAACGCGTTGAAAGCGCCGCTTCCTCCTTTTTTTGCGAGCGCTCGGGAGCTTGTGCTTCTGTGGCGTCTGTCATTGCTATGCAACCATGAACAGCGTTCTCCACAGCTATGCGGAAATTTCAATGGATTTCCATTGCCGAAAAGGCCTTGCCGTAGTTCTAGTGCTTTAGTATATTTATTTATGGAGAAGAATAAAAAAAACTCCCGCAGTATTTGTGTGCAACCCCATACTTCAAATACGTAAAAACCACAAAGAATTTCACCAACTTATCCAAGAGCTCCTCCTGGACGACGAGAGATTCAAAGTCCATTTCAGAGTTGACAAGGACCAGTTTGATAATCATTTTAGAAAAATTTGCCCCAGCATCACCAAACCAGATTCTGCCTTGAAACCATCTCTCCTGCACAACGACTCTGCATTTGTCTGAGGTTACAAGGCTACCGTTAGGGTAAGAGAAAGGATGAAGCTGATTGGTTGGACAGCGTTGCTTCCATTTTTGAGCGCGCTTGCAGTGCACCTACATTGGAAATAACGAATATGCACGCGCAAAAGATGCGATATGTAACGGCCCCTAAGGCTTGGAATATACTGAATTTTTAAAACTTTTATGGTGCCTTTTTGTCCCTTTATTGCAATGGAAAATGTTAAACAGAAGCTCAAACACTGCGCCTAAAGAACTCCTTTTTCACTTGACCAAAGAAAGAGATAGTATCAAAGTTAGCAAGTGAAAAGGATGACCTTTAAAGCCTCTATCATGTCATTTTGCGCTAACTTTGTTGCCTTACATCGTCATTTAGAGGAAGGACATGTTTAACTGACAGAAATGTTAATGTAACAATAACATTATACCTGTTTCAGTGTGTTTTAGAGTGTCGACAGCTTGCTTCTGTGTTAGGAAAGCATTGACATACACGCATTTTAGCTTCCCCCATTTGTCTCCATTACCCGTAAGCCTCTGCTAATGGAGTCAAAGAGTCTCTAGGGTGTTGTTAGCACCTGACTTTACCATTTGATTCAAGCCTTTGTAAAATCAGTCATTATGCTCCAGCCCGAACACAGACCGGTGCAAGCTTTTTGACACAAATAGAGCTGTTCCGTGACCCAGAGCTGTACATCACGATAATACTAAATGACTCTGTAAGTTTATGCCTTTGATTAAATGCATGTACAGCTTTGAGTGCAGGCAAACGCTCACAGTCAAGAGAAAAGAGGAGCGAAAAACAGGGTTGAAAAAAGTAGAGCGGCTGTGGATGTTGAATAATTCAGAACTGGCAGCACATGGGGCTTTAGGGCCAGCCGGAGTGCAGGAACTCCAGCCACTGATGAGCAGTGTGCATGCACCTCACCTTTGTCCTGCACACACACATATACACAGACACAATGTGTACCAGCAGCACTCATAAAGCTGCAAACTCTGCTCGCCTGTCCACTCCGAACCGTTTCAGATATCAGACTTGGGCCTCATTAAAAGTTAATGTGAGGCGTGCAAAGAATTTTAATGCCAATTAATAATCAAAACATTTTCCTTCATAGCCCTGCGGCGATTTTTTTTAGAATCAAAAACCAGGCCATCCGACACAATTCAACCAAAGCGAAGACTGTGGGGTGCATGGAACAGGTAGAGACATCAAAGTCAACCTTTTATCCTGCTATAGACCAGTTAAAGTCGGTGGGCATCGCAGGTGATCGAGGGGAGCGTTTCCTGGCAAGTGTATTACGCTGTGGATGTTTGAACGGTGGTGTGTTGCCAGTGGTTCTGGCTGGGTTTCACAGTGTATGCCAGCCAAATCCTGTGTCACTGGCATCAATAGCATGCAGAGAAGAGTCTGTACACAGCCAGACATATCTATACGTTCACAAACACTTGCGCTTTCAAGTGAAACAGGCACTATAGACTGATAAAAGGCATCTCCACCTCGGCTAGTACTGCTGTTCTTGATGTCAGCTCAAGTTTGACATTGTTTCATCAAGCCCGCTGCAGGAAACGTTAATGAAACATTTAAGAGTGGTAAGTCAATTACCACCACTGCTGAGAAATCTCTTGTTTAAGAGGGAATGTGATGGAATAGTTTTTCTGTTAAAGCTGCGAGTTGTAGTTTGGTCACACGATCGATAGATCAGATGGAGACTGTATAGATTTGTGTAGCTTATTTTTCATTTTACTTCATTTTTGGAAGAAGTAGTTTAGGAGCAGGTTCATCTGCAATACTTTCAGTTGATACTTTATTTTTCATAATAATTTTGCTTGTAATTTTACTGTTTATTAGTGCTGTCAATCAATTAAAAAATAACTAATTAATCATTTTTGTATGTGATTAAACATGATTAATCACACTAACATTAAAGTTTTTAATATATTTTATAGTGTAATAATTTCACATTATTCAAATTAGTGTATAAACAAGTATAGTATATAGTATATACTGTATAGTTTAAAAAACTTAAATACTTAAATAGAGACTTAAATATTTTGAATATTTGAACTAACAGGTTGGAAATATACAGAAATTGAATAAAGTTATCAAACACTTTCCGGCTTCACTGCATAAATTATTCCTTATTAAAGCTATAAAAGTTATTTGGTCAAGAGCAGTGAGTGATTTTCTCTTTTTCTTGTTTGATTAACCTTAATGACAGACTGCAGCTGTTTTTTTAGGCTGCTGTCACTTTAAGACCTGGCGTACATGACATGGATCTGACACGCATCTCATTTCCTCAAGTCTTTATGTTCATTTAAGACTTTACTTAACTCATTTAAGACTGTGCTTACGAGGATACTTGATAAATCTAGCAAAAGGAAGACTGAAAAAACAGATGCAGTAATTGTTAAATATTTTTAACACGTTAAATTGAAAAAAAAAATTAATTACATGCATTAACACATTAATATTGAAATTTCTACTATATATATATATAGTATATATACTTTATCGGCTTTATCAGGCGCACATCCATGGTGCGAATCTCTCATTCCACCACATCCCAAAGGTGCTCTATTGGATCGATATCTGGTGACTGTGGAGGCTGGAGTGGCACCCGGTGTGTTCTTCTGCTGCTGTAGCCCATCTGCTTCAAGGTTCGACGTGTTGTGTGTTCAGAAATGCTCTTCTGCAGACCTTAGTTGTAACGGGTGGTTATTTGAGATACTGTTGCCTTTCTATCAGCTTAAACCAGTCTGGCCATTCTCCTCTGACCTTTGGCATCAACAAGGCATTTTCCCCCACAGAACTGCCACTCTCTGGGTATTTTCACTTTTTCAGACCATTCTCTGTAAACCTTAGAGATGTTTCTGTGTGTAAAACCCAGTACATCAGCAGTTTCTGGAATAGTCACTAAAATCACCTTCCTTCCCCATTCTGATGCTCAGTTTAAAATTCAGCAGATCGACTTGACCATGTCTTCATGCCAAAGTGCATTGACTGCCTGATATCTGTGTTAACCTTCAGTTGAACAGTTGTACCAAATGAATATATATATATATATATATATATATATATATATATATATATATATATATATATATATATATATAATATATATTATATTATATATATATATATATATATATATATATTGAAGTGCATCAAACTAAACTTTGTCAAAAATGTGATGACACTAACCTGGTCACAAGTGTTCATCCCAGCTCTTTCTGAACATTTCTTTGTTACACTGAACCCTAGAAACTGTGTAGAGACCAGCTGACCAGATCATTCGAAGTGGGAGTTTTAGCTAAGCATATTGCCATTTTTATGTGCCATATGCATCAGACGGTCAGTGAACAAACTGTTCGATAGTCTGTAGATGTGCTGGCCGAGACTGTAGAATATTCATTTAATTATAATAATTCTTCTGCAATGTTAAGTAAAGTATTTGACTTTGTAAAGCAGTTTGAAGTCCATATACATATTGTGCAATATAATCAGATTATTGTTATGTGAGTGCATGGAGGCACACACTGTGGAGAGTAACTGAAAAGACCGATGGGGTTGGAAATCACAGAGGACAAGAAAATAATTGGAAAATGACCAGAAATCATTTCTTTTAAAAGGCCGTCTTCAATGCTGCCCTCACATGCTCTCAGAATTATCGTAATTATGAGTTTCGTAGGTAAAAACTTGCACACGAATGCCTTCTCATGTCGAAACTTGAATGCAATAAGCACGTAATCAAGACTTCAGAAGTGGGAATTATCAAATTTCGCACAGCGCGTGAAGGCATCATTAGTTATTCTCTTTTTCTTGTTCCCTGATTGGCTAGTGAGTCATTATGTAGGAAGAAGCAGGTGAACGCAACTGGGAGACCTTACCACCATGGAGTCATGGCACATCAGACGACACCACCAATCATGCCCAGTGACATAGAAAACATCAGAAGGAGCAAGAGATGCAGAAAGCAGCTGGTGTGCATCTGGAGTGGTAAATCGAGTATGCGCTGGCTCTTGTGTTTCAGCTAAACTGGCACAGTGAGGTCTTTGCTGCAGCATCCCCGTCTCCCTCTGTGACTTAATAATTAATGTATTTATTTTTTGCATAGTTGCTCATAGGGACGAGGCTCAGGGGTTGTACTGAATGCAGTGGAGGGTAATAGGACATGAACAGCCCCTGCTGCTGCTACGGCCGCCCTGCCAAGCGCTCATGCTGCCCAGGTGGGGTCTGCCATCCGGATGAATGCATGATGCTAAATATACCCCAAACTCCTCCCTCACTTTCCCACCTGGCCTCTTGTTTACTTTCAACGCACATCTGAAATTACTTTTCCAAATACAGAGAATGACCTCATCCAGCCCTCTTGCATCACTTTGCGGCACTACTCATGAACTAATTTACAATGTGTTATACAAGGTATTTTATGTCATATCAAGTTTTGGTAGCAGAGCTAAGTTTGGCCGTAGAAAAGTTTTGAAGTTCAAATTGGAGTTCAAATTCACTTTAACTAAAGAATTGAATGATTCTGGTTCAGAATCAGATTCTGTTTAATGATGATTCTATAGCGGTTCTTTTGTTCTTAGGATTCTGGAATGGAATGGAATATTAATTTTAGAATTCCTAGTCCTATATTTGTCACTTTTACAGCTAATTGCTTAAATTATGTATTATGCTGTTGTTGTTGTTGTTGTTTTTCCAATTCAAGACCATTAGTAAATTAATTATTGGTTAAGATCCAAAGTCAAACACAGAAAATCCTCTGTATTTGTTTGAGGGCCATGAAAATGTAACCAGTGGCAGGAGTTTGGCTGAACCCCCTTGGCTGAAGGGGGAGTGTTTAAAATTATATATATATAATATAATATATACACACACATGTATATAAAACAGTGGAATGCTGTCCTTTCCCTGAGGTTAAGAGAGGTCACAGTACACAGTCATTTGTATGCAGGTGCTCTTCTGTGTCAGTTAGGTTTGGCTTTTTTCCCCCCACTCTCTCTGTGGAACTGCCGGATACAGAGCTCATTGCAGTGCTGGATTGGGGTGAACCCAGTCCTGCTCTGATATTTGAAGTGTCACTCAGTCAGAAGCCACCCTCGGCCTCCACTCTCTCTACCTATGTCTTTTCATTATGGTTTTCATTTTTATTGAAGCATGCATTTAAGCTCTCTTGTGTTCTCTGATTGAGCCATTGTACAGTTAAAGAGGCATTTTGCTCCGCACAAGGAAGCAGAGAACGAATGTTTGAATTGCTATTCAGTGTTAACAACAGCTTTCGCCACAGCAGAATTGTCAAAACATTTTTTTCTTGATCACTGTTTGCACATTTTTTATCAAAAACATTTATAGTATATTATAGAACATGTAGAAAGATATTATGTAATGTTATCCCCAACACTGCTCTAAAATCATATTCAGGCTCTCGGCACTGCTCTCTCTTATAAAATAGTTCATCACAGTGTTGACCCAAGGTAACTGTGTTCAAATCCTCTCGGAGGACATAGCTGACCGAGCATACATGTTGTGTACGGTTTTGTGGACGGCGGTCTTAATCTGTGTTCTTTATCAGCAGACAAACCATAACTGTATGCTCCCGTTTCTCTAGCCTTGTGTTTTAGAAATCTATTCCCTCAAGTTGCATGTAGTGATTTAGCTGTTCTAATTCAACAAGCTCACCTACCCGACCCAGATATGTTACATGAAAGGTTATTTCAGTTACCAGAAATAAGAGAGGGGAAGACTTGCCCTCTCTTATCCCTATGCCCTCTCTCATTTTTACCGCTATTCTTTTTCTGTTCTTTTCCCAGATAAATAAGCAGATGCTCCCTGCCATAGATAATTCCATAAGCCTTTAATCTTAGCCATTTTTCATAAAGATTCATCGGAAACAATTGCGTGAGGGATAACAAAATTTAATCAGCCTGCATTAAATGCAATTACCACCCTGAGGAAGTCAGGGAGGCAGGGAGGATTGTAAGTTAAGCCCACTGTCTGAAGCTGTCGTCCATCCAGTTTGTATATACTGAATCTGTATTTATTGAGCCGACCAGCCTTGAACCCTGAAATACCTTATAACCCAACAAACAACTCAAAATAACACTGGATTCAAATGCTTCTGCATTAACTGTTCATAACTATAACATAAATATGTTATAGTGCATTGTGAGCATCTGTCACTGCTTTTAAACCACTAGTCCGGCACTGTAGTTTCCAACTCAGCGTTCAATATACTTTCAATTCTTTCTTTATTGCTTATATATCATACCGTCACTGTGACAATTCCCCTTATAACATTTGCCAATAAAAATTGCCCTTCTGTAGACAGAGAGGATGTCCTATTTGTTCCAGCACCAATTTTTTTTTTTTTTTTTTTTTTTATCAACCTTGGTTGCATTTGAAAGGGATTTATTTCAATGCAGCTCTTGCCTGTTATTTACTGCCTTTGTCATTGGTTTTTCAAGAGTTGTTATCGAGTTGGTCTTTGTCCTTATGTAGCCTGAGCGAAAAAAATGATGCATTGAGTGCTACAAGAGGGTCCTTGGTTCAGATGAATTCCAAGGACCCGAAACAGACACATGTAACCAGTAGAACACATGTTCTGCTGTCAGTGCCGATCACATATGGGCCATCAGTAGGCTCCCATGATGCTTTGCCTGCCGTGGCCACTCATGCTTGAATGTCAACAGTGTCTCGTTAAAAGTGCATTTGCTCGCAGCCAGCACGCCACGAATGCCTACTGAACTACTCCCGCACAGGTCCGCGCCTTCCCCCTTTCTCTCTCCTGAACGCCCGCGGCATCAACTCCTCATAAATGCTTTTATGTAGTTAAATTAAAGCCGTTGTTCTTTTCAGGTCAGTAGTTAAATACATAAAAGTGCAATTAAATTCAAATGGAGTCTGTCTGTGTTTTATTCTTAGTTTGCCACCCCTGTTCCTCTAGATTTATGTGAGCGGCTCTTTTGCTCTGACCTTGGCTGAGGGTTTCGTGGAAAGCCCATCATTGAAGCTTCTTCTTATCTTAGTTAAATAACGAGTTGGTGAGCAATGGTTCACAACTGTGGGCTTTTGCACTACCGTTCGAATGTTTGGGGTCAATAAGATTTGTTTTTTTAAAGACATTTTTATTTCGCAAGGATGCGTAAAAATGATTAAGTGACCCACAGTATCGTGGTTTCCACACAGATATTAACATTGATACACTGATGATAATTGGAAATAGGAGCTCCATCATGTGACACTGAAGACTGAAGTACATTATAAAATATATTTAATTAGAGTTATTAACTAATGTGTGTAAATAGAGTTAAATAGAGTTATTTAAATTGTAATTCTTTTTCACAGTATTTTTTTTATAATAATTATTATTTACTGCATTTATGATCAGATAAATGCAGCCTTAGTGAGCAAAAGAGACTTCATTCAAAAACAAAAGTTACCACCCCAAACTTTTGAATGGTAGTGCAAGTGTGCGTGAGGAGCTTTAGCATGTGCTTAACTGACTGTAAATTTAATTCAAATTGTGTTGGTTTTCACAGCTTTTTGTTTTATCATAGGTTTTTAATCAAAATCTTTTACATGTATGCTACACACCTGTCTTCATTCATTTTGACAGTCAGCCATTATCGTCTGAATCCAATTACGATTCAGACGGTAGAAAAAATCGTTACGAACTGTGACTTTTTTATGAAATAACACATAGAAGATGTGCCTACTACCTGACAGACACCTCCGAAATCTATCTGTCAGGTAGTAAGAGCATTTCAGGTAGTTGTCTCTGTCAGACAAAAAAAGCACAGAATGCTATTATTTATCCAGAAGACTTTTAGGAGTTCTCTGCCTGCTTTTGAGTCGTTTCTGTGTTGGCCAGTTGTGATAAGACTCTAACAGACACATGGAAGGAATTGGTTCTCTTTTTCTCTCAAATTGGACACAGATGGACACTTGATCTTCAAATATCCGGTGATATGCAAGATATGTTAGATATTCTCTCCGTCTTTGGTCTTGTTTAGCTCTTATGCTGTTGTTTTAGTGCTCTCAGTCTCACAAAGAAAAAAACCAGCATGACCAATATCACCCTTAACAGTGAAAAGAACAATAATGTTAGGTTAAACTACGATTAAAAAGTGTTTATTTTTCTCACGAAAGTCCTAATGTGTTTGGGTTACGGGCAATTTTTGTTCTGCTTATCGGAAAGAAAAATCAGCCTGTTCCCTCTTGCTGTTTGTTCAACTTTGCTCGTTGCATTTTTTACCCAGACAGCATCTCCTTGGTAACGCGGCTGGAGAGGCCGGGCTGTGTGGTGTAGTGCCTCACTTTGATGGATGGCGCAGAAGATCACCTATTTGTACAGTGGCGGCAGGGGAAGTTGGCACAGTCTGGCGTATCATTCCTCATAAGCCCTGCCAGGCACAGTCCCTCTGTGCCACACGCAGAGCCAGACTGCTGGCAGTGACTGGCATAAGGCCGGGTGATGTTGGCACTCTGTGATGAATAGGCAGCCACATCTATGCCCGATTGACTTGATCATCTTATAGAGAAAATGTGAATGAACTACTGGATTAGGACTCTGTGTTTGTTAAAGGAGAGCTTGATGCCAAAATGATGTCCTGTTCTGGTCCATTTAGTTAAACGAAACTGATTGTCTCAAGCCCAGAGAAATCATTATGTTCTGAAAGTTTGTGTGTTCTGTAAATTGTCCATTATAGGCACTTTCTTGAAGCTAAGATACCTTTTAATACTCCAAAATGAGCCAAATTCTCATTTATAGCATTTATCTTTAGCATAGAAGTGGACTAAAATGTGTATTTTATTCTTATTAGAGTCTTGTGTCATTAGCATAGCAAAATGTTAACAGCTTAAGTGGAGTCTCTCCTTCATTCTTTACCTGAGAAGCACTTTTTGCATAGTCCACAGAGTGTGGAGTGTTCCAAATCAATCACTTATGATGTTCCGTTTTGTTTGCTTTAGAAGGATGCTGTCTGTGTAGGCAGTAGATAGCAAGGCAGCTCAATAGATTTTGCTCCATGCTTCAGTTCAGCCGTGTTTTAAGTTTGCAGGTATGTAGAAAGGATGGTGTGCGATCTGTGTGTGTACAGCGTTTTTCAATGATGTTAATGTTTCACTTCATTTGACACAAAATTGAACCTGTAGCTTTTACAGACCCAACAACAAGTCAAACATGCATTCAAATGAAACCAGCTGTCATCACTGCAAAGAGAAACACTTTACTGAACCCAGCGCCAGTGCTGGCATCTAGACTGGCTGTGTGTGTGTGTGTGTGAGTGCTCTCCTACCCCTCCAGCTGTGTGTCCTTTGATACAGGTAACTTGCCTGCCAATCTGTGCCAGCAGAGAAACTGAGATAAGGGTGATAATGTGCCCTATTTTTCCAGATTTATCACAAATATGTTCCTTCAGGTTCCATTTTTGTGCTGGAAGCTTAAATAAATGCAATTAAAATATTGCATTTGAAAAATATTAGTGCAAATGTCAAATTTAAATGGGTATTAAATATAGACATTAAATAGAAATCTAAATATCAAAGAATAATAAATCTAAATTTTTAACTTGGAGTGATAGTTCACCCAAAAATGAAAATTCAGTCATCATTTAATCACATACTAAGAAAGTCAATGGGGTCCATCAACTGTTGGGTTACCCATATTATTCAACATATCATCTTTTGTTTACAGCAGAAGAAAGAAATTCTTATAGGTTTGGAACAACTTGAGGGTAAGTAAATGATTGCAGAATTTTAATTTTGGGGTGAACTATCCCTTTAATTTTTAACTGGCAAGCAGTTAAACTGACTTTTTTCTGCAGAACACAAAAGTAGACCTTTTTGAAGAATGGTTTTGTCGGTACAGTGGAAGTCACTGGGGTCCAGTTTAATAACACTTGATGTTCACATGGTTCTACAGATTAAAAAGAAAATTATAAAAATCATTAATTTAACAACATTAGATGTAACATAAATCCCTAAGGTACATAACTGATTAGAAAAAAAACTAAGAAAGGGTTATTTCAGCAGAAATACGTCAAATGTGAAGTGTCACGCGGGGAATTGTGGGAATGTCAATTTACGTTTTTTTACTGTAAATTATAGAATTTATTTTTCACTTCCAAAAACTGTAAATTTAACAGTATTTTACTGTAAAATTACATTAAATGTACCGTTAGATCTGTTATTTACTGTATATAGAACGGAAACTTTTTGTTTTTCACCATAGCATTTTTACACTCTTTTACCGTTACAATCACAGCTGTGAGGGTGAGAACATTTTCAGAATTTTTTGAGCTATCCCTTTAAAATTGGAACAAATATAAATCCTCACTTCAGGGGAAGTACAACAGAAAATGTCAACCTATGTAGGAGGCTTTGAATGTTGTCTTTGGGAATTATGATCCTTTGAGTAGGAAGTTGAATTAGATGAGCTTGTGCAACTAGCTTTAGCCACAGCGTCTGGTGTGCCATTTACATGATGCTCGCATGTAAATACATACCATTATCTGCTTCAGTGTTTAGTCTTCTTTTGTATGGTCAGTGTTTTATGTTATAATGGCATAGTTAGTGCTGCCTCTTCAGTTGTGGACTCACTTCCCTCAGGTGTTCTTATCTGATGTACACGCTAAGGTTCAGTGACGCTGGAGTGAAATCGTCTGTAGAGAGAGAAACACAACGTTCCCGGCTCTCCATCAAGCGCTTGGGCCGTCTGAGGACCCCTGCTGAGTTCTGCCATTGCTTTTATTTGTTTTTCTGATTCTTGCCTCTAGGAGAGCTCGAGACATTTGCGTTCAGCCCTCCCAGCATGTCAGACACCGAGAACGCAAAAATTAATTTATCCATTGAGCGACAGGTTTCTCAATGCCCTGTGGAGATAGGGGAAATACACAATAACACTGTCTCCAATCATCCATGGAGTACAGTTTAATCAAGCTTTTGTTAGGCTATTATCAGTTTCAGATGGCCCGTGGTTATGAATATGTCTCATCTGTTCTACCGCCACACAGCTAATCTCCTGTAGCCGTGAAAGAGAAATCCAGTGCAGTAAATAATGCAAATCTGTTATAAGCTCTCCAGTGTTTTTGTCCACGCATCTGAGGATTACTCCAGACACGTTAAGATCATAATGTTCATTGTCGTCTGTTGTGCCCAAACAGAGACGTCTCACCCGTGAGCGTGTGGGGAGGGGAACAACAGATTGATTCCTCTTCAGATTCGGTGATCCGTGTGAAACAGTATGATGCATATTAAGGCAAAGGATTGAGAAGTGTCTCCCTGCAGATAAAATATGAAATTAGAAATCTGTTAGTGCTGCTTGTCCAGAATGTCAGAGCTCCAAATCCAGGATGGATTTGATTCTGACATTGTCGGGGAATGTAATCATTTCTTCCTTCTGTTTGTGTCTGCTGGGATTAGATGTCTCTCAGAGGAGTGTAAGGAAGTGAGGAAAATAGAGAAAGAAAGAAAGATAAAAACAGATTAGGGCTATTAATAATAGCAGTAAGAGTCAAATTTGTCTGGCATCTTTGTTGAAAGCATACTTAAAAAATTAAAATCTGTTCTTATTTATTCACCCAAATGTCATTCCAAAGCAATTTTTTTTTTTTTTTTTTACAAGGAATGGGGATGGGCGCTTTCAAGCTCCAAAATTGATGCAAACACATCATAAAAATATCATAAAAGATGTCCTATTTGACTCACAATTTATTTATCACATGATAACTTTGTGTGAAACACAGACAGGGTTGGATTTATCTCGTCACGTTGTGACGTAGGCTAAAGTCATTTTAAGCGACAAAACATGTAATTACAGGTATTTATCATGAAATATCTGAAATTACAATTCATATAGTTGGGAATGTTTCAAATAAAAAAAAAGGAAAATTAAATAAAACCAATACATATCAGTCATACAGGGTTATTGTGGCTACGGTGCATGGCGCGTAACCATGAAAATAATAATAAATAAAAATGCGAGGCGATCACTGGCCACCCACTATAGTCCCTGAGGCCCCTTAAAAAATACCTAGTGCATGACACCCCTGCTCCTGAACATCAAAAGAGCTATATATATATGCACATATATGGAGAACTCTTGGTACAATTATGATAATTTATTGAAAATTTAGGTCCTTTTTAAGCTTTAACAATCAGCATCAGTTTATTCTAATTATAACAAAAAAATGACTACTAGAGCAGTATTCAATTTTGTGTTTCATATGAGAAAAACAAGTCATACAGGTTTGGAATGACATTAGTGTGAGCAAATAATGACAGAATTACATTTTTGAGTGAACTGTCCCTTTAAAGCACCAGTTTTGTTTGACTCTGGATTCCAGGTTGACTAACCAGCAGAAGTAGGCCAGTACTGACACCAGAGGGTCAAAAAGAGACATTGTGTGAAGAAATCAAATTATTTTATACATTATCTTTGTTCTCAGGAGAGCCTAACCTTGCTATATTCCATGTGAGGTAAGATCGTGATGAGGTCACCTTCACTGGAATGATACGCTCAGAGGTGTCCGCTGACACAAGTCATTAAGTACTGAATGATGTTTTATTGTAGGTGTCTGTGTCTTTAACAGAAATTCTGAATGGAGGGGTGTATGTGTACCAGAACAAGTTCCTGTGTCATGCTGATACCATCCACTGGCAGGATATAGTGAAGAACGCCCGCCCTGATCACCTGGTTGTGCCGTCCAATAGCAGCAGCTCCTGTGAGTACTGACCAGTTACAGCATAAATTGGATTGTTACTACAATACTGTTCAAAAGTTTGGGGTCAGTGTGATTTTTAAATGTATTTGAAAGAAATCTTTTTTTTTTTTTTTTTTTTTTTTTTTTTTTAAATGTAATGTATTCCCTTGATAGCAAAGCTCATTTTTTAGCAGCCATTACTCTGCTTTTCAGTGTCACATGATCCTTCAGAAATCATTCTAACATGCTGATTTGGTGGAAGAACATTTCTTATTATTATCATGTTGACAATATTTGTGAGTGAACAGCATATATTTGGAATATATTTTGTACCATTATAAATGTCTTTCCTGGCAATTTTGATCAATGGCTGAATAAAACAATTAATTTCCTTAAACGAAAATCTTACTAGACCCAGACTTTTGAATGTACTAATGTTTTTTCTATTTATAAAAGAATTCTGAAGAAAAATGTTACACACTGTTTAGAAACCATGACTGCCATTTTTTCCCGTTTCCATTTCATGTATACTGTAGTTTTCAGGTTGATGTATGTCAATTTAGTTTCATCATGTTTCAAACATGACTATTTTATGTTACTTGTAACTTGGTCATTATGACCTATTGTTATATAGACCTTTTTCCTTTTCTGTTCCACGTCTTTAAAAATAACAGCATATGGTAAAAAGATGAGGGTGAGATTTAATTTTGGGATTAACTAATCTTAAAAACAAATTTTTACAGCTTTTAATGAAAATTTGGAGATGCTTACATTATTTCCAATCAATCAATCAATCAGTCAATCGATCACTGCAGGATTTTGTAATCCAATATAATCTCTTAGTGTTTTGGGGGAGGGATTGTCCTCATTGATTTTATTTAGTTATTTAGCGAGGTTGTTTACATTAGCTGCTCAAAAAAAACAACAGGGAATATGCAATGCTCCTTTCACCAATTAAAATGCAATCCTGCACTTCCAGCCAATGTTTATCAATTACTTATTTCCAATGTTTGTAACCTTCAGATTTGTTTAGAAGCAGCAGTGTGGGCAGAAAGAAAAAGGATAGAACGATTCTGATGGTCAATGTAAACATTAAAATGAACCAAATGAGACCTTGAGCATCTCTGTCGTTATTTACTTGCGCTCATTTCATTTTCAATCCTGATTGACGTTCTCTTTCTAGTGGAATACAGGAAGAGATGTTTTGTTAATATTGTGAAATAATCTTCACAGTGACCAGTATCTTCCAAGCATAAAAGTGGCCCATATGACTTATAAGCTATCTATACCTCAAAAGAAACTATTGTATATGGATTCAAAAGACTTGAATGAAAATGTACAAGTTGTATAAATGACTTTTATGATGATTTTTTTTTTTTGTCCTCTTTGGAGTTCTGCAGTGTAAAACACCATTTAATTTCCATTGCATGATGGTGAGTAAATGGAGACAGAATTTTCATTTAGGCTGAGCTATTAGAAAGGCAATGAAGTGGCCTTTTCTCACCATATCTGTCAAAAGTTTTCCATGAACGGCAGAGAAATCAAGTGAGAGAGAGAGTGTAAAAAAAGGGGTGGGTGACGTTTAAAAAGGGGAGATAGTCAAAAGTGCCTGGTCCATCTAGTTGAAGAGAGCAAGCCAATAGTGTAATTACTCTTAACTGAAGTGGAACAGGGACAGAGGACAACACTCCATCAGTCAGCCATGCTCACACTGCAATTACCCAACAGTCAATTAAGCTTGGGTGGCAGAACAGCCACCGCAGATGAGTGTAGAAAAGCCATACGGGCCGTCTCCTCTGGGGCGGGGAGTATTCAGGCAGAGCTTCAGAGAGTCAGGGAGAACATTGTTCTGTCAGTCAGCGACAACTCTTCCACACTTCATCAGAACGGAGTCAGTGCAGATGAAAAGAGTTCTATCCCAAAGCGGAATGAGTCAGATTATGGTTACTGTGATTAAACATTACGACAGAGTAAAATGCCATAACGATAGTGTGTTAAGAATGTGCACTCAAAAAGTGCCCTGATCTTTCCGGTCTTTTTCTGCACAGTTGCACAAGTGACCATTATTTCAAATAAAACATTTGTTTGTGTAATCTTTTATTAAAATGCAGAAACTTGTAATAATTAAATGTTTTTGTCATTTCTGCTTGCAGGTCAAAGGTGTCATAGAGCATGTAACGGACGCTGCTGGGGGCCAAAGGAGGACCAGTGTCAGAGCTGTAAGTGTCCACTAGTTCACTAGTGACTTTAAAATGGTAGATAAAGCAGGTCATTGTGAAATGATAAATGTATGCCTACGTCTGGATTTGCAAAACTTAGTTTTCTCAACCTTGGTCACATGTTTGAAATGATGTCACCATCCTTTTGATGTTCAGAGATTTTCAGTCATTGGCCTAGCGGTTCACACATGTGTGCCAGTGCTTTGAACTCTGGTGCTCATGTGAGCAATGGGAGTTCAAATCTCATTATGCATTCAAATCTGGCTTCATCTTCAATGTATATAGTGACAAAAAGACAAAAACTAAAATAAATAAAAAAAAAGGTAACTTTACAATAAGGTTTCATTTGTTGACATTAGTTAATGTATTAACTAACATGAACTAACCATGAGCAATACATTTGTTACAGTAATTGTTCAATTTTAGTTCATAGTTAGTTCACAGTGCATTAACTAATGTTAACAAAAACAACTCTTGATTTTAATAATGTATTAGTAATGAATTTAATAATATAATGTTGAAATTAACAGTATATACAGTATTTATTTATAATATAAAAATTTGTATTATAAAAAGGAAACTCTCTCAAAATAAGTAAGTTCAGTGTTATTTTAGGTTTTTTATTTTATTGTATTATGGTTTTATTAATATTTTGAATTAGCTTTTATTTTTATATTTTTGGTTTTCAGGTTAATTTTAGTTTAATGTTTAGTAATTTCATTTTGTGCGTTTGTCAATTTACTATATATATATTGCTATTTTGGTTTATATTCATTTTTATTTAGTTTTTTTAGTTTTCTTTATTTATTTATTTATTTATTTGTTTGTTTGTTTCCAGTTAATATTTTTAGTCCTTCAATGTAAACCTATTTCAGCTTCTTGGCAAGGTAACATTTCTAATTTTAGTTTAGTTTACACTTTTAAAATAATATGTATACATTTTGTTCAGCTTTATTTCAATTAACAGGAATGTTTTTAATAGTTTTAGTTAATTATAATAAGTCTGGATTGGGCAAGCCTGACTCAAAGCCGTCATGAAATGCAGATAAATGCGCATATGACTGCTTGAACTCATATTTCTGTTACAACTTTTTTATAAAAGCATTTAGTCACTCAAGGCCAGGTATTACAGTAATTTTTACCTTAGTTTAGGGGAGTTTAGGCAAAATCAAAAAAAAAAACAAAAAAAACAATCAGCCTCTCATGGCTTATCTCTTTTATTTTCTAATTTGATATTACATCGCATAGTATAAGCATACTGTAACTTATCAACTAGGATGAAGAAAAATCTCTCAGAAGTAAGTTTTACTCATGAATATAATATCTAGACTCTGTAGAGACAGTCGCCAGAGAGAGGTGAAGAGTCGTTCCACTCTGTGAGAGTTCTCCAGCTTTCTCCACAGGCCCGATCTGGCACCTCCAGCAGGCCGTGGCTCACCGCTGCCCTCCCTGTGGAGGATAATTGAAGAGAGAGAAGGGAAGCCTGACTCTCCCTCTCCACTCACATGTAGCTGCGGAAACCAGCTGCACTTAAAGCTGCCAGGATTAATTACTTTAGGTCCCTCCAAACTCAGATACTCAGTCTCTCTTGCAGGCTTCCTCTCAACAAGCTTGATCACAACATGCAGTAACTCTGATTTCCCCCGACGTGCTCATATAATGCAGTCAAATGCTAAGTCAAACTGCTCAAAAACATGTCATTACCCTTGCCTCGAAAAGCTTGCTAATGCAGTCGTAAGGGTCTCTTTTTTTTTTTTTAAGGACAAAACGTTCGTAACTTGTATTGGATTTTTTTCTGCTGAAAAAAAGAAACCCATTTTTGAAATTTTCATATTAGAGAAAAACCTCTCATGGCAGGTAGTTTGCATTACAGCACTCTTATGTCATTAGCATGAGCTGAAGGAGATGGAAAGTTAATGGGCAGGCCCACACGGAATCTGTGGCAGATCATTTCTGCAGAAAATTCCACAGATATCCACAAAATTTGAATTCCTTTAAAATTTATTTAAAAAGTTATGCACATCGCCTGCACCTTACATATTCATATGAAGCTAAAAATCAGTTTGAAACATCCTGTAGTCTCCATTCAAGGTTTCATTGAATTTAGTGAATATTTTGTAATAAACAATACTGTATTTTTGGTATATTATGGTGTTGATCCATAGTTGTGATTGGCAAGGAAAACCTAAATTGAAGCAGCAGAAATTTTACCTGAACATTTGTAGTCGAGTTCTTTTATTTTACCATACACTTTTATTATATATATATATATATATATATATATATATATATATATATACTGTAGCTTGTTTTCGCTATAGTGAAACAATAAATAAGTAAATAAATAAAACTATAACAAAATGTATTTAAAATACATTTATTTCACACTAGCACTAATCCAGTAACATATTTACTGACATATCGCTTGAGACTTTGATATAAATATTATACTTAAACTTTATACTTCTTTATTGCACAATGCACATTTTTTAATATTATGCCTAAAATGTATTTTAATATCATATTTAATATTTAATACTTTAGTAAGGATAATATCAGTCTTGCAAGATAAAGTTTACCTTAAGTAAGATAACTATGGTACAAAATTAGTTGTTCTAATTTAGCAGACTTAATTGGTATATCAATTAAGTATACCAAAAGTACATTTGCAGGGTATTTATATTAGTACATAAATATGTAAATGTTTGTGTAGTATATTTAGCATAAAATAAATGTATTTCAAATACATTTTGGTATATTTATTTTTACTAGGCTTGTCCGAGTACTATAAAATGTATATTTAAATTCTTGACGCAAAATTCTGCAGATCTTCCCCTAAAAAAGAGCAAAGTCTGGAACTGCTAATGGCATTTCAGCACATCTCTGAGACCATGTATCTGTATTCACGACAGTATCATCGCGCCGATGAGCAGAGCAATTTCACTTTACAGAATGGCAGGAAAACTATCATGTACCTGAAATTTGTACTACTCTGGTGATATCACCATTTATTCACATAATGGACGATCATTTTTATAGACTTCTCCATATAGTAAAATGGTTTGGCAGGTCAAGTAGGAGAATATGAGCCTTTTTGCTTCTCAAATACACTCTAATTAATCATAATGTCCTTCCTGCTTCCTCTTTCCTCTCTATTCTGCAGATGTACCTGTCATTTCACTCTGTCCCTCCATCTGGGTACCAACACTCTCATTCTTCTTGCTCAGTTTTGTTTTCATTCCATCTTCAAGACCTCTGAGAGAAAATCTGTTATTTATATGGAGAAATCATTTATTTGAACAGGCGCTTCTGTCTCTCTGTGGCTGTGTTCTGAATCAGGCAAGCATGCAGACATAAATGGAACCTTATATGTAGTAACCAGTTTGGAACAGCAAGTCATACAAATAGCAAAGTGCACAAAAGACTGGAATCTCAGTTCATTTCTTTGTTGTCGTTAATATGGATTTACAATACACACACACATATTAGATAGAACACTCAATTTGTAATTACATTTCATTATTTTAATAGTACTCGTCAATAAAATGTTATTTATTGAAAGAATTGTACACTACCATTTATAAGCTTGGGGACAGAATTTATAAATTTATTTATTATTATTTAAAAAAAAAAAGAAAATTCATTTAGCAAGGATGTACTAAATTAATCAAAAGTGATTAATGAAAACTGGAGTAATGACTGCAATGTTCCATCACAGGAATAAATTACATTTTAAAATAAATTAAAATAGAAAAGAGTCATTTTAAATTGCAATAATACTGTATATGATCAAATAAATGCAGCCTTGATGAAAATATGAAATGTCTTAAAAAAAAACACCTTTGAATGGTAGTGTATATACTGTACTTTTATAATCAATATCTTAGATGGATTATTTTATTGAGCTCATCAGATTTATTATGTCATTGAAATATACTGTACATGTGATGTTTCTTTAGATTTTTGGTACTATAATCATTGCCTTTTTGGGACCTCACTGTACCTTTACAGGTCAGTTCACCAAAAAAAAAAAAAAAAAAACAATTCTTAGATTATTTACGCATCCTCGTGTCATTCCAAAATCTGAACTGTTCTTGTATTGAAAAATCAGTGTAGTGGTTCTGCTGACATGTCTATTCCGTAGCACACATCACTGTATGGATTTGGAACAGCAAAAGTAAATAATAACAAAATTTTCATTTTCAAATAAAAATTTTGCAGACTCAAGCAGCTCACTAGGTTTTGGAGAGAAGCCTGTTCTGTCTCTCTCTTTCTCTCTCTTTCTCTAGTATATTCTGATCTCATTTAGATAGTCGAAAGCAAACCTTTGCACTGCCTCCACAAAGACACTACATGTCACCGCACTGCACCAGATAAGTCCCGTCTCTGCTCTCTTGTCTCGCCATCCTCACCTTCCTTTTCTCATCACGGCGGTTAAATCCACAGCTCGCCTCGCCACCAGCCGCCTAGCTTGAGTAGTCTTAATTGTCGAAACGATAAGGACGAAGTAATTGGAGAACTGCGCGACTGTGAAATGGATTGGAGTTCCATCTCACGCTAATGAAGCTATTTACTAAGTTGAGAGCATTAAACATTCTTTCTTGGATTATCACTGTAGCTTCCCTGTCATTTCTGCAAACTTAAATGTGTATTTCTCCTCAACCCAGTGGATACTGAGTAAATATTTCAATCTAGTGTATTCAAATAGTGATTTTTTTGAAGCATAATTGGATTTGGAATCAATTTGTGCATAGCTAAACGGGGAGTACATCTAAACAAGAGCGGTGCTTCTTGACCTAAAATGTGTCTGCGCCATAAAACACGGCAGTTGCACTGCTAATGAAACTCTCAGAGGCTAAATATTCAGTGCTTTATGGTCTTCTGTGTACTTTATCAGATTGATGGAGTATAATTGCCAGAGCTGGGTGTATTTTAAAAAGCGTGTTTTACGGCAAATGAATCAACATATCATCGCTCTTCTGAGTGGGCCTTTAGTTCAGTAAAATGTCTTTTGTTTTGTAAAATAGTCCATTTGGTGTCTATGCAGTAATGGCTTTCGCTGCAATAATGGCAGTGGGATTGTGGTATTTCAAAGGAAGGCCAATTCACATCAGTTGAATCTATTCATATAATAACTTTTTATGTCTATCATAGCGTATCGACTATGTACCTTTTGTACATAAACTTAACTACATTATGCAGGTCATATAGCGAGGCTGTAATGACTAGAGACACTTGTGAATATAACTAGGTAGATGACCTTTTTCTGTCAATATTTTAGTTTAAATGTTATATAAATGTAGAAGGGAAAGTGTGTATAGGTGCTAAGATAATCATCATTTCAATGCCCTACTGGATTTTTTTACAGTTCTCTTGAAGGGTTCATTAAAAAAAAAAAAAAAAAAAAAAAAAAAAAAAAATCAGATTTAAAAAAAAAAAATGTTTTTTTTTGGTTCACTCATATGGGAAGCAGGTTTGTCATTGCACCTTTTGAGGTCCACAAAAGTTAGTAAAGATATCGTTAAAATAGTCCATGTGACTTCAATTGTTCAACCTTAATGTTTTGAAGCAATGAGAATCAAAAACAAAACAAAAAGAATGACTTTATTCAACAATTTCTTGTCTACCCTGTTATTCTGCTAGTGTTGTGAACGCTTGGTGTTCCCATATTCTACGTCAGAACGCCGACTCATTATTGGCCAGCTCCTGCATCCGCATCACACGCAGGTGTCATGCTGCTCCCGTGTGCAGTGTTGGCCAATACTGTGCCAGCATTCATACGTTAACACGGAAGCGCTGCACTGCGTTTAATACGCCAACTGCATACGACTTATGCTAACCCTTGAACTAACCCCTTAACTGACTTTTCATTTAAAAACAACTTTCATGGTTGCAATTCACATTAAATCCTTATGTTAGCCTCTAGCATTGAAAGCATATGATCCCACCCTCCCTGCAAATCGCCGTCCAAAGCCACACCTCCTCCAGAACGTGAATGCACACACACACAGCTGCTCTTGGCAAAGCATCGTTAAACTATATCATGTCTCAAAGTACATAATATTACAATAATAATGAACATAAACACCTTAGAGGGCTTGTACCTGACTGCTGCAGATTAATTTCGGTGTTGATACTGTTTATATGGAAACACATAATTCTGAGTCTGACTGAACAGCTCCAGTTAGAACGTCACTGGTTGCCATTTCTTAAATGCGGTAGATATAGCGGCATAAGCTCATTGTTTTGATTTGGTGGGAACTGTAAAAATTGCCTGCTGTTTGTTTGCCCTGCTTATATATTGATAAAAATAAATTTAGACCATTTACCATAGTGATTGCTATCAGGATAGGAAGAGACTTTCAACCAGTGTAACAAAAAGTATTTCTGTAGAGAATCATTTACTTTCAAATTTAAGCTTAGACAGAAATGATCAGCCTTGATCAAACTTGGAAAATAAACTTGCACTTTTGGGATCATTCTTGAGGATATCCAGAGCCTCAGGTGCTACACACAACAACAGCAGAAACAGCTGAAGCTTGGGTGAACTTTACATTTGATAAAACACTTTACTCATATTGTATATTGTTCATTTTCCTCGTAATCGTATCTGTCTGACAATGACTGGGTGGGCCATGTTTCTGATCACCCAGCAGGCATCACTGATGTGTAAACATGGATGATCCTATAATAATTTATTCATCTATCTCAAAGTCAAAAAGTCAAATAGTTCAGAAGTTTTTTTTTTTTTTTGTTGCAGTTTAGTTTCAATTAGATCTCTTTTTTATTTTAATGAAGTGATTCAGTAAGCAGCGTGACTTTGCATGAATATTTAAAAGTATAAATATTCAGTTAGCATGAGAACATAACTGCATAAATAATAGTTATACTGAAATTATAAAAAATATTTTAGATTAAGTGTAGCATGTTACCCAGCAGGACACTGCTGTCACTGCTTGAAATTTTATGTCAGTGTACCAAGATCCATGTACATCTGAATCCTGTCACGCTTAGAAAGCCTTATGAACTCTTGATAAAGAATTAACGTGCATTTGTAAGAGGCTGAGTAGAGTGCAGTCAGCCCGAACAATCTTCCACATACAAATTCTGCTGTGGAAATCCAATTACAGCGTTTTACAAGCACCGTGCCAGTGACACTCACACTCACATTCATGTGGGGGCTGGTAGATAAATTCAATGACAGTCTTTGTAGGATTTGAGTGTTTGTGATTTTATTCGTTTGTTGCGTCCCAGAACCACGATTCATAAGGTAACCCACTGGCCATTAGCGTAAACTGTATTGTACTATAGCTAGTTTTCTCTTTCAGGTCAACATTTTTAATGGCAGAGCAACCATTTTAGAATCTTAAGTTTGTTAACGTTGACACATTTACAGCTAGCTAAAGGATGCATTCAACTGATCAAAAGTAACAGTGAAGACATTTATAATGTTACAAGTAAACGCTGTTCTTTTGAACTAACTATTCATCAAAGAATCGTGGGAAAAAAAAAGAGAGATCTGTTTCCACCAAAAAATAGTATTAGTACAACATCATTCTAATATCATTCATATCATTCTAATAATGCTGATTTTGGAACATTTGCAGCTATTGCTTCCTATGACACCCTTGAGTAAGGTTTGTTACTCTCCTAACAACTTAAGAATTGACCCTACATAAAGACCCGCCCCCTTTATTTACTGTTGCTATGTCCAACAAGCGTTGCCACTCTCACACCACACATCATTTTCTCACTGACAACACGTCTACAGACGAGGCAGAGCAGGTTACTTTTGTTATGAAACAGTTTCATATTTAAGATATTGTAATTTTTTTAAGGAGTTTGAACAATAAATGCCTTATAGTGGCTCTTTAATGTGTCGTGACGGATCGCTGTAGCTCCTTCAAGCGGCTCGTGAACTGATCATCTCTTCATACTACTTCATTTATAGCATCAGATAAACATGAATGAAATCAGACATCAGAAATGAATGTTGTTTCAAGCGCAGAAAGACATGAGTTCAAGTTCACCAAGTTTAATCAACTAACTCCCCTGACTGTTTTGTCCGACAAAATGGCAGATTCGGGGTTATGATTGGTTAGATCGCCTGTCAATCAAACTGGTGGGGAAGGTTCAATTAAGGTGAGAGTAAGAGTTGCATTAGCCAAGCATTCGCATCTGTGTTTGCATCTTTACAGCATGTAAAGTATCTTCCTGGCCTTATTTCAGAAAGCTCCCTAAGCTCATTCAGCAGCTACACCGGAGATGTATTCGGCATGCCATATGGTAGAAATTACTGTGAATGTCTATATTCATTACTGTGAGTATCGCCAGGAGTAGGAAAGCAGCTCTGCTTCATGTTCACCATCACTCTGAAGTTAAGAGACCACACATCACCACTTGTTCTCTATGGCTAGTGCTCAGTTTACTCACAATACCACTCCTACTGGCATCTAGACAGCTGTGCAGTACGATGAGGCGGTATGGTTAAAGTGGTTGTTAACACAAATGCTAATTGTCATCAGGAAATACATTTTACATTAACAGTTTCTGAACTTGTCTCTCTGTTTCTTTCTCAGTGACGAAGACGGTGTGTGCAGAGCAGTGTGATGGCCGCTGTTTTGGGCCGTACGTCAGTGACTGCTGCCATCGTGAATGTGCTGGAGGCTGCTCAGGACCAAAGGACACAGACTGCTTTGTATGTCTTCAGTAATTTTGTAACACTGTAATATTTGTAATACACCCAATTAGTGATTGCAGAATATAGTCGATAAACTCTGTTGCTAGTTGATGCTTTGGATCTGTGTCGCCTATATATAGTGATGTGGACTTCCCTATTCTCATAGAATTAGAATGATTCTGAAAATCTTATAGTTGTGAACGAGATTTTAAACGTGGTCAAAATTTCTCAAATGTACTTGATTATTGGCTTAGAAATTGCAGTGCTAAATATTCGTTTTTCAGCTTACGTGATAATGTTTTGTTTTTACATTTTTTACAAAATTTTAACTTTGATTATATAGGTTTAAATTAGATTTTGAATCTCAGATATGAATAGAAAATCAGACTTTTAAACATCACTGTGTTTGAAATTATGCAAATGTGAAATTGAATTGAAACTAGAGGCATTGTGCTTGTAAGCAATGTCTCATGACTAGTCAACATCTTTTCTGGGTTACAACTCAAATAGAAACCCTAACTAACAAATTTTACATCCGGAGTGAGCATACCTGCACACAACCCTCTTAGATGTCACAGTACTATATGTAATAGCTTTTTTTCCCCCAGATACACACACACACACACACACACACACACACAGGTTTATTTTACTATCTTAGTGAGGACATTCCATAATGGTTTTTATACTGTAAAAACTGTACATTCTATCCCCCTACACTACCCCTACCCCTAGACTCACCCATCACAGAAAACATTCTGCATTTACATTTTTAATAAAACATTGTTTAGTATGTTTTTAAAGCTATTTTAAATATGGGGATGTATGAAATGTCCTCATATTTCACATTTAAGTTGTAATACCAGTGTCATACACATGTATTATACAAATGTGTGTCCTCATAAATCACAAAAACGCACACACACACACAGACACAGTCTGTCAGTCATCTGTGGCCTTATCAGCATCCCATAAACCTGCAATTGTATAAGTGTTACGGTAACAGCAGCAGACCCATTCTGGCTCTCTCACCTTATCTGTGAGTTTTTGTTCAGCTGTGATATTCACTTTTGCAAAAGAGATTCATGTTGCCTACAGATGACTCGCTTTTGACCAGAAATCTCCCTATAGGAGACGTTCTTTGCACCGGCGATACCATTAAAATCTCATTTCCTCCCACAATGCTTTGCTGTGAATGAGAGTGGGGGCCACACCTCTGTAGCTCTTTTGTTGCGTGCTGCCTGGGCAGATCCCGATCGTCTCTGACTGCTCCTCGCTCTTCCAGCCCTCAGAGAAAGCGATTTATCGCACCTCTCCGGTTTTTTAATTAGTTATCCTCAGCTGTAATCATTGATATTGTACTTCTCAATTGTTCCCTTTTAATTGAAAAAGCACTTTCGCCGCATGCATTGGGATTTGGATCGATGCCTTCAATTTTTTTTTCTCATCTCAGCAACTCTAAGACAGAAAACATATATTTTCTCATGTTCCTAAAGTCAGATTCATAAAGTATAGAGCTTTTTTTATTCTGTTAGCCTGTTTGAATCATTGTTTATTACTTGCATTGCTTCTTTATATTGATTTTATTTAGCATTGGTGTTGGTTGACATACTTTTTTGAGGGTTGAAGCTGATTAGTGGAGCAGTATTGTGTTCTGGCACATTTCTTCTATTGCATAATGTGCTAAAATGTAAGAGTTTTTGTCAGTTGTTTTATTAAATAAATGTGTATTGCTGTCAATAACCTTTTTTCCTTGTGTCCAGGCCTGCACTAACTTCAACGACAGCGGTGCATGTGTGACTCAATGCCCACAACCCTTCGTCTACAACCCCACCACGTTCCAGCTGGAGCACAACCCGCGGGCCAAATACACATATGGAGCCTTCTGCGTCAAAAAGTGCCCACGTAAGACAGAGAGAATGAATACAAACCTGTGTGTGCTTACGCACACAGTTCGAGCTGGAACTTTCACTCACATAAATGGATATCAGGTGTCACGTCTAGGCGTGTTCACAAGCTGGCATGTAAGCATGTTTCAGATTGAATGCAAATGAGGCGGATCGGCTGCACCTGAGTCCTCCCGTTCCTCTGAGCCTCTGATGTGGTGCGGCCCACACGTAGAGCCCCTGGAGTGAGCCTGTCTGCTAAATCTCACTCAGCTTCTTGACCTCTGTTTTCCCTAATGACTTGAGGGAGGAAACAAAGAGAGAAAGAGAGAAAGAAGGGGTCTTCAACCGGGATCTTTGGCAGTTCTGCAGGGGGCCCACCAACTATTGTTTGATCTCAAAATAATTATTGTGAAAATATTCAAATGTGTGTTAAAACCGACATCAAGTTAATCATCATGCTCTGTTGAGAATTACTTTATTTTTATTTACAGACAAATAATGTATGTGTGTAAAAATTAAACTACATTTATTTTCCCTTCATATTAATTTAATTAATAAACTTATAAGTTATTCTAACCTAATCAAATTCTAGTAGAGCAATACTATAACTTTTTCTTTCTTTCTTTCTTTTCTTATGTTTGGGATCAGTTTTATTATTGTTTTTTTTGTTTTTTTCTTTTTGACTGAGTTTGACACCAGCAAAAGCCAAATAAAAACAATATATAAATAAATACTATCAAAGTAGAAATCAGAAATACAATTTTTTTTTTTTTTAAAAAAGAACAATGTGGACAGTAATTAGAGAACTGTAGCATCTATGCATGTATAATCTTTGCATTTTATTACTGGAGTCTACAAACATATAGTGCCATTCAAAATTGTGCACTCAGTAAGATTTTATTTTATTCTATTCAAAAAGGGCTGCTCAATAGTGACAGTGAATTGATTAAATTGACAAAAGGTGATAGTAAAGACATTTATAATGTTACAAAAGATTTATATTCCAAATAAAACTTTCTATTAATCAAAGAATCCTGAAAAAGAAATATATTGGTTTTGAATATATTAAGCAGCACAACTGATTTCAACATTTATAATAATATGAAATGTTTCTCGAGCAGAAAATCAGCATATTAGAATGATTTCTGAAGGATCATGTGACACTGATGCCTGGAGTAATGGCTGTTGAAAATTCAGCTTTGCCGTTACAAGAATAAATTGCAATACATTTCAAAAACATTAAAAAAATCTTACTGACTCCAAATGACCGTATGTAGTTTAAATCATGAGTTATGAAATTTTGTTTTTAATTTGAAAATTCATGAATTATCAATCTGATACTTGTTCAGTATATTTTTTGATGTTCTCTAAGCAGAAATCAACCGTAATATTAGTTCTGACAGGTCACGTTAGTCAAGCTTGCATCAGCTGACTCTCATCTATTATCAGCAGTTTTATCGCTTTCCTCAGGAGCTAATTACACCCCTCCATCCCCAGCTCCTCCTCTCATCCAGTCAGGACTTGGGCTCTGATATACCTCTTCGAATCAGACTCATTTCTCTTGAATCATGTTGTTGCATTAAATAATTGTTATTCAAGCTTTAATAATATCTGCATATGTTGGTTCTGATCTGTTTACTCTAATGGGGGTAATGTTCTTACCCAGCACAGAACCATAACGCCAATCCAAACTGTATGCTAACTGTCAGTCATATTTGACGAAAGTGATCCTGACAGAATTTACACGGTCATGGGTACCAGGGAATTTTGAGGCTTGGTAAAGTCATGGAATTGAACAAAATCCTAAAATTTTTAATTTGCTAAGGCCAGAAATAGTTCTTTTTGAGTGCAATTTCTATAAAAATGCAATGAACAACAGGAAAAGACATGGAAAAATCATGGAAATGAATTGGTCAAAAAGACCCCAAACAGAAGATAAACTTAATTTCAATTATGTTTCAAATGTTTTATTGGCCATCCCATATTTAAATATATTAAGTAATGTGTGTTAGCAATGTCAGCACCATAATAAAGTATGTACAAATAGGACTATACGCATGCATACAATATAAAACCGAGCTGACTGTGAATAGACCTCATGGGGTAATTATGGCGATAATAATCTTGTGATGAACGATGAAAGTTTGTTATGAACTGGCTTGACTTCTTTGAACCGGAAAGAACGAGAAAGCAACATCAAAATAATGAAAGAGAGTTGTGATAACAGTGATGCTAGGTGAGCACGAATGCCATTATTCCCCCTTGGTGGGCCGCCACTGCTGCATAATGAAGGGTTTGCGCACTGACAGCCGCCCATTCCAGTGCTCAGTCCACAATGAATGTTATCATGCAGTACTCAGAGACCCGTCCCATAACCCTAACCGCCCTCTGCAGTCACACAAGACTGCTTCATTCAGTGGGACAGACCTGAAATCCACAATTTGGTTGTTTCACTAAGCTGTCAAGTGAGGGTTGTGTTTTTTTACCCAGGGTTATTCGTTTTTCTGCTGTGACGTTAAATGTAATGCCACAGTAAGACTCTGAGATTCACGTTACATGTAAGAGGTGAAGAAAGACGTCTGCACTTGAGAGCTCCATCTTCTTTTATCTGGCCCTCTGTGAGCCCTCTCTCCTCTCTGGTGATGGATGTCGCGCTGCACAGTCACTGCCGGAAATAGGCTCTTTCCACACACATGCCACAGTCCCCGCTGCGATCGCGCAGATGTGTTAATGGTTTTTGTCTGGGAATGGATATTTCTTCTCTACCATTACAAAATGTCAATGGCCTTTTTCACAGAGATTGCTTCGTGTTTGTTCAGGGGCACGTTGCCGTCTGACAGTTTTTTTCTGCCTCTGTGTGTGGCGTGACAGATAACTTTGTGGTGGACCACAGCTCCTGTGTCAGAGCCTGTCCCAGCAACAAGATGGAGGTGGAGGAGAACAGGATCAAGATGTGCATCCCCTGCACTGACATCTGCCCTAAAGGTGATCACACACTTCATTAAAGGGATAGTTCACCCAAATATGAAAATTCGGTCATCATTTAGTCACCCTCGTGTGGTTCCAAACTTATGTGAATTTTTTGTTCTGCTGTACACGAAGGAAGATATTTAGAAGAATGTCTGTAACCAAACAGATCTCGTCCCCCATTGACTACCATAGTAGGAAAAATAAATACTATGGTAGTCAGTGGGGGATGAGATCTGTTTGATATCAAAGTTATCAAACGTCACCTGAAATTTCTATTCGTGATTTTTACACATTTTTCTGCTTTATGTTATAGCATGTGATGGGATTGGCACTGCCAGCCTTCAGACGGCTCAAACCGTCGACTCCAGCAACATCGACAGATTCATCAACTGCACAAAGATCAACGGAAACCTGGTGTTCCTCATCACAGGCATTAAAGGGTGAGAGTGGCTCCTTCACGGCCTCCGTCGGCTCACTTCACAGCTCTGCTTTACAGCTGAATATCGGATATTGGATTGTCGGAAGCCATTTGACCTATGCTTTTATCAGATAACATCAGCTTTAATGATGCAGGAGGGGATTCATGTGGAAGAAAAGCTCTAGAGAAACCATTCGCATCATAGCCGAGTAAAAAAAAAAAAAAACTATAGTGGTCAGTTTAATAGCACACATTAAAAGTGCCGTTAACACACTTTGCGAGTTTAGACAGTCAAGCTAGACCTACGAGACCTTCTACTGACTCTCAAGACGCCCGCAGTTAATGTGATTTTATATGAGAAATGTGCTGCCCCCTCTTTATAGAGTGCTGTGAAATATTTGATTGTCAGCTTGTCAAGAAGCCATTTGACCTCTGGTTGACCTGCTCTCTCCAGTGGCCTCTTTCTGATCCCACTGCGCCTGATTGGCCGGCCCTCTAACCCCATATAGCTGACTCTGCTCTTAAAGAGCAATCCAGGGCCAGCAGCCGCAGCATGCTGGGAAAACCCATGTGCACACATACGCACATAGTGATAGGCATGCAGATGACATCATCTCCACCACAAACTGTGATATGGAGTGCACATATTTCTTACACGTATTCCCATGTGCGCATTCTCACACACGCCGAGTCAGCAGGTGTTCTGGACACGTCCTCCCTGAAGATCTCCCGCTCAGTGGTGCTATTAAAACCTGCTGTACTGCTCAAAAGAACATTATAAGGCATGGAGACTTGGAAAAGATCTAGAAAGTGCTTGGTTGGATGTGGTCAGCAGACACTGGTTAAATGCTTAAACACTGGTTAATTTTGTATTCATAATCTGCACTTCTGGACTCTCTAATAATAACTTTTTTTTTTTTGCAAATGGGCTTCTCACAGCTTTAAGAGCTTGTTACATGATGAGCTTCATTTGGTAGCAAAATGCCAGGTTTTACTTGATTTCTTAAAGATATGATGTGGCTCTCAAGTATGTACTGAGTAGGATGTGTATTTGCATCGATCTTTGTGTGTGTTGTAGGGACATATACCACAACATAGAGCCCTTGGATCCAGAAAAACTCAACGTGTTCCGCACAGTTCGAGAGATCACTGGTAAGTAAATTTAGTTTTATTTGGATTGGGCTTTTACATAATAATAATGATAATATGATAAAACATATTGTTTTAATACATCCTTGAACAATGAATAGTGTCTTACTTTGTAAGCAAGCCAAAAATTACAAAGAAGAAACCTTTTGAGCAGAACTCTGCTATATGCTAATATTGACTGGCTACGTCATGATTGGCTACATACAATTTATTTTGTATTTATGTATTTTTCTGGAAGTGACCTTTTTGACCTAATTGTAACTTGGGTTGTCTGCATATTATAACCTCATCTTGTCCAATGTAACATGTTCGTCGCCAACATATTTATAGCAAAATTTCATTTATTTAATAAATTGTTAAATGATCTGTTTTTACTTAACATTGCTTTTTTTCATGTAATACCTGTTAAATACATTAATTTTAAAATATTAGTTTTTTTATTACTGAAATATATAAATAAAAATGCTTATTAGAGTATGTGCTAACACAAGCACTGCTGACACAAATTCTGCAGAAATTAGTCAAGTCATTGTAACATAGTTCGTAATTATGGGAGGGAGGCGGGAACTGGCGAACATTCAACAACTTTAATATATAAAATGAACAAACAACAAAACTAAAGTAAATGGCAGCAGTCCCTCGTGGATGACTGCTGCCCACATAATAATAGTAAAACATAACATAAAATCCAGGCCTCGTCCTCTCTCGTCCTTCACGGTCATCACTCCCCCTTTTATGCTTCCGGAGCTCCTCCGTCAGAGATACGAGACCGGTTGCAACTTGTAGCTGACACTCATTATCACCCGCGCCACTGGCCTCGCGCCGTTCCCCCACGGCCCTCGCACCGCCCCGCTTGTCACAGTTATATTCATTGTATATTTATTGTGACTTTGCCTGATGAGAGTTATTTAACACACTAAGGCCCTGCTTACACCTAGTATTAACGGATCACAAGTAGACAAGGGAGACATTCCCGTTTACACCTGGTGGTTTAATCCGTCTCTTTTGTGCACTTCAGCCACTTCTGTCCTGATTTCTTCGAGAAGAGGGTCTATGGGTAGGTAATTCTAAGGGCTTTTTCAGATCTTTTGATCTAATGAATGAAATAAGCTCACGGAATTTGCATATGAACATGAACGGAGACAACAGAAATTGAGAGAGTATCAGCTTTCTTTTCTGCACTGACAGTCACAAGACCACGCCGAACAAAGTGAGTGTTTTAGAAATCAGCAATGGTGAGAGAAAATTATGCTGAGGACATTTTGCATCTTCAAACCAAGCTTGGTTCCTCAGCTGACAAAGTTTAAACTTGCTAACTAGGGGTGTGTTTACCAAAGCAAACTATAGTTCCATCTTTTCTAATAGAGTTCAATGGGACTCGTGACCATAGTTGACTAACAATGCTTTCGGGAAATGCACCCCTGGTTAGCACGCTTTCCATAATGTTTATACATTAGGTCAGTAGGCAGAGAGAAGGCATATTTGGTGGCTGTCTGAATGCATTCAACCACATGAGCGTCTAAACTGCGAAAGCAATCTGGTCAAACGTGTTTTCAACTAACTCTGGAAGTGGTCGAAAGAGGACAGGCTCAAAACTTTTTAGACCCTCTTTACACCTGTATTTAGCATGTGATCCGATCAACCAAAACTCATCTTAATAGACAGTAGACAGCGAGGCAGCTTCCTACATTTTGGAACAGAGTCCTTAACTCATGCTTCTATAAAGAAGGGCCTGTAAAATATAAATAGCTGATTCACATGTCCAGATTTACATAATCCACCTGTTTTATTGAAGAGTTACATCAAAAACACATGGAGCAAAGCACAGAGGAAGATAGGGTTTGCTTGTGCATTTGTAGACGTGTGTGTAGGATGTGTATAAATGTGTGTGTGTGTTTGTACGAGTGTCCGTTTCTCAGTGGGGAGGCCCTATATATGATGAATACATGATGAGGGAGATTTCACCAACTGAAGAGAGGTTCCCATAGGAGGACTCGTGGCTCATAAGAAACATGAAAGCAGTTGAAACACTTCTCTCTCTCTCTCTCTCGCTTCCTTTCACTCTTTATCTCTCTCGCTCTCTCTTGCTATGGTGACAGCAAAGAGGGCTCTCCAAGTCAGTGAGGCATGCATGGCAGGCTGTCACATCTATATGCAGGTGGCCACAATCTCTGACAGAACAACGTCTTCACTGGAAGGTGTTATTTCTGCTCTGTGACCCCCAGCTTGAAGACTTTGACAGATCCAGAAGCGCCTGCTCTATGTATTTCTTTACAGCAGGTTTTTAAATCGGATGTGTTTGCTTACTCCGTTTGACTGAATTCAGAGTGTACATTTTTTGGCTTGAAAAAGATCGTCTAGCGATGAGAAGTTGCAGCTGAAACAAAAGAACCTTCAGATTGATGTTATTTCATTTTTGTAAGGTTGCATGATCAGTATGACTCCCAGTAAACCCAAACAACCCTGACTTACATTAAGCGATCATTTCACAGCCTCAGTTGGATGCTTTATTGCCGGTATTTGAAGAGTTATGACCTAGATCATAGACTTATGTTGGTCCACATCATGTTGGTGCACATCTATAAACCCTCTAGTGTCAGCTGTTGTATATTGTGTTACTCGGACTCATTTGCAGCAGTTCCCTTTGTGATTCTTCCATGCAATTCATTTGTGGGGAAGCATTACTCTCCTGATGTTAGTCTAGAGCCGACAGGTGTTCGCTGGGACCTCGTTAGCACTATTATCATGATGAAGTCTCGCCTCCACACGTAAAATAAACAGATTACAACATCGACAGGCAAGCAGCCCACTCTCAAGGCACTGCACACACACTCTCTTAGACTTCCCATCACACAGTTTTGTCATTAAGGCAATTAGTGTCAGCAGACACTGTGCTAACGACACCTCACTGAGGCACTTCCTCTAATCTGCTTCCATAACCTTAGACGAAATAACTCAGGCAGTGGAAAATGCAAAAGCTGAAGCGTTTAACCCCATTTCAACTCTGAAAAGATTGATTTCTTAGGTACATTTTTGCCGGTTTTGCATTAATAATAAACAGTCTGGCTATCAACAATGTGAATAGAGCTCAACTGGTGTCAGAATATGTCGAATTTAGATGATTTATGATTTATTGATGACATTTCTCTCTCCAGAAAACCATCACTGGAGGCAAATGTCTAAATCAAATGGCTGCATTAATATTTACTGTGGTATTTTCCGTTAGACATGCTAATGAGTGTGGAACCCAAACTTTTGAATCCAAAATTTTATGAAGCACAACAAAGCTGGCCTGAAATGATAACTGCAAGCTGTGGCCTAGAGATATGACCATAAACTCACAGCTGGAATAATATATATATTAGTCTCTTAACAAGATATCGCTATTGCCCAAACTTGTCCCTCTGAAAGTAATGAATTAGTTTGAAGGCAATCAAATATCAGTTATAACTGGAAATATGCACCATCCAAGCTTTGCATTGTTAAAGTAATTGGAGTAATTTATGTTGTCCTTGTCCTTGAATAAGAAAGTCCTCTTTTTTCCCCTTCTCCTGACCTGTTTGTCTGTTCTTGGCATATGCACAGGATTGTTTTCCCTTCAATAAATTATTCATTTTTGAATCCATTATTAAAATGTCTCCTTGATCTATAGCTATCAGCTCTTCAATCTGCATTAAATAAACGGAGATAGGTACAGGATATGAGAATAAAATATAGTCAGGCATTATATAATAGTCGTATTTCTAAAATAGCACATTGATCATCCACACTCATTAATGATTTCAATAAGCTCCTAATAGTTTTTTTTTTTTTTTTTCATGCCGCAATGTAAGTAATGCATTTCTCCTCATCTTGTGTTTTCCAGGTTTTCTAAACATTCAGTCCTGGCCAGAAAACATGACTGATTTGAGTGTCTTCTCCAATCTGGCAACCATCGGAGGCAGGTCTCTCTACAGGTCAGATCCAGGGCTCACTCTTTGTTGCCAGTTCCAGAATAATCCCCCTCCTCCTACTTTTAAAAGTCTGTTATTGTCTTCAAATGCACCTGGGAATGAGTCAGGCATTCGTTATTATGGCATGTCAGAAACATAACAGAGAGGTAGCCTAAAAAAACAACAACAAAAGAAATATATTTTGAATAGTGAACCCAAAAAACTATGGACATCTGAATTCAAAATGATGAAAACTATTTATTTAAATCTCTATTTTTTACATGTTGTCAAAACTAAATGTTTGTATTGCATAAAGCAAACTGTCCAATTCGAGCAAATAACTTTGTTGTTTTTCTGCGGTTCTGTAATCAAACTTTAAAAATAATTGGAATACAGCATGTGAAGTTAAAATAACTTGAAAAATCATTCATTATTATTCACTACACGACGTTTAGAGCCTCTCTAATGTGTTGTGCCTTCATCATCCAATTTAAAGAAGTGCTTAATGATGTTTATAGTTTCTATTGATCATGGCATTTATTCATCAAATGATAATCGGCAATATTATCATTTGATGAATAACTAGTCTATAAGCCTGTTAAATTTAGAGCTGTTCAAACTGCATTCAGCTGTAATTTCTATTATCTCCTGATTTGCGTCATTCTTTTAGTAAAACGGCGCAGACAGCATGTACAAATGCGTAATTCGTTCTTAGTGAATCCCTTCTTTCGTGTTTTCTAAAGAGGCTGAGGCTTTCTTGCCAAGAGTTCAAAGAGTACAAATGAAAAGCTCTATTCACACAGTGCAAAACCCATTTGCTTAGAGTTAAAGAGGCAGAAAGAGAGCAAGAGCACAGATCCGCCAGCCTGTTTTAACATTTGTGGGTCATTTGTTGAAAGCTCTACCACTGTAGCAATTACTGTTTGTCACATGATGTGCTCTGCGTCTGACACTGGCTTTCTGCCTGAAACAAAGAGAGAGAAATACAGAACGATAGATAGAGAAACAGAAAAGAAGTCTCCGAGTGGCAGATTGGCGAGATGAGAGCGATGTCAGTGTCTAAGTGCACCTGCACGTTCTACCGCCGCTCTCTGACTCTCCGCTGACGGCCGTCTCAAAGCCCCTTTGATGTGCTCTTCAGCACGCCTGCCTGTGATTAAAAACACTGTTGTGATTACGCCTCAACATTAACTGATCTCATCACATCTGAAGTGGGAGATCCTCTGCGGTGCTAGATGGGGGACGCAAGCTAAACACTTGCTTTAGAAAGGCTACAGCATCTCTCATTCTCACAAATCGCTCATGCCTTTTGTTCACGATGCCATGATTTCAGTTTTCTTTGTGTCAGATCTCATTCTTTTGTTTCACTCTTACTCATTCTCTCATTCATTCAGATCTAATCAAGTCTCCAGGCTAATACAAAATCTGGTCTTTGTTGTTTTTGATTGTTTAAAATTGTGGCTGTCAATTCAATGTGTTAATTTCAGTTTGAAAAATTGTTAAAAGAGTAAAGATTTTTTTTTTTTTTTAAATATAGACTACATATACTAGTTCGATATAACTATAAATGTTACAGTTTTAATTAAAAGTTTATATTATGTTATATTTATTTAGGTAGTTATGTCCAACATTTAATTAATTATTTTGTAATATTTTTAATATCATTTTGTGATTTAGATAGATCTCATTTCTAACTCTAATCTAACGTAATTTTTGCTCATTACTATGGTTGAATTAGATCATTGAAGGTCAGCTGCAAAGACATTGGTTAATAAAGAAATGAAATACATAAAGTATATTTGTGTAAATTAAGTTAATTTCACTGTTTGTCTTCATTTTGAGGAATACGGAAATTTTTCGTGCAAGTGACATGAGTAAATTTATGCTCACATTTAGTCTAGAACTACAATAACTATCATGTTTACTCCGCGCACACAACACCTTAGCGCTTTATTTCTCTCAACATGGGACAGGAGAGCTTTTAGTCAAAAAAAGTGAAAAATTAACAGATGTTTTGTTGTATATTGAAAAAGTAATGCGTTACTTTACCAGTTACTTGAAAAATGTTACACAGTTACACATCTTTGATGTGTTAACATTAACACATTGTCCCCCTTGTGTTTTCTCTTGTTAGTGGCATCTCTCTTCTGGTGCTGAAGCAACAGTGGATTTCATCACTGCAGCTGCAGTCTCTTAATGAGATCAGTGCTGGAAACGTGTACGTCACCAACAACAGTCAACTCTGCTACTACAACACCGTCAACTGGACACGACTCTTCCGTACCAACACCCAGAAGGCTCTGATCCGCAACAACCGTGACCCCAAGGAGTGCAGTGAGTTCACTGCTCTGTTTTACTATTATTCCATTAGTTTTTAAGATAAATTTGTCATATTCTTGCATAGCCAGACATTAGACTTGAAGCATAAGGTCTAGTCCAGTTTATTCTGGTCAAGAAACCATAAAAATAATCAAAATGCTTCAATAAAACAGTTCTTTGCAACACCTTTCAACAATCTGCAGCCTCTGACCTGTGAGAAGAAGTCTTGAGGCTAGGATGGTTCTCAGGCTCCCAGCTGCTGTTTGTCCTGGTTCACCTGAACCACAGCCAGAGATCAAGACGCCTCACGCAGAGCTCGCTGACTTTGAGGCAGTAAACTCGGTCACTTTGGAAGGTGCTGTTGCGGCTCCCTCGTACCTGTCGTTCTGGCTGGGTCAGTGCACCTCACTGAGCCTAGCCCAGGGTTCCTCTGCAGATGGAGGGGGTCAGGAGATGTCAGACGATCAGAGTCTCACTCTGCTGTGAAATACGAGTGCTGATGCATGCCCCCTACCATGTGCTCCCTTTTTACCCTTCAAAATCACCCTGAGATCCAGAATAAAGACTTCTATGAGGTTTTTTTTTTTTGTTTGTTTTGCGGAAGACTGTATGGAACGATGTTACTGTAAACCTGAAAAAAGACCCCAAATGCCTCATGTTTGTGTATGGACCGCCCATCTAATTACCCATTATCTGCAAATGTTAAGTCGCTCCATAAATGATCACAGGGAATTAATTGCAGGGAGACCCTGCAACAATTTCTGACATTTCAGGTTTTTTTTTTTTTTCTTTTTTTTCTAGGAGAAGTTGTAATCACCACAGGGAATTTACCTCTGCCTTTAAGAACTCTCTCTCCTTTCTCACTGCTGAGTGATGTTTATGACTATCTAAAAAGCTGTTTTTCACCTTCTTTTCCAATGTGCAGGATGTTGTGATGCAACAGCAATCATTAATGTCTCGCGGCAACCGTAGGCTTTTGTTGGGCTTAGCGATCCCCCTGGCTCTTACCTATCTCCCTGGAAACTAACCAGCATTGCTTTTGACGTCAACACAACCCGAATTGTGTGTTTTCAACCAGGTTAAAACTTTGAAGTTGGCATCTTTTTGATCCATCTGCCACAAACGTACATCTGAAAAGGCTTCACACTTCTCTCTGTCGCTCCTCATGCTGTTGGATACCAAGTTGGTCCTTGAACTAGAACATGTTGTTCCCTGAGAAAGGCTTAGTTTTTGTATAGAGCTCTCAAGAGTGCGTTTGCTCATTTATTCATTGATTTTTGCAAATAAATGTAACCACATATAAAATAATCCCTTCCTGGTGTTCAGCTAAAATATAAAACCCTGCTTAGAGAAGTCATCAAAGTTACATACTAAATTGTGGAGGTTATTTTCTAATTAAAAAAAAAAAAATTCTTACATATTATATTAGCAGCATAACGATTTGAGTGCAAAGTTGAATTTAAAAATGTATGTGAATGTCAAAATTTCTATATTCTATTATTGTTTGCTTTGAATTCACCATGATATCCAAATGAACACTATTTGTATGTAATATTGTAGTGTTCTTTAATCATAAAAACTTCCCTTCAGTCTTGCTAAGACATCTTTTCTCTTCTTTGATAACGTGTGACAAACTCTCACTCACATGAGATCACAGCAATAGGAAACCGTAACAATTCAAATGTTCCAACAATTTCCCCATGGACTTCAAAAAACCATTTTACTAGAACGTACATAACAATAAGGAAGAAAAGACAATTCCAACATGCTCATGCTGTAAAACTGATGAATTGAGGTGTTTCAAAGGTGTTCTGTGAAAGCAAGAACATGACTTTCTGTTCACATTGTCACAAGTTTGCTCACATTTAATCCACATTAGTTTACATCCATATTTTAACCGTGGGTTTTGACCCCGCTATATGTTCTTTGATGATGAAATTCTCATCATTAGTTTCAGAAGTTTGTCTGCTGAAGAGGACGTCTGTGGGACTTGCTGAAGTGGTGTCAGCAGTATTTTAAAACACTCTCCCAGCTGCTGCAAAATCCAGCTCCTCAGTGGGTGGGCGCCAGGACCATTCTGTCCTCATTTCAAATTGAAATGCCAGCAGTTCATACACAGCCAGCTTCTTAAAGGCGTAATACATCTATGATCGGACAAGTAACACTTTTCACAGATGGTGTGTGCATTGTGTTCAGTTTGACAAAGATCTTTTCCCTGGACGTTTCCCTGGTGTGAACTGACAGCACCATTCTGAGACAAATGTGCAATAGATTGAAATGCAGCTATGGACAGAAATTAATTTTTCATTGTGACACCTTGGAACAGGTGACATTTTATTAGAAAAAGTCAATTAGAGCAGCCACTTGCACAATTAGCACAACATAATTTAGGCAAATATTAAATTCAGTATTTTTATTCTGAAAATATATCCGTATATCATCTATTACCATACATGTAATGATAAATATACAATGAATATTTAAAACAATTATTAAAATTACATTAAATTGCATATGCTGCCATTCAAAAGTCGGGGAGCCTTAAGATTGGTTTATTGTTCTCTTATGATCAAACATTCAGTAAAACAATAATTTGTATTAGTATTACAATTAAATATAGTATTACAATTTTTTTAAATTATTTTAATAAATATATATATATATATATATATATATATATATATATATATATATATATATATATATATATATATATATATATATATTTATATAATATATTTTAATTTTTATTACATTTTTAAATTTATATATATATAATATATTTTAATTTTTATTACATTTTTAAATTTATATTTATATATATATATATATATATATATATATATATATATATATATAATTCCTATAAAATTATATATAATATAAAAAATTCAGCTTTACCTTTATAGGAATATTTTAATTATATATAATATAAATTATATATAATATTCCTATAATGGCAAAGCTGAATTTTCAGCATCATTACTCCAGTCTTTAGTATGCAATGATCCTTCAGAAATCATTCTGATATGCGTATTTGGTTCACAGAAAAGGTTTCTTATTGTTAGTAATGTTGAAAACAGCTGTGTGGCATTATAAATGTATAATCTACCATATATAAATGTTTTATCATTATTTAAATATGACTGGCTTTTGCCACTTTCAGAGATAGATGAGAAATGATAGGAAACTATGGGGACGTTACTTCACTGGCATGAATGCTCTTGTATTGATGATAAACATATCTTTTGCAGTTTTGGATCGTATGATATGTGACCCGCTGTGCTCTGACGCTGGCTGCTGGGGTCCAGGGCCTGACCAGTGCCTGTCCTGTCGGTTCTTTAGCAGGGGACGAACCTGTGTTGAGTCCTGCAACCTGCACGAAGGGTAAGTTGTCAGATGCTACACTCCCACAGATATGTAATATTTATATGTTATATAGATATGTATATATAACTCCACAAAACTGTATTTGTACAGGAGTTTTACTATATGAATCTACAAATCTCAAGTATCACAAGTGTGCTCAGGCTACGTTGTTGGATTATTTGCATTCACCTCACAGCGTTGTTTATTAATGTTCGCTTGTAGAAGATGTGTTCTCCAAAGGTTGAACAATAGCTAGTTCCGTTCTCCAGGTATTTCACAAAGATTCATGTCTCCATCCTCTAGACAAACAATAACAAAACAGCAGTGCAGCACGTCCCCTGGCTTTGGAGAGCAGGTTGCAATGATGAAACGTAAGCTTGGTTGAGCTGGAAAACAAATAACAGTGTTTTGGTGAGCTAGATGAGCTGGGTACATCTCCCAGGTGAACAGGATTTTACCAAGTATAACCTGTTCCTGGATCAACATCTTTGTTAATCCTGGAACAAAATTCCAATCAACCAATCAGCTTTGAGGGACACTTTTACAGTTTATGTCAAGTTTAGGCTTACAACTAGGGTCAGGTGCTTCTACATCAGTGTTATTCAACTATTGTTTCCCTCTGATTTTAGGGAGAAGTGATAGGTAGGGTTATGCTTAGGGGTATGTATAGGGTCTGTATTTTCAGGCAGGAATATTGTCCCAGCATCAACCACATATGTTGATCCAGGAACATGTCTTACTTGGCAAAATCTCAGAGACGACATCTCCTACCTCATATGAAGTTTGTGAAGAACTGAGTAAAGCCTTTGGTTTTGTTTTCACACAGGCACAAAGATTTACGGCAAGTGTTTCTTGGGCTTTTAGAAAATTAACTCTCTTAACACTCATTTTTCAAACTTACTATCCTTTCTACAAGATGAATATTTTATAACATTCATTCATGACAGTAAATGGTTCTATTAAAAGTTTAAATGATTTATTGAAATATGACATATTTTCATAGTTTGTTCAAAATAATAAACTTAATGTTAAAATAATAAAATGTTAACTTTAAAGGGACAGTTCATCTTTACTTTATCCTGTGAAACACTTTTTTTTTCTTTTTTTTTTGTAAAAAAATATCCAAAAAAAAAATTGTATCCATGCAATGAAAGACAATGTGGTTCAATGTTGTTTTGGACCACATAGACATTCGTTGTATGGGCAAACACACCCAAAAACAAAAACTTTTCTGAAGAAGTCATACAAGTTTGGAATGAATGTGGGTGAGTAAATGATGTCCGAACTAAAATGTTGGGTGTACTATCCTTTTAAAAGCATTTACAAAGTAAACCTGTGGTCATTTAACAAAACAAACAAACAAAAACTGTTTGACTAGTAACACATTAAAGCAGAGTGGGTGGATTATGTAGGGCCCAGATCATTATAATGTGTGCCAAAGCACTCTAGAAAATATTTTTTGTGTAGTAAATCTGTTTTCTTGTCGTCCTTTCTTGTTTCATGTGCAGCCAATAATAAACAGACAATTGGTAACACTTTAATTTGATAGTTGATTTTAGACATGTTTACTAACTATGAATAACTACATGTCAACAATCAGTCATTAGAGTATTAGTAGACTATATGCGTAATATTTGCTAAAACTTGATTTGCTCCCCAACAGATTCCACTGACTCTAATGAGAGTTTTTGGCATGTGGTTCTATATTAATGAGAATTAGTTGACATGTAGTTGCTAGCCTAAGTTACTTATAGTTAGTAAAATGTCTAAAATGGACTATCGAAATAAAGTGTAACCTGACAATTTATCCATTTATTGTCTTTGTGTTATTTCGTGGTACCCTGGGTCTTTATCTCATCACAAATTCCTAAACAACCCTGGGTAAAGTTAATTATTTTGTTTGCTATGGCACTATAGATTGCTGGTCACAAGCACATGTTGTGTTTTGGATGCTGGTGTGCATCCATGTTCTCATTATGCTATACTTAACTAACTTAAGCCAGCCTTCCTTGGTAAACAACCTTTTATCAGTACCAAACAAGCATAAATATTCTTTTTGCTAGTGAGTGTTTATCTGATTCCTCATAAAATTGTTTTGACATTAAGCTCCCTCTCTTGGTTAACACAATTGGAATAAATAAACAATAAAGGTGTTGATCAGTGCAGTGAAGAGGCTAAATTACAGATTGGTTTTGAGTTCCTCCTTTATTTGTTGTGTGCTTACGTACTGCTCAAAGGGAAAGATGAATATCAGCTTTTGATTGATTTGACTGAGCGAAGCAGCAAAATTTAATTTCTCCCTCGCCCAGAGCTAAAACAAGACAATACACAAACGACATCCATTTTCACATTCCAAAACAACAGCCATTTGCCATTTTAAGATTGTCCCTCGTCCTTTGAGTGTTTAGGATTAGGACTATCATATTATTTTATATAAATGCCGCATCCTTGTTGGTATTGCATTGATGGTGAATCAGCACCAGGGCTCGTGCACCCTGCGATCGTCCCACATGATTCTTTTGCCTTGCAGACTGGCCAGCTCTAGGCCCAAGCTGCTCACCAAGCCTTATGTGGTCGAGAAGCGGGAGGCGGGTTCGGAGAGGTACGGCACAGCCACAGACGCATCACTGTCTCGCACTGTCACGTCTGCCTACTCACCCGTCCTACACGAGTCACCCAGTGCTCCGATATCTTTGCTCTTTTTGTGTGTGCGCGCGTGTGTGTTTGTGTTTTGTTTATGCAGGGTGATCTCAATGTTTTCTCTGTCTCGCCTCTGGTTGCCGACCTCTGTGGTCGAACTCGCTGTTCGCACAAGATGATTCACTCAGTATTTGGGAACAAACAGCTAAAAAATGAAAAGACCAACTGTGGTGTTTTTGAACTCTATCTGAAAGTTTTTGAAGATGATTAGGGCAGTTTTTGTTGTGTGGTTTGTGGGAAGTAAGCATAACTTTGTATGCTTTTTTACAGCTGGTATGAACATTCATTTCAGATGATTGGTTCACAAGTCGCTAGTGCTAAATACTAGGGTGTGAAGTGATTTCTCATCAAGCTGCACAGCGAGAGTGTGAGGGAGAATTTAGGATGGAATACGCTACCGCTGCGTTTACATTAGGCCTCCACTGTTGTTTTGCTTTTTATAGAGAGATTAAAACCATATGATTCAGTTGGATAACAGTGGGTTCAATCCCATCCAGCTCATCCAACATGAGCCGCTGAGTCGGCCATAGTACAGCAGGAATCAGTTGACTGAGTAAGTGACAAGATGACTGACAAGACCATGGTGGAGGATTCTTTGCACAACAAAGCGTTTGACAAATGCCTTCTCTTGTAGAATGCGTGCTCAGCACTGACACTATTCACAGAGCACACATGATCGCGAAAGCGATAGTAACACGCGAGTGAATTCAAACGCAATTTCAATACAAATATCTCCCTATAGCTATCTTAGGCTGGGCTGTGTAGTTGCAACCGTCTCTTAGCTCTGTATCATGCTTGAAGAAAAATTTGGTCTCAGTTTGCACTTTGAGAGAGTAATTTGATTATGGTTGCACCTATTGTTTGGACTTAATTTCTTGTGAACTCTATCTCGTGTCTCGTCTCGTGAGCTGACTGTCTTGTTACATCCCTACTAAATACTGATGTGAAAATAGCCCAAAAGGCTTTCGGATCCAGTTTTCAGTGTCAGGTGATATTAAAGAGGGACATGATATGATTCCGTATGATTCTAGGTAGTTTGGGGTCAGTAGTTTTTTTTTTTTTTTTTTTGAAAGAAAGTAATACTTTTATTCAGCCAGAATACATGAAATGACAGAAATGACAAACATGACAGTGAATACATTTAAAATGTTACAAAAGATTTCTATTTCATGTGCTGTTGTGTTTAACTTTCTATTCATCAAATAAACCTGTAAAAAATGTATAGTGGTTTTCAACATTGATCATAATAATAATAAATGTTTCTTGAGCACCAAATCTATATATATAGAATATTATGAATGATTTCTGAAGGATTATGTGACACTGAAGTCTGGAGTAATAATGCTGCTGAAAACTCAGCTATGCCTCCAGAGGAATAAATAACTGTTTTAAATTATCAGTTTTAAAATATATTAAAATAGAACATTTTTAAATTGTAATAATATTTCAAAATATTTCAGTTTTTCTGTATTTTTCATCAAATAAATGCAGCCTTGGTGAGCATAAGAGACTTCTTTAAAAAAACGACCCCAGGCTATTGAGTATAAACAGTAACAGTGTATCTTTTGATTTTAGCCTGTAAATCACATCATCTGCTGTTTATGATTCTACAAAATTCAGCCAAGTCACATTAGACATCAGATGGAGACCCAATAAAGAAACATGTTTTGCATTTTCAAAAGCATTCATACATTTCACGTACTATTTAAAGTACTTATTTGTCTACTTTTGAATGAAGAAACATTTTATTTCTGTATTGGGTGTGTCCACTGATGTCCAATGTAAAGTCTGTGTCCTAAAGCAAACAAAAGTTGAGAACAAAAAGAACACGGCCAGAAAACATGCGGTAGACACCAAACATCCAAATACCACGGAGCTTGTGAAGTTAACGTTTACATAAATGGAGAAAGAAAAGTCCTTTAATGATAAGGGGCTATTCTAAAAGCTTCCTCACACTCTACACTAAATATGCTGTGCTGTGCCTTTTAGATAAAGAATAATTCATTCTAATTTAATTTAGCACTCATTAACGTAGCACATCAATAATAATAAAAAAAAATATTTAAAAAAATGTTCTCTCTCACTAAGCTTCCATCCTCCACTTGTCACAGCAACGGATGTCAGCTTCCAACATGTCACTACCGTCTTCAGAGGAGTGATGGAACCAGGAAGCGACTGTGTTTGCCCGTATTGAACCATTTTGTGATCATTTGTTTCAGAGGTCCCTGGCTGATTTCCTCCGCGTGGTGTTTTGAGGTGTCCCTGAATGTGCTTGATGAATTGTCACCTTGATAGGTGGTGATGGCTGACTGTTTACTTTTGGTCAATAGTAACTGTGTTTGCCAGCTGTGGCAGCTGTCTGAGAAGTGCTGTAAACACCCGGTGGATGTGTTAGATTCCACTGTTGCCTCCCCACGGCCTTGCAGCGCCTCAGGAGCTGAATTCCCTTTGGCTGCGCTTTCACAGTCTGCGTCTGCGTGTGTGTGCGCGTGTGCATGTGCGTGCGTGTGTGTGTGAGCGCGTGTGCGTCCGATAACTCTTCTTTTACTTCCTGTGATTCAGTCTTTCCTCATTCAGGTCTTGAAATCTGAAGTGTACATAATGACCAGCAGTATCTAGTCTGAAACTGGAAAGTTGTCTTGACTTTAAAAGGCTAGTGATTGAATCATCTAGATCCTGGAGCAGGAATTTCTTGAAGAACTTTAAAGATGTGATGTGCCATTTTTTTCCCATCTGAATGCTCTTGAACGGACAGTTAATGTAATTGTAGTGTGTTATGTTGCCTCATTTTTTTCTTTGTGCCCTCTCTCTTTCTCTTTTATAGGGATGTACGTGAGTTCGCAAATGGTTCAGTGTGCCTGGAGTGTGATGCGCAGTGTGAGGTGGCAGATGATGACGGACTTACCTGTACTGGGCCTGTGAGTTCAGTCATATTTCTGTCCAGCTACACTTATAGACTTATTACACAATAAGCCAATAATACCAATCTTTTAAAACACCAACACAACAAAAATGTAAAATTTTACATGCCATGGTGTTTTAGATATTTTTCTTTTGATTACAAGTAAAATAAATATTTTTTTTTTGAAAGAAGTGAATACATTTATTCAGCAAGGGCATTCTGTTGATCAAAAGTGGCATTGAAGCCATTAATAACGTTACAAAAGTTTTTTTTTTTTTTTTTTTAAAGAATGATGTTTTTTTTTTTAGATTTCTATTCATCAGACTCCTGAAAAAATGTAAACAGTTAACTCAAAAATATTAAGTAGCACAACTTTTTTCAACATTAGGGGCTTTCACACCAAACAGTTATAGGAACTCAGTTATAGGAACTAGACACTTGGATAGAACTAGAACTAATTTCTCCCCTGGGCCATGTCCGTGGTTGCATTCGCAACTGGGAATAGGAACTCTGAAGCTGCCGACCGCGATGTCTTTAAACGCGACATTTACAAACGCTAAAAAAAGGTGAATGGAGGATGCCGTGATCGGAGCTGTTTGTTGTGTATTGTGGGTTTTGTGATTACGGAGATGGAATGTAAACGTATAGTCTACGCGACTGAAAGAGCAAAAAATCAGGGCTAAGAAACTAAATCTCCTATCACAGCTTTCAGTATCAAGGCGGAGAAAAGAACACAATGCCATTATAGCTGTTTTTCATGTTTGTGAAGTAAATATGTTTAAACAACTTTTTAAAAATGCCGGGTGCCCGGTGTTTGACATGCGCTTGACCAATCAACGTACACTTGTGTCACTAATTAGGTTTCCCCAAAGGGGGAAGTTCCAAGAATTAAAATCATTCCTAGGTCCTACGGTGCGAACACTGCAAAATCAAGGTACTATTGATAAAGAAATGTTTCTTGAGCATCAAATCAGCATAGAATGATTTCTGAATGGTCCTTTGACACTTTAGACTGGAATAATTCAGCTTTGGATCACAGGAATAAATTACATTTTAAACATATATATGTATATATATATATGTGTATATATATATATATATATATAAAATAAAGCTGTTTTAAATTCTGTTAATATTTCACAATTTTACTGTATTTTTCATCAAATGCAGCCTTCGTGAGCAAGAGACTTCTTTAAAAAAATTTCACCAGCCCAAAACGTTTAGTGTTATTTTGAAATACTTTTTCATATTTGTATTTTCATATTTGTTTTTCATATATAACTGTTTCTTTTTTTCTTTTTCTTTTTTTCACCAGACTTAGCCACTGAGGCATGTCATAATGATTGACCGGCAGAGAGTGTGTCTGATTGGCCACTCCCCTCAATCTTCTTTTGCTCTTTGCACAGTATAGGACGGTCACAAAGACAACCTGCCTATCGTTATTTCTTACTTCCAAATGTATTTTAAAAAATCTGCATTTGTTGTTCTTATGGCAAATTAACAAAGCTGATTTTATCTTCAATCTTAAAGGCAAAGAGGACGTTGTGTCAGTCACAGCATCATATTCAGAACCATGTAATATTGTGTTTCCTTATACTTTAATTCCATCAGGACCACGATCGACAAATATGATTGATAATTGCATAGTTTGTATTGACGGTATGCTTCTGTTCTGGGCAAGATCTCCCCCTGTGCATCCATGCAGACTTGCATAGGTAAGAGCAGGGATTGAAGCAATAACCCCTCTTAGGCTAAACAGAACAGAACCAACATATGTGCAGATATCATTAATGTCAATAATTTAACATGTACACACATTTCAACAATTAATCTGATTCAGGGATAATCAAAAGGCCAAATCCTGACTGACGAGAGGAGGAGCTGGGGATGGAGGAGGGTAATTAGCTCCTGAGAACTGGATAGCTACTGATAATACTGAGGAGTTTATATATAGATGCTGGGATAGGCATCGTATTCCTATAGATAGATGGGAGTCACCTGGGAGCTTGACTGACGTGACCTCACAAAAGCGGTTTTTTCTTGCATTTGGTGCTTGGTGATTATTCATTTTAGATTCTGTGTGTATGTTTATTTCATTTCAATGCAATCTCGTCCGATATTTATTTGCTTAAAGCACAAACAGAGCTGAGCGGCAGACACCACCTTCGATTGGCTTGGTCCAATGATTAATTGAATCCCTTGTTGAAGTGTACTTTTGCTGCCGTGGGATTGATTTTACTTCTTGTTAATTAAGTGAGAAAGTAGATTAAGTTGCCTAATCTTGGCAAGTGTTTAGAGAGAGTCCTGCCCCATAGGAGACACCTGGGATTGGGATGAATAAGCTGTTTGGATGTCCCTGAATCTGATCAGGTTAGAGACAGTACCACAGATGGGCTGTGCACTCAGCGCTGCCCCTTTTTCAAAATAGCCTCAAGCACTTTGGTTTATAAATTGATGACTACATGACAAGGTGCGTACGGCCATGCGCTTGTGTGTGTTGCCGAAAGAGGATTTAGCCGATCCGTCTCTAATGCTCTGAGGCCTCGGGCTGTTGTCTGCTTGAGTCAAACAGAAAAGTCTCGCAAATGACAGGATCATAAGCCCTCTGAGACCCATACCAGCACCAACATAGACAGAAACAAACTCTCTAAAACTGAGTGCATCTCCTGACATTTTTTTCATTCTTTAATTTTTTTGTTGTTTTTTGTTTGTTTGGTTTTTTTTGCCTGGGAATTCAGATAATATATATTCTCTTTCATGTGGTTTTTGCCTGATCACAGCCCGTTATCTGTTCATTTCTGAAGTGGTTCAGTCAGTGTGCCACCAGCTAGCCAACACAAAGTAACTTAGAAAAGATTTCTATTGTTTTTGAATAGATATCATTTTATAATAAAACCATTACCCAAACAAATTTTACCCATATGGAGCCTTTTACACTTCTTCATGGGAGAGAAATATACAGTATTGGCCTCACTCATAAAGCCGTTCTGACATAAATTTTCCGATTCATGAAAATGTTCGTATTTTTGAAATGTTAGTTGGTACAAAAGAAATTTACACCTGCTTCCTACCACATGTAAAATTACGGATGTACTACTTACAAATGGTTGGAATTCATTAACATACACACGTTTAACTATAAAATCTGATGTTTACCAAGCGTTTGTAAATCTGGAGGAGAGTTTTTTGGGTCTGTTTTATGCGCAAATGACTCTGAAATGACTATTTACCCTATATCCCTATGATATGTTAATCATTGTTATATAAAGAATAAAGGCATTTAATTTCCATAAAGAATCCTTAATATATTTTGCGTTGTGAAAATATTGACATTTCCTTTTAATTCGTATTACAGTAAAATGTGTCAAATATGTCATTCCTAAAAAAGTATTTAAATTAAAGTCAACTTACCATTTTACTGCATGCAATGTGGTAAAAAAGAAAAAAACGTCATTACAGTAATGTGAATGTTGTGAGAATTACTATTGAGAATTATGATAATAACTTTATAGTAACATCCAGACAAAAAACTTCATGGTCCTAAAATAGACCACTAGAGACAGAGAGACTAAAGTTATAACAGAGTAATCCAACTGATTTTCTCCAATTAGGACTTTACACACACATACACGCCTATAAGTGTCTCAGGTGATGCCAGGCTTAGCTAAGCTGTTAAAATGTTTGTTGTTATTAGTGCAGATTAACTGCTGAGTGGTCTAACCTACCTGTGAAGCAATCAGCAACATCTGCTTCACAAAGGCATAATTAAACAACACTAACAGACAGTGTTTTGTGGGTGGAGAGGAAAAGGAGATTTGTGTGCAGCAGGTGTCTGGAGAAGCAGCACAATTAACAGAGAAAGTGATAATGTTTTCTAGCTAACCTTGCCTTAGAGGAGTTTTAGATCCACCTTTATCTCTGTGCGATGCTGCGCATGATTTTGGCAGGCCCAACGTAGGGATAAAATGATTCACTGGGCCATCATATTTCTCTCTCTCTCTCTTTTACTTCCCATGAAAGATGGTAAACTTTTTCAGAGCTAAAGTATACAACAAAATAATATAACAAAATGGTGTTTAAATGATACTTTATGTATTTTATATTCTTGTTCTCCCTCAGAGAATGATGGGAAATGTTCTGTTCCCATCTCCTAAAAAGAGTATTTTCTGGCAAGTTTTATAGCAACACAATGCATGCAGACTTAATTGTACAGTCAACATTCGCAATTAAAACTTAATCACAAGCAATACTAATTTCCTTTCGCCAGGATTCTTTAATTAACATGGCCCCAAACTCAACGAATATCCAGAGTTTCCCCACTGGTAATTATGACATTCTGGTGACGTTCATGCACGCTATTCTCATAGCTATAATCATTTTGATAAGAGTTGAAGGTAAAATAAATTCAATAGATTTATTCATTTCTTAAATGAATAATGCAATGCTGAATAGAGCAGCTTGCTAGTCATGTAGTTGTGGTTGAATGTTAATTTATTTAGTTTGTTTTGAGCCTTTTGCCTTTATAGCAGTGGTAGAGGGTAGATGAGAAATGGAGATAGTTCATCCAAATATATGAAACTTCTGTCAATCATCATTCTATTCCAAAGCAGTATGACTTTTTCTTCTGTGGAACCCAAAAAAATATATTTTGTAAAACATCTCTTTTTTTTGTCTATACAGTGAAAGTGTATTTTGTGGACAAAAACATTCTTCAAAATGTTTTCTTTTGTGTTCCACAGATAAAAGAAAGTCACCCAGATTTGGAACAATATGAGGTGTGAGTAAATGATGACCGGTGTCGTTTTTGGTCACTATCGTTCAAAATATCGGGTAACAGTTAGATGCTTTTGAAAGAACTATTTTATGCTTACTCGGGCCACATTTATTTGTTCAAAAGTACAGTAAAACAGAATTAGGTTCAGCATCATTAGTCCAATCTTCAGTGCCACTTGCTTCTTCAGAAATCACTCTAAAAATTCTGATTTGGCAATCAAGAAACATTGCTTGTTATTATCAATGTTGAAATGTTGATATATTTTTGGAATAGAAAGTTAGAACAGCATTTCTTTGAAATAGAAAACTTTTAAATGTCTTTACTGTATATTCCTTACAGAATATTTGTATTAAGTATGAATAATTTCTTTTACGGTACTGTGTCCCTTTTAATATGGGTTGAAAACTGTATATTTACGGACCTGAAGCGGGGTCTGTTGCATGCTGCCTGGCTCCCACAGCCGCGTCTGTGTGCCGTCTGCTGCTTTATTGCATCAGAGGTGGTTTACAGCATGAAATGAAGAGCAGCTGTAATTGCTGCAAGGCATTTTTTCATCTCTCACAAGAGATTCACTCATAAAGAAGCACATATCAGCCTCGGTCTCGATGAGCAGAGACAGATACACTCGCATACAGATGTTCCTCAAGGTTACATGGGCGCAGCGTGCATTTTCCACCCTTAATAGAACAATAAGAAGTATCTCTTCCTATTGTCCGCAAGTGTTATTTGTCTTTCTGGTTGATGAGGTGTTTGGCTGACTCTAAGGGTGCTCATATTGATATCCAAGCTAACAATTCCCCCTCATCGGCCTCCTCTCTCCATATTACTGCCATAAATCCTGTGCTGGCTGATTGTTATGGTCATTGTATGTGTAGTGAGGGATGGTTATTATCCATAGTTGCTGGTATTTTATGTGTCTCTTTTCTCCACTTTCTCTCTCTCTTGCAGGGTCCTGATCACTGTGTTAAATGTCTTCACTTTAAAGACGGACCCAACTGTGTGGAGAAATGCCCTGATGGCCTACAGGGAGCAAACAGCTTTATCTTCAAATATGCTGAGGCCAACAATGAGTGTCACCCCTGCCATGTCAATTGCACCCAGGGGTATGGACGTGTTTGTTAAATGTTTGCAATTTGTGAGTGTGTGTGTGTGTGTGAAATATATCTGTCGCGGCCCAACTACTTCCTGTGCTTGTTTGCCACGTCAGTTCTAGCCTCAGGAAGTTCAGAGAGCCTATTTGTCAATGCACTGACCCTTTTTAGAGCTCTTGTGTCCTCGTAGTTGGCTGTGCATAAAGGATCATTAATTTTCGAGGAAGGAGTTTGCCCTTGCTGCGTCTCTGCCGTCTAACTTTAGTCTAAATGATAACCATCACACTCTCTGAATTTATCCGGCTGGGCACCTGCAACTTAACCTCAGCCCCTTGGGGTTATATGAGAGACGGCTTAATTTTCCTGCCGAAAAACATTATCTGCTCAAGGAATCTTCACGGATTCACTTTTCTTCCTCCTGTGTCACATGAAAACCCTCATCTGCTGACTGGGATCTGGGATCACTGTCAGCGAGGGACGATTAGTGATGTTAGCGGTTAGCTGACAAAACGACAAGAGCTGTGAGCATCAGGGTGGAAGGGCAGGAACTCGGACATCAAGAAAAAGACAGGAGAGACAGTGTCTTGAAAATACGTCTAGCACTGATAGATTTCATGAATTGTGACAATATAACATTAAGCAGTTTTGAGATGAAAATGGATTTGTTTGAGTGATAACTTGTCTCAGGATTGCATTCACAATCTTTCCTAGTGTTTTTTGATCTAATCTCTGATTTAAACTTCATAAGCATAAATTAAGTATGTATGTAAGTATGACTTGTTTCAAATTGTCTTTTTAAATTAATACCCTGCTTGGAATTTTGATATTTATTTTAGTAAATTTAAATAAATGCAGCATGTTGTTGTTGTTATGCTATAAAATATAAATGGTTAAATAGGTTATAAAATGTAAAATAATTTTATTTATAATTAGCAATAGAAGTCTATAGAATGTCATTGTTTAGATAGCTGTGTGTGTGTGTGCGTGTGTGTGTGTGTGTGTGTGTGTGTGTGTGTGTGTGTGAGAGAGAGAGAGAGAGGGAGATCAAGAGAGAGAGAGAGAGAGAGAGTGTGTTTACATATTTGTTCATTTGTATTGTTTATTTATGGTTTCAGATGCACAGGGCCTCGTCTGCAAGACTGCATTGGCATGATGGACAGGTACAGTCATTTAATATATATTTATATATATTCAGGCTTTTTCACCTTTAATGGACTGGAATCATTGGGAGAGGAGAGAGGGCTGCAGTACCTTGAGCTAGGATTCAAACTTGGGTCACCCATGGCTCAAATGGCTTTAAAAAATGTTTTATTTATTTATTTATTTTATTGTTTTTCTTTCAGATTTCTTGACTTATTTCATATAACATAATTTTTACCATAGTATAAATCTCAGTAACAGCAATAATGTCCTGTAGCAACACTAGTCTGTATGTTTCTCTCTCTCTCTCTCTGTCTCTCTCTCTCTGTCTCTCTGTCTCTGTCTCTCTCTCTGTCTCTCTCTCTCTCACACACACACACACACACACACACACACAGATTCTCCAAGGCACAGTGACTTCCACTGTCAGTAGGTTTGCAAGGTCAGAATTCTGTCACCAGTTTTTCTCTCTCATCTTTATTTTCTGTCTTGCTTGCCCTCCCTTAAGCCATCATTTATTCATGGTGTTTATTTTGGTTTTCTACCCAATGTCCAACAATGATTCTAGTCACACTGGCATCAATAGAAAATCACTGTGACTGGAGATCCTTTACACCACACAGTTCTACACACACACATACACACACACACTGCTATGTCATATCGGTGATTCAATCACAAGACTTCTGTACACTAGCACTGGGGTCCAAAAATGTCTGAGACTACATTTTTTACTTAAAAAAATAATTAACTTTCACTTTTGAAAAGTTACAGAACATATGGAATGAAGTTCCATGAATTTTTGTTTTTTTTATATTATTTCTTGGTTACTGTTAAAATAAGCAAATGTGTGACTTTGATCACATGAAGTTTTCACTCAAATAGTAATGCTATAATAGAATTTGTAATGAAATGTTATTTTAAATGAGTGAAGCTTGCAAAATAGATGCCTTTTACTAGTGGTTTCTCACTGTACATTAAAATTCATCCTCCACTGGCTGCGTACAGTACAAAGCTCTTGGTTTGTCAAACCCAGCTGCCGTCTGATTGGCTCATTCCTGCGTTGATGACATCATTAATACACACACGGCTCATTGTTTTAGTGCCAGCTGCCTGTTAACATTGAGCTCTGCTTTAACACAAAAATGCTCGATGGGGAAAAAAAAGTTATATAATGACCAGGCCACAGTTCTGTGATTAATGTGCTGCTGTGAGGCCTGAGAGTGTGTGCGCACACATTTGCTTCATGGCATATTTGATAAATTGATATCACTTTCTTTTGTTCTCATGGGAAAGCTGGAACAAAATGCCATTAACTGCTCAGACCAAATGTGTTTGCTGTTTCATATCCTCCGTAGTGTTACACACAGTCCTGGCAGGGGAGGGAGAAATCGTTTGTCTCGGCCTCACACATCACAACCACTGACTGTTCACGGACTGCTTGATGTGTATTGAAAACAACAAGCTGCAATCTGATTGGCTCTCGTTAGATCATTTCTTTTAGAGACAGGGAGCACAGGTTTATATCCACTGGGATATGAAGTCTTGTTCAGAGGTTCTTCACTGAGCATTTCTGAACAAGTTTTTTTTTTGCCAGAATGAACTTTAATGTGCACCAGGATTTATACCAAGACTCTCTCTCACACACACACACACACACATAGAGTACATATAGTTCTGCCCTGTCCTAAAAGTGTATTATAGAGCAAGAGTGTATAATGGTTGTTTGGACAGACTATCGGAGTAAAGGCTGGAGGGAGTAATCCTGATGAAACACATCGCTATCCTTGGAGATCAAACATGCTCAGGAGAGAGTTGAACATCTCTAGTGTGGAAAAGGTGAGAGGCAGGTGATGGTACACACTCGAAACAGCCTGTGGAGTCAGATAAAGATTGTATTTTTTTCACAACAAAAAGCAGGAGTGACTATTTAATGGCATCTGCATATTTAACCTCAGACTTTTGAATGGTAGTGCATTATACTAATATATATATATATTTATATTATTTATTTATTTATTTATTTTATTGTTTTTCTTTCAGATTTCTTGACTTTTTCATATAAAATAATTTTAATATATTATATATAATTAGAATATCATCAAAAAGTTAATTTATTTCACTAATTCCATTCATAAAGTGAAACTTGTATATTATATTCATTCATTACACACAGACTGATATATTTCAAATGTTTATTTATTTTTATTTTTATGGTTATAACTGACAACTAAGGAAAATTCTGTATCTCAGAAAATTAGAATATTGTGAAAAGGTTCAATACTGAAGACACCTGGTTGCCACACTCTAATCAGCTAATTAACTCAAAACACCTGCAAAGGCCTTTAAATGGTTTCTCAGTCTAGTTTTGTAGGCTACACAATCATGGCTGACTTGACAGTTGTCCAAAAGATGACCATTGACACCTTGCACAAGGAGGGCAAGGCACAAAAGGTCTTAGCAAAAGAGGCTGGCTGTTCACAGAGCTCTGTGTTCAAGCACATTAATAGAGAGGCGAAGGGAAGGTAAAGATGTGGTAGAAAAAAGTGTACAAGCAATAGTGATAACCGCACCCTGGAGAGGATTGTGAACAAAACCCATTCAAAAATCTGGGAAAAAAGAGTGGAGATTCGCAAAGTGCCACTCTTGAACAACAGACAGCGTCAGAAGCCTGGGCTAAAGACAAAAAGGACTGGACCGCTGTTGATTGGTCCAAAGTTATGTTCTCTGATGAAAGTAAATTTTGCATTTCCTTTGGAAATCAAAGTCCCAGAGTCTGGAGGAAGAGAGGAGAGGCACACAATCCACGTTGCTTGAGGTCCAGTGTAAAGTTTCTACAGTCAGTGATGGTTTGGGTGTCATGTCATCTGCTGGTGTTGGTCCACTGTGGTTTTCTGCGGTCCAAGGTCAACGCAGCCGTATACCAAGAAGTATTAGAGCACTTCATGCTTTCTGCTGCTGACCAACTTTATGGAGATGCAGATTTCATTTTCCAACAGGACTTGGCACCGGCAACCAGTACCTGGTTTAAGGACCATGATATCCCTGTTCTTAATTGGCCTGGAAACTCGCCTGACCTTAACCCCATAGAAAATCTATAGGGTATTGTGAAGAGGAAGATGCGATATTCCAGACCCAACAATGCATAAGAGCTGAAGGCTACTATCAGAGCAACCTTGGCTCTCATTACACCTGAGCAGTGCCACAGACTGATCGACTCCACGCCACGCCGCATTGCTGCAATAATTCAGGCAAAAGGAGCCCCAACTAAGTATTGAGTGCTGTACATGCCCATACTTTTCATGTTCATACTTTTCAGTTGGCCAAGATTTCTAAAAATTTCTTTGTATTAGTCTTAAGTAATATTAAAATTTTCTGAGATACTCAATTTGGGATTTTCCTTAGTTATAATCATCAAAATTAAAGAAATAAGCATTTGAAATATATCAGTCTGTGTGTGATGAATGTATATAATACACAAGTTTCCCTTTTTGAATGGAATTCGTGAAATAAATCAACTTTTTGATGATATATGTATATGTAAAATAAAATTATTATGTTTATATTAGATTATTTATTTAACATATTTATTCTTTTTCTCTTCTAGATAATATGTGTATCCAATACTATCACAGAATGGTTTCAATATAAGTAATACTGGATGTGTGGGTCATGTCTTATCTTGCCTAAGGCATCAGAATCACCACCGTACCTCCAAAAATCCCTGTTTAACCTCTCTGCAATGTGTATTCTAAGTGTTTCTCTCCAGAGTCTCTCTTGCACACTTGGAAAAGACATGGCAGGTTACATAAAACAAGATGTCAGACATCCTGTCCTCCTTCCCCTGCAATATACGGCAGTGGCACGGTGCGCGCTGACAGCAATGCAGCATCAACATAATTGCCTGCTCATTGTCAGTGCGAAAGAAGCTCCCTCATGCATGTGCGATCTATACACTCACACAGGCTTTGGTGGGTGTTGGTATGCACTCAGCTATGGTCTCCGTGCCTCATAAGCTTTGTATTCTGACTGCAGATCAATATCAAATTAACGGGAGAGATTCTCATCTCACCCATAGATAATCTAGCAGTCTATCGCTCATCATGCCTGGGCAATGCTTCACCATCCTTGCCGTATTGAGTGGGAATTCATTTCCATTTCAGAAACTTACAGTTCCAAATTTACACAGGAGGGAAGACCAAACACAAACAGCCTGGTTTAAGGCTCTGAACTCTTTCGTACACTGGACGAGTTTAACGGAATGGAACAAAACGCAAAGGTCTCAAGATACATTTTAAGCCAAGGCTTTTTGCCAGTTTACTGTAATTAACATATCAGATTTGCTGTAAGCAATTTGTTTTATTTAATAACCAAAAATGTTGCTACAACCTGTCAGAAATCACTGAAATAGATGTCCTGAGAAATCCACAGCACAAGACACTTTAAACAGTAAAAAAAAAACAAAACAAAAAAAAAACTTTTTTTTGTGACCGGTCCTTCAACACGATGACGTTCAGTGCATAGCAATTTAGCTATTTTTAACTAAATATGGTATCTTTAAAATGCAATGCTTGTCCTATAAGATGCAAAAACAAATGGCAACTTTGAGATAAAATGCCAAAGATATCCATCCAGCAATTATAAAACAGCACACTTGGATCATTAGCACATCCAGTGTGCATGCCACTTATGTGCTTGCTTACATCTTTTTTGCAGAAAATCTAAAAAGGACACTTTATACTTGGGCCCGGGACATTTTTTGATACCCACTCCCAAGTGACGAGTCTACTTTATATCCATGTGCTCTTAGAAATAAGAATGAAGAAGTGCCAAGACAATTGGATAGTAAGATTGGCCGTCTGAAGAGTTGGACGTTAATAAAAGACCTGTAATAGGACAGCATGTGGTGTGTATTGTATGCAGTCTGCACTGATTTAGTGCTGCCGTCTTCTATGCTAACTGAATTAAGCCTTTCATTAATGTTAAGGGAACATTTTCAGATGGAGATTCAAACTGAAAGCTCAAAGTACAGCCCAGAGAGGACTGATGCAAGATGACAGCAGTTGGATAGGCTTTTTTTGCAGACACATCCAACCAAATATCTCCTTTCTTTCTGACAGTGAGGCTTTGTTCAGGTTCCTTCTCATTTATGGGATATTGGCAATTCTGAGCCCACTCCTCTGATGGGTTTCTCGACTGATCTGAAGAGTTCTTTTGTTCTTCTGTAGTATGTGTCAGATAAGTCTATAAAGATAAGTCTGTTGAGTTTTTTCCAAAAATATTGAATTTAATAAAATAATAAATGAAGGTTTTTTATTTATTCATACATTTCAATGTTTCATTTTAATGATGTCTGATGTTTAAATATCTTAGTCATGAAGCAGAACCAGTTGAGAAGCACTGGTTTATGTGATATGGGACCAATTACCTTGTAGTTTATTGTTATTGCTTATGGCTAATGTTTATTTTCTCTGCTTTGTTTCCCTCAGGACTCCCCTCATTGCGGCTGGGGTTATAGGGGGATTGTTTGTGGTGATCATTGTGGGCCTGAGTGTTGCCATATCAGTCAGAAGGAAGAGCATCAAGAAGAAGAGAGCCTTGAGACGCTTCTTGGAGACTGAGGTTAGACACGGTCCAGCTTCTTTTTTCTTACTCTCTCTCTTTCTTTTTTTTTTTTTTACTTAAGCATAGATTCAGAAAATTTCCTAAAGACTGTTCTCTCAGCCAATTCCATGGGGCCTGAAAACCAAAATGAACTTGAGAGGAAATCAGAAATAGAACAATTATCCATTAAAAAATAAGTGTTATGACCCATGGCACTCTGTATGTCTCGATTTCTGTGACTTGGTCCACTTTTCAGACCAGTTTCACACCACAAATAATGCTCACAGGAAAGAAAAAAATCACAATAGGATCGAAGTTAGTCTTTTAATGTGACAGACACTCTTTCAAAGCTTTAGCAGCACCCCATATTTTTAGTTTAGATCCCTATTAATTTATTTTTAATATATATAATATATTTTAAATATAATTAATTAGAAATTAGCAAAATGACCCAAATCAATGTATTAAACTGTAATGTATTAAACGGTCCAAAATCTAAGTTCAAAAAATTAAAATAAAAAAGAAACGGCATATATATATATTTATATATTTATATTTAGTTTGGCTTCATGCATTTGTTCATCCACAATTTAACTACTTAAAGGTTAACTACTTCCTTTTACTGACTTTTTACTGAAAATTTCTAAAAAATATTTCATTCTCTTTTAGGCCCTATTTTGTACCTTTTTCTTTGAAAATGCCAGTTAATTAAGATTTCAATAACCAAACTTAGTTCAACTTTACAAAAGTTCTAAAAACAGTTAAAACTGCCTCACTCAATCTGCTTTTGATTACTATGTAAACCTCATGAACAGTCAAAGTGGACTATTCCAGTTCCGAGAAAAATAGTCTCTTTTGCATCTCTTTTTAAAGAGAATGCATGTGTTAATCAAATGAACATTAATGAGAAGTCGTGTCCTTGCTGGTGGGATGATGCCCTCACTTATGGCTTATTTTTCCTCTTAATGCTTACTCTTTCTGTACTTCCTTTTCATTTACTTATTCTCTTTCTATCCATCCTCCTAATATCGTAGTTTATTTTTCATATTGCAGTGTGGGTGGAGGGTTCATAAGAGTGCAGGTTGCGCAAGGATCCCGCGTTTCTGTGCCCGAAGGTTCTGACCTCTGTTTGTCATGCGTACATATATCCGTATGGCCTCAGGCTTTGAACGGAGAGTATAATGCTCTTCTCAGATACTCTATAGTATAATCTGGAGCAGGCCCACGCATGCCACATAAGAAAGCGTATATTTGTGAAAATGGACATCATGTATACCAATAACCCAAATGGTCTTAAACGTCCCCATATCTCAATTTTCACCGGAATTGGGTGTTCCTATCACTATAAATTCATATTAGTTAGAGCAGCACAATGCTGCCTGTGTTTTTCAGCACCGTGGACAGCTCCTGATCTGTGTTTCAGCACTGCCTGCAGCGGACAGCTCCCTGGATCACTGCTCGTCCCCTCCCCTGGCTCTCCTCCGCCTTCTGTGTTCGAGCTTCTGATTTACAATTCCATTTAAATGAAGAAGCGCTATTGTTTTTTAATCAGGCGGCTGTGATGAGCCGGGGGACGCCGCAAAGGGTCGATAGAACGGCTGATTTACGCTCTCTCTCTTTCTAGCTCTCATTCTCTCTTACACTTCCCAATCTCTCCTACACACTCTCCCTTCATATTTTTATCAGGTTAACCTTCTCTATTTCTGTCTTTCTTCCCTGTATCTTCTCCTTTTGCTTTTTCCTCTTATCTTATACCCCCCCCCCCCCCCCCCTCTCTCTCTCTCTCTCTCATTGCATTTCAATTGTTCCTTTATTGCCAGGGGTTTTTATGCATTGATTGAACTCCCAAACTCTTATATGTGCCACATAATGGAACAGAAAGACTAAATAAATTACAGGGAATACATACACTATGATCTGGGCTCTTCAATTCATTTGAGTTAGGGCAGAATGTTCATTGATTGTCAAAGATTGATTGTAGCGTCACTGACAGCGTCTCCCTTCCGTTGTCTTGTGTGTCTCAGTTGGTGGAGCCTCTGACGCCCAGTGGTGCAGCCCCAAACCAGGCCCAACTGCGCATTCTGAAAGAGACCGAGCTGAAGCGGGTGAAGATTCTGGGAGCCGGGGCCTTCGGCACCGTCTACAAGGTAATAACTTCAAAGCAGAGACAGAGAGAACTGAAGAAAGATCAGTAACACTTTAATATGAGGAGCAATTCTCACTTTTTGAAACTAGTTGCTTATTAGCTTGTATATTGGCTGTTTAATAGTACTTACAAAGGACATATTAAGGTCTTATTCTGCATGACCATATTCTACATCCCTAAATCCTAATCCTACGTGCCTGATAAGGAAGGCCATGAACATGTTACTTTTAATTAAACAAGGAGAATAACTACATATGCACCTTGTAATCCACAACCTCACTGGACAAAGACAAGACAGAAACTGAGGGCTTAAATACACAGTACAGAAGAGCAAACGATACTAATTTATAACACACACCTGGCATGAATAAACTAATGACTAACTCAAAACTGATAACCAATTAAATCAAAGAAACATAGAACCTAGGAAGACAAGGGAGTCCACACAGATATACATGTAACAGTATGGACATGAAAGATACACTAGCATTTAAAAGTTTAGAGTCAGTATGTTTTATTATTATTATTATTGTTCTATACTGCGGAGCCCCTAAAGGGACGTGGTGGTGGCAAAACTTTGCATTCCCTCGCAAAGATGTTTGCGTTCCCACGTTTTCTAGATTACTATGATTGGAAATAGCTGCATTTGTGTTTTAACAATGTTTGGTTCACGAGTTATTGATCCGAGAAATTCGAATATGTGAATATATTGCCAACTGGGGAGCTATTGGGAACGCAAACATCTTTGCGAGGGAACACAAAAGTTTTGCGTGTGAACGCAAACATCTTTGTGAGGGAACGCAAACATCTTTGTGAGGGAACGCAAAGTTTTGCGGGGGAACACAAGCATTTTTGCGAGGGAATGCAAAGTTTTTTTTTTTTTTTAATTCCTCCCATGCCAAATTTTTTCCACTACCACGTCCCTTTAGGGGCTCCATACATAACAGACCTCTCTCAAAAACATCAAAACATTTTAACAACCCCAAACTTTGGATCTTCGATTCACTGCAAAGTCATCAAAAATCATGAAAAAATAGACTATAGATCTAATAGATATCCAATAGACTTACATTGAAACAAGCATTTGGGGGTAAACTCTTTTTAACCACCTAACATCCAACTAACCACGAAGAACACCTTAGCAGTGTGTTAAGAACAGGCCAGAAAACTTTAACATCTATACATGCAAGTTTTGCATGAACATTCACATTTTCTTCCGTAAAAAAAGTGCATTTTCACCCAATTCCCTCTAAGAAATGTCTTTTTTTGTGTGCGTGATTTCAGGGCATCTGGGTTCCTGAGGGCGAGACTGTGAAGATTCCCGTTGCCATAAAGATCTTGAATGAGGCGACGGGCCCCAAAGCCAATGTAGAGTTCATGGATGTGAGTGTCACTCTGTTACAAGGCTTGCAGCTGTGGATTGTGTAATTCCACTAAGCGAATATTCAGCTCTTTAGTAGTTCAAAAGGAAAAATGCATGTAAACCTTGAAACATCCCCTTAGATGATGCAAGGACTATGAAATACTTACCAATGGCCCTTTCACACACATGTTGAGTGCAATCTAAATCAGGTTACTTTTGCTTATTTGCATGTAGATGCCATTTCTTTTTCATGTTAGTTCCTCATATGTTTGTCTGAGATATTTGTGCATATGTGCATGTATTAGAGCAGCCTCTCCATGACTCCCCTATGTAGTAGGTAATGGGCATTTTCCTTTCAGAATATTCTTAAGGGTTTATATATGAACGGTAACACTCATACTGCTCTTAAACCACAGAAGCATGTGAAGGTGGATCAGACGCGTAGACGCTGGCCTCCGCTGTTGATTGGGCGAGCAGCATGCGTGCACGCAATCAACTCAGCAGCTGGAGAATAGCAGGAGTGTGAATGCTCATTATATAACTGTCAAGTGTGTAATTTTATGTAGTGCTCAGATAATGGGTTTGGGTGTGTGTTTGTGCATGCAGGATGTGTGTTACACTCTATTTTAGTTTTTAAAATCTTCAAACAAATGTAAGATGATCCCTCCAAGGCTTGAAATCATATTAATGGCTGAGGTATCTTTTATTGCTGTAATATAACCTTATGGCCCGAGGTTTGGATATTATTTCTGAATTATCCCCTTAGCTGTTTGTGGAAATTATATGCATTTTTTTACGCTCTGTATTTTCTTAGTCCCTGATACTTTTATAGTCTGTGCCATCTTTTGTTTGGACTACAGGTTAAATATGTTGGATATAAACTGGAATTTGGATTGTAAACGTGCTCTCATTTAGAAAGATGCTTCACACACATTTCTCATTTTTGACTAGATTGCTTGGTTTACTTAATCACGCTGTACTGAAACTGAAATAGACCTAAGATTACAATTCATGTAAGCATAAAAACAGGATATTGTAGGTGGTCATCTTCAGCATGCAAGTGTCCTGTGTTAGTGATTTATGGGTAATAAGACTGCCGTGTAAAACCTCCAGCCTATGAAAGTGTCGTGAAACAAATCGAATAAATCCAACACTCATTTTGCAGACTACGGTCATTGTAGCAGACTATATGTAGCAGACTATGAGGCTGTTTGACAGATGAATCTCAGTGCTTCAGTACAAATCTTTAATAAACTGTTTGTACTAAATTTGGTTGTAACTGTAAGTGTGCACTTCTGATTTTGTAATTGAACCATTCTCTCATTTGTCAAACATAAGACACTGTCATTCAGTCTCACATATTTCTAGTCCAATAAGGCATGTAGTATTTTACCTCGTCTCAGAAATCTTTTAACAGATTAAATTTATTGTTGGTATGAGTTGTGCAACAATGAAGAACACTACAATTTAAAAGTGTGTGGGGTTTTGGGTTTGTTTGTTTTTTTGTTTTTTTAAATACTTTTATCTAGCAAGGACAGATTAAACTGATAAAAAGTGACAGTAAACACATTTATAATGTTACAAATGATTTTTATTTGAAAAAAAAATGATGTTGATGTTGATCTTGTTTCCACAACAATAAAAGTAGCACATCTGGTTTCAACGTTGATAATAATAAGCAAATTTTCTTGAGCTCCAAATCAGCATTTATAATATTTATAGTATAGGAGTCTTTTTTTTTTTTTTTTAAAGAGCAAAAATAGAAAAATAATAATATAATATTTCTATAATATAAAAATATAAATATAATATAATGTTTGGCTATTGCTACATATATATTTATATATGTATATGTGTGTGTGTGTGTGTGTGTGTGTATATATATATATATATATATATATATATAATATATATATATATATATATATATATATATATATATATAAAATATGGATGTTTGTAGCAATAGCCAACAATACATTGTATGAGCCAAAATTATCGATTTTTTTTTTTTTTTTTTTTATATATATATGCCAAAAATCATTAGGATATTATATAAAGATCATGTTCCAAGGTAATTTTCGCAATATTTTATTTTATTTATTTATTTATTTATTTATTTATTGCACCCTCAAATTCCAGATATTCAACTAGTTGTTTCTTGGCCAAATATTGTCCTATCCTAATAAATATCAATTTCATAAAATTAGCCATTATGACTGATTTTGTGGTCCAGGGTCACAATATATTTACGTTACATTCAAACCACTCATTGTGATTAATCAGATTCCTGTGCACTGAGTTGCTGTTTTTTTTTTCCCTTCAGGAAGCTCTGATCATGGCCAGCATGGAGCATCCTCACTTGGTACGGTTATTGGGTGTGTGTCTGAGCCCCACCATACAGCTGGTCACTCAACTCATGCCCCACGGCTGTCTGCTGGACTATGTGCATGAACACAAAGACAACATCGGCTCCCAGTTACTGCTCAACTGGTGTGTTCAGATTGCCAAGGTAAGACACCCAACATATCCCAATTGAACCAAAGATTTAAGGATCTAGTTGCATGCAACATTAGTTGAGACCAATTTATCTTATATTTATGTAAAAACATGAGCCATTTAAATGGCTCATATTTTTAGTCAAAAGTACTAATCATTTCTTTAGATATTAAAGTAGAAAGTAAAAAAACTTACTGTATGATTAAAGTAAAAGTGTTTTTTTTTTTTTGCTGTCTAAACTTGCATTAAAACACTGTTTAGATCTTCACTCAATCTCTTTTCCTCCCAGTCATGCAGCGAGAATCATTTTGCCATATTTCTTTGATATTGGACCCCCAACCCTGTCTGCTGTCTGTACCACTCTGTTTATCTCCCTCCCACACCAATGGTGGTCATATTTCCTCCTCTGTGTGTCTCCCAGACTAGGAGTGCATGTGAATGATCTCAGAGCAGCAGCACCTCAAAGGCTGCTGGGATAGATAAGCAGCGTACAGTACGCTCTGTCTGATCTGAGCTCCATGTTGTATCATTGAGCTTTGTTTTTTTGTCACTCGAAACAAAACCTCTGACACCTCTGAGATGCAGAACTATCAGTTCTGTGTGGGGGGGAGAGGGGGATTAAAACAATGATTTAAGTAGAACAATAACAGAGCTATTTCAGAAATTATTGTTTACAAAATATTCTTAAAAGGAGAAGAAAAAAGGGCTCTTGAAAATGAGTGCACCCAGTTATACAGGAGTTACATCACAGCAGGTGGTAGTTGACATGACATTTTAAGCAGTGACTGAATGGTATTTGATGATTAAAAAAAAAAAATAGAGAGAGAGAAAGGGTACATACAGTACCTATAAAAGTTTGGGGTCAGTAAAATGTTTTAAATATTTTTGAAAACAGTCTTATGTTCACCAAGGCATGTCTATTTAATAATAACGATTACAGTAAAACTGTAATATTGTGAAATATTATTATAGTTTAAAATAACTGTAATTTGATTTATTTGAAGTGCTAATCTTGACTGTCACTTTGATCAATTTAATATGTGCTTGCTGAATAAAAGTATTAATTTCTTTAAAAAAAAAATCTTACTAACCTCAAACTATTGAACAGTATTGTAAGCCCTATTTTTTTTATACACCTTTTATATGTGTTGTGACTGGCCATCCATCCATATATCATTCTGTCTGTCTATCCATTCTTTCGTTCTATATGTCATCCTATCTATCTATATATCTATCTCCACTTTTCTTTCATTTTATTTCATGCTTTATTAACCAGAGAAGCACATACATAGTGATATAGTAAAAATAGTAAGAGTAGTATGCTAGTATACAGTTCAAAATTCAGCAAATTTCGCAAATAGGTAATCGTTTGTGAATGATGTAACATGCAGAAAGGGTCACTGGAAAAACAAGTAATAATATATAATATTAAAAGAAATTATGTGTAATACATACTTTCTCTTATGCGTACAAATAAACATTTTAAACCAATAGATGTTCATGTCCATGTCAAGCATCGAGCTTAGCTTTCTATTGTACAGAAGAACAGACAAAAGACAGTGTTGCATATATTTTGATGTGTTATTCAACTGTTTAGATGAATCTCATGCATTTAAATCATAGTTTTAGAGGGCTAGTTGGTATTCAGGCTTTTTTTTTTTTTGCTGTACTCACATGACCACTTCAGTGGCTTTCCAAATCAGCTGTACAGAATAAAGATTTTAGGCACAATACTTTTGAGAAATGTTAACCTGAAGTGATACAACAGGAGGTTATTATTTATGTATTAGACTCACCTTATGAAAGTCTTTCTAAGAGCATGCAGGCTGCAATGTGGGAGTAAAATCAGACAGTGTCTGCCCTGTTCTTTTCAAGATAATGGGCAAAACAAGCCGAGGCTTTAGAAATGTCACCTCATATACTCATAGTGTTAAATTACTGGCTTCAAAATAATACCTTAAACCAACCTTTCACCGATGCATTATACAAAAATATAGAGGGATAGCCAATTCCTTGGACATATACACTATATTAAGCCCAGTTGCAAACAACTGCAGTGATTGTTGATGTAGTTAATCTTTATCAGTCAAACAGGGCTTTAGTGTCTCTAAAAGTGTTTGTTCTACATACTTTTTTTTATTTTAATCCATTGCGCAAAGTTGGCCAGTTACTATACACCAACTCATTTTGAGAAGAAAAATAATTTTTTTTACTCATATTTTGTTGTGGTCCATGCATTATTGATGAAGTAAAACCGTGATCTATACATTATTTACAAGTTCCTTATTACAGACATAGAGCTTGTTGTTTTTGCAATGCCCTCTTCATGCAGCTTCTCTGACATATAAACCCATACTCAAACACAAACGTGTGCATGTGTGTGTGTGTGTGTGTGTGTGCTAGGCCACCTGGCTGTGAGGAGCTTCTTCTAATAAGGTCAGAGGAAAAGAAAAACCGTGTACAACGGAATGAATCAATACTGAATCTATTTAAGCTGGACAATGACACCATTTTCTTTAAGAGGTGCTGTGCAGCCAAAAATTATTTGCAAATTATTACTGTAAAGCTGCTTTGACACAATTTGCATTGTAAAAAGCACTATATAAGTAAAGGTGACTTGACTTGACTACTTTCAACACAGTACTTTCTTAACAATCAGGTTTTGGCCACTGGACTCAAGAAATCATTGTGGAGTTCTATATAACAAGAAATGACTCTTTTTCTTGCCCTGCAAATATTTTCAAATAAATTAAAACAATGCTTTCAAGACTGTGGGCCCTATTTTAACAATCTAAGCACATGGTCTGAAGAGCATGGACCAGGTACACTTAGGGCATGTCCGAATCTTTTTTTCCTAGTTTAACGATGGGAAAAAAAAATGGTGGCCAGGCGGATGGTCCAAAAGGGAAGCCAGTTGCACTTGCACCATGGGATATTCGCTATTTACAGCCAGAATTTGCAAGCGGAAAGATTTGTTTGCTGTGCTACTGTGTGTGTAACAAGCAGAGTGTACGCGCGTTCTGCACCTGCCTATAGATGTATATTACTAATGCACTCTTTAAATAAGAAAAAAATACTGCGTCATTGACTTTCCACCAGGTTTTTGTTGGTCAATGGCGCAGTCGTTTTCAGTTGCCTCAAAATAGCAACCCGCCAACAATGTCCCTGAACACACCTCGTTTTCAGACCAGCACGCCCCAGGGGCGAACAGGTGGGCATATTTAAACAACGTGGCACTGGATGTGAAAATGATAACTAAGTCGGGCTGAAACTATCGAAAATTTTTTGCTTCGGTGTATGCTCTGGGTGTATGATACAGCCCTACAAGTTTATGGTGATGTTTGCAAATTTGACAAAACTTCTGCTGGATTTAGTGCCAATCAAATTAATTTGCAATGAAAATGTATATTACAAAACATCACAGAAAACCAAACATTTATGTTTGGAAGGCATAAATGGATGTACAAGATCAATGAATATAAAATTTTCAGGAAGAACCCAGTACTTCGCCTGAAGGTCATGTGTCTGTTCCATCAGCTGGATTGAAACTCTCTCACACTGACCCCGAGTCAACAGGCCCTGCAGAGTTATTACCACTGGAACCTGATAAAGCGATTGTTCTTCTGGAGTGGGTACTGTAATGTACCACAAAAAGAAAAAGATTGAAAGAGAGATGCAAGAGTAGGACGTGAAGAAAAATTTAACGGAAAGCATTTTAAACAAATACCATTGAGAAGAAGAGAAAAAAAGACCACAGGCCTATTTTCTCTGGTTTGTCTCTCTGTGCCCAGCAGGTTAATGGCAGTCTGAGGAGAAAAAATGCACTTCAAGCAATAGATTATTGATGAATTAATCAGGCATGAAAGTAATTTTGATGAGTAGATTAATAAATGAATAATGCAATAGAGATTAGATTGGCCAGAGGTGCACTAAACCAGCATTTGTGCTTCCTTATTTCCTTCACATTTCAAGTGTGCTCTGTTAACGAAGTATAGATGCTTTAAAAGCTGACTCGAGAGCCAGCAGAGGTCTGATGTGTGAAGGTTAAAGTTTGATGCCCTGTGAGATCACCAGAGTAGTACTTTTATTGAAGAAAATTTGTATAATGGCTTTGTGAACAGGTGAGATCTTCAAGTAAGGATCTTTTAGAGCAGTACAAAGCAGCACCATCTCTCAAATTAACTGTGTGGAGCTGGCAACCATCTGCAGCCATGCAAGACTGAAATTTCCCTCAAATACTAATTGTGAGGCACTGTACCATAACATTTCTGCAGTAATTACACATTTGGTCATTGTGTTTTGAATGTTTACCACTAGAGTCTGTATTTTCCGAGTGGCGTTCAGGAAAGCAGCTTAGAGGTGTAATTGTTAAGGAATCAGACTGTGACACATAGAAAGTGACAGCACAGGCAAACAACAGACACACAGCATGAAACCTGGAAAATGTTCACACATGCCTGCGCACTCATTAAGAGCCATTTTTTCAGATGTATAGCTTAATTTACATAGTCGTTTGAGGTATTTATTCCTGCATCTTTCAGGGAATGCTGAGTTAATGGCCTTGCTGACTGCCCATCAGTTTCAAGCAAAGTATACGTCCTACGGCAAGCCCCAAAGGGACAAATACAGATCACAGAAGTTTCAAGTAATTAGAAGTTCAAATTCCGATGTAACCGAAAGCGATGTCTGATTTTAGTTTTTAATTAGTCAATCCATTTCTACAAGTTTGACCCATTTTGGCTGATTTGCAGACAGTTGCTAACATGCTCCAAATATGACTAAACGAAATGTGACATATATATGTGTGTGTATGTATGTGTATATATATATTTATACACACCTATAGGATATATTATAATCATGTATAGGTCATGAGTTTGATTCTCAGGTAATGCATGAATTGAAAAAAATGAATTGCTTGAATGTATTATAAAACACTTTAGCTAAAGCATTTGCATAATGCATAAAAATGTAATATATTTCATTATATAATAAATTGTAATATGCTTTCTTTTTTGGAAGAGAACTCTATAATGGAAAGTGTTAATACACTCTTGGTAGACGGTGGTTTGCGGTTAAATTTTATTTCAGGTTGATATTAAGTACAATGATAGGAAACAATTATCCCTTTTATCCTTTCATAGTTCATTTCATCTGAGGAAATCTTGGAATCCTCCCATTCTTCATGTTTGAAGCTAAGCCAATTGAATTTTCAATAGATGTAATTAAATTGTCGCTTGATATTCAGTGGTTTTAGTTGAGATGACAATCGCCTGGCTTCTGACGTGCTAATTATAAGCTACAGATTGACCGTAGATAAAGACATCTGAAGATGTCTTGAAAGTAGACCTTTTCTGAACAATGTAACCTAATTAACTAAATAAAGCTGTAATTTAACATCGTGGATATGTCATCTCGGTTGGCTCATACCTGAACCTAGAACTCTCCTGTTTGAATTGAACCTTTAAAGACATCCTCGGGGTTCTGCAAACCCAAGACAAACAAATGGATGCAAAGCAATTTACTTTAAAGGCCATCCGTACAGATCTTTTCCAATATTCATATGAAATATATTTTTGTCATTCTCCCACACACAATCATTCATCTCACATCTCCTACCTCTTCTTCACTCTTTCTCAACCTTGCTCTTTTCGATGTTGGGCTACTGAAATTTTAAACAGGTAAGAGAGTGGAAGACAGCACAGGTGTCAGGGAACACAGAGGCTTTGTCAGCTCAGTAGACCTGCAGACAATGTTAGATATGAAGTTAAAGGGACACCAACAGTTTAGCAGGGGCTTCACTTTCATTTATCTGGATGTCAAAACTGCCTGTCTAACAGAGCAGCTTTAATTGGTTTGACCTCGGTGGATCTGTCAGTTGTTTGTGTTGGGAATGAGGGGGGTCCCCAATTTGTCCCCAATTTCTAAGAGCGTGTGATGTGCAACCAAAAAAACACACACACACACACACACGCACAAAACAGTAACTTTCTAAAGGGTTTTCTACTGAGAATTATGAAAGAATGCTAAGTGTGTTCTAAAGCCTACTGAGCTGCCTACATCTTGACCTGGACACTCCCGCAAAAGAGATTTTAATCTCCGTGAGTCTTTTCTCCTGGTTAAATAAAGTTAATTAATTAATAAGCAGCATTATAGGTCTTTTGCCGTGATCACAGTATAAAGCTTTGCATGTATTCTTAGCAGGGTTATTATTGTTAACTAAAACTATTAAAACATTTTTTTTTAATTGAAATAAATTGTTTTAAAAAGTAAAATAGAAATTAGAAATGGTTCTTGGTAACTAACTGAAATAAACTTGAAGCACTAAAATTACTAACTGTAAATGAATAAAAACTAATTACTGAACTAAAAATACTAAAACTGAATTAAAAATAAATTGAACATAAATAATAATATTTAAAATAATAATAATAATAATAATAATAATAAAAATGACAAAAGCTTACACATAACAAAATTATACCAAATATCTTCTTGTGTGTTTCGCTGAAGAAAGAAAAGTCATGGATTACATGATGGTGAGTGAAGAACTGAATGAAGATGGTGACAGAATTTTCATTTTTGCTTGAACAATCACTTTGAGAATTTAGACCACTGTAGAATTCATCTGGGCTGTGTTTGAAATCGCTCCCTATACCCTCATTTACTATTCTCTACATTAGTCCACTAATATAGTCCACTTGAAGGTGTGAATGAAAATGGGTGAGTGTATTCAGACACTGAGTGTGCTGGAAGGGTTGCCGATTTTGCATAGCTTGTGCTTGTTGATTAGTAATCATGAGGAACTTAGCAAACTGGCAACACCAGTAGGAATGAAAATATTTATAGTGTACATTGCCATGGAAACTAGTATATGTAAATGAAACAATTTAATAATCAAAGAAATGTAAAGGCAATCTCTATGATATTACGCTGTACTCACATTGGACCAGCGGTTTGGAAAATGGATGGATGGATGATTTAGCTGTCTTTGCGGTCTTCTGGCGAGACGTGGGAATTCATTTGGCATGACCCACAGTGCATTATGGGTATTCTCTAGCCAGTAAGTGTACATGAATTGTACATTCATTAATCCGGTGCATTATGGGATTAAATGAGTACAGTCAACAATGTCCACTATGGTTTCAGACACCTGTCCCCTCGAATAGTGCCCTATTTAAAGGTATAGGGGGTGATTTCGAACACAGCCCTGGAATTGAATTGGTCACAGCCACTACAGGCTGTTGAATTTGAATTGGAATGACAAGAAGAGAAAATTACATATAATTGCTTTTATCAGAGCAATAGAGACGTTAGTCATTTGCAAATGCAAATCTAAACGTCTAATCTGAATATAAACGGTTTTCCTCTTGCCGTTTCATCAAGGCCTCTGCAATTAGCTGGAGACGATAATGACTTGGATCGATTGTTGTGCTATTTCATCAGGTCAAGTTAGCCATATTTACCACAGGCTGCCATCTGTTATGCTGAAGCGTGTGCAGAAAGGATGACTAGCCATGTGGCTGCGTGCAGAGAGTATCACGGACTGCTCACTGGCCGCTCGCACGCAGACAGACAGCTGGGAGCACAGATGCACATTTGGAGCAGAAATGTCTGGGAAAATAGGAGAGGTTGTCTGAATCGCTGACTGACACTTAGCGCTTGTCAGTCGGTATTGAGGTTTTCCACCAGGGCTACAGTTTCATAATGTACAAGGTTTTAATTAGTTTTAAGTCAGTGCTTTGAGCACTTATGGTGAAAATAAACTGATATACACACAGCCAATATTAGGCCCCTAGAGACGCCTGCATGGTCAAAGTTAATGATTAATTGACTGGAGCTTAAAGGAGTACAAAAAAAAAATAAAATAAAATGACTCAACCTAATGTTATTCCAACCTATTTTTTCCTCCTTTGTAATAAAAATGGAGATTTTACGCAGAATGTCTGAGCTGCTCTTTTCCATGCACTCAAAAATGTAGTCCATAAAAGTCATAAAATTTATATAAAATTGGTCAATATGACTTCATATATGATGAGATATATATATATATATAAAACATGACTTCATATGTGATATTGAAATCATTTACAATGAAAAGAAAAACATACAGAGTTGAACAACATGGTAACAAGTTAAGTAAATGATGACACAATTGTCTTGTTTGGGCACACTCTTTAAATGTACTTAATTGTCAAATTTATTTAATCGTATCAAATTTGTCAAAGATAATCATTTATATTTACAATATGATTCTAGCTTTAAAATAACAGACATCTATATTTAAAACCTAGAGCTAAAAATTGATTTTCCCCACATTGGGATTCTCTTCAGCTCTGACATGCAATACCTGACTGTCATGATCTCACACCTTTCTCCCACACTCTTTTTTTTTTTCCTGTTTTCTCTGTATTTCTGGCTTGTGTATGTGTAGTGCAAGCCAGGCATTTCCTATCAGAAGGAGGTTTTTGCTCTGAATCATAAAGCACACACACTTGACATAGCGTTTTAAGTTAAAGGAGCGTAGGAATGAATGTGCTGTGCTGCCTCAAGCTAAATGAATTTTCCCTTCTCTCATTTTTCTCATTTCTGAGGAAAATGCTTTTTGTTTGTTTGTTTAATTTTTCTTCCAGGCATGCGAACATCAGCAGAGCACCATCCATACACAGAGGCCTTTATGGTCTAATAGATGAGTTATAGTTTTTATATATAACTTTTATAATATATATATATATGTATTTTTTTTATTATTTACATTATAAATGTGATACTGAACTCATCAGTAAAAAATAAAACAAATATATTTTTATTTTATTGCGATATACTTCTTTTTAAATGAATACTTTTATTCAGCAAGGGTGAATTTGAAAGATACAGTGATAGAAAAATTCAAATAAGTGCAGCTTTTTAACATTGATAATAATAATAATAAAAGTTTCTTGAGCACTAAATTATCCTGGTGGAATGATTTTTGAAGGATCATGTGACTGAAGAGTAAAATTACATTTTAAAATGTATTAACATAGAAATGATTATTTTAAACTGTACATTTTGCTATATTGCCTTTTTACTGTATTTTTGATTTTTTTTAAATCCAGCCTTTGTGAGCATTTTATATGTAATTACTTTTTCTTTTATTTATTTATTTTATTTTATTTTTATTTTTTTTTTTTGGGGGGGGGGGGGGGTATTTGTATTTTACTTAATTAGCAAAAGCCAAAAAGATGAATAATAGCAAATCGTCAAGATTATCACTACTAAAATTACATAACACTCCGTCAACAAAACCGTAAGAAACTGTAAATATGATTGCATGAGCTGTTGTAAAATAGCCAATTTTCACATACCAGTGAATATTTCCCAGAAACCTTATCATGGCTGCCACAGAGGTTTACTCATTGCAACAGAGCCAGACCAGCCTCAGAGGAGAGGCATGTGCACCCCCTTCCCTGAAAAATACACACACCCGCCCCGAGCTCCAAACACAACCTGCAGTATTGATTTGCAAGACCCGCGTTTAACAGACACTAGAAGACAGGGCTGTGTTTTGAGGAACAGACAGGTGTGTATTATTCACTGTGGCCGGAGGAAGGCCAGACCTCGCTCTGAATCTGTAAACAATTGTTCAGGCCAGAAAAAGACTCTAAAATGGAGCAGAAGCCGGTGCTGTTAGAAAGGAAATGTGCGGCGGTGCCAATGAGCTATCTGAGATCATATCGAGGGTAAATTAATCACTCAGCAAATGAGAGTTAAGCTCTTCTTTGTACCCTGGTGTAATGCTACATAAGGCAAAGGACATCGGCGTGACCTTACAGCAGATGAATCCACACTGGATTGAGTGGTTTGATTTAAAGGGATAGTTCACCAAAAAGGAAAACTACGTAGTCATTTGCTCACCCACATGTCATTTCAAAGAAGATTCTTTCTTCTGTGGAACACAACATGAGGTTTTGCTGACTGTATAGAATGCGCTTTTCCATACAACTATTGGAGATGAGCTCCAAATAGGACAATAAAGTAGTCTATAGGATTTGCACACATGAGGTGTGAGACTTTTGAGTGCCTCTTTTCATACTTCATATCACTCGCATGGTTCATCTCTACATAATTAAAAACCTTTCCATTATGTAAAGTATAAACAGTCAAGATCTCTTTATGATGATGGTTACTAAAAATTTTATATTAAATTATAGATGTCACTTGAAGCCTATTCAGTCATCAGTCTTTTTTCTCACTCCCAGTGTGATTCCCTGAGAACACGTCTGTATCCCACTGAATGGTTAATGTGTTGCCAGGCATCCGTTACAGCTTAAAGAGATGCATCCAGGCCAACAAATTGAGCAGGAAATTGGTGGATATGAGGTTCAATTAACAGCAACAAGTCATGTGAAGAGAGTGACAGCATCCTAGAGAGAATGTTTGAGTGCATTTGTCACCATCTCTCATTTTTCTTTAAAGTTTAAAGCCTGAAGAGTGGAAGTCGATCTTAACCTCAATACATTAAGCTCCATCTCGCGTTTACAGTTATATAGCCTACTGTTGTTCAAAGCAACTGTTATAGAAGGCCTTTGGAAGCTTTTAAAGAGAAATTCTGTCCTTTATGCTCTAACACTATGCTCTAAACTTTCCTTTTTCTATGGAACATAAAAGATGATATTTGGAATAACATCTTAGGTGGGTTTTTTGTCCAAAGTGGTTTGGACATTCTTCAAAATATCCATACAGGTTTGGAATGACATGTGTGAGTAAATGATGACAAAATTGTAATTTTTGGGTGGACTATTAATTGTCGTAAAATATAGTGTAAAAGAAAACAGCATCATTCAATTGTATGACTCCGTTGTGTCATTTAACGATTGTAGGTCACAGCAGAGGACAAATAAGAGCGTGTGTTTTGGGTGGGGATGATGCCCCCTCTCCCCCATTGTGCCCCCCACACTGTGTCGTTAATGAATTTGGCCCCCCACCCCTAAGGCCTCCACAGGTCTCCAGGTCTTCAGGTCTCACCTGATTGAGAGGAGCACGTAGGTCTCGCTCCTCCCTCACGCCGAGCATATTACCAAGCCCATCTGGTACCCTGCTCCCCATGCCAAATACAGCCCAGTCCGTCAGGACAAGGTCATGTGTTGGCATATGTTCTGGCACACCATTTCCCTCCCCAAAGGCCTAACACCTGAGATCAGAACCATGTGCTGTGAAGCCAACTAGAGGCGTAACTAGAGGTAATTTTGCCAGAGAAAGAGAAAAAACAGTGATCAAGGATTAGTAATAACTAAAGAGGTATTTGTAGCCTAACACTGTGTCTACACCAGCCACGCCACAACAGCTAAAAGTTGTCTACTCTGGATGCAACAAAGCGACCATTGAAAAGTACTTGGACTACATCAAAAACAGAACAGGGAATCCATTTACTGTTGGTAATTTGTTGCGTCGTGCCACATCCAATGTAGACAATATCACTGATTATAATGGGTTCCATTGTCTTTTGACGCGTCGCGCCGCTGGTGTCCTGTGTAGACATGGCGTTATACTAGTATACTATAATTATGGACAAGAAAATGTCTTTAGTAGATGTTGCATTGGACTTTTTCCTATATTTTCTCATAAAAACCATATCTACACCTTAAATCAGTGTTTCTCATCCTTTTTGTCTTTTTCACTTGATATAATTTAATATTAACTTAAATACACTCAAAAGCTTGCGGTCAATAAGTTTGATAACACTTTAGATTAGGGAACACTATTCACTATTAACTAGTCGCTTATTAGGATGCATATCACTAGCATATTGGCTGTTTAAAGCACATATTAATGACTTATTCTGCTTATTCTTCAAGACCATATTCTACATCCCTTAACCCTACCCTAAACATAACTACTACAACAACTACCTTACTTAGTACCTTACTTATAAACAGTTGTTAGGGGATTATTGAGCAAAAACAATAGTGAATATGTGTTCCCTAATCTAAAGTGTTACCTTTATGCTAACAAAAGGTGCATTTATTTGTTCAAAAAAGAATTCTCTCCAGTCTTTGGTGTCAAATGATCCTTGAGAAATCATTCTATGCTGTTTTAGTGATTATTATTATTATTATTAATTATTTCTTTCTTTCCCCACTTAGTTATATAGTAACTTTAAATAATATAGTTTGTTGTCCTAACTATTGACCGTCTATGTTTGCCAAGAAGTGAAGGTAATCCTATATCATATACTTGCTGTTTTATAAGAGCTTCATTTCTGTCTTATCCAATCAGATTTCTAGTGCTGTTGGAACGCCACATGTAGTATTGTTCATGTAGGCCAAAATCAATTCAACAAGATGGCGAGTAAAATCTGGGAACACTTATAGCTCACCACTTATAACATTAGAAAGACATTATGATGACAAGACTGTAATATCATTTTCTTCATTATGTTGTTTTCATTGGCATATAAGTTTTAAACACTGGATATACAAATGCACAGCTCTTTTCATGCTTTTAAAACAGGCTGCACTGAAAGTGAGATTCAGAGCTTTGAAAGTTGTTTTTGTTAAAGCAATCAGAACAGAAAAAAAGCATAGTGTAACTTAGCACTGTATGGCGACTCCAGAGTCTTTGCTGTAATGGATTACCTATAAATAGGAATGACAGGTTAATGTTAATTCCATGATTTACAAAGCAGGTGTCAGTGATATATTGAAGGATTTGATCAGGGTCCTGCCTCTCCTGCCTGATTCTTTTTCTGTCAGCGTCCAGCTCGGTTTCACTGTGGCCCGGTTGTCCTTCTCCTGTCTAAGTTCCCTATTGGTATTCTGTCACTCTGAGCGCTGCTGAATGGGTAGTGAGGTGTGACGGACAGAAGCCAGGCTCTCACACACAAGGGCACACTTATACACACATACATAAACTCACACCACTATGAACACACACACTATCAATTTCCTCTTTTTTTTGTCTCTTTCCCTCTCATTTTTATAAATTTGAATGCCAGAGAGTGAAATAATACATCATGCTCAACCCTTTTTGTAGTAAACTTACACCAGAAAGTCAGAATCATGTCAGTATTGATTAGCATGGCCTTGTTTGTCTGTGTACTACGTGCTGGAACTGCTCTTGGCCATTTGAAGTCTGTAGATGTATATAAAATATTTAGGAAAATCACCTACTTTTACCATGCAGAACCTGGAAACAAACTATTGATTTTTACCAAAGTAACCACAATCCAACCATGAGCTTCACTCTGAAAGAAAATACCACGGAATTGTAAAGGCTTAAAGTGCATTTGCATACTTTTAGCTACCTTAAGTGGACATTTTATCAAAGTTATAGTTTATTTTATTATCAGTTTTGTTTGTGTATTTTAAGTAAATATATTAATAAAGTAAAGCCTTTCCTCCATTGATACCCTTTATAAAATAATCGGCCTGTGGCCGTTCATTGTTTTCAGGTGTGTCTTGTTTAGTCATTATTCCTGGTGTATAAATACCCTTCATGTTCCCATTGTCTCTTGTCTAGCTTTTTGTAACAAATACCCACTGACGGCAAGTTGAAGGAGAATCCATGTGAATTGAACAATGACCTGACTCACCGACGGCAGGCTTCAACATAACAAGAAACAACGCTAGACAAGAGATATTGGGAACATCAGGGCTATTTATACGCCAAGTCTAATGACTAAACAAGACACACCTAAAAGCAATGAACACAATGAGCCAATCAATGAACCAATGAACCAATTTCTAGCTCAACTGTCACGAAATGGAATGCATAGGATTGTGGGATAATCTATGCTGCCTTCTAAAATCGATCAGATGAAGTTATCTCAGGAGACAGGAACTGAAGCTAACATTGGATTCGGATGTGCTTGGATGTCCTCCTACCTTGGAATGACTCTTCCAAAAGCAGCATTTAAATTTCAAGTTTTCAGATGCTGCCACTATCACATGAGGGCAAGGAATCACATGACAAGAAAGGAACCATGATTATGAGAATTTCAAAATAAAAGACATGATAAAACCACAAACAGACGTGACAACAGGAATAAATTGCATTTCATAATATATTAAAATAGATAATTAGTTAATTATAACCATTTGAGAAAGCAGAAATTATATGTTCACATTGATTTACACCATTTTGTTTAAACTGAATTCTTTCATCAACTGTTAAGTCATGTCTCTCAACTTTTTTCAGAGTCCTTTAAAAAAAAAAAAAAAAAAAAAAAAAAAAAAAATCTGCTCTTTTCTATGCAATGAAAATGAATGATGAACCGTGGCTTTCCATTTTGCTTGGTTTCGTATGAATAAAAAAAATGCATATTAGGTTGGGTCATGAATACATAGATTTTATACAAGTGTATCATGACATCCTTAATTTTATGCCTGGCATGTAAAAAAACAAACAAACAAAAAAAAAATTTGCAACCTTTAACCAACCCTGCTTTTGACTGATTTCATTTCATTAACACCACAACATGGCTATTTGGCTATTTAATGCAGCACATCTTGCATTAACTCAGAGACGCATGTTGTAAGACTTGTTCTTATGTTTTTCCACTTAATTTCTCTCTTGCGTCTTTCTTTTTCTTTGTTGCTCTCTCTCTCTCTCTCTCTCTCTCTCTCTCCTCTCTCCTCTCTCCTCTCTCTCTCACACCACCTGTCATCGTTTGGTACACCCGGTCCTCCTCCTCTCTGTGATTGCACTGGTAGTCTTCAGTGGCATGTTTACACAAACTACTTAAACAGGCCTTTCTTTTGTCAGCCATGTTGTGCTGCTCAGCTTTTAATTAGCCCTTTGTCTGTGCAGCATGCCGCTCTTTATTATTTTTTCCTGTGCTTGGGCTGTGTTCTTTCCAAACACTGGCTTGAAAATTGGTCACAGTGGGAGTGTACTGCCTGCCTTCTTGCAGCCAGTGTGTGTGTGGGTGAGAGAGATTCTTTAACCTCTATTAATGCACAGTCCAGGTGCTGGATAATAACATGCTTGACAGAGGAAAAAGAGACATCATTTCTAATAAGCATTTCTTATTCCTATATTCAGCAAGTAGAGGGACCCGATTTTTAATGCCTAAAATTGGAACACACAGTCTAGGGTGACCAGACATCCCCGCTGGAGTTTTCTCGCTTAACAATTTTCTACTGGGTATTTAGAATGAGGTAATATAAATAACAGAAAAGCTATTTGGTCAAAAGTTTGGGATAATGAATGTTTTTGAAAGAAGTCTCTTATGCTCACCAAGGCTGTGTTTATATAAAAAGTAATATTGTGAAATATTACATTTGAAAATAACAGTTTTATGCTTGAATATCTAAAATGTAAAATATTCATGTGATGGCAAAGATGAATTTTCAGCAGCCATTACCCCAGTCTTCAGTGTCACATGATCCTTCAATTATTCTAATGTGTAGTGTACAGTATGTTATGTGAATATACATGTTAATCATGATCCTTGTAAATCATAGGTTTTTATAAAGTACTTTAGTTTTAAAACTTAAATGGATAGTTCACCCACAAAAGAAGATATTTTGAAGTGTAAATCCATTTTTGCACATGGTACAAAGCAACACAGAGACATGATGAAAGAACTTGAAGATGTTGAAGACAGAACTTTCAGTTTTTTGGTGAACTATCCCTTTAAATCTGATGCAATTGGAATGCTGATGTACTAAGATGGTCGATACCATCTCTTCCGACGTGGCTACTTTTTTGGACGGGGATTTTTAATTGTCTGAAAGAAGAAGTTTATCTACAAGGTCAAAGCCCCAATTTCTTCCCAAAAAAGAGCCAGCTTGGCAATATATAGGAGTCACTAGTGTGATTGAAGTTGTAATCGATAGACAGATCTCCCCTCCAATTTTGTTGATTGTCATATTTTTATCAAGCGACTGTGGTCTGCTGACAGGTCTGGAATTAATGGAATGGTTTTGTGGTGGTAAAACTGTCCAGAAAGGACATTCAGAATACTGATGATGACACCTGCAAGACTAAGCCTATCACACGGCTCCATGCTCTGTGCAGAGGAAATAACAGGGACAGATTATTTGGCTTGGATGAGGAAAAGAAGGCTGAGTCTAATCCCAGTCAGATGTGGTTACTGGTATAAGAGAGGATAAAGACTGTGGATGAGGATGAAGAGACAGAAGGACTGAATCACTTTCTCTGTGGTGGGTCTTCACAGGTCACCCTCCTCACTCTTTACTCAGAGATTATTCCCAGTCTTATTTCATGACTACACATCCTCCACAGAGACAGGAAACACCCAAAAGGCTTTAGGTTTCGAATTTAGAGAAGTTCACATCACTGAAAATTGGCAAACACTTAATAAGTGACAAACACAATTTAAATCCGTCTCTTAGGGAGTGGAGCAAGTGAAAGGTCAAAAGCGAGTTGGGAAGAAAGTAAATTTAATCAGAGCAGTTTATGGGGGAAGCAGTATGGGCGAAGGGATGGTAATCCAATAATGATGAAACAGGATGATTTTTCATTCATTTAAAGCTCTCATTTTGAAACATGATTACTATACATGAAACAAATCCTTTCTGAGAGTGAGTGCAAGAATGATCTCTCCATATCAATGACCTTCAGCAGTGGTGGGGGGGGGGGGGTGGATGGTACTGTAGAGGAATCGTCAATATGTTGGATAGACCTATTTCTTGTGTAAAAATATTAAATTGAAATAATGTGTTACAAAAACAATATTAAATTTAAATGAAACGGAAGTTGAGCTAAATTAAATCTAAGCATAAACATTGTCCCTCCTGCATTAAAACATGTTATTAAAATTAACAACACAATTAGAATAAATACTATTAGATAAGCAGAACGTGGTATTAATATGAATTTCCCAATGTGATTTCACAATTCAAAGAACAATACAGCAGTGTTGTGTGTTGCTCTAAGATGCACAACAGTTTCTGCTGTTGCTTTATTTGGGACTATTTTCCTTGGCGGTACAAAACTAGACAATTTGCAAGATTGTGTGTGAAAATGTAAGTTACTCAATATTATGTTCTTGTTTATTGAACTGTTGTTTATGAGCAATATCACAAATAATCACACTCTCTGTTGCTGTTGGTCGGAATATAAACATGACTGTTCTATGGCTCTTTGTTTCAGTTGTTTCTGTGATGTACTGAAATATAATTACAAGCACTTCATATGTTTCGACAATTACATGGCATTTATGCAAAGAGTCAGTATTTGCAGTGTATCTGGGCATGCTCTCGATCAACTTCTGGGCCAAATCCTGACTGATAGCAACCCATTCTTTCATAATCACTTTTTGGAGTTTGTCAGAATTAGTGGGTTTTTGTTTGTCCTCCCGCCTCTTGAGGATTGACCACAAGTTCTCAATGGGATTAAGATCTGGAGAGTTTCCAGGCCATGGACCCAAAATTTCAACGATCTAGTCCCCGAGCCACTTAGTTATCACTTTTGCCTTATGGCACGGTGCTCCATCATGCTGGAAAATGTATTGTTCTTCACCAAACTTTTGTTGGATTGTTGGAAGAAGTTGCTGTTGGAGGGTGTTTTGGTATCATTCTTTATTCATGGCTGTGTTTTTGGCAGAATTGTGAGTGAGCCCACTCCCTTGGATGAGAAGCAACCCCACACATGAATGGTCTCAGGATGCTTTACTGTTGGCATGACACAGGACTGATGGTAGCGCTCACCTTTTCTTCTCCTGACAAGCCTTGTTCCAGATGCCCCAAACAATCAGAAAGGGGCTTCATCTGAGAATATGACTTTGCCCCAGTCCTCAGCAGTCCATTCACGATACTTTCTGCTGAAGATCAATCTGTCCCTGATGGGTTTTTTTTTTGGAGAGAAGTGGCTTCTTTGCTGCCCTTCTTGACACCAGGCCATCTTCCAAAAGTCTTCGCCTCACTGTGCGTGCAGATGTGCTCACACCTGCCTGCTGCCATTCCTGAGCAAGCTCTGCACTGGTGGCACTCCGATCCCGCAGCTGAATCCTCTTTAGGAGACGATCCTGGCACTTGCTGGACTTTCTTGGACGCCCTGAAGCTTTCTTTACAAGAATTGAACCTCTTTCCTTGAAGTTGCTGATGATCCTATAAATTGTTGATTTAGGTGCAATCTTAGGAGCCACAATATCCTTGCCTGTGAAGCCATTTTTATGCAACGCAATGATGGCTGCACGCGTTTCTTTGCAGGTCACCATGGTTAACAGTGGAAGAACAATGATTTCAAGCATCACCCTCCTTTTAACATGTCAAGTCTGCCATTCTAACCCAATCAGCCTGACATAATGATCTCCAGCCTTGTGCTTGTCAACATTCTCACCTGAGTTAACGAGACGATTACTGAAATGATCTCAGCAGGTCCTTTAATGACAGCAATGAAATGCAGTGGAAAGTTTTTTGGGGGGATTAAGTTCATTTTCATGGCAAAGAAGGACTATGCAATTCATCTGATCACTCTTCATAACATTCTGGAGTATCATGATTCATTAAAAGAGTCTTCAATCAAAAAAAACCTGGTTTGCTCTGTATTTTTATGCGCTAAAATAATCGATTCATAAGAGTTTGTTTGTTTGTGAATTGGACTGGTCGCACTTTATTTTACAGTATATAGTCCGTAGCTACAACTTTACGTACCTACAAGATGTTTCCATGCCAGTATTATGGTGCATGCCCTTTTTATCTTATCACATTTGTATTTGGACTGCAAACTCAAAATTCTTAAATATGACATCTTTTGCTCATACAGCAGCGGTGTTTCAAAGCAGTGCATGCAGTAAAGAGATTATTGCAAGAATTACTACAATGTATGTAAATACAATAATATTGCACTACATGCATGTTGTATTGTGTGTTTATGTTATGTTATTGGCCCTCATTCAATTTTATTTAAAAGCACCTTCTCCATACTGAGACTTACCATTTTAAGGTGAATTATTGTCACCAGTGTTTGGTATAAGCCTTGAATGCATTTTGTATACTCTGTGGGCTCAGTGTCACTTTGAAAACCTCTGTTAGCCCTTATGAACACGTTAAAATGTAAAATCCCCTGACTGAACATTATATTTAAAAGGGGGTCATCTTTAGCTGATCAACTCTCTCTTCCGGGCTTTTAACACTCACGCATGCGACAATCTCTGTTGCTCTATCAGCACGTCCACTGCATTAATGGACTGTGTGAGCCATTGATTTCTAATTACACTCTAGTCCACTCTGGGGATAAATATTGTGTGGCGCGGCCATCTTGTGGCTTATTGTAATCAGAGTGTGTATTGATTGGATGTCCGGGCTGCAGAAGTAATCTGTTTTAAATACACTGGGACCAGAGTGAATGGGGCAAAGCGGCCTGTGATCTGACTGTGGAATGGGTTCGGATTTAGTCCCGCGAGAGATGTGGAACAACTGATATGGACTGCAGTGCACTGCTCACTCACACTAAGCTAGAGAAACACTGTGTAGCTTGTGTTTTTGATACATGGGGATGTGATTGAACCTTTCTTTGCATGGCTCCTATATGAACATAAATAAGGAATTCAGGGGCTGCCGTCATATTTTCTGAGTAGGCAGTGATTTTCTCTCCGATTGTAATGTATGGCTCTTGAGAGCACTCTAGCTCGCTCTCTCTTTCTCCGTGTTTTTTTGAGAGGTCCCAATGCTAAAACTCACTCTTTCAGGGTCTCAATGCTAAAACATCTGCTTTGGAAAAAGTGTCCATTTGTCTTGTAACCTTCCTAAACATCTGATATAGGTATTTCTATGTAATGTTTTTTTATTTTGATTTTTTTTTTTTTTTCATTTTCCTATACTAAAATTATAATCAGAATAATTATTTTACTGCTTAAGTGTTTTGAAAATTTTATAAGATTACCAAATATGCTTTACGTCCAAATAAGAGTCTTGAAAAGCCAAGCCAGCCATTTTTATGTGGTACAGGCAAGCACTTTGTCCCTGTTTGCAGGTATAGCTGTGAAGAAGTCAAGATTACTTTCCCTGAAATGTATGTTTTCGTCCTCTCTACCTCAGCTCTGCAAATGCAAAGATAATTGCATTTTGATAGACGATTAATGTTAATGAAGGCTCATTAATCTTTGAAAAGCTCTTAAGACCATGTCTTTGGTGAGACGTACCAGCAGTGTGTGCAGAGGGAGGAGGAAGGCAACAGAATGGCTGCCAGTCGTGGTCATTCGATCTGATTGTCACTTCCTTTGTGTGTGTTCATGTTTGCTACAGAGGCCGGTGATTTTGTGAATGTGGTGTTTTTTGTGTGTGCATTAGAAAGTCAGTTTTAAAGTGATTTTCAGTTTTGTGTACTACAAATGACATCAAAATGACCATGAACACTACTGTTCAAAAGTCTGGGGTCGGTATAAATTTTTAAATGATTCTCAAAGAAATTCTTATGCTCATTGAGGCATTTACTTGTTAAATATAAAAATACAGTAAAAACAATAATTGAAATATTGTTACAGTTTTAAATGTACAATTTTAAAATGTAATTTATTCCTGTGATGGCAAGGCTGAATTACTCTATTCTTCAGTGTCACGTGATCTTTCAGAAATCATTGTAATTTACTGATTTGGTGCTCAAGAAACATTTCTTATTATTATCTATGTTGAAAACAGTTGTGTTCCTTAATATTTTGGGGAACTATGATGACCTACATGATGCGGTTTAAAACCGCAAAATGTAATTCATTGAAATAGAAAACTTTACTGTCAGTTTTAATCAATTTAATGCATCCTTTCTGAATTTATATATATATATATATATTTTTTTTTTTTTTTTTAAATCATTCTGACCTGAAACTTGAACGGTAGTGTATGTCTAGATGTGATACAGTCCTGTAAGAAATGCAGTGCTGTGGGTGAGTATGGAGCGAAGGAAGTGATTTTTTTCTCCTTCAGCAGGCACAGAGGGTGTAATCCCCACACCATTACCTCAGATTACACTTGCTTGCTGGGGAAAGATTGCATACGCATGGCATAAAGAGATTTGTTCCCTCCTCCTTCACAGTTCTGCAGACATTTGTGTATTTTAAAGCATACTGATTAGCATTTCTCCCATGACCCATAATGAACATCATTGGACTGCATTGACCTCAACCCTGAGGGACACTAAGCGCTTATTGTTTAATTTATCATATCCTACCAATCCCATTCACAATAGCTCCATCTGTGGCCTTACTAGACTAGACCATCAATTATTACTGTGGATGCATCAGGTCAGCGAATGTTGTTTGAAATTTTAAATGCAAAGAATGAATTATGTATATTTATAATAGATATGATGTAATAATATGGTTCCTTATTGGTTTTATGTCTTACTGATTTAATAACAATGCATAATGCCTTGGAAACCTGCCTCTATACATGTAGCTTGCTTGGTTTTAGTAAAGAACACTTCATAATTTCATAATAGAAGAACTGTCTGAGCAACGTATTGGTCTTTTTTCACTCTTGTTAGTAAAGCATCATCCTCTTTATTCAAACCTATTAGAATATGGTTGAAAATAAAACCCTCTTTCCAGCCTGCTTTAGCCGGTCCACTCATGTATTCACTGCTCACCTTAAATTGGGGGATTGCTCTTTCAGAGCTGCTGCCATCATGTTAATAAGTACAGTGGGAAACACACTCTCAGATCTGACTGTGCTGCAAGTCATGAGTCTAGACTGTTGACAGTGCTGCAAAGCAAGCCACATTTCTCATTCATTATAAGGTTTATGTGTCACTATTTTGTTCCCAATTAGAATTGAGCTCTCACTCAGGTTTGACATATAACCATGTTATTAGCATAGATACACTCTTCTGGGAAAAACAGAAGAACATCCAGCAGTTCTTTATAAAGTACTTGTTTTATGTTTTGTTTTGCATTTGTTTCATATTAAACAGAAAATCTCATTTAAATATAAAAGAGTTTGGTAACACTTTACAATAAGGTTATTTTATGAACATTAGTTAATGTATTGACTAACATGAATTAACCATGAGAAATACTTTGTTGCTGTATCTGTTAATCTTTGTTAACACTAGTTACGAACAAACAATGAACAGCTGTATTTTTATTGTTACTTCACAGTGCATTAACTAATGTTAACAAAAATAACTCTTGATTTTAAGAGTGTATTAGTACATTTTGAAATTAACAAAGATTAATAAATGCCGGAAGTGCAGTTAACTACTGTAGTTAACTAATATTAGCTAATGAACCTTGTTGTAAAATGTCACCAAAAGTTTACTGAAGACAACAGTGGGTACAAGCAATTCAGCAACAAGATAAAAACGCCTGTGGAATCACAAATATAAGTGTGTGTTTTATATATCTTGTAGTCCTGCACTAGACCCTATTTAGCATATTTTAAATGAGTTAAAAAATAAATACGATAAAGGGAATGTCATAAAATGTGTGTGTTCAACTGGAATATGGAAGCACTCTGTATCCTGAATATTGTGAATTGTCCTATAGTTTTATATTAGCAGCATAATTATTCATAATTCGATATCATTTCACTTTTGTTATTATTAACAAACACAAAAGTATTAAAATAATTTTCGGTAATTGAAATAAAGGCAAAATAATATAAATATTAGATGAAAACTTTAACTGAAAAGTACTAAAACTACTAAAAGTAAGGTAATTTATAAAATAAACTTATATAATTATAAAAAAGGGGGGAAAAAGAAAAGAAAAAACCCATTTAGAAATATATATAGAAAAAATAAAGCAACAAAAGGCACAACAAAATTACTAAAACTGAAAAAAATACTGAAAATATATTTTTTTAAAAATCAAAATAATAAGTACTACTGTATAATGTTATATAAATAATACTAAAATAGCATTCATGCAGTTTGAAGAATACCCTCGAAATACGTCTATCCCATCAGACTGAATTTACATTACTGTATATGTATATGGCCGGGCCTAGGCAAAACTAAAATTCTGCCTAAACTACTAATGAATTTTCTTGTGAGAAAAAAATCATTATAAATTATATTAATACTTCTCTTCAGTTCCCTGTAAAAACGAATATGTAACCACAAGGATTTCCCCCGGTATACTGTATGATGCACTACCAACTTGTAGGTGATGCGATACGCTTTCCTCCTATGAATATATTCTCACAGTTATTTGATATTAAAAGCGCTTGTAACCAGACTCTTTCTGTGATGACAGACGCAGTCTTCTCATCTCAGAGAGCACCTGTGATGGCCTACACTGGACCGCTCAAATTGTATTTCCCCACTTTTACAAGCTCCCTCTCACTATCTCGCTCTCTTAAACCATTTTGCCACAAGCTGTCCTTACCCTTCTACCAATCACATTAAGATTTAAATTTCATCCAGCCACCATCTCAAGGGCACTTGAAAGCCCCGTTGGAGGGAAAAGTAGAGAGGCTGTTTTCTTGCGAATGGAGAGCGGCTCTGTGAAAGGCCTCCATGCTGCGGTTTGGACTTAAATCGATTACATGCATTGTTCGCTCCTCCAGAAAATTGATGTCTGGAGTTTTCATTGTTTTGCGATTCAAGGCCACGCCTGAGAAGAGACTCATCGCTTATCAATATGAACAATCTCCATTAATAATTCTCTGACTTTTTTCCAGTGTAATCCCTCCACAAAGTGTCTTTGAAAAAAAGTGATGAACAAACAAACTTTGATTTTACTGCTAATGCCCTCTTCCTGACTGTTAACTCTTCCTCTACAAACTCTTCTCATGAAGAAACTAGTGCCGAAATATATGAAGAATTTGAATAGCTTACCATATGTGATATAATGATGGTATCATCTTAAATCTAAATGTATTTTTTTGCAGTAATATCTTGATAAACCTGATTAGTGTGTATTGTCCTCTCATTTTTGTTAATTGAAATAAAGCCTAAATAAAATTAAACAAAATATAAATATCAGGAGTAATATTAATTGCTGAAGTAAGCTACAAAAGTTAATAAAACTATAAAAACAACTAATTAAAGTGGCAAAAGCATATAACAATTGCTAAAATTTAAACTGAAATTAAAATAAAAATGAAACGAATATCAAAATAAAAATTAATTCACAGTATTAATAAATAATATAATAGTAGCCTATATTAATAATATTAAAATAACCCTAATTGAGTTTGATGAATACTCAAGATACAACCAGAAACTATATGAGCTGTACTGTAAGGAAAAAACAATTCCATCAGACTGAATAGGTTTACTGCCTCTATTTATTATATAATATTACATACATTTATGTTACCAGTAATCTGCAAAATAATGTACTGCAGATGTACACAATATTATTCAACTGTCAAAAAGTCTGGCATTTTTTGCTTTATTTAAGTGAATTTAAGATGAGATTTGAGATGTCATCACACTTGTGATAGTGTTGCTGATGACTTTGATAAAAAATTATTGCCATGCTAAATAAGTGTGTGTATGTGTGTTGTTGCAGGGTATGATGTACTTGGAGGAAAGAAGACTCGTGCACAGGGATCTGGCGGCTCGGAACGTCCTAGTGAAGTCACCCAACCATATAAAGATCACTGACTTCGGTCTGGCTCGCCTTCTGGATGCAGATGAGAAGGAATACAACGCAGATGGTGGCAAAGTCAGTGTCATGTGACCCCAACAAGACAAAGGGCATGCATTGACCCGTTTGCATGGCAACAGTTATGCTCTTTGTGTTGGATGAACACAGAGTAGTCAAAAGATTTGTTGTACTTTTTGTCTATGGGTTTTAGAACACAGCTTCTTATTACATACTAATTACCCATGTATGATAAGGCCGTACACTAACTAGAGAGAAGATTATTGCTCTGCTCACTCTCAAAGACTCGCAGGTTCTTAAGCATTATGTTTGTGTGCACTTTACATGACTCTTTTATATCTTATAATCATAATTTTCATTAAGTGACAATATTAATATAACAAAATCAGCTTGATAACCTTAGTAACCACCATGAAAAAATACAGGTGGTAAAATAAAAAGCCACATAATAATTCAGAGTTCATTGTAAATGACCTCTCTATAAAACATGGTCAATACTCGTACATAGACAGTGCACAGGGTCATACACACAAAGACAAAACACCGTCAGGGTAACACACTAGCATGTAAAAAAAATACTACAAAAACACCGTAAATGTACATTACTAATAACACAGATGAGAAGAAACTCAACTGTTTATAACTATCAAAAATCAGTTAATTGAAATAACCCGATTTACTGGTTTACATGTAAATCAATAACCTGGCAATGCAAGTAAACTCTAATTACAAGACAAGACATGTGATAACATCAAAACGTAAGCAATTGTGTATTTCACTCTGTTTATTTAGTGAGTTGTAATGTTAAATAAAGCATTAAAAAAACCTCATAATGTTAGCGGGAAACTTGAGGGAAACTTCTCATATTTGAAGTTTCTACATCTCTACCTCTTGCTTTTTTCTTAAGCCGTATATAACTTTTATTACACCGATAAATGAAAGCGGTTTAACGCGTTTAGCGTGCCTGTAAGCGCACTTGATCTGAATCTCCCTCTTATTTCTGTTCCGGAGTAGAGCATCCTGAGACTTGCTCTGTTCCGTTCAGCTTCAACCAGCTACCATTTTAAATCAGCCATGTTTGTTCTCCCACATAGGACGAGTTTTAAACCTCTTGAAACTCTAAAGCTTTAGTGTGGTTTGATACCCAGCAGTGCGGTGTGCACATTTAGCCCAACCTGTTTCTTATTTTTCCCTTTAAAGCAAAAGATGAAACGAATCAGATCACTGATTATTCCATTTCTGAAATATTAACTTACCAGACTTAATATATAATGCATGAAACTGTGATAAGGTTTGATTTTAGTGGTGTAAGCTTTGAAGAAACTTTGTAAAGTGGTGTAAATAAACAATAATGCTCACTTTATGAATGCTATTTTTTTTACTTTATTACGTTTTCATGTACTGTATCATTGTGTTTTTTTTTTTTTTTTTATTCAACTCAAGCCATTGAAATGTTCCCTCTTGTTTTATCAGATGCCTATAAAGTGGATGGCCTTGGAGTGTATCCACTATAGGAAATTTACCCACCAGAGTGACGTATGGAGTTACGGTGAGATAAGCCTTAATTTGCAGTTAAATGCCTCAGTAAAATGTAATTTATCTCAGTTAAAGTCTAATTTCAAGTCTTTTTATGCAGCCATACTCTATGAATCGGGTAAACACCAACCAAACTGTCTTAGCACATGCCTACAAGCATTTTAAATCATGTTTATTGCATTTTTTGTTTTTTCCAGGAGTGACTATCTGGGAGCTGATGACATTTGGAGGAAAGCCGTATGATGGAATCCCTACCCGAGAGATCCCTGACCTGTTGGAGAAAGGAGAGAGGCTTCCTCAACCTCCCATCTGCACTATTGATGTCTACATGGTTATGGTCAAATGTAAAGGAGCTTTCCACAAATTTTCATCCCAGGCTTTTTTGGTTTTACCCAGGGCTGTCAATTGCGATTAATTCAAAATCCTTAACACGTTAAAATAATTTAACTCAAATAAATTACTAAAGCACGTGTATGTCACGCAGTTGACTACGTTTGAAGTTTGAAACTACATTTCTTGGCTGGATAAAGCAAACCAGCGTCTCGTTTGTAAAGTTTTTATGGACGAGGATTGTAATCAGATTGCAGTGATGTACAGGAGTCCAAGAGTAAGCAGGAGTCCGTTATATTGATGTGCAAACAAACCATGTATGTGTGCTCTCAATGCACTGATCGCACATTCTATGTATGCACAGACACATTTCATATATAATCTATTGACAGCCTACTGGTCTAGTTTGCTGACTGAAGTTGTGCTATGTGTGCCCCTCCAGGCTGGATGATAGATGCAGACAGCAGACCAAGATTCAAGGAGCTTGCAGCAGAGTTCTCCCGAATGGCAAGAGACCCACAGCGTTACCTAGTCATCCAGGTAAGAGCCCTACAACTCGGATCAAATGACCAAGGTTGTGATGAGAGTCAAGGATCTTCAGTTCAGTTTTTTTATAAAGCACAATTAAAAACAACAGACTGTTGACCAGTGTGCTGTACAATAATAAAATATATAACAGAGCAAATGATGAATAAAACAATAAAGTATCATAAAAGTGTTATTTTTCTGCATAATGCATACTATCTCGAGCCTGATGCTCTGTTCCAGGGGGACGATCGCATGAAGCTGCCCAGCCCCAACGACAGTAAGTTCTTTCAAAGTTTGCTAGATGAGGAAGAACTGGATGATCTGATGGATGCCGAGGAGTATTTGGTGCCGCAAGCCTTCAGTATTCCTCCACTGGCATACACAACCAGATCACGCATGGACCCCAACAGAGTGAGTGTAATAACTGCTCGCACACTCACACATAGTGTCTTTATGTTCAGTAATTTAATAAACCATGCTCTGTCAGAGCAGAGACCAGCCACTTGTATTACAATAAATGGGGGAAATTTAAATGTTCAATTGAGGTGCCTCTGATAAAGGAAGTCCCATCTAAATAAAGAGCCATTCGGCAAAGTCAGGCTTGGTCTTTACAACACTTGCTGCTTGTTTGGTGATGCACAATGTGAAATGTCCCCACAAGAATAGTAAAACCTGAGATCACCTACATTGTGGAGACAAGCCAGCAGTCCCCAGTAGTCCAATGGGTTAATAAACATACTAAATGATGTTTTTTTGAAAATGAAAAAATGCAGAAAGTTTTATGTGATGGTTAGGTTTAGGGTAAGGGGTAGAAATACAGTCTGTACTCTATAAAAATCAGTACGCCTATGGAGAATGCTTACAATGATGGTGAACCTGTGTGTGTGTGCTAGTGCATTTGTGTGATTTATGAGGACACATTTGTATAATGACATGGGTATGACACTGGTATTACAATTTAAACGTGAAATATGAGGACATTTCATGCATTCTCATACTTAAAATAGCTTTAAAAACATACTAAACAATGTTTTATTAAAAATGTAAATGCAGAATGTTTTCTGTGATGGGTTGGTTTAGGGTAGGGGTAGTGTAGGGGGATAGAATGTACAGTTTGTGCAGTATAAAAATATTATGCCTATGAAATGTCCTCACTTTGATAGCAAAACAAACCTGTGTGTGTGTGTGTGTGTGTGTGTGTGTGTGTGTGTGTGTGTGTGTTGATTGCTTATATACACTAGTGTTCAGAAGTTAATGGTCAGTAAGATTTTTTTTTTTTTATTCAGTAAGGATATTAAATTGATCAAAAGTGACAAAGCCCTAAAACAATCTATATTATTTCGATATTGTTATATATTCTTTTGAACTTCCTATTCAAATGTATCATTCATTGATAATAAGAAATTTGGTTTTTGGAGCACCAAATCAGCATATTAAAATGATTTCTGTAGAAAACTGGAATAATGGCTGCTTAAATTCATTATTTAATGAAAAATTATTAAAATATATTTTAAAGTTGTATGTGGTTGTATTTAAAGTGTTTCCTTATTCAACAAGCTAGGTGTTGCACCTGACTTGAATGAACTGACTTGCCTTGAAAGGGACTTTGGGATTTGTCAAGGTTTAGTGCTTAAATCAGATTGTATTTTGTCCTTGCAATTGTGTGAACTCTTTAAAGTTCCTACCACTTCATCTGAATACGTTAGGAAGCCCCAGATTTGTTTTGGTAAAAAGTTTGGAATCACTTAGCTTTGGTGACACTCTTGAGGAAAAAATAATAGAATATAGCATTTGAGTCTTGTAAAATATTGAAATATTTCTTTAGTAGGCAAAGGACTAGAGGTTGCTGATGCATTGACACATACATCATGCATGCACCTTCAAATTTGGGCATTTTGCACATATTTACATAATTTAGGATAGCTTTTACATTTTAATGCACTTTTAGTTCTCACTCAATGAATCTCTATTTATTGCTTGTCTGAGGCTGAATTGAGTTTTCAGATGAGTATATCATCTAACTGACGTTGACCTTGGAGTGGATGGATGCTCCCCTGGCCAATTAAGTGCCGCCCATGCGAGTATCTCAGAAAGCCCACCCCACCATTCCTACACTGACAGATGCTATAATCTCCCAGAATGAACATGTCTGTCATTGAAATATGAAATCACGAATGCAATGACAACAAAAAATGAAGTCTCATTCGTAGCATAAATAAAGCCCCCCTGTTGATGAAGAGTATTGAAATGCTGAGATTCATACAGTCTTTTTTTATTTATAGGTGCTAATTTGTCTTAAAAAGCAGCAGTGCTTTTGTGACATGCATTAAGGTTTTCCTGTGGAGCGGGGGAGGAAAATAAAGTCACCCTCAAATTCGTGTGCCTATAATGGGCTCCATGCCTGGGCTTTCATTACAGAGGCATGCCAGTGTAAATATCTGGGCCCTCACTAAAGTAAAGATGATATTTGCCCATAGACAGGAAGTCCAGTGGGTATTTGCTCTGTGTTAGTAAGCCATGAGCATGTTATTAACTGTTGGTGTGTACAGCAGCAATGGGAAAGGACAATCAACTGGGATGCAGCTTGAACAGCTCTTAACTGTAACTTAGAAAGACAAAATCTCAGGGTTCAATCAGTCTTTGCCAGGGACTTAGAAGGGATTTAGCGAGGGTGTGAGATTGTGTGGGAGGGGTGGGTGTGATGAAATGTTTCCTCTTTTCGCCTGGACCGCGTTCGCTAACCATGTGTGCCATTTTGTATTCTAACTTGCGTTTTGTTTTCGTCTAACTGGGAGAGAAAAGAGAGTGAGTGGTATGAATATCAATGAGGGACATCAATCCTTTAGAGCCTCTTTGGAACATTACAGAAATCTTTCGCCTGCAGTTTGCCGTATAAACTGAGCTTTGGGAAAACAAAACTCTGCCAAATAACCCAAACAGCGGATTGCAATATTAACTCAAATTCAACTCAACTCAAAATGTTGTGAAGTTTGAGCATAATGGAAAAAGCACATTTTTGTGCATGTGTGTTTCAGCTCTGCCTTGGTCACTGAGTTGTAAATGTTTAATGGGATAGAAGGAAAAAGCTTCTTTTTTCACGTTTGGCATAAACATGAACAAATGCATTATTAAACTTTTTTTTTTTTAAATATACAAGTTTTTAAATTCCTCAAACCTATGTACGTATGGCTGGAATAGAAAGAATATTTATTTAAATATTTATTTTTTGTTCCTTAGATATTGGAAATTCGATTATTCGATTTATTGAATAAGTAAATGAATTTTCTTTTTCCTACAAGATTCTTTCAGTTAATTGCTAAAAGGAAGTAACTACTGGGAATTATACAGGCACAATTACTCATTTCATGATATGGCATTTTAATGATGCTGCCCACCTTTGATACAAGTATAGTTTACTTGACTCTTCTACTTCCTCTTCTTCTGGCTAATACTCTGGTCACAACACCCTTCATTCACAGCAATGAGCTCCAGACTACTCAAAGAGCATTGTGGGTGTGGGCTGGGGAAGACAGAATGGGAAAAGAGAAAGAGAGATGAGATGGGTGTTTTGCGGTTAGTGGAGAGGCGGAGGAAAGGGGGAAAAAAGGACACAGACATTGAATTTAGGACAAGAGTCTCTCTGAGCAGACAGAACACCTGCAAACTTACAACTTACAAACTCTCTGCAAACACCTGCAGAGAGATCGCAGTATTAAAAGAAATGTACTACCACATAACTACGGTTCTAGGTATTACCATACCATTACCTAACCCTATTTTTTAATGGTGTATATATCACACTATAGCTACTTTGAGTGGAAATTCAAATTTGTGGGAAAATGGGATGCCTATTTTTGGATAAGCCACTGTATGCTTTACAAAAAACATATTTTTCTCTTAATATATGGATTTTGATGGAAACAAGCTAAACGACTAAACAAAGTAGAACTAGTAAAGCAGAACAGTAAAACTAAGGGTATTAAATGGACCGTTGTGATTGAATTATTGTTAATACCATGGTATTCTCTGACTGGCCCCCTGACTAAGCCTGGTTTCTCCCAAGGTTATATTCTCCATTTTGTTGGAGTTTTGGTTCTTGGCACTGTTGCCTTTGGCTTGCTTGGTTGGGGACACTTGCTTGATATTCATATTCAATAGTGTGGAATGAATTAATACAAATATATAGAATAAGCTGGACAATGACACCGTTTTCTTTGGGAAAACATTATTTGCCAATTATTACTGTAAAGCTGCTTTGCCACAATTTGCATAGTAAAAAGCGCTATATAAGTAAAGGTGACTTGACTTGACTCGACTCTGAAATACTTTAGAGAACCATATAAATACCATAATGAATGAATATGGCATGGTGTTATTCAGTACCATGGTAGATATTATGTTAACATAACTAATCTGATACTGTAAAAATTTGTCCCGGGACCGCGGGAATTTTTGCAACAGATTTGCCACCACAGTACTTTAATAAAAAAAGAGCTCTCAGCGAAACCGACAAACAAAGACAGGCAGATGGAGAGAATCTGAGGATTAGTAATAATAAAAAAAAAAAAAAAAAATAGTTTAATTGTGATGAGATTTCTAATTGCATCAGGAGAGCTGTGTTCCTACACTCTCGTCTGTTCATTCACTGTTGCCAAGTTTTCATTAAACCTCATAAACTGTATTAATATTTGGAGCTTCGCTAGCATAAAATATTTGCCTCTTTTGAAGTGTTTAATTGTAAAGCAAACAGAAGTTGATCACTGCAGAGATACGAATAGGCATGTTTGTGTTTCTGCAGAACCAGTTCGCTTACCAGGACGGCAGCTTCGGCATGGAGGAGATGATGGCCACTATCCCGCGGGTTGTGGCTGTGTCTGCGGTCAGCCCTGGCTGTTCTGCTCAGAAGCAATCTATGGCCCAGCAGGGGGCCTCAGGGTCCTCTGAGGCGTTTGAAGACAGTCGCTGTAATGGCACTCTCAGGAAGAAGGCTTCACCCAGAGCGAGCACTGGGGAGGACAGCAGTGGCCAGCGGTACAGCGCAGATCCAACCGTGATTCTGTGTGAGCGTGGAGCCAGAGCTGAGCCCGACCAGGATGGATACATGAGCGCCATGCAGGACAAAAAACCCTCAGGTACTAGAGGAATAAACTGGTGCGAGGAGGACGGGTAGAGGAGATTGATCTAAGAGAGCTCACATAGAGATGTTATGCTTTTTACCGTTAAAATTTCATTGGTAACCCTGGGTTGTCTTTGTTCAATGAATCACGCTGTTCATACGTTTACCCTGTGGTTAGTTATTAATCCTGTGTAGTCAGGTTTTGAAATTTGTCTTTGTAAATTTGAAAACCCTGGGTTACAGTTCTTGCATAAATAATATTGCCTTAACAAATACAGCACAAAACCTAGTATAATAACCGCTCGTTCATCTGTGTAAATTTCACCATTTCCACTCTGGACGTTTGGGATTGGGATTGGTCACCAAAAAATCTAAATTGTCTTTTTTTTTTTGTCAAATATACTCTCTCATGTAATTCCAAACCTGTATCTCTGACATTAATTTGTGGAACACAAAAGAAGATATTTTAAAGAAGTTTACAAACCAAACCCCTTTGTATGGACAAAAAAAAATTCTTAAAATACTGTGTTATTTGATGTTCCACAGAAGAACAATTTATTTTTGTGTCAACCATTCCTTAAAGCCTTATGAATATATATATATATATATATATATATATATGCATATGCATATGCAAGGGGGAGCATTTGACATCACTTGGACCTCTCAGCGAAACATACTTTTCATTACTTTTGTGTCCATAGCTGCTTTTTCAGACTATTTGAAAGGCAATATCCAAAATACACATTTAAGTTTTCATTACACTTACACTACACATCTGAAGATTTCAAATACACTACATATCTTTAAAGGTTGTTTTTTTCTTCTGCACTGAGCCAGAAATGTCCACTTCAATAGCCCTTACATACACCAAACTTTCCAGTTTTATTCCTATCTACAGTGATTAATTAACTAGGAAGAAGTGATACTGTATCTATTACTTAAAATTTCTACCCTTTTCACCTGTAGTGTCTTGCCTTAAAGATTTTAGGACAGTATGAAAAAAAGTTACTAAATCTTGGGCTAATTGCTCGCACAGCTTGCTATATACCTTTAATTCTAGGACTTCAGAGGGCATTCAATTGAGTCCGTGTAGAAAACCTGCTTAAATCAATGGTAGTCGGAACTAGCTGGCACAATGTTCTCAATCTGGCCACCTTCTCTATTCTCACTGCTTTTTTCTTTTCAGTTACAGATTATCTCAACCCCGTGGAGGAGAACCCCTTTGTCACCCATCGCAGAAACGGAGAGATCCACACTCTGGACCGGGGTTACCACAGCACCTCCAACGGGCAGCCCAAGATGGAGGATGAGTATGTCAATGACCCGCTGTACCTCAACACGTTCCATAACTCTGGGGAAAAAAGCCACGACATTTTGAGGAAGAACGGAGCCCCTGTGGTGCACACGGCAGTGGCAGCAGCAGCAGTAGTAGCAGCAAATACTGGAACTTCCAACAACCAAAATCTTTCCCAAACCGTGCAACCAGCAGCACCCAGTGCCCACATCGCAACGCAGCCGCTGTACCAAGGCAAACAAAGCATTTCCACCCTCTCAGGCCACACCCTCCACTCCGCCCATCCCGGACACACCCTCCACCCGACACACACCCTCCATCCCACTCACTCCGGGACCATCAAAGCCGACATAAAGCCCAAAAAGACATTTGACAATCCTGAGTACTGGCAGCACAGTCTTCCCCCCAAGGCCACTCTCCACAACCCCGAGTATCTGCAGGACTGCAGCACACGCTTCTTCTATAGGCAAAACGGCCGGATCCGACCCGCCGTGGCCGAGAACCAGGAGTACCTGTCGGAGTATGCGCTAAAACCGGGCACCGTGTTGCCACCGCCTCCCTACCGCCAGAGGAACACTGTTGTGTAGCAACAACGAACGAGACAAAGAAGGAAAGATGGAGGTAAAGAGAGAGTCATAGTGTGTTCTCACCCTGGCTCTCACACCAGCATCCTGATCTCTCCGCTCCTCTCTGAACTGGATTTAACACCCAATCTCCAACAACCTGGAACTGATCCACCTGGGTGAGCTTCTCCTCCAGAGGCACTGGTCACAAATGACCACATCAGTCAAAGCTCCTTCCTGCTTGTCTCTCCTCACTCCAATTAACATTAAGACCTTTCCCCCTACCTGATCCCAACTATTGAAAAGTGATACTGTTCTGAACATAAGATACTGTAGATGTTGCACTCATCTCATTGGAAGCAAGTACTGATTATGACATGCAACATGGGTCATTCTTTTGTGCAATTACAGAAATGTTTATCTTGTTTTTGGGATGTTGATTTGAAGCTACTATATGATCTGTTGTAATTTATGAATTTCGTTAGCATAGTTTGTTTTAGCACTCCATACAGATGTGTTGTTCTGGGAATATCATCATGGACCCTGAGACAAGAGGGTGCAAGAAGGTCCTAACTGAAACAGGCCTGGTTGGATGCTACATACAAAAACAGATGTCAACCAGGACCTTTGATCACAACCTTCTCGGATGGCACATCTTCAAAAGACAACCCAATGTGTGATGTTCTGTTCGAAATATCTCCATAATTCATCTGGTTTTGTGCACATATATCATATTACTCAAACAAGGCACTTTTTGTTACTTATATTGAGCCGTTCTTTCCTCATTTTAATTCGCAAGACTGGAGCGATTCACAACTGGAAACAGTCCAACGGTCTGCATTAGACGTCCCTAAAACTACATGTGTAAAGGCAATTTGATGAAGAGAAGCACTCCATGCTGAGAACAGTATCAGCCCACATAAGAACGAGACCGTACCGCAGCCCGCCACAAAATCAATAACTTCATAAAAGCAGATCTGCAACAGACTACTGTAATAACATTTTTATTGTGGATATAGCCAGCATTGATCTGTATGCTCATGGAGTTGTCACCTTAAAGGTAGCCTTCCTTATTTTGTCATTTATTGTGTGGAATAAAACCCCCAGATCGGGTCTACCTTGAACTTCAGAAGCTATAATCAATTCTAGCGACCAATAGCGTCCATGTAGACGGATCTACTTCGGCGAATGGATATTTACACAGCGACGGAGGCCCAGGTTTGCACGGAAAACTCGACAGCACACAACGCCTGGCTCCTGTTCTGAAATATGGCCGGAAAACTGTTACAACTGCATAAACTTTATCCACGTGCGAGTCGATGAGATGCACAGGACTTGCGATCAGCTCTTTGTAGCTGGGTACATTAAAACTGCAACAATGAAATAGAGAAGAAAGGAATACCATCACTATGAGGAACAAATTAGAACGTACGAATGGAATATTTGCCCCGAGGTCAGAGATGGGACTGCCTCAAATCTGTCATCTCCATTTGAACTGTCGCCCTTCATGACTTTTCTATAAGAAGCATCTCACTGAGCCACATGGATACAAGTTAAGGAAGATAACGCAGTTTATTTGAGCATGTCGGAAAAACAACTGCTGCATCTTCAATCCCAACCACAGCATCCCGGTTTCTAGGGCCAGATTCATGTATAGTTTTGAACACTGCCAGTCACTATGCTTTTCTGCTAAGAGGAATATTAATGATGTTGTGTTGCTGGTTTGGGGATGTAAAATGGTTTTATAGCACTTACAGCCTGGCACAGCCGCATGAGTTTGTTTTAAACACCAACGGCACTGATTGAATACTCATTTATTATAATCATAGCTCACATGACGATAGCAAACACCACCCGCCCACATGCGTTTGTTTTGCTCTGTCATTTTTCTTCTTTTGTATGAAGGTTTACGGTTACATGGAGCACTTTAATTAATGAACATAACAAAGATAGAGCAGAGTTCCTTTCATTGTGGATATTGCTGTTCCCATGTGATAACAGATTAGACAAATGACATTTTTGGCTCTCTACTGGAAACGAAATCAGGGAATGTTAGTGACGCGCAGTAATTTTGCCAAACACAGATGTTTACTAATTGAAGTATTTATCTCAAGCTTTTAACCTTAAATATAATACGATTAGAGCAGAATTTAAGTTGGGTTGCTGTAAAAGAACGTTAAGATTACCTATAAAAATAATATAAGACTCCTTTACAGGATGAAACTGATACTTGAAATTGCTTCATTTTAGCTCCTATAGAATTTGGAAAATATTTTAAAAGTTATGAAGTACATACAATGTGTAGAACTAAGGCCAAATGATATTTTTATTCATTTGTTTTTTTTTTTGTTTTTTGTATTTATGACAGACCCAATGCATAGTTATGTGAAGGCTTTTGGTTACAGTTATGAAAAGCTTAAAGTAGTTCAACCTCCATTATTTCCCTCTTTGCTTATTGTTCCAAACATGTTGAAGCTTTCATTTGCCACATAGGGGATGGACAGCTCTTCTCTCGACCCAATTAAAGGCAAGAACCTCATGCACATGCTACTGATAACGTCACCGCGAGTCAGGGTGTCTAAATCTACATATGTAGCAACTGCTGTGAATACAGGGTGGGAAAAGATCTACTAAATCTTTCGAGTGAGGAACAACTAGACCAAAATAGAGGGAGAAGGATCCCTGAAATGTGATATTAGAGACTGTTTTTGCTTTTTCACAGATAAAGACTGTTAAAGGATTGGACACATATTTGGAAACATTTCTACTTTCTGGAAAATGAGGTTTCTTTGGAGCAAAAACATTTTGTTTCGCTGCACATTGTTCTTTGGTGACTCACTTTTAGCAGAATCTAGAAAAACACGAGACAGACATCTTGACATAAACTTGTGTAAATATAACTGAATGGACTTGGAGATAATTATGTGAAGAGTGGTGAGATATTGACTTTTTTTTCCCTTTTTAAAAAAAGCACTGCTTTAAAAGATCTAATGGGTGAGTTCACTAAGAATGAAACCACTGTGAATGATTCACTAAAATAGTTATACAGATCAGGTAACAACACAAATGCACACACACAATCTATTGAATGCAATTTTTGTAAATCTTAGGTTGTGATTAATTTAGGAGACTTGAATCTCCAGCACTAAAATCCAGACACTTGAATCAACTCTTTAAAATGCTTAAAGTGCACTTTACTACAACTCACATCTGGATATATGACTGCTGGTAATGTTCTTCTCCATCACTCAATCAACATTTGATGAATTATGTACGCAAAATGTACACACCGATCTGTTTAAAATGTAAAATGGTTTACTGGCCTGAGTTCCGTCAGGAGTAACAGGCCAATAGCGATAAGTTAAGTTGAATTTATATAAGGCTGAAAACAATTCATTTACATAAAGCGGGGAACTATTTTACTATTTTACCACTTTTTGAACTGGTTTGTTGGTGATTGGTTAAAAAGTATAGGGTTTTAAGTTTAAAAATGCATGCAAAAGTGGTGCAGCTGCTTAGTGAATTCACCCATTGATCTTTTTCTTTTTTCTTTTCCTCCCTCATTTTTAAATAGAACACATTTGTCAGCTAGTTATATGTGATTTAGGCACATAAAATCCCCTTCATATGTTTAAATGGGCCCTATAACTCTGAAGGGATTTATAATATCCCTGCCATCATATATTTTACAGTATAGAGAGGCAATAAGCTTTACAAAATACAATGTATTTCAGTTTGTCACATTACTGTTGCGGTACTTATAATATGTTAGGGCATTTAAAGTTTAACACAAACAATTAAAATAATTAGCAGTGTTATTGAGTCTACCATTGCTGATCTGATCATGCGTATTTGCATATCAAATGCAGTGTCTGATGGAAACAAGCACAAGTTGTTCTTTTGGGTCCTTCTCATTAGTTGTGCCCCTTTTTATTTCTTCTCTATGCTCACCGGAACTTATTTAGCATGCGTCAAGGTATTCGGAAAGTATCGGTAGACTAAGCACAGTTTAAAAAGTCATTTTGTATCACAAAGGACAAATAAAGGGAGGAAAAACATCTTCCCGCAACACTGACATTTGGAATGGTTGTTCCTCATGATTTTACTACTGTACGTCAATGAGAAAATGTGAATAGTATTTTTATAGACAGTTGAATTGGCCAGATGTATATTTGTAAATAGCTGGGAAACTTGCGCTCTTTTCGACTGACCTTTTTTTCCCATTATGTTTTGTTCACTTATATTGTGTGTGACTGGTTATTCTTATTTGATGGCTGTATATATCTGTAATTTGAACAGCACATATTTGATTTTGTAGATCTTGCAGGTTCTTTTAGTACTTCGGTGTGTTTTTTCGTGACCGTATGTAGCCCGGCTTGGTGCTTTTTGTGTTCTTTAACCTCTGCCCATGCTCAAGAGGTAGATGTTTTCTTTCGGTCAGGTATAGCCTCCCCCCTTCACCCTTCACCCCACAATTTTCTCTTTTTGTACAGAATCCAGCGTGGGGAATCTGCAGCTGTGTAACAATAGCATTTCTATCTCGCGGGAATCTCTCTCAACTCCAGTTAGGCTTTTCCTGACTTTAGTCCTGGTCATATCGGTAGTATCTAGTTGTTTCTCAATATATAATTCATAACCATGCACAATCTCCCATCTCTTTTCACATCGGCAGCCGACCACACGGTGAGCTCAGGCTTAGCCGAGGGTTGCGAACGCAAACACGGTGAAAAATGAAGGCGAAAGCCAAAGTCCCTGAGCTCAACCTTCTGAAATACATCTGCCACGGTGTTCCTCCAAGACATTCATAAGTCAGAGGTTATTATTCATGCTGTCAAGAGGACTAATTGCCTGGAGTGTTCATTTGGCCGTATTGTTATTGAGTGACGGCTCGTCCAAACTGAAGTCAAGTCTTGTCATTTTTGATCCAGGCATACAGTGAGAGTTGAGACGCCCATCTTGAGCTCTGGTCCCACTAACTTTCTCCACCACAGCTTTCCCATTCCCCAACGCTAGAGCATTTAAATACTGTTTCACAGTTTTGTTACCTGAATCTATATTTTTAATTTAATATAAATAAATAAATAAATACAACACCTGATATGTGAGTCTCTGAAGGTTTTTTTTTTTTTCCAAATCGGAATGCATCTAACATTATTTACGCATGACATTATGATGGCTCAGAGATTTTTGCTTTTTGAATGTCAAAATCTGACATTTTTTCAAAGCGTTTCGAATGTCTTGATGGACAGCCAAGTGTGTTAAGTCTGCAGTCATCTCAAGGCAATGATTCCGAATTTCAGTCTCTTAAATCAGATATACCACTTCAGAACATTTTCAGATTTTAAAATCACATACTACAACCTTTTTAAGCGTCTTAAAAAAACTGGGATACAACATCAAAATGTCACAGTGATCCACTAGAAGACATTCTGGCCAGGTGTTCCTGAATGCATATTTAACACTTCGTTTCATCAGAAGTCTTGTTTGACTCGAGCCCTTTTTTTAGGTGGTGGTTGTTTTATATGGGAATCTGAGGTGGTTTCAACATTTATAGTCAGTTATTTTAAGAAATGTTTGTTTTCCTCTCAAATGAAAACTACAGTTAGCTCAACTTCAATGAAATGTCACGTAATTTCCAAGATGACATAATGATTTTGATTTATTGTAATTGTTTATTATTTTGTGTTCTTACAATAAAAAATATATAGTACAATATAACTGACAAAATTGTTTTGATAAGTCATAGCACCATCTTGTTTTGTTTACACCTGACCCTCGCGTAAAAATTGAGCCAAACAGGTCCCGACTATGTCTGTAACATAGTGTAGGCAATGAAATTACATTATAACTCTCTCGTTCCTCTTTGAATTAGCAGACATTTTTATACCTTCGTTTTAGCATCGAGGAGCCATGCAAAAGTTCTGTTAGACAAAACCATTACAGTCTGAATAGTACTTTAGACGGCAATCTGATGAAAGTTCTTGCACTTATATTGAATTGAATTGCAACCACCTTAAAACTTAATAGCTCTGATAATCACAACTCAAGATGATAAAGCATGATTATTTGTGTGTGCTTGTGCATGACAGAATCTGCTCTCTTCCTCTCAGTGACATTTTATGGTATTGTCACTGGAAATCCAATATTGTAAGAGGGTGTGATCAGTATTGTCTTTCTTTTTTTTTTCCCCTCTATCATAGTGAGTCAAATCACTTTTCTCAAGCACATAATTGAGTGTGATAGACGCCATCCATCATCCTCCCAGCCTTCCCCTCTGTACCTGTGACATTCTGTATAGATTTTCCCATGAAGAAAAATGATCAGAATCCCTGGATCTAAATATGACCAGATCTCTCCAGCTGTGATTCACTGCCGCTGTTTTTGTACCTTTTTTTCTGACATCCTCTGCATTCTGCCATAAAATAATTCTTATGATTGGGTAATGGGTTCTAAATTAGGATCAAATTAGGTGCTTTTATGTTACTCATGTGTGAACAGGAACTGAAAATAATGGGAAATTAACTCCAGCAATTGACCCTTCACAAAGACCCGCCCCTGCGCCGTTGCTCAGTAACTAACAAGCCATGCGCTCTCACGCCACACATCATGTTCTCACGCTGTGAGAAATACATCACTGGAGCATAGAGGACACTGACAACGCGTTGACAGACATGAAACAGTTTCATATTTAATATATCATAATTTTTTTTAAAGAAGTTTAAACAATAAATACCATATAGTGGCTCTTTAATGTGTCGTGACAGATTGCTGCATCTCTTCATATTAGTTCATTTATAGTCAAATAAACATGAATGAACATCAGAAGGAATGTTGTTTCAAGCGTGGAAAGATGTGAGTCCAAGTTCCCCAACGTTAATCTACTAACTCCCCTGACTGCTTTGTCAGACAAAATGGCAGATTTTGGGTTATGATTGGTTAGATCGCCTGTCAATCAAACTGTGAAGGGTCAATTGCTGGCCTACATAGTTCATCCAAAAAAAAAAAAAAAAAAAAAAAAAGTTCTGTCATCATTTATCCACTATTCCACACCTGTATGGGGTAAGTACTTTTTTTAATTATTATTTTTCCAGAATTTCATATTGGTTCCATTACATGTGATAGTTTAGATTTCCTTATGAACTGCTCTGACTTTCACCAACTATCGTCAACCCCTCCAGTCAGCAATTCAGGGAAAAAACCTGGACAAAAGTCATGTGATGTATTCCGCTCTTTACAACCCTACATAGCCAGACCTTTTTCCTCCCATGTCACAACTCTTTAAATATAGTCTATAAAGAATCACCTTTAGAGTCGCATTTACCTTGGTAATGTACTGCAACTGCCTGCATTAATGAAGCAGCTAAAGCTGGGGGAAAGGCAATAGTGTTCTCTTTCACAACAGAGCAATGGGATTCTATTTTCGCATTGTGGAGCTGAGCATCTTCGTTTCCATAAATGCAGAGATAAATGTTGTGCTTCGTCATGTGGCAAGAAAAGTGTAAGGCGATGGCGCTAAAGGCGATAAAAGGCATTTTCCAGACTACGCAGCCCAGTGTTACTGAAAGCCCTGTCGGTACATCAGCAAGCGCTTGCGTTTGTGATTGAGTGGGCCCGGTATAGACCACTAAGCAGAGGAAGAGTTCCCCTGAGAGCTTTCATTATACGACGCATATTACATTCCCTGCAGTGGAGAGATGAGGCGCAAAAGCCACCAAGCAGGAGTCTTTCATTTTCCCTCAACGTGCCCATCGATATGCTTCTGCCTACAGGTAACCTATGGGCCAATCTCCAGAGCAATCTCATTGACTGAATCCCATTACAAAATATAATTTTTGAATCTAACAGAACGATTGCTACCTAACACTTTAGCATTTCATGTTGGATACTATCCCGGCTGCTGCAGTTTTGAACAATTCTGTAGTCTGCTAATCTATAAAAATGGAACTAAACCTCATTATATATATATATATCTATATCTTCTTGGATCTACAGATGTTTGGGATGTGAACAAGTTTCCTGCTGAACACAAGAACTGGTCATCCGGTTCAGTAAATAGGCTGGATTGCTTTTGCACCACTTGAGCGATTTCTCATTCAAGCAAAATAGGTTCAGAGATATACAGAGAACTATAAATCTTCACTGCTGGCCTTTTGTGGAATTTATGAAAAATGGTGTAATTTTACATTTATTTGCATGTGCTCTTTGCAAATGAAATAACAGACTGAATTCAACATCTTGCAATTCTCAGTTCTCAGTTGTGGATGCAGCAGATTACTGCAATCTGACGAACTACGCGGTACAGAATTTTATTGATTCTGCCATTCAGTTTTCATCTTCTGTAATTTACAGTTTGTCAGAATCAGGGTAACACACTTTGCTTTTTTCGGGTAGTAACTATGGTTCATGGTTTGGCTAGTTATAGTATCGCAGCCCTGGAAGCACCTGCTGTTATGTTCTATGTTACTACATCTGGCAGCAACAAGATTTGTTTCTTTTGTTAATTTTCATTAAGTTATTGAATATATTTTATCAGTGCATTTAAAAGCATGATAAGCTGTTTCAGAGCTCTTAAAGTCATGGAAATCTTTCTATTGCCTTTGACATCAGAGCTCATAGTTATTAGTGCCTTCATCAGCCTTGTCATGATTTAATTTTCCTGCATTAGTAGCATGGAACTATTTTTTTTTAATGGAACAGTTTATTGAACAAGACAATGGATATCAGCAGTTGCTGATATTTATATGGCCAAAAAGAAAGATCAATCTTTTTTTTAAAGCTTAATGTAATGTACTGTAAATCAATAAGATTTTTATACCAATATAGCAGACTACTTACATAAAATGCATATAAATATCACTTGCAGCTATATCTCCCAATAAAATGTTTTACTAAGAAGACATTTAAATGCTTATAATCAAAGCTCTCCAGTTGTTTTTATCGAGAGGGATAACATAATGCAATACAATACAACAATAACTGGGCAATGTACAAATAGATGTTCCTCAAAAACCTGATATATTACATTTCAGACTCACTGTTTAACATGATTTTGTTTTTATTATGTATGGATAGTTAAATAAACCCAAATGGCTTCACTCCAGTAAGTGTTCATCTTGAAATATTCTAAAAAGCAATTTGGCAATATAAAATATCAGTATGAAAGCTATTTTATGCTTAATTTATAAAAATCAGTAAATATTTCACAGCAAAGAGACATGATAACCTGAAGGGGCTCATTTTTAGAATTAAACTAAAAGGCCTTTAACTTGCTTTTGATCATCTGATAAACATATCAAACATACATAATTCACCAAGTGTCAAGTCATCATCTTGGATAGAAATATGGTTATTTTTCATTTTCCTATCAGGTTTTGCATTTAAAAATGTCTTAAGCCTTGGCAACGAGATTTAACGATGAGACTGTGACGAGCAGGGCAGGCGAGAGCCGTGAGGGAACGGCGCGAGGCCGATGACGTGATTGCTAATGAGCGTCAGCTGCGCGCTGCACCGTCCTCGTATCTCTCAAGCTCCGGAAGCATAAAAGAGGAGCGAGAGAGGACCAGGCCTGGATTTTATTTTGTGTTTTATTATGTTTGTGTGTTTTTACTTTACTTTTACTTTCACTTCATTATTTGTTTATTTTATTTATTTATTTTATTCCCGCGTCCTTCTTCCCATATTTACGAACTGTGTTACAGAGTCATAAAAGACACTGAGATTAAACTCACTGCTATTACTTCCAGTTCATGTTGGAAGGTCAAGTGGGGTGTCCTGCAGTAAATGCACATACTGCACACAGTATGCATACCAGATATGTGTATTATTCCTATATCTGCAGGAAATATGTATACATACACACCTCGGTACCACACTTGATTACTCCAACAGCCACTTTCCACATACTCACTGAGCCTTTGAAACACTCATTTCCAATGGGAGGGTTGTCGTCGTCGGTTCAGATGCAGCGAGAGACTGTTGAACACAATGTCTCATTAGTCTGAATAGGGAATGATGCCCGTCTCATTTTATCCATCACCTGGAGAATTGTAACAGAGGTAAACTGTGGCTACAGAATCATCTGTCAATTTACAACGGCTGCTTTTTGTTTATGCACATACTTGTTTCTCCTGACTCCTTTCTTTCCCTTTTTATGAAGGAATCATCGTTAGAAATGTTCTTGTTTCTCTGTGTTTTTTTTAAATCACGCAACCTCGTTTAAGCGGAACGGCTAAAGCGAAGAAAATTACCCCAATTATTTCTCTCCCACAACAGGACCATTCTCCAGGTCAGCTTCATCCTCAGATGCTGCTTTTAATCACAATTAGCAATCAGGAAACAGCCGTCATGCAAAGCCGTGGCAAGACGTGCGTTTGCATGTTTGTCTTGGTAATTACTGCGGATCCTGCCTCTGCTGCGCCAATGTGACGTGATCTGATCTCCAGACGTTTGCTGCCTCATCCTTCTTTCTCCGTGTAATTGTTCCGTGGCTTTTTCGAAGCTCGCACATTGCTCTTTGTAAATGAGATGAGACTCTCGCCTCTCGCTCGTGTGTATGTGATCAAGAGCGTTTGATTGGGATTTTAAGGCCTATCAGTTCCATTCTTCATAGGCCGCTTTCTGTGGAAACTCAAGTTCATTTGACGTCAGCGTTCAGTTTGGTTGGTGTAAAGCGTGGTTAATGACTTAAGTTGCATTTTTGCGTGCTCCCGGTCACACCTATCATTTATTCAGATACAAGCAGCAATGTATTTTCATATAACATTTCATTATTCTTTGCATTTCTCCCAATGCATCCCTAGCAGACAAACACAGGTGCATGATAAGTTTTGGTGGTAAAAGTGATTAAATGAACAGTGAAAGGTTTTCATCTACTGAATCCTCCACTTGTTATCTGTTCGCCTATAATGTCTGAATAACGTTATGATTGTCATGTTTTGTAATTACATTTTTCAGTTACATTTTTATGCATTAGGTAAACACTTTTAAGTAAACTAAGTGACTTACATTGAATCAAACAAAACTTTAAAAGATACTTAAAGCATTTATTTCTCATTCATTCATTCACAATCATGTCAGTGATGAAAGGCTGAAGCTTTACAGTTCTTCTCAACATAATTTGATAGCTGCACCAATGCATGTTTGACCCTCAACACTCTTCAAATTTGTATGTATAGAATACACAGGCATACCATTATGACCACCTTCCTAATATTGTGTTGGTCCCCCTTTTACAGGCAAAACAGCCCTGACCCATCGAGTCATGGACTCCACTAGACCCCTGAAGGTGTGCTGTGGTATTTGCACCAAGATGTTAGCAGCAGATCCTGTAAGTCCTCTAAGTTGTCAGGTGGAGCCTCCATGGATCGGACTTATTTGTTCAACACATCCCACAAATGCTCAATTGGATTGAGATCAGGGGAATTTGGAGGCCAAGTCAACACGTCAAACTCGTCTTTGAGCTCCTGCAACCATTCCTGAACCATTTTTGCTTTGTGGCAGGATTCATTATCCTGCTGAGTCCACAGCCACCAGGAAATACGCTTCCATGAAAGGATGGACATGGTCTGCAACAATGTTTAGGTAGGTGGTACGTGTCAAAGTAACATCCACACATGGATGGCAGGACCCAAGGTTTTCCAGCAGAACATTGCCCAATCATCACACTGTCTCCGCCAGCTTGCCTTCTTCCCATAGTGCATCCTGGTGCCATGTGTTCCCCAGGTAAGCGACGCACACACACCCAGCCAGACTGGGAACACTCCACAAGAGCTGCAGTTTAGGAGATGCTCTGACCCAGTCGTCTCGCCATCACAATTTGGTCCTTGTCGAACACAAAATCCTTACGCTTGCCCATTTTTCCTGCTTCTAACACATCAACTTTGAGGACAAAATGTTCACTTGCTGCATAATATATCCCACCCACTAACAGGTGCTGTGATGAAGAGATAATCTGTTATTCACTTCACCTGTCAGTGGTCATAATGCTTTGCCTGGTGGATATGGCTCATCCATCTCTAACATAAAGCCAAAAAGCTTCCATGGTCTGGCAAGCAAATAACCCGAGACATGGCCTCCATGAGCGCTAGTGCCAACAAACAGCTCTCTTATAGGGCATGAGTCACACCTTCCGTGCTGCAGGTGGGTGATGAGACACATCTCTGCACAGATCGCCGGGAGAGACTGCGTGTGAGAGGAGACAAGCCCGTTCAGTCATCATGGGTCAGCGTCATCTTCCTCTTCCAGTTCATCACCTCTCAATACTGCCTCATGGAGATCAGCTGCAGCTCCAAGAAGTTTCTGAATATAGTTGTCAGTCCAGAGACTGTTTCTGTCTTTACACATATCCCATGAGAACAAGCAATGAATGGAAATTTATACAATGAAAAATGCAAGGCTTGAGGAAATATATTCAGTCATGAACTCTACTAATAATGCCTTTATGGCTACAGATAAATATCTTTACAAAAAAGCCAAAATGGCATTTGCTGAAGCAAAAACAAAGGAAAACAAAACCTCTAAGGAAACCAAACACTTTATTTTTCTCTCTCACACAGATGTGCTGTAAGCACCAGTGTTGGGTACATTTTTCAGTCGTGTGGCTTTTTTTGCAAGCTTTTTTTTTGTGTCATAAAAAAAAAAAAAACATCAATGTATTTGTCACATCAAGCATGCAACCTTGCAACAAAGTGGGCTGAGCAAATAATTAACCTCTCTCATATATGAATTATATCATAGGTAATGAATTATGAATGATTAAACAATATATAGATGACGTCAAACTAATCTTTTATAAAAATATGAGTTCAGCATAATAATAATAGTATATACAAAGTAAGTATAAATCTACCCCATATCCTGCAATGTTGCAAACATGGATATTTGAAGTTTCTGTTCTTTTAATTCAACTAAGAGATCACGCTGTGACGTATTCTTCTTCTATTGGTCACACCTCATCACATGATACAAATTGACAGGTAAACACACTTTTACAGTTGCATAAAACAGATTCAGTGTAATTCTTAGGTTTTAGTAGCTTATAGTGTAGCTAAGCTTGACTGTCATTTTACTAGTATGATCTTGTGGCTTCTCAAGCTATAGTGTCAAAGTAGCTTCCCCAGCATTGGTAAATACAGTCTTCCTTCAGATCAATGGCTCCCTGTACTCCCTCCATAGGGACAAGAGTCTCAAAGATGGAAGATTTCTACTTACAGCTTGGTGGCTGGTCCTGAGGATGGACCGCCTACTCTTTCTGTGTCTTATTGGTCCAGTTTTCCTTTTGAAAATGAGCATCAGCCTAAAGCAAACTCTTGGGAGTTCTCTCAAAGCAGTTATATCCCTGCAGGATAAATGTGAATGCCCTCTGACAACGTTATTGGGTTTTTAACACCATAATAACCGCTTCAGCGCTGGGCCTCAAGTCAACATTTCTCAGCCTATGGCCTTTCGCTAAAACAAAGTGGCATTAGTAATTTCAGCGCGAAAGCTTATGTCCAGTAATTGTAGGATTGGAGCCATTATGACTCAGCCCAAAGCCAGAGAGAGCTGCTAATGCACATCATTAGCATGTCGCTCCTGCTCATAAACAACCATCTGACCACTGCATTGACTGCATGCTTACGTCTGTGCTCTAACAAAGTGACGGCATTGAATGTGTGATGTTAGAGAATATTAATTGCCATTCTGCTCAGCCTCAAAAAGCCCCGCCAGCTAATCTGACAAATTAGCCCAAAAATCTGAAAAATGAAATCAACCATGACATCAGTTAATTAATTTCTCTACGTATTATCTTCTCACATTGTGAAACTTTTTTCTAATCAGAAAACAGAGGGTTTGTGTCAACTTTTTTGCTGAATTTAAAATAACATCACTCAAATTTCCATATTCTGGATTTTAGAATTTTGATATCAAATGCACGTGGATTGTGATCCAGGGTGTGGAAACCTGACAGATCAGTGATAATATTATCGCTGACATATATTATGGTTTGTATTAATATTAATAAAAATATTTTTTATTTTTTATTACGTTTTCATTTTTGTTAGTTTTAGTAATTTCTTGTGTTTTTGTACATTTTTACTCGTTTTTTTTAAAATAAGTATCTTTTTATATAAATTTTTACAGTTTTATTTCTGTAAACTGATTGAAAACGAGAAATAATTTATGGTTTTAGTTAACTGTAAAAACCGTGGGATAAAAGTCATATTTAATTTGACAAATGAAACAGCTGTGGGGAATAGAATTCAGTCTGCTCAATAGTTGTCACTTACATCATATAATTAATATTCATGAGTCAAACTAGTTTACAATATGGCCCCTCACTTCTCAATATTGTTTCTACATTACAATACATATTTCTTATCCTCTCATCCAAACCGTGGGCAAACACCAGTAAACAGACATATTCTTTAATTCGCATCGCAACTATACCTCCAATTACACCCCTGCTTCAGACAAGCCCGTAGCGCTAATGGTGGTGCACACACATACAGCATTATTACGTAAATATGCCTACAGACAGCATAAACACACAACCATGCATCTCAGTGAGAGCTGGAGCCCTGTGGATCATTAGCGCTTTTGAAGACATGCTTAGCTCCACACTTTGCTCAATTTACCTCAGAGTTTTGTTTACTCTTCCATACAAAAGAACTGCTGCATACCGCGCAAATAAATAATACATTTTCAGAACAAATGGACAAAAACGTTATACAGTGTCCTAAAAAGATGTGACAAAATAACAGCAACAACATAACGCAAACATTTCGCTGACTAGCCCGCCCATCATGGGATCTTTGTTATTTTATTTAATCATTTAAGTGAACAAGTCATTGCCCTTCACTTCCAGGCACAGACTTTTCTATAGGTTCACTATAGGCATCTCCATCGTGAATACATAAGCAAGACTATATATATATGTGTGTGTGTGTGTGTGTGTGTGTGTGTGTGTGTGTGTGTGTGTATGTATGTATGTATGTATGTATTTGACTGGAGATTGTTTTGTAAAAGCACAGTGCAGTTAGCTACATCGCAAATCGTAAGTTAACAGTTTCAGAATGTCTGTAAATGACGAGTTTTTTTAATGGATAAAAAAAATAAAAATAAAAATAAAATACTCATGTGCAAGCCTTAAAGGAGCCGCCCTTTAAAAACAAATAATTTCAGACAGAGGCTCCGAATGAGGGCTGAAATTAATCATTCTGCATATTTTGTTAGATTTTTTTTCATGCAAAAAACTTTATTGACATTATAGGTGAACCTCATGGAGGATATTTAAATAATTGCCTAATTTAAAAAAAAAAAAACGAAAAAAAACATAATGAGCCCTTTAATAACGGTTGCGAATGCCTGGAGGGAATCGCTTGAGCGAATGATTCAAATGATTCACCCGTAATCCATTGATTTCCTCATATCCAATGTTTATTCATGATCTTACGTTCGCGTGTGACTTTGTACGTTTTCATTTATTATTCCATGGGCATCATCAGACAGTCCTGCTGAGAGCTCTCGAATGAGATGAATCATTTCTAATGAAGAACTTAAAGTCTCCATAGGCTTGTGTTACTGCTCTAAATCACACATATTCAAGTTTTTCACTGATTCCACCAAGAATCAGTAGTGCCAGTGTAGAAATTATGCCCCCATTGACAATTTATGGCAACAATATAATGTGTTGTGATAGTTAGCCATAAAACTGAAAAGGCAAGAGGGTTATTTTTGTATTGTTTGTCTTGGAGGAGCTAATTGAAGTGTCACAATTCATTATACAGGCTGTGTCCTCCACCCGTCCAATGGCAAAATGACAGTATCAATCTCCCACTGTCTCCTCACATCACCATCCTAGCATGACTTTGTGAAGGAGTACAAGTCTGTCTCTGTATTCAGATAACTCTCCCTTCATTTTTTTAAACTTGGCTGTAACAATACCAATGTCATGGGTTCGATTATCAGAAGATGTAAGAACTGCATTGATTTTTTGCTTTTTTTTACCTTTTATTCATAAAACCATCTGTCAAATGCACAAATGTGTAATCGTGTGCTGTGACGTCAAAAAAGGCCAGATGTTCCAATGAGTTTCATATTATTATTATTATTATTATTTTTAGGTGCTGTGAGTAACTGAGAAGAAGAAAAGTCGATCTTTGTAAAACAGCTGCCTCCTTGGAGGATTGCTGTCTGAAATGACAAACTTTCAGCGACTGGTTGAGTCAACAAGTGTTCCAGACACTCATAGAAATGCCAATCCATCTAAAGGTAGGCTCCCCCAGGCTTCAAACTATCTTTTGTTCTTGAAGTGATATTATAACCCATAATTTCAGCCTGGTTTCCTACCCAAGCTTCATTTGTTATTGCTAAGCATATTGTGATGATACTGAATACGTTAAAATGTCAAAGAAATACAGTGCTATCCTACACTAATGAGGGGTATGAAATGTTATTGCTTTTCTCATCTGCAGATAAATCAAAGGTGATGCCATGTTAATCCAGGCTGATAGACTGATGACATGTCTTCCTGACAAATGGCTACTGTATGTTGCAGTCAGTCTTCTGCTGTTCCACTGTCCTATAATTGCCATTTAAAAGTTTTTAGGGTTAAATTGATGGACGTCAGTCTGAACAGCGTGTTGCGTCCTTCTAGTGCACTTTAATTTATTCCGACATCAATCATTTACCCCCGCATGCTTCGTTACGGACAAACTCTAAGAGAGGGAGAGAGCGCTAGGTTTTGTCCTTGTACCAGAAGCAATGTAATATCAAATGCTATTCTCCAAAGCTCTCTCCCAAGAAGCCTGAACAAATGAATGTGAGCTTTTATGTCTTGAGTTGATACGATAAAAAACATCAGCGCAATTCAACTCTCCATTTCAACATTTATTTCCTTTTGCATACGTACATGGAGTAAAAGTCAAGTAAAATCTATAGGCCTACAACTTTATCAACAGCAGGACTTCATTTGTGTGAATCTGATCTGGCATCTATTAGAGGTTCCCTTCCATTGAATTCAAAAATTGAATTCATTTTTATTTATACTTAAATTTTATTTTCAGTAATTCCTAGTACAAAAAAAAAACTAAAACTGTAGTCTCTGACAAAACTGCATTTGTACGGAGCCCATAAATGGACATTCTTATGAAAATCTGAAATAGAAGGAAAAATTATACTTTCATACGTCTTTCGCAAATGTTTTGGGTTTGCTCTCAGAAATTTTGAGTTCATTCGAGGGAACGCAAGTTTCTCAGGGTAATGCAAAAGTTTTGCGAGGGAACACAAAGGTTTTGTGAACAAAGCATTTTTTCAACCCATCTCATATTTTTTTCCATCACCATGTTCTTTTAGGAGCTCTTCATGTTCGCTTGCAAAAGCAATGAAATTCATAGATTTTAGAGTACACTACAGTTCCACTACAGACCTCCAGGGTTGAATGTGTTTGAGTCAGAAGTGTGTGTTTCCCCCTTCATAAGTTTTTCCGTACCTCAGACAATAACATATGCATGGCGCTAACAACGACAACTTCATGAGTTGAATTTCTGGGGAATGCATGATGTACTATGAATTGCTTAGGATAAAACTGTTTGCCAAATACATACATATATATATATATAAATGTAAAAGAAATGCCTAAAGATCACTACCATTTGAGAATAGATATAAAAATAAGAATAATAGAAATAAAAAGGTTGTGCAATACAGCAATAAAAAAAGCTATACATCGCTATTGTTTTCTGCTGCTGAAGTCTTCCTATGCAAACCTTTGCTCCAGTGTGTTTGTCTTCCTTTACTAGCAATTAGACTCATTAGTCAGAGTGTGTGTGATACAATCATGAATTAGGATGCTCATTAGTAGCAAGAGCGCTGATGAGCAGGATCATTTTACTGATGTAAGGTGTGTAACGTCTCTTGTCTCCGTACTGATGACTTTTCTAGTGGGACATGGCATAGACTAATACTTCTTTCTCGACTTTTTCTCTCTTGCTCACTCTCAAACAGCAGAACACTTTCAAAACTCTGCTGGAAAATCCATCTTACGCAAAACTTCTGGAATATGGGAGACCGTCTTGGACCAGCAACAAAGCATCTGGTCATAGCAACTCAAAGCGGTCAAGGTAGTTTTGGAACATTGTTGCTAGTTAATGGCCTGCTAGAAACCATCTACTATGTTCCAAAACACAACTAACTGCTGAATTTGGGAAAACTCAAAAATCTCCTGAAGCTGGTTGCCTTAAACTTTTAGGTTTTCTCAACATTATTTTTCTCTTTAGTGTAACTTTTAGGCCTGATAACACAGTATTATCACAAGGATATGAGTCATACTGAGCTTTGACAGTTCTCTCTCAGCAATAAGGTCTGTCTTCCTGAGGTAATGGTAGCTCTGCTCCTGGTCTCACCTGTGCTCCTCTGAGTGAGGGTTATAGTGTTGCACGCTCCCCTATTGCTGCAGGCTTCAGTGATGCTAAATTACTGCCACTGCTCAGCCCCAGAGAGAAAGAGAAACCCAAGCTACGCTCACAGAAACCACAAATCCTTCATAATGTTGTGATTTTGGAAGCAGGAGGAGGACAACAAAGCAAACAACAAAGCTTGGAGAGAAAAGACAGGAAGGAGAGGCTAAAGGATCAAGGCAAGTGTTCATATCAACTCATAAAAAGCTCTTCATTGCTTTTGTTTTTATCATGCTGTCCTGCGAACGCACAGGCGTGCTTCTCTCCTACTGCCGTGTTCTATTTTAGCTCTTTTTAGTATTTCTCAAGCAAATCCATTGCCCTATAAATGTTTGCCCTGGGTTCTGAAGGAGTTACCATGGTTACTGCTGCTCTTGTAAGTTGGTAGACAGGAAGGAGGCTTGAGTTAAGCTGTCTGTCCGCGGCTGCAGGCAGACTCAACTCCACCTTGAGGATGAGGAAAATATTGCAGTGTTTTTGCCTATGTCAAGGGTTTGCTAACAGCAGTCCAGGGAGCCACACGAGCCCTACAAAGTGGTCAGCGGAAAAGTTCAGACAAAAATAGTATAATAAAATGTAAAAATAATAATAAAAAAATAAAGTATAAAATAAAAAAGTTGAAAAGTGCAGAATTTGACATTGCTACTTATGCTGCTTTCTAAAGACTGGTTAGAAATAATTAAATTAGTCACAATAATTTTATTCTATTATCCATAGCTATGGATATTAATAGAACAAAATAATAGTGATTGATAATTGTAAATGATTGTCAAATAAAAATAAAAATTAAATAAGTAATTCAATTCAATAAATTCAGAGTAATAATGTATTTATATAATATTTTAATGATAATAATTAATGATTATTATTAGTATTATTATTGTAAATTAATTGCTTTATTGAATCTTATATGTGTAATTATTAATATTTTATTTATTATTATTATTATTATTAATTACTTTATTATTACTTAATTTTTGGTTTATATGTCAACTCTAATGTTGAAAGTAAAAAAGTAAAGATCTTAATAGAAAATAAATATCTTCTACCTAATATTTTACATATATTATTTGCATTTTATCATATTTTATACATATATAAATTGAATTGTAAATAATAAAATTAATTAATTTGACATTAATTGTACATTAATTGTAATGTATTGTGAGCAATAACTGTGACTAATATAAATGGATTAATAATAATGATAATAATTAGTGTGATTAATTAGGTTTATCTCTGGTTTATAAAAGATATGAATGATTTTACTAGAAAAGAAGTATTTTCCAGATATTATATTTTTTTGCAATTTACAATATTTGATACTTTTTTCTTTTGGAATCTAAAAGTAAAACCAATGTCCTAAATTTCCTGCACTCCTAACATTCAAATGCTGCCCTACGAAAAGTAGAGGGTCTAATCTTTGTAATGTTACCACCACTGACTGTTAATGTTCCATCGGGACTTTTAAATATTAAAATGCATTTGTAATTACATAGTTTCAGACCCTGGACCGAGTTTACAACAAGTTGTATCATGAGACATGAAATGTTGTTGATCATTTAAGATAAAAGTGCTTGATGTATATTAAAACATTCCAGTCCAAAGACAAAAACATCTCATTCTGAACATCAGACAAATGTGTTATGGCTGCTATTAAAGGAAATACTCAATGTAGAGACCCAGAAATGGCTTTATTTTATGCAAAGAGCCTTAATGCATGCTGCTTATGAGTGCAATGTGAAACCGTCGTATCTCTCATCTTCTGTCTAATGACCCCTGTGTTACTGTTAACATTCACCTCCATCTTAAGATGAACAAAACTGTACTGACTGCAGAGCTGTTGTTCCCTTCACAGCTGAACTGTGTAATTCTGTACCGTATTCTCACCTATTGCACATGTTTGGTCCATGAGGATGCCTTCTTTGTTCTCTCCCTCCTCTCAACTCTCGACGTGAGTGTCTCCGAGCTCCAGCCACCTGTTGAACCTACAGAATGAAAGAAAGACGCACAGGTTATCAGTCACTGTATTGAGCCCAATGTTAATGGAGTAGAAAGAACTGAAGAGTTTATAGATAAAGCATGAAAGCGTGTTTGTGTGGGCTTTATGACAGCTGAACCTATTATCCTTACAGTCTCGTTTCCATTTGCGTACAATTAAATATGATGTCTACCCTGATTAAGGTCTACTTGCTCCAGCCTTTCTCCACAATGTCTGTGTGTATAATGCAGTAGCATTGGTGGATTGGTCTATTGACGGACATATCTGGTCTGCTGAATGATAATGCCGTGTATACCTGAGATCTGTCTAAAAATAAAAGGAGTTTCATAGCCTTATGAATTTCTCCAGGGGAGGTGCCATTTGAAAAGTGCCCTGTAAAAGTTATGCTCACTATGACAGGCGTATATGCCCGGGGTGGTGGTGAGATTGACTTCAATATTGCTGTTAGTCAGTAAATAGAGCATTGCGAATATTGGCTGCTATTTTTACATTTTCAGATATCATCTGAAACGATCATCTTATATAAGACAATATCCTCACGAACTTGGAAGAGAAGGCCTCTTCAGGACGGTTTCACGATGGAAAATGATTTGTAAAACATCTAAAAACAAAGAAGTAATTATTTTTTTCTCACATTCTCGCACTTTCTAATCTTTTGTGTCTTATCTTTCAGGGTCATCCTGTGTTTCGTCCCAAATGGAAACTAGAAAAATAGAAAAAGTTAAGTTTGTGCTACGCCGCTCCCTGTTAGGCTTTAACCATAATTATAATTTCATATGACCCTGCAGTTTCTGACTGCGTATGGGAGCTTGTGCAGTACGTCTGTATGCAAACATAACAGAAAACTGATAGACTGAACAAATAATGCAGTTCAACAATTGGGATTTCTTTGCTGTTGCAAGAATGCAAACAAGTGAGGACTCTTCATGCGTGAGAAGAAAATCCACTCTTAATACTTTACTCTGACTGCTGTGCATTATTCTATGAGATTAAAAAATGAATAAAAATAAAAAAAAATGCCCCAAACCGACTGACAGATCTGTGAGTAAAATCTTTCCAGAAGGGTCCACTGAAAAGGGAGTAATTTCATTTCATGTGTAAATATCTGCTTGGTGTCAGCAAGTGTAGATTCCCCAAAAGCTGAGCTGACAGCCCAGACAAGCAATTACTGTTCTTTGTGTAGTTTACAGGTGATGGACACGGAGCAGAGAACCATAGACTGGACATGGCTCTACCTGCGAGAATCAGAGCGCACATCAAATTCAGAGCGTTCTGACAGGGAGATGAAGTGTGTTTGTCTGCATTTCCATGCGCGTCGAGACTGCAGCCGAGCTATATGCACACGAAGGGAAGATCTCTGTTTCAGGTGTGATGTCCTGTTCAGGAGTGTATAGACCGTCTCCTGTTGTGGAGTTGCTTTCACTTGTCAGCATGTTTGTTTAAGAATTCACCTGTAAAGGCTCAGATTATCTCCAGATAGGGTTGATACTTTCTGCATGCATATACCCAGCATCCTAGAGAAAGGAAATGAGGTGGAAAGAGATTAGCCCACCCATTGATCATTGCTGCTCATCTCTTCATCCTGAATTTTACTCACACGCTGCCAATGCAAAAGGTCCTTTTGCATAACATGATATGGCAAGTTTCAGCGGCTGTGCACAGTGCAGTCATGGATGTTGATTCCATATGGCAAGTGATTTCTCTTAAAGAGACAGTCGCAGGAAAAAGAATGTGTATGAGTAGGCCAAATAAATTTCACTTCAGCTGGGCATCTTGAATTGCTATACTAAATTACTCAAATTAAGCTTCCCTTCAAATAGAAATATTAAGTAAGGCTGCATCTGAAATAGCATAGTTACATATTATTTAGTATGCGAAAAGAGTAGTATGTCCGAAATCACTGTATTAATAAAACTGTAAGTGAAAAGTACCTAGATAACTTACTACTTTCAGTGAGTTTCTACAATGAGCATCTGATGGACACTATATAGTGCCTTTTATTATAATATTGTAAAGCGACCTTGAGTTTGCAACGTTATAAAAATAAAAAACTTTGCAATATTATACAAAATAAACATGATAGCAGACAGAAAATCAATTTTGATGAACATAAAATACATAACATGAATCAAGTCAAGTCAAGTCAAGTCATCTTTATTTATATAGCGCTTTTTACAATGCAAATTGTGGCAAAGCAGCTTTACATTAATAAGAAAATGGTGTCATTGTGCAACTTATTCTATGTATTATTGATTCATTCCGTTGCAAATATCAATAGTTATTAGTCTAGTTAATTTAGGTATAGCAGCACTGCAGAAAACAGTGACGTAATCGTCCGGCTCAGCTCAGTTTGTATACAACGGCGCCAATGCAGGCATATCAAAAACACTGCTGAATATCAAGCAAGTGTCCCCAACTTAAGCAAGCCAAAGGCAACAGCGGCAAGGAACCAAAACTCCAACAAATGGAGAAAAAAACCTCGGGAGAAACCAGGCTTAGTCGAGGGGCCAGTTCTCCTCTGGCCAACAGTGAACACTTGTCCGATACTCAGGCAGAGTTACGGGTCATTAAACCGATTTGGAATCGCAACAGTCAAAATATTGAATCTAGTTCCATCTAGTTTAAGATCTTTTTGATCACGCCGGTATGGGACGGTTTGTTGGGATATGTGCCACTGGCTGATGAGTCGGTCAGGTCTAAACAAAGGATGAGCTAGTTAACACAGTCATGAATCACATCATACAGTCAGAGATCAGAGAAACAAGAAAAGAAAAGATGTGTTTTATGGTGGGTGTAGTGTGGGGGCAGAGATACAAAACACCCGTCCACCAAACGATGCTAACTTGTGCCATGGAATCAACAACAGACCAGTATCAGATCTTAATGTGTGAATTGAAGAGTAGGTAGAATGAGATTATAAATTTACAGGAGGACAAGACCATGAAGTGCTTTGAATGTGATGAGGAGTGTCTTGTATTGAATACGAAAACAAACGGGTAACCAATGAAGTGTGTAAAATGGGAGTAATGTGAGAAGATTTCTTTGAATAAGTGAGAATCCCAGTTTTGAATATACTGGAGCTTATTTATTGTTGTGTTTGGTAAACCATAGAAAAGAGAATTACAGTAGTCGAGTCGAGAAGTAATGAAGGCATGAACCATTGTCTCAGCATCATTGATATTTAAGAGGAGACGTAAACAAGCGATATTACAGAGGTGAAAGATTTTACTATCAAATGAGGCCACAGGAGAGGATTTGTTCACATGACAGGTTCAGTACATCTGGATTACATTCATACTAAACATATGCAAACTATAGTATAGCAAGGGTGTCCAATCCTGCTCCTGGAGGGCTACTGTCCGGGAGAATTCTGCTCCAACCCCAATTAAACACACCTGAAACAGTTATTTAAGGTCTTACTAGGCACACTAGAAACCTCCAGGTAGGTGGGTTGAGAAAAGTTGGAGTACATCCCTGATATACAACATGGTTGTTTTTTTTTAAGTCTGTGAAGTAATTACTTATTCAAAAGAAGACTCAGGGGGTGTGTCACTTCAGACACAGCCTATGTGGGTTTTGTTGGGGTAAGCCTGACTTATGAATATTAATTAGATGCTGTATTCTAATATTTGCACGATAGGCTTAGTTATTTGTTGAAAAGTAAGCAAGTAGGTGCTGACCAGTGTTTGTGTGTTTATTTCAGTCTGCTATCAACGCAACCAGATGCATCTTCTTTGTCTTAATGTTGTCGTTTTACACAGTTACAAACTTTTTACTGCGGCCAAGAAAAACAAAGCTCTTAAAATATAATGAGTATTTCCCAAAATGTTTTCCAAGCAGAAATGCCCACATACATTTTGAATATGTTCTAACAAATCATATATTTCTTAGTAATGGCAATTTATTTTCAGTTTCTTGTCACAGAGTGCCGTCTGATTGCTGTTTAATGAAATACTTTCACAAAACGTGTCCTGCGGGAAATGTCCTGGTGCAGCGCCGGCGGAGCAAGAATCCTTGATAAGGTAATTGATAGAGTGTCCCACCTTCCCTCCACTGAGCTAAAGAGTGCCGCCCCCTTCTGTGCATAAAGGAGCATTATGGGTGAAGCCGGAAAAGGAGAACATTTTTTGTTTTGGGTCGTTTCCATTACTGTGATTAATGAACTAATTACCGAGATGGGAAACGAGAGGTGAGGTGTGCGTATGCATGTGGATGCGACTGTGTGATTGTTAACCTGAAATAGTGGCGCACATAAACACAGACAGCATTACAATAATGTTCAGACACCTTCGGCTGATCTATAGCCATCTCTGACGTAATGCAGTTTGCCGATAAATACACCCACCATAATATTGTTACAGTATGTTGTCATATTGTCATACTTTTACATCAGTCCGTAACAATTGCGCAAGTCCTCGGGAGCTGGTCACCCAGGAGATTTATGTACAGGCTGAAATGAACACTCCAGGGAAATGGCTCCATAAATCCAATGAAACTTACATTTGTACCAACAGTAATCACACAAACCCAAAACACTTTTATGGATCCCCTCTGACGCTGGTTTAACTTCTGCCCCAGGCAATGGAAGGGTTTGTAGGTACATGAAGTATGGTTCTCATAAAAATTTACTTAGGAACATATGAGCTTTATGAAGGAATAATTGAACATCTAGTTAAGAAACAGACAAGAGCCCCGTTATTGGTTTACTAGGCCTTTGAAGAGGAATGCTGGGGCTCCTAAGTGGGCAGTTATGGTTCTGGATTGCAGGTTGCATAATATGGTAAGTATGGTTCAAAAATGGACCTCTGTTGTAGCTCTTCTTTTTTTTTTTTTTTTTTTGATTTGACAATCAAACATGTTTTGTGATTTGTTTCTTGAGAATAACTTGAGTCTGAATTAAACTTCAGTTTAGAGATGGTAATATCAGTTCATATTGTATCTTGATCAGTTCACCAATTCAAAGTGTTTGCTGTAGTAAATCGTTTTCACATTTATCTTAATCATTTTGTCTAAATTTCTTTGTGACTTTGTTTTTATAAAATTATGTGGCTAAAAATTGCTGTTTATGAGAAATTAATTAAATACTCTAGTCTTCCTAGATTTTTTATTTATAGAAAACATGCTTTTTCCTGTATTTTACTTTCTGAAATGGGTAGGTTCAGTAGCTGTTTGATTGATATTTTTTATTATTCCTGTTTTTCCTGCTTGCTAGTGTCTTTTATTCAGATTTCACCACCTGAACGCATATCCTCCACTGTTTATTTGTCAGACCTCATGATTGCTAAGCTCCATGACTCAACCTGATTTACATATACTGAATACTATAGCATCAAAAAGCGGATAAATATCTGAATCACACAGCACTAGTTAGATCATGTATGATCTTTCATCGAAAGCAATTAGATTAGGCTTATGGATTAACCTCTGCAGAAACTTCATGTACCTATATATGGCTCTCCTGTTTAGCAAATAATTCAGAGAACAGATGAATCTCTATAGCAAACACACTGAAGTATCAGGAGCAAAGTCTGAGAAGCTATTATTATTGTTTTTCCCATCACTGGCATCAAACAATCACACGTTTTGTCTTGTGTACCTTGAAGGCCTGTGAAACAGTTCATAAGTTAAAAATCCCTTTAAACAGTTATAGTTTCTCTCTATCCTTTGTAGTAAATCCATTGTTGCCATTTTGATATTAGTGGGGATTGTGTGCCAGCTGCCATGTTGAGAAGTGCCAAGGCAGATGGGATAGCAGCAGGGGGTATTTTGGGAGTGTGGAAAAATACATGCAATGTGGTGAGGAATCTGTCCTTCCTTTCTCTCGTTCTTCTCTTCTCACAGTACGAGCTGTTTAATCCACTGCTTCCCTACCTGGCCACAGCAAGGAGAACACTTCTGTATTCATTAGTAAAGCAATACTTGTTCTTTAAAATGGAAAGTAGGTTCTTGATCTTCTAGTTCTATTGAGTACTGCAGTTAAAAAAAATAATGCTGTCGCATTGTGGTATGTGAAGTACTTTCAAACACAAAATGGGCATCTTAAATGCCTTGCTAAGTAATTCTGCGTTTGGTTGCATAAAATTACAACTTTAAGACCAATAACCTGTGGCAGCGTTGGCACCAGAGCACACAAAATGACCATGTATGTTCATTTTTTGGTGGGGCCGTGACTAAAATCACATTCCGGGTTCTGTTCTTGAAATCACAGGCCAGTTGGTCACTTCTGCAGTGGACTGAATGGTGTGTGGTTATAATAATATAAGTATTTATATAGCACTTTTCTCAACACTCAAAGCACTTAACATATGGAAGTGAAATCTCCTCAACCACCACGTGCAGCGATGGCTGCCATATTGCCTCTGAATGGCCACCACACACCAGCTGATTGCTGGAGAGGAGACAGAGTGATAAAGCCGATCTGTACACACACATATATATATATATATATATATATATATATATATATATATATATATATATAGATGATTAAGAGGCCATAATGGCGAACAGAGGCCAATGGCCAAATTTAAGCAGGATACCAAGGTTTTTTTTTTTTTTTTATGACCACAGAGACCTCTGGTTAATGTCTCATCCAAAGGACAGTACCTTTTGACACCATAGCATCCCCATCACTATACTGGGGCATAAGGACCCACACAGACCACAGGGTGAGCGCCCCCTGCTGGCCTCACTAACACCTCTTCCAGCAGCAACCTAGTTTTCCCAGGAAGTCTCCCATCCAGGTACTGGCCTGGCTCAATCCTGCGTCTGAGCTTCAGTGGGAAACCAGTCTTGGGCTACAGGGTGATAGCTGCCATTTAGCTAGTACAGCTTGCACACATACCTGCATTTTGACAAATCATTCACTGATGTGTCATCTAAATAATATTCATGAACAAGACAAATATGTGCCCACTTTTCAGACCATTCCTACAACCCTAGTTATTTTATTCATTTATTTTAAATCAGTGACACTAACTTTATTTATTACATGGATCTCTGGAATGCTTTAGTCAACTCAAATCAATGCTTCATGTCCCTTTTATATTTTGTAAATAGACCTGTAATAGGGTATGATTGTGAAAGACTGCCCTTATTACTAATTTGATTTCATTATTGCTTTATTTTTATTTTAATATCAGTTGTTGTTGTTGATTTGTGCATAATTTAATAAGTATTTTTGTATTCAATTGTTTTTGTTTGTGCAGACAGGATGGCACAGCATCCGTCTGTGGGTCATAATCTGCTGTACAATGTCAACAGTGCTAATTAATTTAATCACAGACTCCTGCTGCATAGTATAAAACTGCTGTATGCAGCATGGATCTATAATAGTTGGCTGAATTAAAGTATCGCCTCAGGAATGAAACTATTCACTGGGTTTAAACACCCAATGGATGTTTCTGTTACGATCACAACTGTAGTCAGCTGTACTTGCCCACAGGGGACGGCCAGCACTACACAAAAACTCAACGCAGACAACCGTACTGTCAGTTAAAATAGACTTCACACTTTCACACGCTCTCTGTCAGTTGTCCCTTGTCTCAGAATCGGAAAAAAGAGGGGGAAATCTCTTCGCACAGCATTTCCATTTGGGACAAAGATTTTGTGTTTGTAGAAGATTCTGTTTATTTTCTGTCTGGCCCAAAGCCTGGATCAGAGAAGATGAAAAGGCTTAGTAGCGTAAAGCTCTCCTCCTTGCCGCTACATTTGCAGTAGTTATTCATTCATGACAAAACCCATTCACGCCTTGACAGGTTACGCTCCTCTGATGTATGGCACCTGCTCCCGGTGATGCACTGCTCAAACCCCACTCGCCCCGGTAGCGCTTCGCGTCTGACGGCTGCTGCTGGCTCGGGTGGGCAGAGTACAGCGGTGGCGTTTAATACACAGCGTAGAAAACTCGCTGATGAGGGCAGCCATGGAGAAATGTGTTGAGATCACTTTTCAGAGAAATAGCTGGACGGTGCATTATGAATATGAATATGTCGGTGTAATCAACATTTTCCTGCTTGCTTGTGCCATTTATTCAGATTTCACCACCTGAGCGCATATCCTCCACTGTTTATTTGTCAGACCTCATGATTGCTGAGCTCCATGACTCAACGTGATTTACTTTAGCCACCTGAAAATTTAGGAGGTAGTAACGCAGGTTGTTTTCCACTCAGAGTGAGTAATATGTTATAAGCCTACTAGAAAGTTTCTAAATCAAGTTTGTTATGTACACATAAACACCTTCATAAATATAATTGTGAGTATACAAAGCCATTGAAAATATGGCCCCTGGCTAATTTTAGTTGGACCAAAAGATTTTGGACAACAAAAACATTTACCAAATTGAAGAGATGCAGTATTCTCTAGGAAAATCAGACCTCGTTCCAAAGACAATGCTTAGATTACGCCACGATTAGGCCTTAGTTAAATTAGGACATTTAAGTATATCTTATATAAACTTTCCTAATAAAAAACTTTATTGGTGTGCATCTTAGAACAAAACAATAGCACTGACATATTTTAAGAAGTGTCAGTACAAGTAGCTTTCAGTTAAGACAGCTCAAACATGCATTTTAATCTGTGACTAGGTTTAAGCCTTGTCTATGAAACTGGAAATGAGATTTTACCTGGAAAAGACCTTTACTACATTTTTAAAAACCGTTAAATACGTCTCTCATTTATTAATGCAGTTTGCTTGTTTTTGTCTTTTAACCCATACTTTCACATTGGTGGTAAACCAGGGGGGAATTTTCTTCAGACCTTAAATTCTGAGTGGTTTGCATGTAAACCAACTCTTACTGCGAGTTACATCGATAAACCAGCAGGCGACAAGAAGAAACTGTCTTTTAGTAAGTTAATGAATCACTCAAGCGATTTGTTCAAACACAGTGATTCATTCAGTAACAAAACAAGTATGAGTGAGTCATTGAATCACTGACTGGCTCAACCACACTAATTCATTCAGGAAAGAAATAACTTTGTTCAGTTTTTTTAAAAAGAGTAGTTTTACAAAAGAGCACCTACTTGTAATTGCATTTTTATTGTTGAGTGTTCTTTGTCCAAAACAATGACAAAATTTGCATTTAGAAGATATTAGGATAGTGTCCTGGAACATAGTGCACTCGATAGGGGATAGGGAACGATTCATACATTGTAAATATGCTTTTCATTAGGGCAAATGAAGTCAGGTTTCACGTTAGTGTCACATGTACTGCTGCAGCAGGAACACAGTCTGCTCCATGGCACAGAGCGGATCTTATGAAGTTGGTGCATACCAGAAAACATATTGGACCTATTTGAGTTCTGTACAGAATGCTAGATTTTAAAAAGATATTGAGGAGATTAGATTATGAGGAAACTGCGACTTTACCCAGCTCAATAGCTGTGGCCGAGTTGTGATATAAACGAAACGCTATTAGTCATTTTAAAAGGGGGAGGAGCTTTTCAATATGTACCACTCTGTCTTCCCTTTTCAGTGGAAATTGCGTCAAAAATCTGAGCGATCCTGCACCTTTCTATTTATATTGGGGGGGAAAAAACTCCTGTCATGTAACATCTGTTACTGGAGGGCCTACCCAGTATGTTCAAACTGCATTCAAAAGCAGGAGCATGGCTCTGTCTGCAGAGATGACAACACTACACATACACTCCCAGGCATGTATCTCTCCTCTTTTAGCACATTCCTGTAGTCGCCTCTCGTTCCATGTCTATAGTTCTCAAGCCCAGGCTAGCATTGTTCCTCATTTCTTATACATGGTTTTCTCTAGCACTGCTGCTCCTGCCAGACAGCGAAAAACGAGCCTGGCCCATTAAATCTGTGTTTACTAGAGAACTCTCCTACAACACTTTTGAATGCTACACACAGATGAATAAAACATCTCCCCTGACTCTACCCAGGAGAGACTGACATCATAAGTTAAGATGAGACTTACTGTCATAGCCTTAAAGTAGGTAATGAAGTCAAGTTTGCCGTTGAGGTGCCATTCATGTGCAGTCGGTTGGTATAAGTAATCCTCTGTTGTTTTGTATAACAGCAATGCACTTTAGTTTCTAAGGCAGAACAAAGTTTCAGTTTTTTTTAACTTTTTTCCAATTACCCTGAATAGATTAAAACATGGTAAAATGTGTTAAGCAGAGAGACTAATAAAAAGTTCTTGCATGAAATTCTAGATATCCTGAAGTAAATCTGCTTGCAATCACATCGTTCTCTATAAGACACAGCTGATTGGTTCCTCAGCCAATGAGCTCGCTGCTCAACCTTCAAATACTTTGACAGGAATTGCTATAGAAGTTGCAGCATGCTTTCAGAAACCCTCCACCTTCCCCAGCTCCACCTGTATGGATCTGCTACAGGTAATTCATGTCTGCTATTTTGTTCAGCAGCAGTATGTCTTGCTTGCTCACAGCAGCAGAAAATTGGTGTTTGTCAGGTCGTGGAATGTCTTAGACAAAGTGACTTGTGTAATCTGGTGACTGTCTGCGTTGGTTTGTGTCTGTTGGTCGAGTGTGAATTGGCCTTTATGTAGTAAAGTACTGATTCAATTTTCAAATTATATCTGTAAATTGATATGACTATTCAAAAGACATTTGAACTATTTGAACCAATTCTTCAAATGAAAACCAAACCTTTTATTCGACTATTCGATTTTATTTCCAAATGTGAATGAAACACCTAATTTTTCTGGTCAAATGTTTGTTTGTTTTTCTGGATTTTTTTTTTTTTTCTTTTTACCACAGCAAAGCTTTGGTAATGTCAGTTATTCCCCAACGTGCATTGTTTTGCAGAATAATTCAATTTTTTCAATGTACACTAATATTTTGAAGTTCTGATTAGTCTTTATTTTCTTTCTTATGTTAAAATGCTACAAACTTTCTTATGTGAATATTCAGCTGCTTCAATCTACATTACCCATGGTGAATTCTTCATTGGAGTGGCAGGCCAAGGTCATCTATGCTTACAACAACAACCAAAGGAATGTTGCTTTAGAAGAAAAAAAAAGTCAGAATGTTTGTCCACCAATCTCGTTCAGTTCTATCTATGTAGATGAGAAATAATTCCATTTGGTTAACTTCATGATTTTATTACAACACAGAATACATTACTTAGCCTACGCTAATCACCTTATTAAGAATTGCAGCATTTTCTCACTTGCTAGCATTGAGCTGGTGAAGCAAGGGGCAGTGAAAGCATCATTGCATTTGGGCTGGCACTCAAGACAGCAATCAAAGCTATTTTGCCCAGTTGTCGTGTACCATGTAAAAGGCCCTTAAATATGCTTATGGGATGTTAATGTGATGCAACTTGAAAGTATACTTTTGCATCTTTGAACGCTGTCATTAACAAAAACAACTATGCAACTTTGGCAGGAATAGTCAGATTTAAAAAAAAAAAAAAGAAAAAAAAGTATGCTTATATGCATAGTAGTGGACTTTATCCCCTTATTATATTATTGCCATAGCAACAATGAATTAAAATCAGATGTTCAGACCTATGAAACTATTTGGAGTTGGAGAGCTGATTCCTCAGGCGAAGGTCAGAGGCATTTCGAACTAATATCAACATCAGTGATGGCAACTAAACCGCATAATTACAAACCTCTCACCAATGCAAATACATTGTAAACAGTGCCATGACAACACATTACCTCTTCATTTCCAGGTTTGTGTATCCACAGAGAGTTAATATTAGCTTCTGTAGAAGCTAATGGTCCATCTCTGTTTATAGACTTTGTATGGAGAGGGAGGTTTTTGCTAATTTTCTGTTGTTGGCTCAATATCAAATCAGGACTCTTTCCAGCTGAAACAAATGGTTCAGCCAGTATTAAAAATAAACAAAAAGAGAATAAAATAAGAAAGAATAAATAAGATTAAATATGAATGAATAAAATCAAAAGCACTTAATCTTGAGCCTCCATACAACATAGTTGAAAGTTTTTTGAAAAGATTTAAAACCAGACATTTTGCAGCAAATTGAACAAAACATTTTAGTTCAAGGGACTTTGAATGCAGAAATTAGGAACTTCTTCAAATGATCTTAGGGCATATTTTACTGAAAGCATGGCAGAGGTTAGATCACAGATAAATTGTGTTCTTTTGTGGTTTTCATTTGAAGAACTGGTTCAAATTCTTTCTCTGTCCTTCTGCCAAGCAAATGAGCCTCTCCTCTCCAGGGAAATGGCTTATTGGCTGAACTTCCCACCATGGAATCTTGTGTTTATCAATTCAAAGGCTGAATTATAAAATAAATGTCTCTTAACACATGATTTGCATCTTTAGATGTGAATTTTCATAATTACAAATAAATCAAAGATTATTGAGAACATTTTACAAGAAAATACTATTTCTGTTTTTCTACCTTAAAATTGTACATTTAAATATGTTGTTGATTCTTTGTACCAGTTTGTGAAATTTAGTATCAATTTCTGTGTGAAAATTGTTTCTATGCCAGTTTTTTCAGTGTACAGTGGAGGAATATAGGGCAGATTCTTCAAGTTTATGGCTTTTTTTGTAATCAACAATTTAAGATACTAATGAATGATGACAAATCAATGCATGCATATTTGGGTGTTTAATCAATTGCTGGTACTTTTATCTCAGCTTTCATTTATTAAAAGTAACACTGACATTTTTACTAGACAGAAAACTGTGGGTATTTCCGGAAGATTATTTTCTGAATGTCCACAAGGCCATTGCAAAAGTACAGACTAACAGACTTCTCCCACAGAACCGGCCCTAAATCAAGCACTTCTCTAATGTTCATGTCTCTCTTCCCCTGCTGACTCTCCCAGAAATGATAGTATTTGCTTGCTTTCGGAGCCTTCTATAACCTGCTATATCCATCTCAGAGATATACCATCTGATGTCACCCATGTAACTCATTGAACCTATCCTGTAAAAAATGAGTGGTTTTGCATTGGAGATGAAAGCGCTGGCGTCTGCCTGCTGTTCAGATGAGAGTGGCTTTAATGTGCTCAAACCAAGTTACAAATCTTCAGAGACAAGCACAGCCACAGAATATTAACGGACGGTGGGGGAGGCAGAAAAACTTTAATGCAAGCAGGTGTTAGTTAAAGAGTTTGTTGTTTTTCTTAGTATTACTGTAAAGTTCCAGATAAGTCCCCCACCCCCACCTGCCCCACCCCACAAGAAATTCTCTGCCATTGTTGTAGACTGTCAAAAACTTGGACTGTCTTACATGATAATATGAACATTTTTTTGTTCTCTCTACAAACACTTTTGAACGTGTTATCCACACTTTTACTGTTATCACACCTGAATATAGGTTTATATCACCCTATAGCAAAATGGAGGGAAAATGTGAATGTGTTATTTTTCAAAATTCAACAGACCGGCCTGAAACGTGTTCTGAATGTACTGCATGAGAAAATATGGCTGCTTTGAATTTCCTTTCCTCTTAAATCCTTCAAAACATTCACACAGATAAATATCAGTTAAAGATTATAGGATGACTTTACCAAAATGTGTTCTTTTAGGAACCTCCTTCACTGCAATTAACATGCTTAATGCTTTATACAAACTGTGCGATTTCAGCAACGTTATAAGATCATTACAAATCACACTGTGTGATACGGATTTAATCAACTTTGGAATAACATGTATGTAGACTGTACGATGATGACACCTAAATTATAGGCTAATTAATGAATAAATCGTCCTCAGCATGCACTAGTGGTAAACAAATGAATCGTGCTCTGGCAATTGTGGTTTCTATGTACTGAAAAGCACATGCAAGATGGCCACATCTCTACAAGATTTTCATCCTTAACGGAATCCCACATAGCGGTATTCCTTTTGGCTCTTTACGCTGGTCTTTAACGATGTAGGTCGTGGCAGCACCATCTGCACTGTGAGAATTTACAACACTGTCAGAAAATTTTCACTGGCTAGTTTTGGTCACAACAAGACCATGACAACGGCCGTCTTTGAACCTCTCTTACATTACGGCGTTGTACCACCGTTTGATTGCTTAAAAGCTGAATCAAAGAGTCAAGATTTAACTGGTTAGAATGGCCCTGATGGAAGGGGACAAAAGGCATCAGTTTCATTTAAAAACATGACCTTGGCTACAATGTTATAAGTCAGATGACACCTACAGTTCAGGTGATTGGCACAGATTCTGAACATTGACTTTCTGTACACATTCAAGTCAGTTCTATCATGTTTGTATTTTACATTTATTTTTCATCATTTACATTTACAGTATCATTTACATTTCAATCAATAATTTATGCATATCAAACAAAAAGACGTAATTAAATTTCTGTCATCATTTACTCACTCATGTCTTTCCAAATCTGCATGAGTTGTATTCAACACAAAAGATGTTTTAAAAACATTAGGGTCAAACAAAATTATTCCAGTTCGGAAATGGGGCTTTTACACTGGCAGTTTAGTCTGAAGAGCTCAGTTTGAATGAAAAAATTGTAGTGTGAAAGCAGTCATGCAGAAGATTTTTTGTTGTAATGGAGCAATCTTCTTGTGTCATGACACTCAGTGTCATTGTAGTTTCTGGTTCTTTTCCTCTCTACTTGTAGATGTTTAAGCAACAGATGGTCTCACTCTGATTTTATGCTTAGCACAACTCCACGAGGATGAGATCCCCTCTGGAGCAGTCACGGCCAGCGACTACTGTGGTGAATAAAAGTCATTTTGGCTGTCTGCGGGTAAATATCTATTGTGAGTGGTGCGCTTTTAATGTGTCGCTCCCGGCAACAGAGTGAGATGTTGCTCCTGCACTACGTGTTCAGAAAGACAAGTGAGTCCGATCAGAAAAGTAATTGAATGAATGTTGAATAGAAGAAAAAAAGAGCAAAATATATATCAAGTAAATGTGGTAGAGATCATAGAATTGGTGAACTTCCTGAACTCTTCTGATCTCATCAATAACCGATTACAATCAAACAATCTGGTCTGGGGTTTGTTGTGATCTCTAACCTTAAGTATTAAACTTCTGCAATTACTGACAAGCTTTAAGGGATAGTTGACCCAATTCTGCCATTTACTTACCAGTCCAAATCATTGCATTCTTTCTTCTGTGGTACACAAAGGTAGGTATTTTAAAGGGGACCTATTATGCTTTCAACATCTTCAACTTTCTTTAGGGTGTAATGTTGCTGAGCACGAAAAAGTTCTACAAATTTACAAAGCACAAAATCCGCTTCAAAGGGAGCTATGTTACTGAGCACTGTTTCTGAAACGCCTTGATTGTAATCTTGAGTTTTCTTTTAGGAATGGTATTTCTTATTTTCAACACGTGTCAAAAAGAGTCAAACAAAAAAAAAAGAGGTCAAGCCTGGTTGAGTTGAGTAGTGTGTTGAAACTCACGGTTATGGTAATAACCGAAATGAAGTGGTTAACCAATCACAACACCCCTGGTCCAGCCGACCAATCAGAGCACATTCGGAAGGAGGGGCTTCATAGAGTCCGGAACTAAACGCGTGATTTATTCCCCCAAAACCAGTTCAGCCGAAGTTCCGCCCTGGAGCCGATTCCAAACATTGCATTGGTCATGTCAATCACTGCCTTTTTTTACTCATAAACCCAAAGTAATTAGTAATTGATTGGTTTGAGTACCACTTTGAGGCAGGGCTATTCTTAATAGACCTTTCCGTCATTTCCTCCACTTCTGCAGTTATCTTTCTCTGTTTGCATTCACTGATTTGCCAAAGTCATCTTAAATGTTTAATTGTCAATTCAACTGAAAAATTTGAGAGAACATCACATAAGCTGACTTCATAAATTGACATTGATTTTCCTAAAATGTTTTATTTTAGATTAACCATTATGTTGGATGGTGTTTCCTTTGCTTGGGCACTTCATTTATATTATTGTAATTCCAGTTTGATGCAGTTATGCAACAAGAAATTGCAGTTCATATGCAAATGAACTTTGCAATTCAAATATATAAGTTTAATATAAAATGGCCATCTTATTTTATGCCAAACAATGTTCATTAATAAAGTTAATGATAACACATATAAACACATACGAACACTCTGTGAAAGACATCAAAATGTCAGCTTGTGGTCTGAAACTGCTGTCCCGATTCTGCAGAGCCAGTGTGCGACCTAAAACTGCTGTCCCGGTTATGCAGAGCCAGCTTGCGGCCTGAAACTGCTGTCCCGGTTCTGCAGAGTCAGAGTGCGGCCTGAAACTGCTGTCCCGGTTCTGCAGAGCCAGAGTGCGGTCTGAAATTGCTGGCGGCCTAAAAATGCTGTCCTGGTTCTGCAGAGCCAGCTTGCGGCCTGAAACTGCAGCCAGCCTAAAACTGCTGTCCCGGTTCAGCAGAGCCAGAGTGCAGTCTGAAATTGCTGGCGGCCTAAAACTGCTGTCCTGGTTCTGCAGTGCCAGTATGTGGCCTGAAACTGCAGGTGGCCCAAAACTGCTGTCCTGGTTCTGCAGAGCCAGTATGTGGCCTTAAACTGCAGGCGGCCTAAAACTGCTGTCCTGGTTCTGCAGAGCCAGTATGTGGCCTGAAACTGCAGGTGGCCCAAAACTGCTGTCCTGGTTCTGCAGAGCCAGTATGTGGCCTGAAACTGCAGGCGGCCTAAAACTGCTGTCCTGGATCTGCAGTGTCAGAATGCAGTCTGGAACTGCAGGCAGCCTATAACTGCTGTCCTGGTTCTGCAGAGCCAGTGTGTGGCCTGAAACTGCAGGGGGCCTAAAACTGCTATCCTGGTTCTGCAGAGCTAGAGTGCAGTCTGAGTCTGAAATTGTTGGCGGCCTGAAACTGCAGGTAGCCTAAACTGCTGTCCCGGATCTGCAGAGCCAGAGTGCGGTCTGAAATTGGTGGTGGCCTAAAACTGCTGTCCTAGTTCTGCAGAGCCAGTATGTGGCCTGAAACTGCAGGCGGCCTAAAACTGCTGTCCTGGATCTGCAGTGTCAGAATGCAGCCTGGAACTGCAGGCGGCCTATAACTGCTGTCCCGGTTTTGCAGAGCCAGAGTGTGGCCCCAGCCTAAAACAAGCTGGCTCTGCAGCATTAGCTGCATAACTTTCGGACATTATAGAGAACTTTAGTGTACCTTCTTACAAATGATCATTATTCGGAGTGAAACTGCAGGCGGCCTAAAATTGCTGTCCCAGTTCTACAGAGCCAGTTTGCGGTCTGAAACTGCAGGTGGCCTAAACTGCTGTCCAGATTCTGCAGAGCAAAAGTGCAGCCTGAAACTGCAGGCAGCCTATAACTGCTGTCCCAGTTCTGCAGAGCCAGTGTGTGGCCTGAAACTGCAGGGGGCCTAAAACTGCTATCCCGGTTCTGCAGAGCCAGAGTGCAGTCTGAGTCTGAAATTGTTGGCGGCCTGAAACTGCAGGTAGCCTAAACTGCTGTCCCGGATCTGCAGAGCCAGAGTGCGGTCTGAAATTGGTGGTGGCCTAAAACTGCTGTCCCGGTTCTGCAGAGCCAGAGTGCGGCCTGAATCTGCAGGCGGCCTAAAACTGCTGTCCTGGTTCTGCAGAGCAAGAGTGCGGCCTATAACTGCTGTCCCGGTTCTGCAGAGCCAGTGTGCAGCCTGAAACTGCAGGCGGCCTAAAACTGCTATTCCGGTTCTGCAGAGCCAGTGTGTGGCCTGAAACTGCAGGCACCCTAAAACTGCTGTCCCGGTTCTGCAGAGCCAGAGTGCAGTCTGAAATTGCTGGCGGCCTGAAACGGCAGGTGGCCTAAACTGCTTCCAGAGAGAGGAGCCAAGTGTGAATCTGAATCTGGCCTAGCCTAAATCTGGGCCTAAAAAAAACAGAGCTGTTCCAGATCTGCAGAGCCCAGTGTGCAATCTGAAATCTGCAAGCATCTAAAAACTGTCCCCCCGGTTGCAGAGCCAGGTGCAGTCTGAAATTTGCTGCGGGGCTGAAACGGCAGGTGGCCTAAACTGCTGTTCCGGTTCTGCAGAGCCAGAGTGTGGCCTGAATCTGCAGGTGGCCTAAATCTGCAGGTGGCCTAAAACAGCTGTTCCAGATCTGCAGAGCCAGTGTGCAGCCTGAATCTGCAAGCATCCTAAAACTGCTGTCCCGGTTCTGCAGAGCCAGAGTGCGGTCTGAAATTGGTGGTGGCCTAAAACTGCTGTCCCGGTTCTGCAGAGCCAGCTTGCGGCTGGAAACTGCAGGTGGCCTAAAACTGCTGTTCCGGTTCTGCAGAGCCAGAGTGCGGCCTGAATCTGCAGGCGGCCTAAAACTGCTGTCCTGGTTCTGCAGAGCAAGAGTGCGGCCTATAACTGCTGTCCCGGTTCTGCAGAGCCAGTGTGCGGCCTGAAACTGCAGGCGGCCTAAAACTGCTATTCCGGTTCTGCAGAGCCAGTGTGTGGCCTGAAACTGCAGGCACCCTAAAACTGCTGTCCCGGTTCTGCAGAGCCAGTGTGTGGCCTGAATCTGCAAGCGTCCTAAAACTGCTGTCCCGGTTTTGCAGAGCCAGAGTGTGGTCTCAAATTTGTGGTGGCCTATAACTGCTGTCCCAGTTCTGCAGAGCCAGCTTGTGGCCTGAAGCTGCAGGTAGTCTAAAACTGCTGTCCCAGTTCTGCAGAGCCAGCTTGTGGCCTGAAACTGCAAGCGGCCTAAAACTGCTATCCCGGTTCTGCAGAGCCCGGCTGTGGCCTGAAACTGCAGCCGGCTTAAAACTGCTGTCCCGGTTCTGCATGACTGCATTAGCTGCATAACTGCTGGACATTATAGCAATCTTCAATGTATTTTCTTATTTTTATAAATGATTTTCAATTTGCATAAAATAAGATGGTCATGTTTTTCACATATATAATTATTTATATGCATTGTGAAGTTCAGTTGCATATGAATATATTAACTGTGATTTTTTGTTCCATCACTGCATCAAATCGGATTTACAATCATGTAAATGAAGTGCCCAAGAAAAGGAAACAACATCCACCATAATGGTGAGTTCAAAATAAAACATTTTAGGAAAATCAATGTCAAGTTATGTGATGTTCTCTCAAATTTTTCAGTTGAACTGACAATTAAACATTTAAGATGACTTTGGCAAATCAGTGAATGCAAACAGAGAAAGATAACTGCAGAAGTGGAGGAAATGACGGAAAAGTCTATTAAGAATAGCCCTGCCTCAAAACATTTTTTTTTTTTTGCGGCCTGAAACTGCTGTCCCAGTTCTGCAGAGCCAGCGTGCGGCCCCAGCCTAAAACAAGCTGACGCTGCAGTATTAGCTGTATAACTGCTGGACATTATAGTGATCTTCAATGTATCTTCTTATTTTTATAAATGATCTTTATTTGGCATAAATTGAGATGGTCATGTTATTCAAAGATATAATTATGTATATGAATTGTGAAGTTCAGTTGCATATGAATATATGAACTGTCATTTCTTATTGCATCACTGCATCAAATCACAATTAAAATAATATAAATGAAGTGCCCAAGCAAAGGAAACACCATCCACCATAATGGTGAGTTCAAAATAAAACATTTTAGGAAAATCAATGTCAAGTTATGAAGTCAGCATATGTGATGTTCTCTCAAATTTTTCAGTTGAATTGACAATTAAACGTTTAAGATGACTTTGGCAAATCAGTGAATGCAAACAGAGAAAGATAACGGTAGAAGTGGAGGAAATGACGGAAAAGTCTATTAAGAATAGCCCCGCCTCAAAACATTGTTTTTTTTGTTTTTTTTTTGCGGCCTAAAAACTGCTCTCCTGGTTCTAAATGAGCCGCCCATCATATGTGTGTATTAATGCACAGAGCTGACTGAAACACTACTGCCAGCCAGTGGGACATTAAACAGGAAGGTTTTGTCCGAGGTCACAACAGGTTTTGCAAGGGAACAATACTATCTTTGCGTGGGAACGCAAAAGATTGAAAAAAAAAAAAAAAATCCTCCCATCGCAATTTTTTTCCACCACCACGTCCCACTAGGTCTCCGTAGGTTTTAGACATTTGGAAGCCCTAGGCAAAATTTATGTTGGAGGCCCCCCACTCCACCCCCCTCCAACTAATAACACTGAAAACAAATACTATTTCTTATCTGTTATTAAAATTTATATATTTTATTTTTATGTCCATATTAACTAAGATAATCTCTTATTTGTTTGTTGGGGATGCTATCATATTTTTTTGTTTGTTTGCTTGTTTGGTTGGTTTTTTGGTTGTATTTTTTCACAAATTTATTTATCCTGACACACTAGGGCTACAGTAAAATGAAAGAAGGAAAATTGCTTCAGTAAATGAACATCATTCCTTAATCATTTTTTGGACAGAATTTCCCCCTCCTATTGATTTATTGCAGTGGCATAAATAATTTAAATATGTATTATACACTCTTAAAAATAAAGGTTCCAAAAGGGAGTTATTACAGTGATGCCATAAAAGAACCATGTTTTTTCCATAGAATCTTTCAGTGAACAGTACTTAACAGAAACATTTTTTTTCATAGCATAAAGAACATTCTAAAACAATCTAAAGAAACTTTTTTTCCACAGTAAAGAACCTGTTATGGGAAGGTCGCAAGGTCACAGGCTGGAGGATGTAGGAGGGAGGGAACGAGGAAGCATCAATTTGAGTATTGAGAAGCAGCCAGAGTGTTACAAAGGAAGAGAGGTGCTGCAACAATGTAAAACATTTTTAAATAGATTTTTAATAGATTTTTAAATAGATTTTTGAATATTCAACCACCTATTCTGGTAGAGCACAAAAACAAAAATCAAGACTTTCTTAATGGGCATAATATGCCCCAAGTTCACACTTGTAGTTCGGTTGGTTTGGTTCGTTTGGTCCGGACCAAAAAACAAAAACAAAACATTGTCCTGGTCCGCTTAGCGTTCACACTGGCATTTTTAACAGCGAACCTTAATTTACCGAACCAAAGGCATAGAGATATGGTCACAACCTGATTGGTTGGCTTTTATGACGTATATTTCGCGACGGAGCTCGCTTACCGAACATTCAAACCAATGCTGTGTGCTGGATTAAACACAATCATTTTATGCGTGTATATACGCTTTATTTTTACCAGCTGAGAACTCACTAAGAGCTCATAAAAGCTCTAACTGAGCAATCGAACCAAACATGACAAGTGTGAACGCACCCTTAAAGATTGTTTCAACTGTTTTGTCCATCTAACACATAGTTAGCATCAAAACAACACTGGACCCCAATGACTCTATCTTGCATGTAAAAGGTGGTAAGTCCTATGACATGCTTGTCTCTCATGTGGCACTGTGTGATCAGATAAATCATTTGGAGTCACACTTCATAAATCAAAACAATGGCTTTTATTAAAGCCATCTCTTTCACTCTGATCTGTCACCCCCTTTTACACACACACAGGTACATTAGGGAAAGGAGCGCATTGTCTTTTGACTGTCACCCTCCTGCGTTGCTGTGCTATCATCGCCAGCATGTATCAGTCACGGTAATGACAACAATGATGATTGAATCAGTTTGTAATTATGGATGCGTGCCGCTTGTCTCCTTGCTCCTACACAGATAAATCGGAAATGCTTGAAGGAACAGCAAGAACCAGGAACATGCTGCACCTTATCATAGCCAAAAAAGGCTGCATGCAGAATAAACAGTCTTAATTGGAGGAAGAAGAAAGTGGCGGGCGTCTTTCTGCGTAACCTCATTTGAGCTCATGGTGTGTGTGTTTGCTTATTTAGTGTAACCTGATAAAAAGAGCTCTCAGGTGTTTCGCTCGAACAATGTGCTCATATCCCGAGATAAAAAACCCAATCGAGCAGAACAGAAAGTATTGCTGTGACTTCAGTTACTGAGTGGAGGGACGTGTGATGAGTCTAAAACCCACAAAACATCACTGTTTTGTTTTATTTATATGCCTTTGTTTTATTCTAAAGCATCAGCGACTGAAAGGATTCAGACTTGGTTAGAGCAATGAAATGTAGTCTATATTCTGAACATCTCAGGTCAGGTCAGGTTTTGAGTTCAACCACTGTAATGAAAAATGTAGGTGTAGAAAACAAATGTTTTGCTACCCCTAAATTCTAAAAGTGTTCAAAAAAACCTGCTACCTACCTGGTATACGGTTGGACAGACGATGCTATCGTCCATCGCCGATGTGGACATCACGATGTTGAGTTGGTATCGTATTGATTAAAATATGTATATATAGTGGCTCAAAAAGTATGTGGACATTTTTTGCACTTAAAAATCACACTTAAGAATGTGTAAATTGATCTAATTCGTATTTTAAACATAATTCAAATTAGAAACAAAATATCGAACCAACTGTCATCAAAGTAAAAAAAAATAAAATAAATAAAAAAAAAAACTTTTCTCAGAACAAACTTCACTTTTCTGATACTTTTTCAATCACTTTTAACCAACTGGTCTCAAGGTAATTTTTCATGTATGCTACCATTCAAAAGTTTGGGATAAGAAATTAAATTAAGAAATAAATATATATTGTATTATAGTATATTATTTAGGATATATTAAATTGATCAGAAGTGAGAGATATTTACAATGTTACAAAAATCAATTAAAAAAAAATGCTGTTCTTTTGAACTCTCTATTCTTTAAAGAATCATAAAAAAAAATGTATCACAGTTTCCACAAATATATTAAGCACCTAACATTAACAACATTGGTGATAAAAAAAAAAATGTTGAGCAGCAAATCAGAATGATTACTAAAGGATCATGTGATACTGGCTCCTAAATTCACACACACACATATATATATATATATATATATATATATATATATATTCCTTCACAATTACACATTTCTTCACTCTTCAAACATGCATATGTTCAACCCATTAAACCCACATACAATATGTCTTCTATGTTTACAAATAAAATGATCTGCGTTATATTTATGAACACATCTGAACAAATTTGTTACTATCCACACATTGGCACGTTCCTCAGCACAGATCCGAAAGCCTCTAATTGGTCACACCGCCTCCTGTCTAGGATCAATAATGAATGTATCTAAGCTAATAATAAGCCTAAATTGGATGGAGAGCAGTATAGGTTTAGATGAAATGATAATATGTACACTAATGGCAAGGAGATCCTTGAAGTATTTCAAAGACCAACCTCACTGAGCTGGAAGAAAGACGTGGAAAATCTCAACGGCAGCTGTACTAAAGACTCTGAAATCTGTTTCCCTTTGTCTCAGCATTCATGTTTATAGTGAAAGACATACAGAAATTAGGACATATATTAGTCATGGACATTTAAATATCATGTATCTGGTGATTATAATGTCTATGCATATGCTTATCATAAAGAGACTCAAAAATGAAAATGTTGTCATCATTTACTTGCCCTCGGCTTTTTCAAACCCATAGTTTCTTTCTTCCACCAAAGAAAGACAGAATGTCTGAGGTGCTCTCTTTCATAATAATGAAAATGTAAGGAAACCAGGGGCTACAAAAACACCACAAACACATCATAAAAGTTATCAAAAGGAATACTGTGCAATAAATCCTATGATGCAATATGAAAACGGTAAATGTAATCTTCATTCATTTGGAACATCTTGCTTGACAGCTGTGGTCACCATTCCCTTTCATTGTATGGAAAATAGTAGTTTTAATGTTCCATAGAAAAAAGAAAGTCATATGGATTTCATCGGACTTCATTTTTGTGTGAACTATCCCCACAGAAAATCAGTTTTAACTGCTTTCACTCTGTAAAGAATAAAAGAGCTATCTGCTTCGTTCTAACCTCTTTAAATCTCTAAGTGCAATGAATTATATATGAATATATATATTACTTACATCATATGCCAATAAAAGCATTTTTACACAATAACATCATCATCTAATAGGGGTGAAGAATGGCTTTGTCTATCCCCTTTGTTGCCTGAAATGAACAATGTGCAGTAATGTGCAATTTGGCATGCATCAGCACCAGTAAATATGTATGACAACAGACTTCAACATGCACTTACACAAGAGCTCTCAGAGAGAAAAAAGTCTTACTAGATAAACTAGTGATCATTTTGCCTTAAATTCTTGTTGACATAAATTTCTTATTAACTGTTCAAAGCCTTGAAGTCTGGGCATTAAAGCATCCGAATGTTGCAGCTGCTCTGTTTCTATCCACTGCGCTTTAATGTTTTAAGAGAGCCAAAAGGGAACATGACAAACAACACTCTATGTGACTCGCACATGATATCATGTGGATGTTTATGGAAAGGTGAGTGAGGAAGGTTGACAGGGAAGTCGAGAAGAATTTTTCAGAACCAGAAGCGGCAATAGTGCCCTCTGCCGGTGAAGTAGCCTCACTGCGAGAACAGCAAAGACAATCAGTGAGTGAGCTATACATATGGTCCATTAAGTGCAGTTAGGTTTTGACTTAAATTTATTTGTATAGTGATTTTCAACGCACAACAATTGCGGAAAGAATAGAAAAGGCTGCACACTGTCGTGGCAAAAGTTTATACTGGAATAGTGTATGATCCAGTGGCCATATACATGTGACACCGAAGGTTATGACCAAACTTGAAAGCAGGTAAAGCTTTGTGGAATTAGGAGGATCTAGATTGTGGGAAGGTTTGGCCTGGCCGGAAATTTCTGAATCAGCCTTTTTCTACCTCCCTGAGCAGATTCTGATCTGCGATTTGCCAGAGAACAATAAAGCATCTGGTTGTCATAAAGTCCCTTTCTATGCGGCTGTTTCGCAGTCGCTCATTGTGCCTGGTAATTCCAGCAAATTATCCATCAACCATCCACTCTGAGAGAGTAGGATGTATTGTTCCCATGTAGCAATTCAAGTGCATTGAACTGCAGAAACTTACTTTTAAAGTAATCATTGCAAAACCAAGCTGTGAGGAAACCACAAATCTCGGTTGCTTGTGCCTTTCTGAATGCATGCTAAATGAATGTGTGAACACGTGTGTGGGCGGGTGTGTGCGACTGATTGTGATTGTTGTGGTGGCTGTCCTGCTCATGGACTGACACTACTGCAGGTGTGTGTAAAACTCAAGCAGAAGGGTGATGTGATCACACTCCCTGTGCTCAGCAGGGGTGCGGAAGCCTGGCACTGGCAACATGCTAGTGACATGTGATGGACAGGAGGGGGTCTTCACTGCACATCCCAGTGCCAGGAACATGTGCCAGGCAGAGGACGGCAGGCAGCACCGCATATGCCAACCTGTCTCTCTACAAATGCGTTGCAGGTCTGGAGGACAAAGTGAGACAATGCAATTAGAGCTGGGTAAATATAGGCCTACAGATTCGGATCTATCACCGTCTTCATTTGAACAATTCTTGAAATGTCTTTGTTTGTCACTCTAATCTTTTGCAATGTTTCACACATGACGCAACATTCTCTACATGTGGCACTCAATCCATGTTGAACTTTAAAGAACGGGTCTTTCATTTTATTTTTTTTCACATTCCACTGAGAATTTGTCTTTTTTTTCACATTCCACTACATTTGTTTTCAATGCAAAAATGTGTTCTGTGTAAATGACCCTCTACTCAGCTGTAGTTTGTGTCCTGCTGTTAATTTATATTATGATTATGTTCATAATTAAAAACATGAGAAGCTATTGAAGCCCGTTTCCCCAACTGAAAGAAAAAAAGATTATTGCAACTTTTTATCTCCGAATTCTGACTTATCATCTATCAATAATCTTTTTTTTTTTTTTTTTTTTTTTTTTGTGGCAGAAACGGGCTTCCATAAGAAGCAGGACAGTGGAAAGGCAAAAAAAAACAAAAAACTTTTAACCTTATATACTTGAGCACAGCGTTTTTAGAAGAATGTCATGCGGAAGCGCAACGGTCAAACACGTCAGTCTAGGCATGGTTACAACGAAAACTATGGGAAAATAGTCCGGCTGCATGCATGCAAAAAAAGTTCTGTATGTACGGTTTCTAAAACAACATGGCGCTCAAAGTTAAAAAAGGTTCATCCTAAACGCGTCTCAAGAGCTTGCGAGGGTTGTTTTCATTCCACTGCTGTTATGAGTTCTTTTTGATGAATCAAACATTCAGCGTGAACAGTTTAGCCATATTTCTGAAATTAATGTCTTCGACAGTGTCCGAATTCACTCATTTATTTTCATTCACTTCTTCCCAATATAACTCAAATCATGTAATTTGCTATATGTGACCCTGGACCACAATTTTTTAGGTCAATTTTTGGAAATTGAGATTTATGCATCATCTGAAAATTGAATACATAAGCTCTCCATTGATGTGAGGTTTGTTAGGATAGGACAATATTTGACCGAGATTCAACTATTTGAAAATGTGGAATCTGAGGGTGCATAAAAAATCTAAATATTGAGAAAATCACCTTTAAAGTTTTCCAAATGAAGTCTTTAGCAATGCTTTGATATATTTATGCTAGAAAATTTTCAAAACTTCATGGAACATGATCTTTACTTAAAAACCTAATGACTATTGGCATAAAAGAAAAATAGCTCATTTTGACCCATACAATGCATTGTTGGCTACCAATATACCTGTGGGACTTATGACTGGTTTTGTGGTCCAGGGTCACATATGGAACATATGAATGAGTGTACAATCAAATGATTTCAAACACAGCTGGTGTTATGAGCTGGTTATTTTATGATTAGTTCAAAAAGGTGTATCAGTTTATATCAGTTTAAAACCCTGTACTATATAAGAGAGTGAGAGGAAAATGTATTTCATATGTAGCCAACCCAAAGTGGACATTATTACAGAAAAAAACTGAATGACCCAGCTCTAATTGCAAGGTTTGAGTGAACTTCATTTACAAAAGCATTTATCAAAACAAAACAAAACACACAGACAGACAGCTTTTCATCACTTCATTGGGATGATGAACCTTGAACATCTCCATGACAAACATGCTAAATCTTTTACAAATAAAGGACACCATTAATGAGATCTTTTTTAGCTCACTTCGAGGGAGAGAAGGCTCTTTTCATTTTCTTTATAGATCAAAATATTTTTTTTTCCAGCAGCAGACATATACTATTGTGTGGCTTGGTTGTAAATCATCTATTTAATATAAAAAGCAGTATTGCATTTGGGTCTGGACAGTGTGACAGAAATAAGCTAGGTGCAGTCTGCACTTGTGTCTGTAAGAGCTATTTCTCAAGCCTGTTTTAAAGTGGAGTTTATCCAGTGAAAAGAAAGGGGACATCAGAGAGTGCGGCCCTATAGAGCACGTACCGTGTTCTCATTACTGCTAACAGCCTTGAGCCTGCCTTCCCATTATGGAGAATTACGTACAATTGTATCAACTATTGGTCACGCAAGGCAGAGCAGGTCCTTTCTCTCTCCCTAGATCTGATGTGGAGAGGTTTTTTTTCTTTTCTTGCTTTCTGTTTGTGGATTTGTCCTGAACCTCAAAGGACAAATCAGACAGAGTCAAGGTGAAATATACTGGTTTGGTTCTGGTCCCACTATCCTGCACTTATACCTGGAGAAAATTTTTGTCATCCATCTCAAGCTCAGGCAGAATCCCCATGGAGGAGTGATTTGAAATCACCCATCTTTGCTTAAGGTGACTTAATTCTGCTGCCTGTGTAACAGACGTAGGCTAGTGAGAACTAAACCTCACACCCCTGAATTCAAGAGGTGCTTGAGCGACTGATGCTAGAGACTGCGGTCCTTAGCCCCCTTGTTACAGCTCCTGACTCCCATGCCGGCAGACCCGGTATGAGTCCTGCTTAGAGTGGGCGTTTCGAACAGGAGGGGTTGTATTGGTGCCGTGACCTGGATGAGGTTTAGAGGGGTGAGTGTAACAGACGTAGGCTAGAGAGATCTGCGTGTGTAAACCTCACTCCCTTGAATTAAAGAGGTGCTCTAGAGACTGTGGCCTTTAGGCCCTTGTTAGATCGCCCAACTTCCGTGCAGGTGGACCTGGGGTTCCAGTCCCGCTAAGAGTGGGTGGTTTGAACGTGGCAACCTGCCACGTTGCATTTAGCCGATCATATTGTAGGCCTATATGCTAGGCAAATGCACCCTTTTACAAATGTTGTAGTTTCAACACAAAATATGAAACTGACGTACAAAGCAATTAAATAATATTGATGTACAAATACTATGATGTGTTTTCATAGAAAAAATAGAGTTGGGTTAGTAATACAAAAATATTTTTTTTTTTCTGTAGGCCTACCTGTGACCAAAATGGTGTATATTAACCTGTTGGCTCTCGCCCCTTTTTTGAAAAATCTCAGCAGTTCATGAACCCTTTGCACTAAAAGCATAAGTATGGTCTCATTTCAAAGCAGACACTTTGCAGTTTATTGTAAAGTTATAATTAATTATTGTCATAATGAAAAAAATAGTTATAAATAGCTTCAAAGTTTTGTACAGTTATTAGAAATGTATTTTGTTTAAAACTCTTCAGTGAGTTTTACTTTTGAAAATGATTTGTTATAACAGAAAGAGCACGACATGCATGTACCCAAGCAGTGTTTTCTGTGCACACACACATAGAGAGCCAAGGCTGTGTCCAAAAAGCTTGAAAATGCTACCTTCAGAGGAGGGCTTCACTTTCTGACTCCTGACATACCTTCATCTGATCGACTTTTGAAGGCAGCATAGATGAATCCTTCACTGCCTTTGATATCCCACAATCCTGTGCTTTCCATGTCACAGCTAAACAAGAAAGATGGCGTCTGAAAGTTGTGGCCAGTCTGTGTAAATATACGTTTTTGACCAACATTTTCCACTAGAAAAAAAAAGAGCATGTGTAACAGTATATTAGATCTTTGCAGCTCTTAAATGGACATGCTGCCATTTGTGCCATTAATGTTAATCAAACAACAAAAGACGAAAAGAAAATCACTCACTCTTCACTGAGCAACTTGTGTAGCATTAATAAAGATGAATTATGTTTAATTTATACAAACTGTGCGGTTGTTTTACATTTAATTATTCAACTTCCATAGCTGGACAGAAAAATTAAAGCTCTGTTTATTTCATTTGTATGCTTGTTCTGTTGTATTTATTTGATCTGATTTTATTACTGAAGACTCAACTGTCTCGTTATCTAGTAGTTTTTGCTGTGGTATCAAAATCGGAATCAATCGAGAATTCGGTATGTTGCGTTTTTGGAAAACATATTGAATGGCCATCAATGAATAGAATTCTTTTTTGCTGCACCATACTTTTTTATAGCACCATACTAACCAATTCCTCTTTAAAAACTCTCTCCTTGGCTTTAAACAAAAGTAGTATCATCACCTTTTAATCCTTCACTTCTCCCCATCTAGCATCCTGTCCTCATACCCCACCCGTTTCTCTGCAGCAGGCTGGGAATATGAATTACCAGACTGGCAGTGGCGTTCTGCTTGGCTGACAGCTGTCTTGAGCACACAGAATGGATGGAGAGAGACAGAGAGGGATGAGTCTGTCAGTTGCCCTCTCTCATTCCCTCCCCTCCTTCTCAAGGCATTTTACTCCTTTAAGCGGTTGCATAATAAAGAGCTTCCTCCTGTGGTCCTGGCAAGCATTGTGGGGCAGCGACTCTCTCTCACTTGACCACATACCGCGATACTGTATTTCATCACTAGCCAGACGACTGTATGTCAGGGTGAGTCTCTGTGGTGCAATCAACACATTACTCTGTTTGAGCAACAACATCTCAACCGGGGCAGACTGGCCATCAGGAGCACCGGGACATTTCCCGGTGGCCTGATGGTCATTCTGGCCTGCCGGCTGCCGCTGTGCTGTCGATCAGACTGACGTGCAATAGGCTGGTATGCAACTGCAAATTAATTGACGCACTTATGAATCTACGAATCAGGCGAACGCGGAGTGAAAATGACACCATCACATGACCCAACATCAGCGAAGCACTGCCTAATTGGCTATATCCAGAGGCAGGCTTTATCTTGGAAAATAGTGCAAAAAATGGAGCGCAAATGCAAAGGAGGAGCAGAGAGGGAACACATAAAAAGGAGAAAAGCCCTGGCCACAGACGCAGCAAGTTGCTGCAAAATCCCAGCCATGTTCGCCGGTAAGGGAACAGGTCGGTCAGAATTACATTTACATAATATTTACTAGGGGTGGAAAAAAAATCGATCCGTTCAGTTCTCCACACTCGGTTCTCCACGAGCTCGGACGGTCCACTGTTCAACTTAAATGTGACAAAGCATCTGTAATATGGTTTACTATAAATAACATGTAAAACAATCAGGGTTCAGTTAATATATGTTTCTGTTGATGGATGAACATTCTGGGTTCCCAGACATTACAACAACAGCGAACCGTGAAAAAGTTGAACTGTTCCACCCCTAATATTTACTTATTATCATTTGGCAGATGGACGCTTTCATCCGAAGCAACTTACGATAGATAAAATCTATTCTTTATAAAAAATAATACAAATATATATATAATGATAGAAGTTTTAAAAGTGCATCTTAATGACAAACTAGCACATTGTTTTATATATTGTATGGGGATACATAGAGCATTGGAAATATATAAAATATAAATATTTTAACATGTGAATATGTATCTTTTATTATCCCTTCTTAAAATGTGTAAGCCAATTTTATATTTCTCTTTGGTGTGGTAGTATAGATGGTCTATTCCTAGTGAGTTTTTGAGGGTTTATTTATTTATCCATTTATATTATGAATGGTAGTCTACCTGTTACATCAACTAACAGGGTTACCCTATAAGTTTAGCATGTTAGTTTGGGGCCTCTATGTTTGTGTAGAAGGAGGGAGCATTTGGGAAATGTCTTTGAAATCATTTTTGGTCTAGTTAATCTATTAAAGGGATAGTTCACCCAAAAATGATATTGTTTTCCATCATTTCATCAGTCATGAGGGTAAATGATGAAAAAAAAAAAAAAAAAGATTCCAAAACTGTATAACTTTTTTTATTCTGTGTGAACAAAAAAGAAGATACTTTAAAAAATGTCTTGTTTTTCAAACGGTATTCAAATAAATGCTGTTCTTTTGATCTTTTTATTCATCAAATGAATCCTGAAAAACTATTGTGGTTTCCACAAAAATATTAATCAATATTCAATTCATTATTCAATTTTTAATATTGATAATATTAAGAAATGTTCCTTGAGCTGCAGATCGACATAGTAAATTCATTTCTATTGAGTCATGTGATACTGAAGACTGGATAATGGCTGTTGAAATGAAGAAATACATTACATTTTAAAATATATTAAAATAGAAGACACTTTTGTAAATTTTTTTGTATTTTCTGTTTTACTGCGAGACTTCTTTCAGTTACTGGTACTGGTACAGTTGAATGGGAGTGTATTATTCTGCAATGAAAACCAATGGGGTCCAATGTAGTAGAGTTGAATTCAGATTTATTGGGACACTTTTTCCAAGTCATCTCAATGGCAAAAAGTGCTCCAATCACCCTGAACTAACCCTAAAGCTGAAGAACATTTTCATTTTCAAATCACATACTTCCTGCAAACTACTGTTGAGATGCTAACGGGTAGCTTTCCTTCTTAGACCTCCTCAGGTCGTACTTCATATATAAATGGCTATAAAAGGCTCTGGGGACAGGCTGATGCTATGGTGCAATCGGAAGCTGAAACGGTTCTGGGAATTCTTTTCGAACATGCCCCATGCGTATGGGCCATGAAAACTAATTAATCCAGATAGTCTGGTAAATGTCACAGGCAGACATATGGAGGAACAGAGGGATCCATGGAGCCCTGTCCTCCTCGTAAATTACCAAGGCCGCTGAGTAAGATGCTCCAGCACTGCCCCAATGAGATAGGACTCGTACATTTGATTTTCCCCCACTTAATCTAAGCTAACCATCTGTGAAAGAGGGGAGATGTGGCACTCCAGCCAAATGGGCCGACTTCATAATCAGGAGGTCCTTCCAATTATTGCTTAATGTACCACGGTATTATAGTGCGTGCCATTCTGTACAGGCAGCTTTACATTTTAGTTTCCCCGGCATCCATATCACCGTTACAATGAGCAAGCTCACGGTCATCCTCATTAGCCGGCTGGTTGGGTCCCAGACGATAAAACCAGCGTAAAGAGCTCTCTGGAAAGCCTCGGCTTCCCGCCATCCAGCAAAATGGCTTTCTCCTGAAAACGGTGTAAATTGCGTTCAGCGTTCTGGGTGACTTCATCGTGCGACTTACTGATTTGCCATTTGAAGCAAATGGTTCAGTCATAAAGTCAAGGCAAAATTTTGAAAGCTGACAAATCTGCAAATAGGATAGTTGGGTGAGATAACTTTGGGTTCATGTGAAGTGTCAGTATTCTTTCATTGGACAATTCCTTAAAATGTGTGCTAACCTATTGCTTTATTTTTTCTCTCTCTCTCGCTCGTGTAATGTATTAATGTATTTAGTAGGCCCAGGTTCAAGGGTTTCGCAGTTTTTTCACTCCTCTCTTATTATCCCGTTCTTCAACTCTGTTGCTCTCTTCATCTCTCCTTTCTTGTGACTCCAGTGTCTTTTAAGGAGTGCAGTCATGCAAGGATCCATTAGGCAAAAACCAATTTCACACAGAGCCAATTTCATAAATATTGAAAGTGAGCCCACCCTCAGACCTGCTTGAGTGGCTTTAGAGGGATATACAAAACCATCAACAACAGGCCCGGCTTTAGCACCCTTCTCCACTCACGCATTTTATTAAGCTTCACTCAACAGATTACAAAAGCTCACCCCACAACAGATGCCAAGCTTAACTGATTGGCTGCTACATCTGATTTTTTTTCTCACAGAGAAAGTTTTTTGCTCATCATGACAACATTAGGGTTGAAGGTAGTATAAAAGGAAGCTCAAGATGATCCGCACATTCTGGACTATAAAGAGTTGGCATCTTTGAGCGCACTACAGTACCTTAAACTATTATCTACAAGTTGGTTGGCCACAAACCAAAGAATAGCATGGGCTGGGTGATGTAAAGCTATTAGTTATTATTCAAAATATATATTATCAAGCAAATACGTAAAACATTCTACATATAACATAGCCTAATAAACATGAAAAATTTAAAACATGAATACTATTGAGTTAACTTTTTTTGAGTGAACCCAAAGTTTCTCAGGGGAATGCAAAATCACTGAAACAAAAATGTCCTTACATTCCCTTTCTCCCCAAGGAAGAAGTGAATTACTTTCATTTCTTTGCTCCAATATAACAAATATGAACAGAATTTTGAATCTGTTCATTGAATTGGAGTGTTTGAACTGATTCACAATGAGAGAGGACATTAAAAAAAATATATTTCTTAATATTATTGTTTGGTCATTATACAATACAGGATCATAAAAATAACGTCACACTCTTTAGGAAACTTTAGTTTAGTTTTATATTGGTAGCAATGTTGTGCTCCATGGATTGAATTCAGCCCAATTAGTCCCAAAGCCATTATTTCCCTGTCAATTTCTACTCTCATGTCAAATAAAGGCCACAAGGCCCTTAAATAAAATACAAAAAATATATATATTACTTGCATTTATTTATTTACATATGATATTTACTTTCAGTTCTGAGGGGGGGAAACTTTAGAGAATAAATATTTTAAATTGTATCTCAGATTAAGATGTGAAGTTCGGTGGGTGATTGTTAAAAAGAAATGCAGGGAGTCCTATGCTGTGAGAAAAGACAGAAGAGGAGAGGAAAAACGCAGCACAGCAAAGAGAATTGAATGTGGGTTGATGTTTAGCTAAAAGCCACAGAGGAGAAGTAATCAGCCTGCAAGCATCTTGTTTCCCTCTCTCTGAAAATGTCTAGCAAAATGAAAACATGCAAATGAAGGCATTACCGTATACACGCTGGAGTTTGTAGAAAACATTTCATTACACAAGCAACGTAAGGTATCAAACCCATTCTTATGTAATAGAGAAATGTACAGAATGAGACGCACATTAGATAAACTTTGTTAAATGAACACAACGGATGAGTGAATTTAAATGATACACCTGTAGCGAGTGCATTAAAACATTGTCTAATAGTCTAAAATATAAACGCATGAGAGTTTAGGATATTTTGAGCTATAGCTGTTTCAAAAACCAGTAAGTTGTCTACAGCTTAGATAGGTCATTTCAATCCTTAAACCAACCAATATGGGTTTTTACAATGAAAGAGTCTTAATGTTTAACATTTGGTCTGCCTAGTCTTGAATATTTGATTACATCTTAGAGAAAGATATTGTAACTAAGAATGAAAAACCTCCATTCGAAGACAACAGTGAGATAATTATCAGGAAACAGAGCACAGGGTTTATGTCTGGAGTCAGTTGGGTCTCGCTCCTGACTGGGACTGGGAAACTGCTCTTGAGAACATTGTAGTTCAGATATTGATTATCCGCCCTGGTCTATTAGCTGGCACAGTTCATCAAGTGCCACAGTTGTAGGAAAACAACCCTCAGAGAGGAACAGGTGAGAAGAGGAGGAGGGAAAGTCTCATTCTGCACTCCACACCCACGATATCAGCCACACTTTTATTCCCTGGAGAAACAAAACAGCTCTTCCTGCCAGTTTCTTTTTTTTTTTTTTTAATCTATAAGCACAATACAAAAACAGCATACCCATTCTCATGTTGATGCTTGTATTTTTGTCTTCTGTAAAATAGTTAAGAGTGGTTTACATAAAAATTAAAATTCTGTCATCATTTACTTGCCCCTTTCTTGTATTGGTTCCTTTTATGAAGCTTTTATTTGTACTTTTTTTGTCATTTCGGATGACTTCTGAATGTCTCCTTTTGTGTTCCACAAACAATAATACATTATTTAAAAAAAAAAAAAACAGTAACAACTAACAAAAAGGTCTCGTTACTTAACATTTATTAATACACTAACTAACAATGATCAGTATATTTGTTATTGCTTGTTAAACAGATAGTTCATCCAAAAATGAAAATTATGATTTACTCACCCTTAAGCCATCGTAGGTGTATATAATTATCTTCTTTCAGACAAACACAACCGAAGTTATATTAAAAAATATCCAAGCTTTGAAATGTTAGTGAATGTCGCTCAAGATTTTGAAGCAAAAGAAAGTGCTTCCATCCATCATAAAAGTAATCCAGGTATTATAGTTAATAAAGTATGGATATGGTTTTCTTTAGAAAGCCTTTATTATTTATATATGATGGATGGTTACACTTTTTTTGGGCTTCAAAAATCTCAAGCCCCATTCACTAAAGGATATTTTTTATATATAAATAAAACTCAGATTGTTCGCCTAAAAGAAGATACACCTAAGATGACATGAGTAATTAATGGGATGATTTTCATTTTTGGGTGAACTATCCCTTTAATGTTAGTTAAAGGTTACTCTATAACTTCTTGTTCAAAATGAACAGAATTTAATCTTAATACAGCATCTATCCTTCTTCCAAAACATGTTTTTGTCTTACCCTGATTCACTATGGTAAGCCTATTTTAAGTGTTTGTATTTAGACCTGGCGAGACGGTTTTTCATTGGAAATTTGGCGCTTGTATGGTGTGGGAGTGGAATTGCTATCACAGTGAGTGAGAAAGGTTGACATGGAACACGCTAAATTTTAAACCTCTGGGGAATCACCGATTTTGAATGCCGAAGTCTGCCGTTTTGAATTCCGTTGGCAAAAAGAGAACGCGACAGCTTGGAATAAAACGAGAATCAACATTGGCTTAGCTTTTCGCAGATAGTGAGGACTGAGGGATTTGAAATATTGAAAAAGTGATTTGGAGATGACATTTTAATTACTCAACAAGTGAGTAAGATACTATTTAACACATTTAACAGAGTTCATTCTGAAGCATTTTCTATTGTGAGGGGTCATATTAATTCACTCAATCACTCAGAGCTAAAGCACAACCAGAACAATGTTCTTTTGCAAAATGCATGGTTTTTTTAACCACTAGAGGGCAAAAAGTTGCATATATTTGTACCTTTGGGAAAACCATTAAATTATTGAATTTAGCCACTACTAACAATGTAGCATAATTTTAGGTGCATTTAGTCCAAAAAGGTCTCTTCTTTCAGGGCCTTTTGCATTGTTGAATTTTACTTTAAGCACAATTTGAGTTTAACTGCAGTACTGAGTCGTACAGCCACTGTAATACTAATCACTTCTCATAGTTATGTCTAATTGTTTATATTTTCATAAAACAAGGGAAGAAATACTACAGTCAGTTTTGTTATACAAAGCGCAGAGTGGCTCATTTTGGATTTTTTGAGTCTTCACAGAAAATATGACAGGGAAATTGTTGAGTTACATTTCTGGTTTTCTGAGACAAGGTATGACTAATTAGGGTTTTAAATTCTTCATAAGAGACAGTAATTTTGAACAGTAATTTCAGATAAGAGCACAGAGAGAATAAGAAGTGAATTAGAACGCGGACGAGTATGAAACCAAGCTGTGAGCGGCATCAATTTACAATAACAGCTATAAATGGCTTGTCTTTGTGTGGAGCACATTGGCTCCTGCAGTGATTTAAATATGCTCATATACAGCCGTTTCTTGCTTGTTTGTCTACATCAGCATCTATTGTGAATAATAATGCACAGGATAAAATGTGTAGTCAACGTTCACTTTCTAGACTGATTGCTTATGTTGAAGACGCATTATATACAGCCTGTTATTCATCCGGCAAAATATGGTTCTTTGAATGGCGATAACATAAATTAATCATATTATTGCATTTTTACGGTATGCCAGGTAAATACACTTAAATGAGTGGTTCTAAATTGATCACTTGATCTTATTATATGGTTAACTACATTGTATTATTTGCAATTAGAGTTGTGCAGAGGAATGTACAACATGTGCATATCAAATACTTGTTATATACAGAGCTAACAAATGAATTTGAAATGTATAATTGGACCCAGAATATCAAATAAAAGTCTTTCATAACAACTAAAGAATCGCTTACCTTTTACCCATTTGTTTTACGCGAACTAGTAAATAGCAGGGAAAAGAATCTCCAGTAGTTTGGAAATGTTGGATGCACATCTGGCCAGATCACTACACGCGTGATGCAGAGAAGGAACTGCTTGCAATGCGGTGGCCAGTTTTGTTCCAAGTTTGATAATGGCTCCTATGAAAACCAATGATAATGTTACATTAGCAAAATTTGGTTATATTTGGCATTGTTCCATTACTGACCACCTGTTGAACCAAAGTGTAGACAACCAGTTAAAAGTTTAAAAACACTTACTTATTGTTTATTATCATTTTTTCCAATTATCAAGTCTTAAATAAGACAAATAGAAACAATATTATACGTTTTACAAGATGTTCTAAAGAAGAATGAATATACATTTAAATGTAATAAAAAACTTCGGAACAATTTTCACATTGCGAATAAATTTTACAAATAATTACAAAACTGGCAAGTAACACATTGAAATAAACATGAAATTATAATGTGTGTTGTAATGCATTGTCTTTTCATAAATTGTAACCGAAGATTTGAAAAGAATTATATTTGCAGATTCCTCGTTATGTCAGAAATTGATTGTTGTGTTTTATTGCATTATACCTCTAAAGGTGTAACAATGAATATATAAGCATTGTATTATAACTGTGGTCAAAATTATTCATGATATCATACAATGCATTATAAGATCCATTACGAGGCATGATTAATGCATTAAAAATGCTTTTTAATTAAAGCCTTTATTTATAATGCATTGTGTTACCAAATTAAAGTTGTAAACAAACAGATCATTGAAGCTTTTTTAGTGTATGCAAAATGTTCATAAATATGCATTTAAACATCAAAAGGTGTAGCAATAAAAAAGGGGGGGGGGGGGGGGGGTTGGGGTTGGAGGTGAATACCCTATTATTAGAGATCAAGCCCAAGCATATTTAATGGCCTGGGGTTCTTCCAATGTAATGACATCCATCATGGTAATATCATGAGTTGAACATGGAAGTCATATTCTGTAATTTCCCTAAAGAAACTGACATCTCCCTTGCCTGACATCTGTTCCAGCTAACATTGTAATCCAGAAACATAATGGCTGATAAATCAGATGGCACTTAAAAACACCCATCATTTATCTGATAACCTCTCTTGAAGATACCAGCACACACACCTCACAGGATGGCACGAATCTCTGCCCCATGGATAATTCATTAGCACAGCATGAGAAACCAATGTCAATTAGCGGGCCGTTTTTTCTTTCTTCAGCACACAGCATGCATCCTTCAGCCCAGGCAGGTGCCGTGCATTATTCAGTATGGCTGAGTCTGCACACTCGATCAGCACAGGGACAGAGACGACTGCATCTGTCCGGCCTCCTCTGAGATCCTTTGAGAGACGGCTGAAGGTTAGATCACCATCGTCACGACACTTAGCTTAATGAGCTTCAGCTCAATTTGTTCCCACCTGCGGTGCAGCAGCGAAAGTAGCATCACGAGTTTCACTCAACCGTACCAAAGGAGGGTTAAAAACGGCAAAAAAGAGATGCAATTACAGTCATCTGGGCTTCTTTTTTTGCAGTGATTCTCAAGCAGCGCTAAACCACTGATTTCAGGCCATTCAGCTCCAGAAAGCTCAGGGACAACAAAGCAGGTCCCTTTTAGCCCAAAGGGCCATGCTCCTACACTACTTATTTTATATTATTGACGAGAGTACACTAACCTGTGGTTCACCTTAAAATGAAGTGTAACCAAAAGTTT